>OX637534.1:8749516-9949516 GCA_951800035.1 Linnaemya tessellans
GTTGAGAAATAAAATAAAAAAAAGATACCTGAAAGCGAACAAGAAACTTTTCAAAAAAGTCCAGTACTCCTGCTGTATACCGCTATGAAATAGAACGCAAACGTGTTACAATTTACATTTTACAAATGATTTGCTGTATTTTCACGATTAACTGCACATCATCGAACCCAAAAAAAAAAAAGAATTGTTAAATGAAAATGTCTAAAGTATTCGTAGAATTATAATAAAATTGTGCGAGTTTGTTAATGATATATGTATGCTTAAATAATATAAAAAGTGTGAGTGGCTTAAGTCATGCAAAGAATATTTTAATATTTTGAATTGATGGAGACCAGAAAACAAACAAACTGAAAGGTTATAGAGGATCTTCTGTTAAGGTATTTCCATCTTTAAATTTAAATAAAGGAAACATTTTTTTATGCACTTCAAAGATGAGTTTTGATGCCTTTATGTGTGGCAAATGTCACTCAAATGTCTCACAAGGGCTCTCAAAGAAAAATGCTCTTGTGGAAAAATCAGACTGAATTTAGCCAATGGCGTGGTTTGTGCAGGTTCTGAGGTACACTGTGATTTGTAGCTTAAGAACCTTCCTCCAGAAAATGTCTAACGGCATCAAGTCGTACGATCTTAATGGCCAGTTCACCTGCACGTGAAATTATCGTGCCATGCCGAACTGTGTGACACGTAGCACGGACCACATATCTTTTAATGTTCATATCATACAATTCGTCCCTTCCCATAGTCGTTCTTAAATTTTAAAATTTTTTGATGTGTAAACAGCTACTCGCTGGGGGGTAAAAATATTTCTCACAATACAGTCACAAATTTAGAGTAAGATCAAATCGGTGTGAGCGATATATGAGTGTATTAGTGTAATCATACGGTCAACAAGAAGTACAGAGAAACTTAACAGCTGCATAGAAATACACTCAACACCATCTAGTGTGCAGTAGACTTGTGTCCAACTAGCTCATTCGCTCAGTTTTGACAAGAACCTCTGATCAAACCCATTTAAATTACATAGGTTTGATTAAAGGTTCTTGTCAAAACTAAGTGAATGAGCTAGTTGGACACAAGTCAAGTGTGCAATAGTAGTAGTCGTACATTATGTTATCGTAGGCAAATAAAAACAAATAATTAAATGAGTACAAAATTATTTAATTTTAATAACTTTTAAAAAGATTTTTTTGCACTTTTAATAAGAAATTTACTAAAACAAAGCAAAATAAGGAAAACAAAAAAAACTAAACTTGCCAAACTAAAGGTACTCTTCGTCTTAGAGATTGTCATTCATACGGACAATAAGAAGTACAGAGAAACTTAACAGCAGCATATAAACACCATCTAGTGTGCAATAGTAGCTACTATTTTTCCTTAACATATAATTGTGCTAGCGCTGTACAGCTCGAAATCTATTGCTGTAAAATAACTACATGCATTACATATCAGTAAACAGCTGATTAATAGCTTTTTCATTACTAGATGTTTACACATTTCCCCTATGATCGGACTCACACTGTTTTTTTTCTAATATTTTTCACTTCTTGTTTAACCACAAATAAATACTTTTCGAATTTGATATAATATTTTTTGCTTTGCAATACCGGCGAGTATAATAAAATCATGAATTTTCTATTTATCGCTTTTGTCAACCTAAACATTCAAACAATTCGAAAGTCTAGCCTTAACTTGATAAGAAAAGGAACACAATAAAAAAATATTAACAAAAATATTGCCACTGTCGGCATTGACTGTCATTTTTTTCTTTTTTGAGTCAACAATTATAAACTTCAGCAGTAGCAGCTTTAAGCAGTTGACAAGTTACAAAGCACAGGATGAAAGCGCCTGCACACAAATAATATATTAAGCTACGTGATTCTATTTATTAAGAAAAAAATTTTTGTTTGATTTATAATACCCCGTGGTATTATTTCAAATGAAAATTGTTGCGTAAAATAATTTTTTATATAAAATATCTGATAATTTTGAGCTACGACGAATAAGAAGAGCTGTTTCTAATATTTAAACTCTAATCAGTGTTAACCCTCTCCTTAGTCATCACTGACTGATTGACTTAGTCACCTGTGATGCATATAAATAGCAAATATCCCGAATCTTTTTTTGTTTTTTTTTTGTTGTAAATGCTTCAATGTTTAGCAAATTGTATACTAAAATTAATAATACCAATTTAATTTGTAGCTTTTTTATTTAGGGTGGAAACAGCAAAAGTTTTTATTTGCCAACTGGTTGTTAAGGATTTGTAAGTTTATTAAAAATTAATATTGGTTTTAGGATTTCTTTTTTTTTTTTTTTTTTTGTTGAGTGCCCATGTAACAAGTCTTGGTAAAAATTAATGGCAGTTGTGGAAAAAGTTTACACAAGTTGTTTAGGCCAAGTTTTGTAATAATAAAGTCTTTGCCTGGGGGAACAGCAATTTCAAGGCGGCTGGTTTCTTGAACAAAAATATTTTTTCATTTTTTAACAAATTCATCATGACATTTATTATTTATAACAATAAGCCTTATTAAAGATAAATATAATAAGGATTTAATACATATTAGAAAAGTTGTTGTACTTTTGCATACACTTGATTCATTTCAAATAATATTACGGCTTAAATCGTGTGTGTATTTTTAGGGCAAAAGCGATGCCGCAACTTTTCGGCTTTGCTTTGTAAAAGCTGGGCCGCGGTATTAATCTTAATTGCCTTAGTTTTGTTATTTGTTGCAACTAAATTGCCAGCCTTAAACAAAAACTCCGGTTTGAAAATAAATTTTCGTTATAAATCTTGTTAAACAGCTAAATTTTTTATCTTACCTGCAAGTATTTTATTTTCATTTTTTTTTATTATTAGTCTTATTTATTTATCAGTTCTTTTTTTTTGTGTGAGGCAACAACTGGCCAATATGAAGAAATCCAGTGGAAATAAAATAAAACTGAAATCATATGTTACACATGTACAATTTAAATGGTTTAAATGCGATGCTGGCTGTCCTTTCATCTGCAGATGTGTGTGTGTGTGTGTGTGTGTGTTTGAACCAGCCACAAGATTTTTGTGGTTGTCTGGCCATTAAGTTTTTGTTTTTTGTTTGTCGTTATCATCTATATATAATGGTGGTGTTGGTGGTGGCGTAGTTGAAATTGCAATTGCATTTTAGCCAAAGGGCTTAACTGATTTACAGGGGAGGAAAAAAAAGGTAAGAAAAATCACAAAATTGGCTCTAAATCAAAAAGCCAACTAAGAGCCAGTAAGAAACTATACTTTAAAGCCATGATCTTGTTGCGTTGCTGAAAGTTATAAAACTGGCGAAATATTTGCAGAAAGAAATTCTACGAAAACGGTGCGAAAAGTAGCTGAAATAATGCGGAGTCCCTTTTTGTACATTTTTTGACCAAGTGAAAAAAATTTTTCAAAATATTTACAAAAACTGTCAGAGAGTCTAACGAAATCTTTTTCCTAAAGACAAAAATTGTCAGTGCGTTCGACGAAATTTTTCCCTATACAAAAATATGTCAGAGGCTGACCAAATTTTTTTCTATAAACAAAAATTGTCAGAGAGTGTCATGAAATATGTTCCTATACAAAAATATTGTCAGAGAGTCTGACGAAATGTTTTCCTATACACAAAAATTGTCAGAGAGTCGGAAGAAATTTTTCCCTATACAAAAAATTTGTTGGAGAGTCTAATGATTTTTTTCCATAGACAAAAACTGTCAGAGAGTCGGACGAAATGTTTACCTATACACAAAAATTGTCAGATAGTCGGAAGAAATTTTTTCCTTTAAACAAAAATTGTCAGAGAGTCGGAGGAAATTTTTTCCTATACAAAAAAAATTTCAGAGAATCTGACGAAATCTTTTTCCTAAAGACGAAAAATGTCAGAGAGTTTGACGAAATTGTTTCCTTTACAAAAACATTTCAGAGTCGGACCAAATTGTTTCCTATAAACAAAAATTGTCAGAGAGTCTGGCGAAATGTTTTTCTTTAAATAAAAACTGTCAAAGAGTCGGATGACATTTTTTTCCTTTAAACAAAAATTACTAGTGAGTCGGATGAAATTTTTACCTATACAAAGAAATTGTCAGAGTCGGACGAAATGTTTTCCTATAGACCAAAATTGTCAGAGAGTCTGACGAAATTTTTCCTCACTAAAAATTAAATTATTCGAGTTCCAAAAGTATTTCAGACATGCGACTTTTTGTGCAAGAAAGAGGATGTCCTCAGCCACAATTTGCGGGGAGGAAATTTGTTCCTATACAAAAATCTTTTCAGAGAGTCTTACAAAAGGTTTTCCTATAAGCCTAGTACTCTGTTTGAATTTGTGGAATATGTTGCGCAACATGACTTATTTCAGTTTCAGTTTTTTTCCTTTTTAATTGAAATTATGTTTTCCATTTTCAATGAGAAATTTTTTTTTTTCGTTCGAAATAAATAACATTCATGTTATTTCACATGTTTTTCATAATTAAAACAGAGTACTAGTCTAGCAACATTTTTCCACAAATATTTCGATTGAATATTTTTTGTATGGGTTCTGTCAGAATTTCACATGAAATTTGAAACAGAATACTAGGCTATACAAAAAAAATTGTTAGAGAGTCGAAGGAAATTTTTTCCTTTATAAAAAACTTTTCAGAGAGTCTTACGAAATGTTTCCCTATACAAAAAATTTTTAGAGAGTCTGATGAAATTTTTTCCCATAGACAAAAATTGTCAGAGAGCCGAAGGAAATTTTTTCCTATACAAAAAAATTCTCAGAGAGTCGGACAAAATGTTTTCCTATAGACCAAAATTGTCAGAGAGTCGGAAGAAATTTTTTCTTTAAACAAAAATTGTCAGAGGGTCTGACGAAGTTTTTTTCCTATAGACAAAAATTGCCAGAGATTCGGGAGAAATTTTTTCCTTTAAACAAAAATTGTCAGAGAGTCGAGGAAATTTTTTCCTATACAAAAAACTTTTCAGAGAGTCTCACGAAATTTTTCCCTATACAAAAAATTTTTTAGAGAGTATTGAAATTTTTTCCCATAGACAAAAATTGTCAGTGAGCCGAAGGACATTTTTTCCTATACAAAAAAATTTTCAGAGAGTCGGACAAAATCTTTTCCTATAGACCAAAATTGTCAGAGAGTCGGAAGAAATTTTTTCTTTAAACAAAAATTGTCAGAGGGTCTGACGAAGTTTTTTTTCCTATAGACAAAAATTGCCAGAGATTCTGGAGAAATTTTTTCCTTTAAACAAAAATTGTCAGAGAGTCGGAGGAAATTTTTCCCTATACAAAAAAATTTTCAGAGAGTGTGGAGAAACTTTTTCCTATAGATAAAACTTGTCAGAGTCCGATCAAATATTTTCCTATAGAAAAAAATTGCTAAAGAATATGACGAAATTTTTGCCTTTAAACAAAAATTGACGAAATTTATTTCTATACAAAAAAATTTCAGAGAGTGTAACCAAATTGTCAGTCTTTATAAATTTTTTTTGGTTGAAAATTTTTCGAAAGCTGCCATATGTTCTTGTATAAAAAAAACTTGCGCCATCTATTGTGTTTTTATTAAACAAATTCAATTTCCTTACTGACCTCGTATATACTCACACCGAATAAGGAAGCTTTTGCAAACCAGCAACCAATAATCTTAAAAAATAGTACAGATTTTTTGTTTATAATTTTTTCTTTGAAAAAAAAAAACAAAATATTTCAATTGTAATTGTTGTAAACTGAAATAAAAATGTTGCATGTTGGTGTAGTAGATAAATAACTAAATAATAGAATAATAGCATAATTGATGGACTTTAAGTACAGCCACTTAAACTTATTCACACCTTAAGGTAACAACGGCTGGGGCGCAAAAAAAAGGCAAAAGCATGTTAGGCAACTACAAGCTCTATTCACTTAACAAACTTCATTGCACTTACAGTGCAGGCAGCAACACAATGTTTTAGCCTGAAAACAGGCGGGAGTAATTTCTTTTTTCCTCATCCTCCAATTGCAGTAAATTGTCTGCAATATCTTTATGTGTGCTTTGCATGGAATGCAGTGAATGTTTTAATATATTGACTATAAGCCATAAAATTTATTAGAGCACAAAATTGGGTGATGGAGAATTGGTTTGGAAATTTACACCTTTTTGTACATTTTATAATATGATTTCCTTTTGTGTTTTTGTTACACTAATAAAAAGGCTTTATGAGAAAGTTTGAAGCCCTAGATAGTAGACGACTAAGAGGTATTCTTCCATGACAAGGAAATAATTTTTATAGGGTGCACTTTTTTTTAGAACATTTAAACAGAATAATAAATTTAATACAAATATAATTTTCACAAAAAATTTTTATATATAAGCATCAGCTTATTTTAAATATGATAAGAAACTTAACTGTAATAGTGTAGGGTATGAGCAAAACATCAACCCCAGTGAATACATAAACTTTTGCCAAGCATTTTATGTGCCACAACATGGAAAAGGCCTGAAAGTTCTTAGTACGAAATTAAATCTTTACAACCTTAAATTACATGGCATTTTCATTTTTCAAATTTAGCACTGAACAAAGCAAAAAGTAAATAAAGTGAAGGAAATGTGATGTGGTTTCCTCTTCCTATTGTTAAACCAAGAAATTATTTGCTACTTATTGATATTTGATCATCACAGCCTTCAACGCATCTTCAGATTAACAGGAACTTGGGAAAGCACAAACACAAATACAAAACCTTTTTGGCTTTTCATTTAACAGGAAATTCATTTTCATTTTAAATACGACAATATTTTAAGGCTTAAAGAATACGAAACCACAATAGCAAGATTTGTATCGTAAAAGATTCAATAGAAATACAAAATTTGTACAAGCAATAGATGCCCATATTGTTGTTTCATTTGAATGTGTATTTATTTCCAGCCTATTCCGTCATATACAAGCTTTTCAATACGGTAAAATAAGTTATAACAAACTTTCTTGTGCTTGCCAAGTAAATGCCATGAATGTACAGTGGGTTGTATAGTGAAAAAAGTGCTCTGCAGTATTATCAAATAATACTGGAAACTCAAGTGAGAAATATTCGTAGTAAAAAATAAACTAGACAATTTTACAGAATTAATGAGTGCGTCATTGGCAATGAAATTGGCAACAGTAGAGAAAATAAAAACAATTAAAAGTAATACATTCCCCAGTGTTTATATACTCTTCACCTCTGGAGTACATACAAACATACGTTCCTTCCAACCCTGGCATCATATTTTGTATCTTCCTGACTTTCAATAATAATTTATTCGTTTCTAGAATATAAAATATTTTAAATTTCAAAAGAAACAAATTAGTTTTATTTAGTTACTGCGATGTAAAAAAAAGGAAAATAATAATAATTAAATTTTCCAGCTCTGCAGCTGCCTTTTGGGACATAGTTCTTTTATATAATATCGTACGTCAACGCCCACTTAAGGGGGCGAGGTTCAAAAATAGACTACATCATATTTTCCACAGACGAACGTATGGGCATTGCTAGACCTTCTTAGACTTCATAACTGATCAAGAACATATATACTTTATAGGCTCCAATTCTTTTTTGAGGTTATTAAAACTGTATTTTGTCGGGGTCTCTATGGCAAGGGGCGTGGCAGAGATATTTCACCTATGCCATAAGACTCTAAAAATAAATATTTGGGATAATTAAATGTAAAATTTATTATGCGAGTGAAGATAAATATGCCGAGTTAAACATGTTTTGACGTAAGCAGTTACGAAACAACGTATTTAGCTGTGAGGTTAAATATGTTATGACGTAACGAAATGGCAAACAGTGATTTTTTTTTTGAAAATCCATATTTAATAAATTTCTTTGAGCATTTTGTGAAAATATTTACAGGCCATGAGAGTGTGTGTGATCTTGGAGGGATTTTGCCCCCAGTGGCCAAATAAGGAGCTGGAATGCATTGCCAATAAATAAAAATGATTATGGGGGTGTCTTCTAGCACATACAACAATTGGAATAGCTGAATCGAGTTTGTGAAAATATTTACAGATCACGAAAGGTCAACCTTCAGACCATTAGTGTGTGTGCGTGATCTTAGAGGGATTTTTGCCCCCAGTGGCCAAATAAGGAGTTGGCATGCATTGCCAGTACATACAAAATGATGTATGGGATAGAGACACTCCCATAATCATATTGTATAAAAATTTGGATTTTCATAAAAAACTTCTTTGCCATTTCGTTACGTCATAACATATTTAACTTTACAGCTAAATACGTTGTTTCGTAACTGCTTACGTCAAAACATGTTTAACTCGGCATATTTATCTTCGCTCACATGATAAATTTTACATATAATTATCCCAAATATTTCTTTTTAAAGTCTTATGGCAAGTTGAAATGTCTCCCCCCGTTACGTCATAACATATATAACTTCACTTCGTAACTGCTTACGTCAAAACTTATTTAACTCGGCATATTTATCTTCACACACATAAAGTTATTTAAAATTTTTTTTCAAATGTCATTTAGGAGGAGGAGGAGGAGGTGGAGGAGTGGGGGTAGGGCAGAGGGGTACCAGGTTACGTCTCTGCTTCGTCATTAAAGCTTAAAAATGTTATTTTTAAGGAATGTGGGCTTAAGTAAAACAATTTGTTAAATTTTTACACTATTTTTGCATATAATAACGCCCACTGAAGGGGGCGGGGTCCAAAATTTTTTTTTAAATTTTATGGCTTTGATATAAAAATATATCCTTTGCTACAAAAAAACTTTAAAAATTATGTTGTTTTTTAGAGGTTGGTTTAGTTCTTCTTAGGGGAACTTTTTCCCCTCTGGCCCGATTCAGCCCATTTACGAACTTGACCTGTGCTATACTTCAACATTATAAATATATGTAAATTTCAAGAGTCTGGCTCTTTTCGTTTGAACTGAATCATGATTTCCACAGACGGGACGGACGGACGGACGGGCATTCTCAGATAGTCTTAGATTTCATCACTGATCACGAATATATATACTTTATGGGTTTCGCTGCTGCTTTACAAACTGACTGAAAAAGGGAATATACCCTCCAATTCTTTTTTGGAGGGTATACAATATATCTAACCCACTGTGCTTTTGTAGCCATTGCTGTTGTGGGTCAACAACAATCATCATGTCATTTGATGTGGATGTCAGTGGCAGCCAGTGCGGTCTTATTTACATATTAAGCTCTTTATAATTTACGGTCTTATGCCTGAACAAACACAAGATAAGTTAAACAGTTTGTGCAAACACACATGTATTGAATGTCAAAATGTATCTAAATTGAATTTATTTTCTTTTATCAAACGGCAATTGTTTGGCCTTAAGTCTACAAGAAAAAGAGTAAAAAGTAATAATATTGAGTTGTTTGCCTGTATTTCCATTCAATCAGCCGTCGACTAGGACATCAAGTGTTAAAAAGCCATATTATTGACAAAAGTTGTTGGTTAAAACTTTTATTTTAATTTTTCCTATAGGTTTATTTTTTTACGAATATTTTTAATTTTTGCTTCTGTCGGTTTACTTATGCAATGGCAAAAATATGTTGCAAACTTTGATGGTGGGGTTCAAGTTTAAAACACATGTTAGTGTTGATCCCAAAAACAAACTAAAAGAAATTGTTTAATTTCTATAACAGCCTTAAAGTTTGTTTTGCCACAATCAAATGCTTTTTAGGAAATATTTAAAAGCTACAGCAAACAACGGTATTCACTTAGATTCTCATATGCTTAAAGTTTCCCTTTACTGTAATCCTGTTAGTTATCTGTTGCAACCTGTTGCCTTTAGCTGTCACAGCTAAAATTTTATTATATTCATTATGCTCATTAGAGTTTCAACACTTTTAATACTCATATCACTTGCTGGCATACCTTTTTTTTCGGCTCCATAACGCTTGATTAACTACTTACGTTTTACGACTTTTAAATGCAGCTGCATTTGAGATATTGCCACAGCCAGCCTTCAAAGATGCTACTCGTATGTGTGAGTATAAATGCAGCACAGAAGTGTATGTGCATGAGTACATGCAGCTGAGATGTGATAAGCGTTCATGCGGTGAATGAATGAAGCGGCAGCAGACAACTACTACTACTACTATTTTTAAGTGGCAAACTTTATTTAATGTCATGGTTGATTTATGTTTATTACCCTTTGAAACAACATGACAACAATAATAATAACAAAAGCAAATAACATGACATGTTGCTATTGGTTTGAAGTTCTGACTTGTTTTTGAGTGTTTCTCTGGCTGTAACTTTTCTTTTGAAGTCAAAATTAATTTCTGTTTCAATAAACACTGAGAAAATATTTTGTATAGGTTTTTTTTATCAAAAAATATATATATTTAAACTAGTAAGAAAGTTATATTCGACCAGATCGAATTTTAAATAATTTCCAAATAGTAGCCGCTTGCCTAAGGCACCTTTCCCTTAAGATAAAAGCAATTTATGTTATATTTGCAGTTAAAATTTTATGTCAACGAGCACAAAGAGAGACGGAGATAAATTTTAAACCCCTTATTCATAAAAATTATGAGAGGCTTATAAGACTGTAATAGAGCAAATTTCATATGAAATTTTGTTTTATTACGCTGTTATTAGACTCTCATAATTTTTATTGAATAAGGGGGTAAATGTTTAATCTGCTGTATTACAGTTCTTTTGAGACATTTTTGATATGTTAACATCTATACGCGCGCCTCTAGGGCAGTAAACTATCAGTTTCAATACATACGCAAGTGTAAGGTGTAAGATGTAAGAGTTTGTTTGTTCGTTGCTTGGCAGTCGGTATTGAAAGTGATTATTGGGTGATTTTCATATAATTTTCCCACGCGATTTTCTCCGGAAATTCATAGCCGATTTTAATAATTTTTGGATTAAAACGCTAGTGCGGGTTTCGACGAAGAGTTTAGGCCAAAAACTAAGGCGATCCGATATCGGCGAGCGGAGATTTAAGTGTTTTAATTCGGAGTATTAATTTGGAGTAATATTAAAAAAGTGTTTTATGTTGATCTTCGGTTTTGTCTTATGCATAGCAAAGAGAATAGTGACGTGGTTATACGTACATATATAAAAATGAGATAGCAAGACAGCAACGTATGTAGCTTATATACAAACATAACAATGTATGTATGTACATTTGTCTGTTGCTTTGCATTCTCATTGTTTTTTGTGGGTTTAATATAAAATAAATAAACAAAAAGGTGTTAACACATCGCCCGTGAGTTCGAACACTCATTAATATTTTTTTTTTAACTCGGACCAACCAGTGGCCAGAGGATGACCGCTTCATAAGCAGTGCATTACGCCGGAACTACCAACGAGGGGATAAAAATTGAGAGTATAGACAAGAAGATTTCAACTTTTTCTTCCCCGGCTAATTTTTATTGCTACAGAGCCAACGAATTTTAAAATTCTATTTTGACAGGGTCACTCCGGTAATGGTCATGGGGGAGGCATCTCATGTTTGTCGTAAAAACTTAGTAAATTTTTGGGGTAATTAAGCGTAGAAAAAAAAATTTGTTTTTGGTGGCCTCATTTAGGGAACCAGGTTTAAGGCAAGAGAAGATCAGAGATTTTCTTCTTTTCTTCTTAAAACTCTTTATTTTTAAGGAATGTCGGAAATATTTGTTAAATATATACACTATTTTTCCATGTAATGCCCACTAAAGGGGGCGGGGTACAAAAATTTGATTTTTCTGATTTTTGGTTCAATGCTTAAGACCTTTCTTTTGCCATAAAAATTCATTATTTGCCTAACAAAATTAAAAAAAAAACTTTAAAACTCATGTTGTTTTTTAAAGGTCGGTTTAGTTCTTCTTACGGGAACTTTTTTCTCTCTGGCCCAATTTGGCTCATTTACGGACTTGGTTTGTGCTATTCTCCAGAATTTAACTATACAAAATTTCAAGGGTGTGACTCTTTTAGTTTGGATTGTATCGTCGTTCTCAAAGAAATATGCACCGTTGAAGCCGCCCTCCCCAATATCCACAGCAAACAGTGACTTTCGGCATGAATAGGACGCATTTTGAATCTCATGTGGATTGGTATCGTTCTTAACTCAACAATTTTGTTTCTTCACGCATACATTCATCCAGAAATTTGTCTCATTCCTGAAGATTACTTTTCAATGAAAATTAGTCAGTTGCCAACCGCTCCAGAACTCATTCAGCGACCACAAGTCTTAGGTCCTCAGTTGGTTCAAATTTTTACGGCTGCAGGTTCAAGTCACGAAGCAAAATTCTGCTAAATGGCTTTAATTTTTTTAAGAAAAAAAAAAAATATTACCCATAAATCTAATTTTCACAGTGTTTTGTTGCACACTTTAAGGCAGAGTTATTTAACTCAGCAGTATTTCACAGGAGTTCATATAAAGAATTTCATGTGGTTGCTTTATGTTTATTTTTTTTATTACAATATGAGCTGGTAGCGAGCAACTTTTAAAACAGTAGTAGTTATTACGATTGTTTGCAACAATTTCTTATTGATAAGTTGTCAACATGTTTATGGCAACAATTTGTTGTTCTTCTATTTTTTTTTATTACAACTCGCAGTTGTATTGCAGTACATGCAGCTACGACATGCTGTTTCCTACACTCTTTTCATTCTTCCAAAAAATGTAACTGCCGTGCACTATGGGATACAAATAAGAACTGGTAGTTTCTAAAGGCAGCCATGCGCACATATTTTTTTTTAATTTGACATATCTACATTTTTCACTGCAAAATAACTAAGTACATGTCGTGTGTTAACTATAAGTTATGGCTTTTGTAAAACTCACAGGCTGAAGGTAGGTCACACTTCTCAAGCATGTTGCAAAAAAAAGTCGCAAGCCACTAAACACTAATGAAAAATTAATTTGATTCACATACGTATTTTGTATCGTCTGTATAATTTGAGTTAGAACATCTGACGTCACATATGTACTTTTGTTGAAGTTACATTAGCCCTGCTTTATTAAAGGCTAAACCACCGTGGGCAATATGAACTTTCGTGCGACTTCTAAATAATAATATGGTTGTTAGAAAAATACCTTTATTAAAACACACTTTTAAAATAAGTATCTTTCCTTAAAAAAAGTTTTCAAAATAGAACGAATTTTTTTGAGAAGTACCTATCTCAAAAAGTACTTTTCTAACTACTTCTCTTAAAAAATACTCCTTCCAAATAGTACTTCTTCCGAAAAGTACTTTTTCCAAAAACTACCTTTTTGAAAAATACTTCTTTAAAAAAGTACTTTTTCCGAAAAGTACTTTTGCCAAAAAGTACTTCTTTCAAAAAGTACTTTACCAAAAAAAGTACTTTTTCCAAAAAGTACCTTTTCCACAAAGTACTGTTTTGAAAGAAAGTTTTGGAAAAAGTACTTTTTCCAAAAAATTCCTCTTTTAAAAAGTACTTCTTACAAAAAGTAATTTTCCAAAAAAAGTAATTTTTCCAAAAAGTACCTTTTCCCAAAAAAGTACTTTTTCCAAAAAGTACTTTTCCAAAAGGTACTTCTTCCAAAAAGTAAATTTTTTAAAACCCACGTTCTTAAGTAAATAGTCTATGAAGTTTTCTTCTTCCAACATGTACTTTTTCCAAAAAGTACATTAAAAAAAATTTACCTATCTCGAAAAGTACCTACATATGTATCTCAAAAAGTATTTTTCTAACTACTTTTCTTAAAAGTATTCCTTTCAAATACTATTTTTTCAGAAAAGTCCTTTTCCCAAAAACTACCTTTTTTTAAAAAGTACTTCTTTCAAAAAGTCCTTTTTTTCAAAAACTACCTTTTTTAAAAAGTACTTCTTTCAAAAACAACTTTTTCCAAAAAGTACTTTTCTAAAAGAAAAATACTTGTCCCAAAAAGTACTGTTTCCAAAAAGTACTTTTCCAAAAGAAGTACTTTTCCAAAAAAACTACTTCCCCAAAAAAGTACTTTTTTCAAAAAGTACTTTCCAAAAGGTACTTTTTCCAAAAAGTACCTTTTTTAAAAACCACGTTCTTAAGTAAATAGTCTATGAAGTTTTCCTTTTCCAAAATGGACTTTTTCCAAAAAGTTCTTATTCCAAAAAGTACATTTTTAAAGGAGAACGCTCGTAGATACATAACCTATACATTTTTTTAATGCTCTTTTTTAAAAATTAGTTACACTAAAAAGTACTTTTTCCAAAAAGTACACCAATATTGATGATATGTTTTTTTGTCTTGGACCGAAAAACAAAATTGTAATCATCGCCATTCATAATAACGTTCCTGCCTTCGTCGTCTTTGAAAAATTATGCCACTTGGTCATAATCCACACCAAATAGGGCAAATTTTCCATGTTGAATTATAGATTCACCCAGAAATGAGTAGCCAATTAAATAATTTGCAAAATTTGTGCGATTGTAAATGGATTCATGGTTACATTATAGACCAAACTGAACATGTTTAACAGTAGCATGTTATACGAAAACAGCTGAGCTGTCGCAAACAGTGTTGCCAGAAAGAAAGCTGCTAAAGCAATCAGCCTTTATTTATAAACAAAAAGTAATCAGCCGATTGTTTCAGTAAAAAATCGCCCTTTTTAAATAAGCCTGGCTTTATAAGAACTCTTAATCACATTTTGTTCATGATGTTTGGAGTGCCTAACCCTCAAGATGAATATGATTATTCCGTACAAATTAAAAACAATTTCATTTATTTTCGTAAAAAAATTCTCCGCACACAACTTTCTCTTCTTTTGAACAATTAATAAAGAAAATGTAAACATTTTAATCCACATCTAATTTACGGAAAGAGCCGTCCATGCCAAACAAACTATCAAAATCGATGGCTTTTCCGGGACGTAAAGATTCATCGGTACCAAATTCAGCATTTCTTTTGAAATAATCTCTATAATCATCAAACTTCTTTTCCCATTCAAGTGTGAGCTCTGCCACGTTGCCATTTTCACCGCCATAATCAATGGGCAAATATTTCAGGGGAATTTCTTTGGTCAGCAAATCCATTTTATTACCGTGAACATATAACTGAAATTAAAAAGAAAAATAATAATAATAATAAAAAAATTTTTTTGTTTTTTTTTTGGACCAGCACTCAGGGCATGACCCCTACATATGCGTTGCATTGTGGCAGATCTAGGAAAGTTGGTTATGGGAAGGAGTAGAGTTTGTGGACGTTCGAGTTGAACCTCCTCAAGTTGAAATTGGCAGGAATTTTCTTCGATCGACTGAATTTCAAAAATAGTTTTTGCTTTAAATGTTATTCATGCGATCGAACGATAGTCTCGAAATCCTTGAATAGGCACTCAACTGTCATTCAATATAAGGTCGCATTTAGTGTTATCTATTGGGAAATCCCGATCCCGAAATTCCCGAAAAATCCCAATTCCGAAAAATCCCGAATCGCGTGATTTGTGAAAATCCATCCCGTTTGACATCCCTAGTCGCATTAAATTGCAAACAAAATAAAGTTCTAATTGACAACAAATACAACACTAACCCTTTTCTGCTGCTTTTCCGACATCATGGGCTTCATCATATTAAAAACTTGCTCAAATCCACTTGGAGTATTAATAAAGTGTGACGCTTTTGGTCGAAACGGTACAGCTTCTTCCGAAAATACGGTCATTTTCTTTGCAACAGATGGCGTCATTTGCAGCATATGAGCCATAGTAGTCTTTTCAAAATCTCCAATAAATACCACACCATTAATGTTGGCATAATCATCTTCGAGCATAAGAATTTCTTGCATGGCGCAGGCCACCGACATAACCTCATGAATGGAATATTTTTCGGCGCTATATCGGCCCAAACGCATTATGCCAATACGTGGGCCATTGCCATTTAAGGGTGTTGGCAAATATGCCCATATACTAAAATTTATAATTAATATCTTACACACACACATATATACGGACATTTTGGCCTTACCCTAAACTCAATATATCCCTAAACTTGGGATCGTCCACATTTGTTGGGCCAAAAAGTTCGGGAAATTTACTTTTTAAAGTAAAGAATTTATCAAGTTTTGACTTTGTCTTTTCCATGCTGTATTTACAGCCTCGCAGAAAAGCGATTAAAAACTGGTCATCGCAATTGGCACGCAAATGTGGCTGTTGTTTAATCCATGTTTTTAAAGCCTCTAAGTCGCCTGGTATACGTGCGGGATCTTCTCCCAGCTGCTCAGTGGCTGCCTTTTGTAATTCGTCTGATAAGGGCCGTATATCTGGCATATTCCTCTGCTTTTCACAACTAAATGTAGACTGAAATCAATTTATTTCCACTTCAACCATTTTCTCTATATAGAACCAATATCGAAAAACTTTATCAAATTCAATTGTATCAGTTATAAACTTTCTGATAAGGAAGTCTGATAGTGAATGGCAAACACTAGAGAGTATATTTTAGACTTATCATTTATTATTGTTGCTGTTTCTATGTGAATGAACTTGTGCATATTCGTACAAGATAAGTAAATTTTTAATTTGTTGCTGTTGCAAATGCTTTCAATGTTTGTTCTTTAAAAACATCAGGGGCCGTAGTGGTTAAAAAAAATATATAAAGGTTCCCCATACACTATGCAATATTATTAGAGAGAGAGAGAGTTTTATTTAAAAGAAAGAAATAAAACTCTTTAAAATAATTTTATTTTCTGACGGAAGAATACTCTCTTTTAAAGTGTTTCATCTGACCTTTTATTATACCCTCCGAAAAAGAATTGGAGGATATATTCACTTTGTTCTTCCATGTGTAACGCAGTGAAATATCCCTCTAAGACCCTTTAAAGTAGATATATTCTTGATCAGTGATGAAATCTAAGACGATCTGGCCACATCCGTCCGTACGTTCGTTCGTTTGTGGAAATTACAATTTAGTCCAAACGAATACTGCCATACCCTTGAAATTTAGTATAGATAATTTTTGAAGGATAGCACAGGTCAAGTTCGTGAATGTGCTAAAATCGGGCCAGAGGGAAAAAAGTCCCCCTAAGGAGAACTAAATCAACCTCTAAAAAAACAACATAATTTGTAGAGTTTTTTTTTGTAATTTTGCTAAGCAAATGATATATTTTTATATCAAAAAAAATCAGAAAAATCCATTTTTGAACCCCGCCCCCTTTAGTGGGCGTTTAAGTAATATATTACATGCAAAAATAGTGTAAAAATTTAATAAATTGTATAATTTAAGCCTAAATTCCTTAAAAATTAAATTTTAAAGTTTTTATGACGAAGCTGATATGTCCTCTAATCTTCCTCTGCCCTACCCCACCCAAACATTTGTCCCCTAAGTGACCCTGTAAAAAAATTCTTTAACACTTAATAACCCCAAAAATTTACTTTTTAATGTTATATGCTAAAGGTGAGATGTCTCTCTATTTTTTTTAAGTAAAATAAGGTATCTTATCAAAAATGAGTTTTAGCAAAAATTACTTTTTTCAAAAAGTACTTTTTTAAAAAGTACTTTTTCAAAAAGTACTTTTTTAGAAAGTACTTTTTCAAAAACCACTTTCTTAAGTAAATAGCCTATGAAGTTTTCCTTTTCCAAAAAGTACTTATTCCATAAAGTACTTTTTCCGAAAAATACTTTTTCCATAAAGTACTTTTTCCGAAAAGTACTTTTTCCATAAAGTACTTTTTCCGAAAAGTACTTTTTTCATACAGTTTTTTTTTTTTTAAAGGTACCTACTCCAAAAAGTACCTTTTTTAAAAAAAAAACTTTAAGTAAATCACCTATAATTGTTTTTTTAATTTTAATTTTTAAAAATTAGTTATGCCAAAATGTACTTTTTTCAAAAAGTACTCTTCCCAAGTACTGTTTTGTAAAGTATAATAAACTATTGTTTCAAAAATCAGTTTTTCCAAAAAAGTACTTATTTCAACAAGTATTTTTCTAAGAAGTACTTTTTCAAAATGTACTTTTTCAAAAACCAGTTTTTAAATAATAATCTTTTTTTAAAAGTTGGCTTTTAAAATATATACCAGAGGATGTACCTTTTTTTCAATAAAGTACCTTTTGAAAAAAGTACTTTGACAGAATATTTTTTCATAAAGTTCTTCACCACAATGTAGATCTATTAAAAAATAGCGTCTCCAAAAGTTTTTAAATCTTAAAAGTGTAATTTTAGAAATTTTATTTTCAAAAATTATGTTTTTAAAAATTATATTTTGAAAAGGGTACTATTTCACAAATGCATTCTTTCCAAACAGTCTATTCTGAAATAGATTATTAAAGAATTTTTGTTTTGGAAAAAGTACTTATTTCAAATATTTCCAAAGAGTGCTTTTCCAAGGCGTACCAAATTAATTGTCCGAGCACCTCTTGAATACCAATGATTCTTGAACATATTATTTGAAATGTTTCAAAATTATATGAGTTTTCAGGAATTTAAAATTTTTAGCACTATTTTCTTTTATGTAGTTACCTTTTTTGTCCCTTAAAAAAAACTAATTTAAATAAATAACAAAGAATTAATTGTATTACCTAAGCGGTCAAAATTATGTTTTCGAAGTGTAATTTATAATTAACAAACAAGTACTGAAATCAGGTACGATTGTACTGCCTATAATTGTTCATACAAATTTATAAAAGGACATTCTCTGGTAACAAGACTGAGATGAGTTTTCGTTCAAAAGCTGTTACGAATATTATCAAATAAATTTGCAGCCTACTGAAATTTTTGAAAGTAAAAACTTATCTTACATATATTCTTTATTTATGCACATAGATCCCCACTGTGCAGTGCTTATTTAGAGAAATAAAATTGTCGTTGGCTTGTGTTGTATTTTACTTTTATTGATTTGTGTATTTGAACATCATAAAAAGTTTTATGAATGAGTTTTAAGTTAAAAATGTTTTTATTTTGTTGTTGTTGTTGTTATTTCTTTTATGCTCTTGTTCGTTCGTTTTGGCTTCACAAGGTTTGTGGGCAGCGTTGCCAAATGTGCAGATTTATCTGCATTTGACAGTTTTTCTAAGCATTGAGCAGTTTTGCAGTTTTTTTCTTTGAAAACCAGTTTTTCTGTAAATTGTGCAGATTTTGCAGTTTTTACATTTTATTTTTTTACTCTTAATTTTGTTATTTGAATTCCAATTTCTGAAACCATAATTTTACCCCATTTGCTTAATATAACAGTGGCAAGGTTTAACTATACTTTTTTATACGAGTATGTAATTATCACATACATTTTTTTGCACCCCTGACCACAAAGCAAGTTGAATTTTACCAAGGTGTACATATATTGCAGGTGGGAGCACGATCTCACTTGCCTAACCTGATAAAACGTCAAACTTAGTAGTGTCGTTTAACGATTTTTGCAACTGTTAAGGTAGTTTCTACAATAAGTGTTCTATTTTTGTTGAAATCGTTGTACCTGTTAGATAGATATGCCTTGTGTTTTTCTATGTACATACAAACAAATTTAAATTTTTAATTATTGGTTTCAATATAAATATGAGAACGACATCGACTTGTCGAGATTCTGGAACAGGCAGTATTATATCTGAATAATAATGAACTCTTTTTGTTTATTTAAACCCTATGTACCTATATATTTTTTATTAAAATGAATTGCTTTGTTAAATGTAGATGTATATCATATTTAATTTGTTGTGTTATGTTTTTGTTTTAATAAAAAAATATGAAAAAAACTATATATTTTTGTGAATTTTTTATGTGCAGTTTTTTTACCTGAAAACCAGTTTTTTTCTTCTAAAGTTGCAGTTTTTTTTTTTTAAATTTATGGCAACGCTGTTTGTGGGAAAGCAGCAAATATCTCTTGACTGTACACAATTAGTACGTTGATCATTTGGAGAAACTAATTATGGCAATTAATGTGTCAATTGATTGAAAATTTATAGAGTTGATTTTCATTTTAATGAGTTTTTGATTTGGTATCGTAAAGCTTGCATTTATTTAAAGGATTTAATTGCTAGAGATTTTTATTGCAAGGGAGCTGCTACGAATGATATGCTTGTGGATTTTTGCAATAAAGATTAATGGGAACAAAAGTAATTTAGTAACTTGAGTTTTTTTGTTTCAAAATTGTCATGTGTCTGTTATTGCTTTGAAAAGATGTGTTCAAGGCAGTTGGGAAAATATATAATAGTTGAACAATTTTTTTTTCCACAATTTTATTTATTATTATTATTCTCAATGTGTCATATTAAGAAACTAAATATAATTTAAGCTTAAGTGATATTATGCCTGTCTTGTTTTAAGTAACTAATTTTGCAAATATTAAGTAAATAAATTGTGTTTCTATGCCGGACACCTGAAGCAAATCATTTCATTTAGTTACTTAAACACAATTGGCATTAATCACAATATTATGGGCAAGCAGAATAATATTTGCTCAGCAGTTAATACACGAAAATACAACAATTATAATTCTTAATTTATATGATTTTATCTACTTTGACTAGTTGATGTTTATGGATTTCAAACAGGTGCTCCCCAACCTTTTCATTTAATACATAATTTCTGTTGAGTTGTCTATTGCCAGTTGCCCTTTTTGTCAATCATTTTAAATTAAACAAATATCTCAGGGAGCTTTTACCTTTTCATACGCTTCAGCAAATATAATCTATATATTCAATTGGTATACAATTTCCATAATATGAATATCCGCCCCATAAAGTATCCCGAACCCATAAGATATTCTGTGTCTTTATGATTAGGGAAATCGAATATTCAATTAGTTTTCTAAAGCCCCCAGAAAAGTTAGATATTTCAAATGGTTCTAAATAGCAAATCTGCAAAATCCAAAATACGGTTCCAGAGCTGGAAAACTTAAACCTAATTTGTTACATAAAATTTACTGGAAGAAACTAATTATTGCTTGTTTTTTTGTTAATAAAACTTATTTTATATATCAGAAAAAAAAATAAATTTGTGTTAAGAATAAAATAATAAAATAAAAACTTCGATTGCAGGGTTGGACAAACGCAATTTTTTTTGTATTAATATTGATTTGTTTTCTTTGTTAATTACAACTATTTTATACTACAGAAAGAATTAAATTTGTATTAAAAACAATTAAAAACGTTATATTCGACCGGGTCGAATCTTAAATACCCTCCAAATATTTAGTAAGTGAATTTGAAATGTTTAACTTGGTGGGACAGAGTGCCTTTATATAATATCGTACGTCCACGCCCACTAAAGGGGGCGGGGTTCAAAAATATACAATATCATGTTTTCCACAGACGAACGTATGGGCATTGCTAGACCGTCTTAGACTTCATCACAATTCTCTTTGGAGGCTATAAAAACTGTATTTTGGCGGGGTTGCTCTGGCAAGGGCTGTGGGGGAAACATTTCACCTTTGTCATAAAACTCTAAAAATAAATGCTTGGTATAATTATATACAAAATTAAAATTTCTTTTTTTTGATAGGGTCATTTGGAGGGCAAAGGGGGAGAGGGGGTAGGGCAGAAACAGGTAGACATACAACTCTAAAAATAAATGCTTGGGATGATTATACACAAAATTAAAAAAATTTTTTATTTATTATTAATAGGATCATTTAGGGGGCAAAGGGGGAGGAGGGGGAAGAGCAGCAACAGGCAGTCATAAAACTCTAAAGATAAATGCTTGGGATGATTATATACAAAATTTAAAAAAAAAATTTTTTGGCAGGGTCTTTTAGGGGGCAAAGGAAGAGGGGGGGGGGGGGGGGTAGGGCAGAAATCGGCAGTCATAAAACTCTAAAGATAAATGGTTGGGATGATTATATACAAAATTTAAAAAATTTTTTTTTTGGTAGGGTCATTTAGGGGGCGAAGGGGAAGGAGGGGGTAAGGCAGAGTAGTACCAGGTTTCGTCTCAGCTTCGTTATGAAAGCTTAAAAGTGTTATTTTAAAGAAATGTAGGCTTAAGTAAAACAATTTGTTAAATTGTTATGCTATTTTTGCCTATAATAACGCCCACTGAAGTGGGCGGGGTCAAAAAACATTTTTATTTTATTTAATGGCTCCAAGTTTAAGGCGTCGAACCGTATTTGACATAAAAATATATCATTTGCTTAACAAAATAACAAAAAAAACTTTAAAAATTATGTTGTTTTTTCTGGGTTGGTTTAGTTTTTCTTAGGGGAACTTTTTTCCCTCTTGCACGATTTAGCCCATCTTCGAACTTAACCTGCTCTAAGCTTTAAAATATATTTGTGCCAAATTTCAAGAATGTAGCTCTTTTCGTTTGGACTGAATCGTGATTTCCACAGACGGACGGACGGACATGCTCAGTTCGTCTTAGATTTCATCACTGATCAAGAATATATATACTTTATGGGGTCTGAGACGGACATTTCGATGCGTTACAAACGGAATGACAAAGTGAATATACCCTCCAAATTCTTTTTTGGAGGGTATAAAAATTAAAAAGGAGGGGCCAATGTTGGAACATCGGTGAAGGGTATCTATATAACTGTCGGTATAACCCCATATATTACTTTTACCTATGGAAAAGTAAAACTAAAAATTGCTAAAATTTCTCAAATTAATCGGAAATACAGCGATAGAACGCTAAAACTTTTACATAACGAATTCATACAATTTTAACCTTTAACCCAGCAGTTCTGAAATATTTAAAATATGCACAATTTTATTCTGTTTGTTGATCACTGACCGCCCACATAATCCTTTTTAGAAATTACGCACTTAAAGGCTTTATCGTGTACGCATGTAAATAAAACTAACAACTTCAATGTATAATTGTGTTATTCATATAGCAAACGGTGGATAAATGCATTTGTGTGCGTTTATTTCTCTTGTCAAAATTATTAAATTATTTTGCTTAATGCTTTCTACACCAAGACAGTGTAATCTCAGCAAATGTGATGTCATTTAAAAAAGGCAACTGGAATCATCACTTAGAAGTTAAGTTGGCACAATAGGCAATACATTGCAAAGCCCTCCGGCCAGGACATTTGAATTCTGTTACTAGAAGTCACTAAACACCGAAACGCTTTTCTCTATACAAAACCACTATTTGTTAATGACAATCCACTGAGAACTTGCTACCACCTATTTCTATTTATTAGAAAATTTTTCTATCTCTTGTCAGTCTGCTATAACAGCTTCCACTGTCTTATTGGCATTCGGGGCCTCTTCTAAATTCTATAATGCACATGAATAGAAATTGTAAGTTTCATGGGACGTTAATAGTTTAACTATTTCAAATCAATAGTTTAATCTTCAGCCAAGAGAAGCAGTTGAAGTGCCGAGTGTTAATACAAACGTGCGTTTTGGGGGGTTTCGGGTCAGGTAATAAATTTCAGTAGAGTATTTAAATTGAAACACCTTTTTGATGAAGAACCAAATTCTATTGACATATTAGTGATAATGAATTCGGTCATTACATTTAATTTAATATTTGCACAGTTTGGTCAACATATTCGGTTGTCTTGTCTTCTTTGTCTTGTAAATTTTGTTTTGTATTCATACATTAAGGGTTTTCTTAATTAATTTAATATTGTGGTTTGTAGGTCGTAAGCCACAAGGAAAAGGAATATTTTAGTAAATAATAAAATTAAATATTTAATAGGTATTTTGTGCAAGAAAAGACTTGTAGAAAATTCTTAAAGCCCAAGTTGTTAGAAATTTCTATATAAATTATTCATATAAATTGTTACAAAAGTTTATATTAAATACTTTGTATGTGTGTGTGTGTGTAATATTGAAATATTAATCAATCAAGATAATTGTTTTAAATCTACATTTTAAAAATTCATACATAAATAAATACCATCAAGTTTTTTAAACTATTCAACGTATTTAAATTGTTTTGAAGATTGCAGTTTATTCATGTGTGTGTGTTTTTTTTTTGACAAGCGGCAATTACAGGATTGTGAAAAGTTCGTGTGTTAAAATGTTGTTGTTAGTTTATATAAGAAAACTAAATACATTTTATAGCTAAACTTAAGACTTGCAAGATTTTCCATGTTGTTTGCTAATTGTGTAATTAGCCCTTAAACACAATTTAATATTTCAGTTCAAAATGACCGTTATGCAGCGCAGTTAGAGGGTTAATATGTTTCACAAAAAAAATTGTCCCTCGTACAACGATTGGTATTCAGAACATAGCAATTTTAATTATTAGTATTCTATTTTTTTTAAGATACTCTAAAATGACTTGTAAATGTTTGCTGGGCTTATGTAAAGTGTTATGTTAATTACACAAACAAATTTAATTTTAATATAATTAAAAATTGCAAATTTATTTTTATTTTATATAAAAGTAACAATTAAAAATATATGACGACTCTTCAACATATACGAGGGCAGTCTTGAAAGGTTCAAACTAAATATAAGATATAATTTTATGGTAAAAAAAACCTTAATAAATCAAAAAACTGTGTGTCATTTATTTATTCTAAAATGACTTGTAAATGTTTGCTGGGTTTATGTAAAGTGTTATGTTAATTACAAAAACAAATTTAATTTTAGTTTAATTAAAAATTGCAAATTGATTTTTATTTTATATAAAAGTAACAATTAAAAATATATGACGACTCTTCAACATATACGAGAGCAGTCTTGAAAGGTCCAAACTAAATATAAGATATAATTTTATGGTAAAAAACATTAATAAATCAAAAAACTGTGTGTCATTTATTTATTCTAAAATAACTTGTAAATGTTTGCTGGGTTTATGTAAAGTGTTATGTTAATTACACAAACAAATTTAATATTAGTTTAATTAAAAATTGCAAATTGATTTTTATTTTATGTAGAAGTAACAATTAAAAATATATGCCGACTCTTCAACATATACGAGGCAGTCTTGAGAGGTTCAAACTAAATATAGGATGTAATTTTATGGTAAAAAACATTAATAAATCAAAAAACTGCATGTCATTTATTTATTCTACAATGACTTGTAAATGTTTGCTGGGTTTATGTAAAGTGTTATGTTAATTACGCAAACAAATTTAATTTTAGTTTAATTAAAAATTGCAAATTGACTTTTATTTTATATAGAAGTAACAATTGAAAATATATGCCGACTCTTCAATATATACGGGGGCAGTCTTGAAAGGTCCAAACTATATACAAGTGATAATTTTATGGTGAAAAAAAGCATTAATAAATCAAAAAACTGTGTGTCATTTATTTATTTTAAAATGACTTGTAAATGTTTGCTGGGTTTATGTAAAGTGTTATGTTAATTACACAAACAAATTTAATATTAGTTTAATTAAAAATTGCAAATTGATTTTTATTTTATGTAGAAGTAACAATTAAAAATATATGCCGACTCTTCAACATATACGAGGGCAGTCTTGAAAGTTTCAAACTAAATATAGGATGTAATTTTATGGTAAAAACATTAATAAATCAAAAAACTGCATGTCATTTATTTATTCTACAATGACTTGTAAATGTCCAAAGTCCAAGTCTTATTTAACGCTCCTTTGCATGAAATGTTTCAGATTTATTGGCATAAGCTGGAGATTTCATAAAACTCCATATGAAGAATTAAAAAACGGTGTTTGGCCACATGATCTTAGTGATCAGTTGACATCAGAATTTCGTGATCAGAATCCCACAAATGGCACGATTTTGGTAGCCAATTTACTCTTCCTCGTCCTCCTCCACTAAGAGAAATAATGCGACTTTTCGGATTTTTCTTTCAAAAGATCCACTCTTTCCACCGATCGTTTTGGTGTGGCAATAGCTCTTTGTACCTAATCTAAGGAATTTGCATTAAAGCTGTTTTTGTACTTTTTCTCCCTCATTAAATATTATGAAAGAAATTGCCATCATTAAGAAAAATTGTTTTATGATTGATCGTTATCTGACTCTCTTTTAAAACCACCCTCGTTGTCTAGAAATCTGTTTTTTTTCTTTGTAGGAAAGCAATCAAAACTTATTTTTCTGTTTAAATAAGCAAGAAAGCAAAAGTAACACATGAAATTAAATGTGTACCTGCAATATTTTATTTAAATTTGAGAAAGAAAATTTATTAAAAAAATATACGAAAATATTTCATCTAAAAGATTAAAAAATAACCCTGAGCTCGAATCAATTTGTTTATATAAATTTTATGTTTCAATTAAAATAAAAATCACAACTTTATGTGTCCAAAAAAAAAAACAAAATTATTCATATAATCCTTATTTTAATGCTGCAAATGCCTGTCATCGAAATCCTGTATAAAAATTGTGTCAATTGAATTGAAAAAGTTGTTGCATGTAAAACGTTGATGTTAATAAATTTTAGCCAAATTTAGGCTTCTCTTGTGGCTGATTTATTTCGCTGGAAAATATACAAAAAGAAATAATCAAATATTCAACAAATCCATTCACACAAGTACGAGTATGTTTGTGGGATAAAAGGATTCGCTATGAAACAAAAATTGTGTACGAAATTGACCACAAAACGCGACCTAAATGTTTTGGTTTCAATATGACATCGTTTATACGCACACACATAAACTGCTCTAATATGTTGGCATAAATATGTCAAAAGTTAACAGTGCAGCACACAAGACAATCTCCCGCTTCTATCCGCATTCGAATAGAAAATAAGCACGAAAAAAAAACAGCCAAATTAAAAATCAATGCATATAAAAATATCAACTTCTTGTTGTCTGTGATTACTATTGAGCAATAATTGAAGATTTGTTTGAAACGAGCCAAAAAGCAATTATGAGTGTGCAGCCGGTACTTTTTAAAATATGTACGATTTGATAATATAATTTATTAATATATATTATTTCAAGGAAAGTGATTTTAGAAAAAAATATATATATTTATTTTGGGAAAAGTACATTATCGAAAAAGGTACTTTGTATATGAAAGAATACTTAAAATAAACGTACTTTTAAAGGAAGATGCTTTTTGAAAACAGTATTAAAAAAAAAAATTTTGAAAAAACAATTTTTTTTTGAAAAAAGTACTTTTTGAAAATCTAATTTTTGGAAAAAGTACTTTTTGGAAAAAGTATTTTTGAAAAAGCACTTTTTTGAAAAAGTACTTTTTTGAAAAAGTACTTTTTGCAAAAGTACTTTTTTAAAAAAGTACTTTTTTGCAAAAGTACGTTCTGGAAAAATTATTTTTGAAAAAGTACTGTTGGGGAAAAATGCTCTTTTAAAAAGGACTTTTGGGAAGAACGTTTTTTGAACTATATTTTGAAAAACAAGTTTTTCTAAAAAGTACTTAAAAAGAGTGCTTTTAGGAAATAGTACGTTTTGGAAAAAGCACATTTTGTAAAAAGTACTTTTTGGAAAAGGACGTTTTGTAAAAGGTTCTTCTTGGAAAAGGACTTTTTGTAAAAAGTACTTCTTGGAAAAGTACTTGGAAAAGTACTTTTGGAAAAAGTAGTTTTTTTAAAAAGTATTTTTGAAAAAGTACTATTTGAGAAAAGATACCTTTTTAAAAGGACTTTTGGGAAAAAGGAATTTTTCGAAATACAAGTTTTTGTAAGAAGTACTTAAAAAAGTGCTTTTAGCAAATAGTACTTTTTGGAAAAGGATCTTTTGTTAAAATTGCCTTTTAGAAAAGGACTTTTTGTAAAAGGTAGTTTTTGGAAAAGGACTTTTTGTAAAAAGTACTTTTTGAAAAAATACTGTTTGGAAAAAGTACTGTTTGGAAAAAATGTTTTTTTTTAAAATAACCTTTGGGAAAAAGGAGTTTTAAGAAATAGTACTTTTTTGAAAAAGATCGTTTTAAGAAAACTACTCGAAGATTTTTTTTGAAAAATGTTCTTTTGCAATAAAGGTGCTTTTAGAAAAAGCTACTTTTGCGAAAAAGGTACTTTTTTCAAAAGTTACTTTTTTCAAAAGTTACTTTATTGAAAAAGATACTTACATCAAATGTACTATTTAAAATTTGCTACTAAGCAACCAACTTACATAAAAAGTGTTTTGGTTTTTTGAAAAAGTACTTGTTGTTGGAGCAACTATTTTATTATATATAAAAATATAAAAATATTGTGCATTGAAATTAAAAAATGCAGTTGAAAACGCAGATAATTTGAAGCTACTCTAAATGCGTTTGACAAAACAAAATTACAGCTCATCGAAAATGCAATTTTAAAAGACAGAAATGTGACACGTAATACATCGAACTGCCAAATTTTATTTGATGAATTTTACAAAAAATTGTTTTCCACGTGCTCTATAATATATATATTTTATAAATCATTTTATATATATATATATTTTTTTTTTGCTGCAGTACAATATCTTCAGACTGAAACCCATAGTGCAGTGTTCCTTTTAATGCTCCCTATAAATAAAGCAGCAACTCCAAAGCTTATCAAGTGATGAAAGGAGTAAAAAAATGCAATAAAACACAAAAACCACCCACAATAAATGAAAACGAAATTAATTCTGTTTTCTTTGATGCTGTTGCTCCGGCAGGAATTTGGATTTCGGCTTAAATTGCAATCGACAATTTACTGCTTTTCATTCCATTTCATTGTAATGCAACGACATAAAAGTGTTTTATTGCATGCCACGCCACACACAGCTACATACAAACGCATACGTGTAATGCCCGCTTTCATTAAAGTCCTAAAATGAAATCAAAACAAACATTCACGGTTGTACTGAGAATAGAATGGCAGTAGGCAAGAGAGTCAATGAATGACTCTAATTGTAGGATGTTTTTACTTCAATTTTTTTTCAGTTTTGCTTGGTATGGAATAACTACAAGGTAGTAAGCTTGTAAAACTGTATGTGTGTGAGCAAAATCCTGTATACCTATCCACGCTTATTTAGTACTTTGTGTGATTGTGTTGGTGGAAATGGGCCATATATAAAAGAAAAATGGTTTGACTATGGGATTTTTAATTGTTTGAGTGGCAAACAGACCAGCCAACATTTCTTAAGCACCGACAAATTTATTGGTTTTAAAAACAGCAGCTACCGAAAAACAAATAGTTTTGTATTATTTCATTCTACCCTGTAATATAACAGCGCCTAAGCAAATACCCTGTTGTGCTTAAACTATTGACGGTGGTATTTGTAAGTTTTAACGATAATGGAAGTGATTTGTTGTGTTGATTAATAGTTTGACCGACTACCAGCAACTACAATACAAGCAAAATAGCGAAATAAAATTTAAAATAGCAAAAAGCTCAAACTGCCATGAAATAACCAAATTTTATAAATAAAACTCGTATCATTTTGTTTGTTGTTTAGTTTCATTCGGTTTGATTTTGCAACAATAAATTTTTAAGCAATTAAAACATTCCGTAGGGAATAAATTTTTGGAATTAATTTGAATGAAATAAATTTAATAGGTTGTTTAGCTTTTGCACTGGAGTGCTTACATGGTGAAAGTATGTTTGTGAGTTTTTATAGTGTACGAGTAATTGTTCAAAAAATTATGTATATAAAATCAGTTTGATGAAAGGGGCATCCATATAATGGGTGCCCCACAATTAACGCAATATTTGTGACATCAACAGAAATCGGATTTAAAACGAGTAAAAATGTTGTACTCTGCTGGCCACTCGCTCTACACTTTTTATGATGACATGCACTTTTTATAATGACTTGCACTTTTTATGAGGACTTGCAACTTTTTATGATGACTTGCACTTTTTATATTGACTTGCAGTTTTTATGAGGACTTGCACTTTTTATGATGACTTCCACTTTTTATGATGACTTGCACTTTTTATGATGACTTGCACTTTTTATGATGACTAGCATTTTTTATGATGACTTGCACTTTTTATGATGACTTGCACTTTTTATGATGCCTTGCACTTTTGATGATGACTTGCAGTTTTTATGAGGACTTGCACTTTTTATGATGACTTCCACTTTTTATGATGACTTGCACTTTTTATGATGACTTGCACTTTTTATGATGACTAGCATTTTTTATGATGACTTGCACTTTTCGTGATGACTTGTACTTCTTGTGATGACTTGCACTCTTTATAATGACTTGCACTCTTTATGAGGATTTACACTTTTAATGATGACTTGCATTTTTTTTGATGACTTCCACTTTTTATGATGACTTGCACTTTTTATGATGACTCACTTTTTATGATGACTAGCATTTTTTATGATGACTTGCACTTTTTGTGATGACTTGCACTTTTTATGATGACTTGCACTTTTTATGATGACTTGCACTTTTTATGATGACTTGCACTTTTTATGATGACTAGCATTTTTTATGATGACTTGCACTTTTTGTGATGTCTTGCACTTTTTATGATGACTAGCATTTTTTATGATGACTTGCACTTTTTGTGATGACTTGCATTTTTTATGATGACTTGCACTTTTTGTGATGACTTGCACCTTTTACGATAACTTGCACTTTTTTATGATGACTTGCACTTTTTATAATGACTAGCACTTTTTATTAGGACTTGCACTTTTTGTGATTATTTGCACTTTTATTGATTAATTGCATTTTTTATGATGACTTGCACTTTTTATGATGACTTGCACTTTTTATGATAACTAGCATTTTTTATGATGACTTGCACTTTTTATGATGACTTGCACTTTTTATGATGACTTGCATTTTTTGTGACGACTTGCACGTTTTACGATGATTTGCACTTTTTATAATATTTTGCACTTTTTTCATTACTAATATAATAATTATGAAAGTAACTCTGTCTCTCTGTCACCTTTTCACGCTCAAACAGCTGAATTGATTTAGATTAAATTTGGCGTAGGGATATTCCGAGGATTAAAATAGTTTTGTTTAAACGTATTGAGTGGTCAAGGGTGGTCGAAAATTTGTATAGACGTGTGAAATTATTAAACTGATAATTGAGAATGTTTTAAATTTTGACATAGTAAATATACAACATATTATTGCCATAGCATACACATTAGATGGAGTGTACAATATTCTTCGCGGTTAAAAGCTAGTAATTTTATAAAAAATACTTTTCCATTTTCCTGTTATATTCAACACAGCCATACACATATTTCAAAAGAAAACGGAAAAATGTATATATTTTTTATCATAGAACATCCAGTTGAGAGTTTCACAAGCTGCAATTACACTATATGTATTTAAAACAACATGTTGTGCATGTAAATTGGCCAACTTAATATGCACAACATGTCAAACTCTTTAAATACGCCCTACATTTAACATTAAATACCTTAATTATTCGCTATCATCTCTTAATAGACTTTGCCAGGATACGCACACACTCACATATGGAAATCTATTTGTTTCCAGTTACTTTCTCAAATAGTTAATTACATGCAAGTTAATGTGTGTTATTTGCAACGACATGTTTTTTCATGTCTCCACAGAATGTTTTTTAAGAAATTTTTAAAGAAAAGAAAACACAAATACTGTTTGTATATGTGTGTGTGATTTTTTCTCTATTTTCTCGCAACTAACAAATCATGTTGCAGTTATAAATTTACATAACTTTTCCATTAGATAGATGGCAGCGTACGGGTATCTGTTGTGGCATGCGTAACGTTTACGCAGCTATAAAATTGTTGTTTCTGTTGCAAAAGAATTCATTTGACTTGGCTTGTTGCTACAAGTATTTAATTAAATTATTGGCTGTTTTTTTTCTCTCTCTGATGTTTTTATACAATGTTGGATTATTTAATTTTCTTGTTAATAAAAAAACTCTTTATATTCAACATGTGTTTTAGTGTTCCTTGGTAATGACTGTGCTTTGGCTTAAATATATGGAAGAGAAAACTAGTGTTGTACTGTTGTCTAGAAATATGTGTGGCAGTAAATAGAAAATAAATACACGCAAAGAAAAAATAGACAGCAAGTTTACGGCAGCTGCATCAAGTGCTGTGCAGGCTGTAATTATTTTGTAGTGTTATTGACTTAAGTTTGATTGCCATGAACAGAAACGGGTTAATGTTTAATTATTGTCTGTCATAAAAATTACAACCGGGTGGTATTTAACCATAAAGTTTGATTAGTTTAAATGGACAGTTGGCAACTAATCTGGGCCGATATATTACGCCCCTTGTGCAATACCCAGAAGAGGCATGGTTATATGTAACATCACAGGAAATCCAACAACATTCGTTAGATTCTAAATAAATTACTACTGAAAATCAGCAAAATCGAAAATACTCATCCAGAGCTGGAAAATGTCAACGTATGAAAGTAATAAAATAAAACTAATTTTTGTTTGTTGTTAATTAAATCTATTTTGGGCTACAGAAAGAATCAAGTTGTTATAAAAAATCAAACAAAATCAAACAGGCGATTCCAGATTTTGATAATTGAAACTTTTTTTTTTTTTGATATATAAGAGTAACATACGGAATTTTTTTTTCTTTATGATTTAAACATATTTGATGCTTTTGAAAGAAATTCATTGGTATTCGAAATAAAAAAAGAAACACCTGAAAGGCAGCTTCCGGCCTGGGAAGTTTGAACTTTTTTATAGCCTACAACAAGGAATTGTAGGGTATATTCACTTTGTGTAACGCAGTGAAATATTCCTCTCAGACCCCATAATATCTATACATATATTCTTGATCAGGGATGAAATGTAACACGATCTAGCCATGTCCGTCCGTCCGTCTGTCCATTAGTTTGTCTGTGGAAGTAACGATTTAGTCCGAACGAATATAACCAGGCTCTTGAAATTTGGTATAGATAAATTTTAAAGTTGAGCACAGGTCAAGCACGTAAATGGGCTAAATCGGAGCAGGAGTAAAAAAGTTCCCTTAATCAGAACGAAATCAACCTCTAAAAAATTAATTTTTATAGCTTTTTTTTTTTTTTTTTTTTAATCTTGTTACGTAAAAGATATACTGTTCTGCCAAAGAAGGTTAAAAGCGTTAAACCTGGAGTCATAAAATAAAAAATATTAATTTTTGGACCGCACCCCCTTTAGTGGGCGTTGTTATATACAAAATTAATTTAAAAATTTAACAAATAGTTGTACTTAAGCCTACGTTCCTTAAAAATAACATTTTAAGCTTTAATAACGAAGCTGTTACGTAACGTAGTGTACTCCTCTGCCCTATCCCCTAAATGACCCTATGCCTCGTAAATGACCTTTAAAAAAAAAAAAGAAATTAAAAATAATTTTATGTGTGTGAAGATATATATGCCGAGTTAAATATGTTTCGACGTAAGCAGTTACGAAGTGAAGTTAAATATGTTATGACGTAACGTGGGGAGACATTTCACCTTTGCCATAAGACTCTAAAAAGAAATATTTGGGATAATTAAATGTAAAATTTATTATGTGTGTAAAGATAAATATGCCGAGTTAAATATGTTTTGACGTAAGCTGTTACGAAGTGAAGTTAAATATGTTATGACGTAACGAAATGGCAATCAGTGAAATATTTATTTCTCTATGAAAATCCATATTTATATACAAAATGATTATGGGAGTGTCTTCTATCCCATACATCATTTTGTATGTACTGGCAATGCATGCCAACTCCTTATTTGGCCAATGGGGGCAAAATCCCTCCAAGATCACACACACTCTCATGGCCCGTAAATTGACCTTTCATGCCCGGTAAATATTTTCCCAAAATGCTCAAAAAATTTATTAAATATGGATTTTCATAAAAAAACTTCACTGTTTGCCATTTCGTTACGTCATAACATATTTACCGTCACAGCTAAATACGTTGTTTCGTAACTGCTTACGTCAAAACATGTTTAACTCGGCATATTTGTCTTCACTCACATAATAAATTTTACATTTAATTATCCCAAATATTTATTTTTATAGTCTTATGGCAAAGGCGAAATTTCTCTGCCACGCCCCTTGCCAGAGAGACCCCGACAAAATACAGTTTTAATACCCTCCAAAAAGAATTGGACCCCATAAAGTATACTATATATTCTTGATCAGTGTTGAACTCTAAGGCGATCTAGCAATGCCCAAACGTTCGTCTATGGAAAACATGATGTAGTCTATTTTTGGACCCCGCCCCCTTTAGTGGGCGTTGACGTACGATATTATATTCAAAAATAGTGTAAATATTGAACAATTTGTATTCCTCAAGCCTATAAGAAGCTGAGATGTTCTCTGATCTTGCAGAGGTGCAAGGTCTCCCCTATGGCATTTCCCGGAATGAAGAGAGATTTAAAATTGGGTACAGAGCTGCCTTAGAGGAACTCTGTCCCAGCAAGTTAAACCTTTTAAATTTACTTACTAAATATTTGGAGGATATTTAAGATTCGACCCGGTCGAATATAACGTTTTTACTTGTTTTATTGTAAAATTTTAAAATCAGTCCTTACAAAAATATAAATGTAAAAAAATAAGGTCGAGTTTATATTCAGAAACTTCGTCCTTTAAAGTTGTGGGAAAGTGCTTGATGGTTCAAATATTTTTTATTCTAGGAGACATCATAAAAAATTCTAAAGAAAGTTAATATCAGTTTTAAATTATCCAACTTATGCCGTGGAGCAGAACAGTTGTTTTCAAAAGCCGCTACCAGCCAGTACTCATGTGCAACTTTGTGTGTCACCACTTATTTGGCGGCTCATTTGATTACGATAACAGCTTTAATTTGTAGATATTTAGATTCGCTTAATATCCAACAAATAAAACATTTTATTATATAAAAGAAACCCAATTTCTTATAAGAGATTTCATGTGTAATCAACCCTTGACAACTTCAAACATCATTAGTAGTGCTACCCTTCTAATAATTGCAATTCATATGGAAAAATATGGTAGCAACTATTTCTCAAACTTTAAAGCAAAAGTTTGTATATTTTAACCCACTCTCACAAGGTCACCACAATCAACGTTGCGTGCCCAAGTTAAACTCTTTGACTCACAGTCACTGTTCTCATACCTTTCAACGTCTTTTAAGGGCATAAATATTAAATTATTAAACAGTGAATTCTTTAACAGTTTTCTTGTTACTCCTTCCGCCACCTCCTGTTCAACTCCTGACCTAAATAATTTTCAAAACTGTCCATTTTGTGTAAGTTTTTATGTGTTTTTAGTTTTACTTTCTAAATAAAATTTTCTATTTCTCAGCCACATACAAAAATGCCTTTCACTATTCATAAAAGCCATAATGCACAGTGGGGCGTTTTTACAATGAGATGGCATAAATAAATATATTGTAAAGTGTCTTATAAAAATATTTACATTCGATTCGTTCCCAACTCTGCTAATGGTAATGAAATGTAGAGAAAGCATTTTTTTTTTCTTTTGACCTGCATGCTTTTTGGCAAATGCTGGCGTCTAGTAAAATGTTCTTATTAACTTTTACAGCATAATTAATTTTCATTAACTCAGTTGGCAGCAAGTCAAAAACACTACTAACCAACAGGCAGACGGCCATTAATTCCACCATAAGCCAGGCCAACATAAAACTCATGTATGCAAGGAAAAGTTGAAACACCAAAAAACTAGTCAACCTTCAAAAAAAAAAAAAAAAAGAATTCAAAAGAACTATTGAAACAGCCCTCAACTCAGACAAAAATTGTGGCTAAACAAAAAAAAAAATTAAATGAAAGTAGTTTCTTCTTTAATTTAATTGAAAGTTTTGCCAGTTCATTTGCTTATATTTAAAGAAAAAAAAAATAATTGCTCACACACTCACATGTGGACAAAAAAAAAATCCTACAACTGCCAAATTGTTGGCCCGCCTGTCCATTTGTCTGCCATTTATTGAAAATTAAGTTTATGTGAAAAGCAAAAAAAAAAAAAACAAGAAAAGCACAAAATAAATAAATAAAGTAACCGAAAGTTAACATGTTGTTAAGTTGGCTTGTACAACAACAAGTTGGCGTTAACAACATCATGTCAAAGTATTCATCTTGTTGTTTATTGTTGCTATTGCTGCCACTTTTGCTAACAGCCACAAACAGCTACTGCCACTTTAACTGTTGCCAATAAGTTGTGTATTTAAGTTGCTTGACGATATTGTTGTTGTAGTTGTTGTTGGCAGTTGATGGTTCTTAATAATTTTACTTCATTTTAATTCTGTTCTTTAGCTGCTGTTTGTCTTATTTGCCATTTTCATAATTACTTGCGACAAGTGTAACACTTCATCTACCATATTTTCAAGAGTGTGGGTTGTTCATACACACACATGCATACATGGATTAACCAGAACGACGAAGGCAGTAACAAAAGCAAAGCACTAGTAGCAGCAACAGCAGCATCAGCAGCAGTTGTTGTTCATGAAGTAGTGAAGCAGTAACAACATCTTTAAATAATCAAGCCACCAACCAAACAACCAAACAACCAACAACTGCTCTTTTAACTACTTTTGTTGTGCTATTGAGACGTTAAACACTTGCAAACGAAAACTTATAGACAAACAGTTAGTCAGACAGTCAGCCATTTAGCCAGAGTTGTAAGTCAATGCTGTGCATGTGCCAAAACAGAAGTGTCAAGTAGTGGATTCGTTCAAAAGAATAAAGGTCTTATTTATAAAAAATATATTTGGTTTATAAAATAGATTTCCATGCTAAATTTATTTTATAAACCATTTATAAATCAGACATATTTTTCTATGTATAAGGCAGTAAATATGTTTTTCAAAAATTTAAGGGCCTTATTCATAAACAAGTAAAAACGTTATATTCGACCGGGTCGAATCTTAAATACCCTCCAAATAATTAGTAAGTGAATATAAAATGTTTAACTTGTTGGGACAGAGTTCCTTTATATAATATCGTATGTCTACGCCCACTAAAGGGGGCGGAGTTCAAAAATAGACAATATCATGTTTTCCACAGACATGGGCATTGCTAGGCCGTCTTAGACTTCATCACTGATCAAGAATATACATATTTACTTTATAGGGTCCAATTCTCTTTGGAGGGTATAAAAACTGTATTTTGGCGGTGTCGCTCTGGCAAGGGCTGTGGGGGAAACATTTCACCTTTGTCATAAAACTCTAAAAATAAATGCTTGGGATAATTATATACAAAATTTAAAAATTTTTTTTTTTATATATTGATAGTTTCATTTAAGGGGTAAAGGGGGAGGAGGGGGTAGGGCAGAAATTGGCAGTCATAAAGCTCTAAAAATAAATGCTTGGGATGATTATATACAAAATTAAATTTTTTTTTTTGATAGGGTCATTTAGGGGGCAAAGGGGGAGGAGGGGGTAGGGCAGAAACAGGCAGTCATAAAACTCTAAAGATAATTGTATACAAATTTAAAATTTTTTTTTTTTTTTTTTGGTAGGGTCATTTAGGGGGTGAAGGGGTAGGAGGGGGTAGGGCAGAGTAGTACCAGGTTTTGTCTCAGCTTCGTCATTAAAGCTTAAAAATTTTATTTTTAAGGAATGTAGGCTTAAGTAAAACAATTTGTTAAATTTGTATGCTATTTTTGCCTATAATAACGCCCACTAAAGTGGGCGGGGTCCAAAATTTTTTTTTTATGGCTCCAAGTTTAAGGCGTTGCACCTTATTTGACATAAAAATATATCAGTTGCTTAACAAAATAACCAAAAAACTTTAAAAATAATGTTGTTTTTTCTGGGTTGGTTTAGTTCTTCTTAGGGGAACTTTTTTCCCCCTTGCCCGATTTAGCCCATTTCCAAAATTAACCTGCTCTAAGCCTCAAAATATATTTATACCGAATTTCAAGAGTCTAGATCTTTTCGTTTGGACTGAATCGTGATTTCCTCAGAAGGACGGACCGACATGGGGTCTGAGATGGATATTTCGATGCGTTACAAACGGAATGAAAAAGTGAATATACACTCCAAATTCTTTTTTGGAGGGTATAAAAATATATTTGATTAATAAAAAGTTTATAAAACAGATTTCCATACAAAATTTGTTTTATAAAATAAAGCTGACAAATTTTTTTATGAATAAGGAAGTAAGTTTGTTAATGTATTTTTTAAGGGGAAACATTTTTAAAGAAAAATTTTTGAAATTTCTTTCTGCTATGCTCAGACATACACCTTAATTGAGCTCTTCGTAATAAATAGCATTATTGAGCTCAATTAACCATATAAAAATTTAATGTACAGTTACTCAATTAACAATTAATTGTTATAATATTGAGTTAAATTTCAAATGCAGCACTGCTAAAAAGTGTGTTTAGTGAGTAAACCACAACTCACTGAACAAAATTTAGCAGAGACTTAGCACCTAAAATGTGGGAAAGGTGTAAAAGAGACAGGCAAATTATGCTGAGTCATATTGAAGTTAAGTTATTAACATTCAATTTATTATTAATTAGAAAATTAAGAAATTACAAGTAAAAGTGCTATATGCGGCTGTGCCGAATCTTAAATACCCTTCACAGATGTAATTCTTCTTTCTTACTTTCTTGCCAAAACAGAAAGTAGGTTTAATTAAAAAATCAAAATGATGTTATCGGTTACTTATATATATATATATATGAAAACGTTTAAATTTTTCGGCTAGGAAACTAAATGTTTGGTTTTTCTTATATCTAATACCTATGAACGTCTTTCAAATATATTAAATATATTTAATTTACGAACAAAACAACAAATTCGTTTCATGTACCCCAAAAAGTTCTAATTGTCCAACCGTAGAACTGACTTTTAGATTTTGTTGGTTTTTAATACCAGTTTACTTCTTTCTGATATATAAAATAGGTATAATTCATCATAAAAATCAAAAATAACAAATAAAATGGCTGCTTTTATGAATCAGAAAATTTCGATTTTCCAACCCTGGAATCGAATTTTTAATTTTTTAATACTAATTTAATTTTTTCTGATATATAAAATAGCTTTACTTCACTAAAAACACAAAATTTGGAATTTATGTATGTACTATTATGTACATATTTCGATTTTCCAACTCCGGAATTGAATATTCAGTATTTTTAATTTTTAATACAAATTTAATTCTTCACGGAGTATAAAAAAAGGTTTAATTCATTGGAAAACCCAAAATTAGGAATATAAATGGCTACTTTTATGTACAGAAATTATTACGATTTTCCAACCCTGGAATGAAATTTAAAAATTATTCTTTTTAATACAAATATAATTCTTCCTTAAGCGTAAAAAAGGCTTAATGCACCATAAAAACCAAAAGTACTGACTCTTTTGATTATTTTATGTGCCAAACCAATTTCCGTTCCCCAACCCTGCAATCGAATATGTAATTTTTTTTTTTTGGTTTTTAATACTAATATAATTCTTTCTAAAGTATAAAATAGGCTTAGTTCACTAAAAAAAACAAAATTAGGAATTCACATGTCTATTTTTATGTAACGAAACTATATAGATTTTCCAGCTCTGGAAAAGAATTTTTAATATTTTTTTATTTTTTACACAAATATATATTTTCCTGAAGTGTAAAAAAGTTTTAATTCTTTAAACGAACCAAAATTAAGAACTTATTTTGTACAAAATAAAATTTCGGCTCTTGTCCATCCCTGGATTCGAAATTTTATTTTTTATTTTTGAATTTTTTATACCAATTTTGTTCTTCCTAAATTATAAGACAGTTTTAGTTAGCAAAAAAAAAAAACAACAACAACATCAGTTGCCTGTTTGATTACTTTCATGTATAAAAAAAATTCAATTTCCCACCCCTGGTAGCAAAATTTTAATTTAAAATTTTTGATTTTTTTTTTGGCTAATGCAAATCTTCATGACGTATAAAGTGGTTTTGTTAAAGAAAAACTTGAAATTTTTAACAATTTTAGTTACTACATGTACTACAAAATACGGAATGGGCCGAAAAATAAATTTTTAATTTTCCATTTCTGGAAAGTTTTTTTATTTTTTTATTTTTTAATAGACCATTGAGGCATCCCAAAGCACGGAATAGGTTTAATTTATAAACATTACAAAAAATAATTGAGTTTTGGTATAAATTTTGCGTCGAGAAATAGGTGTAGGATTCCCAGCTCTGGAACCATACAATGGATCTTTCTGAATTTCAATAGCACTTTATTCAAGTTCATTTCCAATCCAACGGTCCAGGTCTCTAGTTCTTCTGGGGGCTTGGGAAACCCGATTTCACGTACAGACGGACGGACAGACGGACATCGCTCAATCGTCATCGCTATTCATAAGGGAATGACAAACCTATATATACCGTTTCACTTTTTTTGTGAAGGGTATAAAAACTTACTTCTATGTACAAAAAAGAAATCGATAAACTATGTTATTTTTTTTAGAGGTGGGTTTAGCTCTTCTTACGGGAACAGCTTTCCTCCTATTCCGATTCAGTCCATTTACGAACTTGACCTGTGCCATCCTTAAAAATTTAACTGTACCAAATTGCAAGGGTCTCTTTTCATTTGGACTGAACTCTATCTCTAGCTATAGTGAGAAATGAGTCTATCTATGACCAAATAATATATTGCATTGTCCATCCCATCATTAATTTTGTGGGGCAAAATTGTCACACAACCTGCTGATTGCACAAGCAAATTTCAAGTCCACAATAATTAATGGCATTTTACTATTAACTACTTCGACAGAATCCATAAAAGAAGTAAATTATTTATAAAAATATTTACATCCAATGAAATGGAGATTTAGTTCTTTAAAACTACTGTACAGTTTCCTATATTTATATTGATGTTGCTGTACTTAAAGTATCCTCTTCAAGTTGATATTTTTTAATATGTTTGTTATATAAAAGTGTCATTCAATATTCTGTTTTTTCTTTTCTTTTGTACTATTTTTGTTGTTGTCATATTCAATATAAAATTGAACATGATTGCCAAACATGTACTCGTGCAAGAGGAAAGAAAATTGCGACAGTTATTGAAACTAACGAAGTGATCATATGAATAACGTTAAAAGGAACAATATCCGCATGCTATGGAAACAGAATACAAAATTGTAAATAAATTTTGGGGGGAGGGGGTATGAAATTGCCAGGTCTAAATAATTACACAAAAATAAAAAAAGTGCGGCGCCGAGTTGAGTAACAGAAAAATAAGCAAAAAAAAAAATACTGACCCGCTGAAGTTCGTTAATAATTTACTTTTTATATAAAACTTTCAATTATACGGGGGCTGTTTGATAAGTACGTGGCTAAACCTTTCCGCAAATAAACTTTTTATTTTTCCAGATATTCTCTTTTTAGATTATTATACTAAATCCGCCGTTTTTTTTTAATTTTTTTATATTTTCCAAATAAAAGATTTCTTCAAGGTTCTCAAAATAGCCATTTCTGCAGATTTTGAAAAAAAAATAGTGGCAGGACACAAAATTTAGAGAATATTCTGAGGCCAAACTACCGCATACGACATCAATAGAAATTTCAATTTAAAAGGAAATGTCGATCGATATTGAACACCGTAATTTTTGAATTTGGACCAGCACTTTGGACAATGCAGTGTATGGCGCCTGGATTAGCAAGAAAGGGCATATTATTGAGAGGATAGATGAAGGAAGATGTGAAGATAGAAAATCTGTTTTAGCTATTTTAAATTCGCCGGCTAATTTTTTGTAACAGGGGACGACGAAGGACTACACACGTGTGTACTCGGACATTATCTTCATCGCGTTGACCATCACACGATTAATTTTTTCCAAATATTAGGTCTTTGTTCAGATGCCTACAGCTCCAGCCTACTCAACTAATTTTACTCTTCGATCGTCAAATATTATTCCATGAATTTTGTAAAGGACTTACGGCGCACAGTGGGGTTTTTTGTGCAATAAGTAATTTTTTCCACACATAATATTTTAAAATGTGTAATAAAGCAGTTTTGTGGAAAATTGATTCAGTATGAAGAATCCATAAATTGTTTCCCAAAAACACGTTTATTTGTCTTTGAAATAATGAAGTAAAGTCACATGTAAATTTGGGTCCAAAATATTGAAAACTGTTTACGCACTTCTATAGTGTTTGTACGTAACATAATTTTATTGCTCTGATTTAAATTGTGATATTAAAAAAAAAAATTATAAAGTTCGCTTATATGGTTTAAAAGATATGATGGAATAAAATTTGTTCCATAATGTGCCGTGATTGCAAACTTCCTTGGAAGAAAAAAAGGGTTGCCCGGTCGTGCTAGGTGCTCCCGCTATAATAAAATGAAGGTTAAGACTCCATATTATCAATTTACAAAAAAAGGATTAAATAATTAGCAACCTTTTATAAAATCATAAAATTTGTGTCCGAATTCATGAAATTTTTATAAAATAATTATTTGTAAAATAATTAGTTTTGGCAAACAAACAAAAAGTTGTGTGAAAAAATATAACATGGGCGGTGAGTGGTGGGCGTTAATTGAGGTATTAACTTTGGGCCAAAAATAAATTTTGGTTTCTATGGGCGGTGGGTAGTGGGCGTGGCCAATTTTAGTGAAACTTTATATTTTTCTTAATTGAGCTAACCAAAAGCTCAGAGCAAAATTTCAACATTCTACGAGCACTCCTTATATTTTTTGCCAAACAATGTATGAACAAATCCCACTGTGCGGCGTAATGGCATCTTCTGGACGACCTGACGTTTTTTTTTTTTGAAATTCTGTTAGGCAAATGATATATTTTTAGGTTAAAGTAGGTGCAAAGCGTTACACTTGGAGCCACAATATCAGAAAAATAAATTTTTGGACCCCGCCTCTTTGAGTGGGCAAAAATAACATGAAAATTTAATAAACTATATTACTTAGGCCTACGCTACTTAAAAATAAAAATTTATGTTTTAATGATGAAGCGGAGACGTAAGCTGGTACTCCTCTGCCCTTTTGTCCCCTCCTGCCTTTTGCACCTAAATTACCCCATAAAAAAAAATTTTTTTATGGGGTAACTTTTTTGTACTTAATTATCCCAAAAATTTATTTTCAGTGTTTTATGGCAAAGGTGAAATGTCTCCCCCACGGCCCTTGCCAGAGAGACCCCGACAAAATACAGTTTTGATACACTCCAAAAAGAATTGGACCTCATAAAGTATACTATATATCCTTGATCAGTGATGAAGTCTAAGACGATCTAGCAATTGCCCATACGTCCGTCTGTGGAAAACACACATTTTTGCACCCCGCCCTCTTTAGTAGGCGTTGAACTTACATATTATATGAAAAAATAGTGTAAATATTGAACAAATTGTATTCCTTAAGCCTACACTCCTTGAAAATTTTAATTTATAAAATTTTACGATGAAGCTAATATGATCCCTGATCTAACCCTGCCCTACCCCTTCAGCCCCTCTTTGCCCCCTAAATGAACTTACCAAAAAAAAAACTTTTTTCTACACTTAATTAACCTGAAAATTTTATATTTAAGTTTTTACGATTTAGGTGAGCTGTCTCCTCAGGGCCTTTCTCTGAGTGATCCTGTATAGAGTTCTAAAATTGGTCACAGAAATGTCTTAAAAGAACTGTGTTCCAGCAGGTTAAACATTTTTAACTTATCGCAGTCCCTTTTTTCCACGTTGATATAAAATATTAATGCTCACGTTTTTATGCTGAAGGAAAGGTGTCTCAGTCATCCTCCTTCCGACCGTGTGAAAATAAATTTTTTTCTCGTTTCCTTAAGCCAAATACCATAAAAATTTTAAATTTTAATAAGAATAAAAATAGAGTTTAAAATTAATGTGTGAATTTCTATTTTAATAGTGAACCTTTATTTATGTAAATTGTAATTTAATTTAATTTGTTAATTTTCCCAACAGGCTATAGGTTCAAATCTGCGAAACTGCAAATTATTTTTTATATATTTTTATTTATTTTTCTTATTTTAATAAATGAACGTGATTACATTCTATTTAATATTTTTGAGAGTGGAATATAAAGAATATTTTTCATAGTCATTAAACCAGTAGAACGGATCAGTACTGATTTCGAGGCCGCTACGCCATCTCATCAGCGTTCTTTGTTCAATTTTTCCACTGTTTCAAGTGGTGCTATTTAGTAGGAATATCAACTATTTAACCAATATTTTAACGAAAATTGAATATGAGAAGTTATCACATTCATATTATTAAGTTATTACATTTTGGTTAGTACGAAATTCCCCAACCCTGACGATTAATATTCCCAATATTCCAATATCTCTTTTGCTTTTTCCAGAGCCATCGGCTGCTGATAACAAAATAGAGTTTTTATTTAGTAAATATTAGGAGGGTATTTAAGATTCGAACCGGTCGAATATAACGCTTTTACTTGTTTTAAACAAAAATGTTTTGTACGGTGACAACACAGCCTAGAGGTATGCATTGACTTTTATGCGTATACTTGATATTGAAAGCAAATGAAAAATATAAATCATACGCCTCCTATTGTTGTTTATACAGTAGCAGACTTTATACAACTGTACGAAGCAGGGATGAACTATACTAACTAATTTCTAATACCACTTTTCAATCCATCAAATATGTTTAATATAGATATAAGAAAAAAAGAAAAAATTATTTTAGCTGGATACTTGTATGTAGCAAAAGACGTTTCAATTCTCAAACTCTGGTAACACATGTTTGATTTGTAATTTCAATTTGGTTCTTCCTGAAGGTTAAAACAAGTTTATTGGAAAAAATATATAAAAATAAAAAATCGAAAATTAATTTTAACTGGTAACTTTTATGTCTCAAAAATAGGTTTATATTTTCCAGCTCTGGCTCTGTATTTTTGATTTTCAGTAGTAATCTTTTTAGGATATCACTTATTCTAGGCTGCCTACTGATTCATTTATATTCCTCATATAACATATTTGATAATTACATTATGAACATTTATTTTCAATCAAAAATTCAACATTTACGTGTCTGCTTTAACTCCACCAGTCGTTATCAGCACATCTGCTGGTATTTAGTTATTAACACATACAATCAATGAAAGTAATTACAATAATAATAATAATAATGACAATAAGTATGATTTATTTATTTATTTATTACTTAATACGCATTGCATTTCAGCACTTCAATGTGATTCAGGCATGTGCATAAACAAGCAATTATTAATATCAAGCGCTAATATTTGTTGAATTAAAATTTGTGTATAAAAAAAGAAATGTTTACTCAATTTATTTGAGTAATTTTTAGGAATTTATGATTCAAAATTATTTATTTATTGTGGCCTATGCTAATTTGTATGCCTGCAATTAGTTGCTTTTAATAAAAACTCATCATGATAGCCTTGACCACAAGCAAATAAAGGGGGAAAAACATTTTCACAAAAACACAACAATCTAAATTGCAGTCAAATCCGCTAATAGACTTGGCAGTATTGAATTACTATAGATGTAGAGTAAAGCCAGACTATGACCGTGACTTAAGTCATAGTCATTTAGACATTTTATAAAAAAATCATATTTCTTTCTAAATAAAACATTCAAGACTCTGATTCCCTGTACATGAAATAAAAGCAAGTAAGTACAATATATTCGACTGGGCCGAATCTTAAATACCCTACAAATATTTTATAAATAAAAAATCTAGTTTAATTAAAACAAGTAAAAACGTTATATTCGACCGGGTCGAATCTTAAATACCCTCCAAATATTTAGTAAGTGAATTTGAAATGTTTAACTTGGTGGGACAGAGTTCCTTTATATAATATCGTACGTCAACGCCCACTAAAGGGGCGGGGTTCAAAAATATACAATATCATGTTTTCCACAGACGAACGTATGGGCATTGCTAGACCGTCTTAGACTTCATCACAATTCTCTTTGGAGGCTATAAAAACTGTATTTTGGCGGGGTCGCTCTGGCAAGGGCTGTGGGGGAAACATTTCACCTTTGTCATAAAACTCTAAAAATAAATGCTTGGGATAATTATATACAAAATTAAAATTTCTTTTTTTTGATAGGGTCATTTAGAGGGCAAAGGGGGACAGGGGGTAGGGTAGAAACAGATACACATAAAACTGTAAAAATAAATGCTTGGGATGATTATACACATAATAAAACAAATTTTTTTTTTTGGTAGGGTCATTTAGGGGGCGAAGGGGAAGGAGGGGGTAGGGCAGAGTAGTACCAGGTTTCGTCTCAGCTTCGTCATTAAAGCTTAAAAGTGTTATTTTTAAGGAATATAGGCTTAAGTAAAACAATTTGTTAAATTTTTATGCTATTTTTGCCTATAATAACGCCCACTGAAGTGAGCGGGGTCAAACAATATTTTTATTTTATTTACTGGCTCCAAGTTTAAGGCGTTGGACCGTATTTGACATAAAAATATATCATTTGCTTAACAAAATAACCAAAAAACTTTAAAAATTATGTTGTTTTTTCTGGGTTGGTTTAGTTCTTCTTAGGGGAACTTTTTTCCCTCTTGCCCGATTTAGCCCATCTTCGAACTCAACCTGCTCTAAGCTTTAAAATATATTTGTGCCAAATTTAAAGAGTCTAGCTCTTTTCGTTTGAACTGAATCGTGATTTCCACAGACGGACGGATGGACGGACGGACATGCTCAGTTCGTCTTAGATTTCATCACTGATCAAGAATATATATACTTTATGGGGTCTGAGATGGATATTTCGATGCGTTACAAACGGAATGAGAAAGTGAATATACCCTCCAAATTCTTTTTTGGAGGGTATAAAAGCATTGTTCTAAAAGGGTCATTTCCAATGACTTGGGTGCAGCATGGCCGAAACGTCTTTCCATCAACATGAAAACAATTTACGTTTTTTTTTGCAGTTAATATGTTATGTCCACGCCCACAAAAAGAGGCGAAGATAAATTAAAAATGTTTAACTTGCTAGCTCAGAGTTGTCTTAAGACATTTCTGAGTCCAATTTTAAAACTATATTTTTTCGGGCCCACTCCGGGGAAGACCTCCATCTCAATTTTGTCGTAAAAACTTAAAAAGTGCACTTTTGGGGTAATTAAGTGCAGAAAAAAAACTGCTTTATAAGGACTTGTCGGTGGCGAAGGTGGGTGTAGGTGTAAGGCGGAAGAATGCAGGCTTAAGTAGTACAATTTGTTAAATATTTGCACTATTTTTCGATATGATATGTTATTCTAACGCCCATTAAAGGGGGCGGGGTCCAAAAATACATTATATCATGCTTTCCCAAGATGGACGTATGGGCACTGCTAGATTGTCTTAGAAGAATATATAGTATACTTTGTGGGGCTCAATCCTTTTTTGAAGTGTATAAAACCTCTCTTTTGTTGGGGTCGCTCGGCGAGGGCCGTAGTAGATGCCTCAGCTTTACAATGAAACACTAAAAAGTAAGATGTAGAGTAATTAAGTGTAAAAAAAAATTTTGTACACTTAATTTCTGATAGGGTCAAAGGTAGGTGAAGGGGTAGGGCAGGGAAATATCAAAGATTAAACATTTCATTTTTAAGGAATGTAGGCTTAAGGAATATAATTTGTCTTATATTTACACTATTTTTGCATGTAATATGTAATCACGCCCACTAAAAGGGCGGGTTCCAAAAATTTATGTTTCCGATTTTATGGCTTCAAATAAAATCAGTTGCTTAACAAAATTACAAAAAAAAACTTAAAAATATTAGATTGTTTTTTAAAGATTGGTTTAGTACTTCTTAGGGGAACTTTTTTCCCTCCATCCCGATTCAGCCCATTTACAAAGTTGAACTGCGATATACTTCGATATATATTTGTACCAAATTTAAAGGGTCTGACTCTTTTCGTTTGGACTGTATAGTGATTGCAACAGACGGACGGATGGCGAACGGGCATGGCTAGATCGTCTTATATTTCATCACTGATCAAGAATATATATATACTTAAAGGGGTCTTAGAGGGATATTTTGGGAATTCTGTTTTCGAGGGTATAAAAATAAATTTGAGGAAAAGAATCAAAACGAATAAAATTAAAAATTAAGTGTTGAACAACCAATTCCTAAATATGTATATATAAAAATATCATCCTCTCGAACACGTTGTGTCATCAAAAGTCGCGTGTCTAAAAAATATTCAGCGAACAAATTTCCTGTATCAGCAATTCGAGAGATATGATTTTCACTTAAATGTTAGGAACACAACTGAGACGAACGTCGAATTTCGTTCAGTACGACGAATTCGTTGGTAAAAATTCGCTCTATAAATTCATCGTATGAAACACAATAACGACGAATAAATTAAAATAATGAACAAAACAATTTGTAAATTTTGCTAAAAATCTTTGTAATCCTCTGATGCCAAATTCTTTAGACATTCAATAATTACCCCGGTGTTTTTTTCCACAACAAATTCCTTTTTGTAATAATTTTCTGAAAAGGTTTTCTGTAAATAAATTATTCTTTACATTTAACAGCTGATGGGGTGACTATATGAAAAAGTAGGAAATTAGAAGAAAGAATATATTATAAAAAGTGTTTGAGTATATGAAACCTGGGCACCTCATATTGATTTGTTCGTCGCTCGCTGACGAAACAATTAGAAACAAATCTATTGCAACTTTCGCTAAGTATGACGAACTTCGACCAACACCACGATTGTGTGCATTTTCATATACACCAAAATGTGTTTTATTCTTGGCGACGAATATTCGCGACGAAAAATTCGTCGTTATTCGCAGATGTGTTCCTAGCAAAAAGAATACATTTTAAAAATATAACGTTTATGAATTTATGCAAATTACAAATTAACAATGATCGGTGGTGATTTTCACATTTTATTATTTAATTATTGCCCTGTTTATTAGAATAGAAGGATTTTTTTTCATGGGAAAGTTGAATTTTGGCTGGAAGAAATTTCGGGCAGATTATTCATTAGCAAAAGTGCACTGTGAATGAGAGAATAGAAAAGTTGCAAACTTTTGTAATTCATTTACTTTTGTTTTCATTATTTTATGATAATTTATAATATTGTTATACAAAAATGAGATGAGATATACAGTCGACTCCGCTTTACTGAAAATAGCCAAAACCCAATTTTTTCAGTTATCCGATTTTTTTTTCTAAAACGCAGTTCGGATTACTGAAATTTGTTACAGTTAAACGTACTGCTTAAAAGCAGTAAAACAATATTTTTTCTTATCAAATGTCTAGCCACTTGACAATATAATAGAAATATACACTAAAGTACGTAAGAGTGAAAAGGACAAATACATTTTACCATTTAATTTTTTAACGAACAAAACATGCACAATTTTTTCAGCCTTAAGTTATGCAATCGATTTCTAATAAATAAATTTGTCATTATTTATTTTTTCACTAAAACGAAGTAAGTTTCATACAAAACGTAGTTGTGGGCTTGCTTTTGGTTTTCAGTAATACGGTATTTTCAGTAAAGCGATGTTTCGCTAAAGCGAAGTGAATAAGACTAGCCGCGTTTAAAATCAGCGCGGAGATTTGTATCGCTTTCAGTAATCCGAGTTTTTTTCAGTAAAGCGTGTTGCACTAAAGCGGATTCGACTGTACCTGTTTATAATTATTTATTATTCATACGCCTCCTGTTAATTCTTATATTAGTACATGCACGCACACATCCACACATATATACATACATATGTATGTACATACATACACACGTCCATATCTGAAAATGTTAACTTCCCTAGCTGCTATGTTAAACTTACAGATTTATTTTTGTTAAATTTTTTTTCTAAATATTCTTCCTTTTTGTGCGAATTTTTTGTTTCTTCGTATTTGTTTACTTTTCACTTTGCCACCCTCGCTTCCCCATATCATTAATTCTGCTAAAGTCATCCTGCCTTTGGTTGAACTTTTTTTCTTTAATCATCAAACATTTGCTAAACAGCTGTTTTGTTGTTTTTTTTTTCTTTTCCTTTATTATTCTCATGTTTACAGTTTGTTGTTATTCCAGTGAGAACAGGAGATTTGGAATTGCTCTCTGCAAATGTTGTGCTAAACTTATGTTAAAAGTATTTCCAATGAGAGAATTGTGTTATACACTCTGAGAGTTGCTGTCGAATTTTTTTATAGCATGCTAGATTTTTGTTAACATAAATAAAATTATTTCACATGAAACTAAATTTATAACTACAAAAAGAGTATATATTTCAAAGAGTACTACAATTTTATAAATTTTCACTATGGAGATTTTGCTAAAAAATAACGCTAAATATATTAAAGGTTCTTTCAATAAGTGCTTCTTAACTTTATATATAAATAAAACAAACTTGAAAGAACTAGTGATATCATATATAAATGTCCGCGATAACTTCTCCGAGCGCTGCGCATCTGAAATGCACAATTTTTTTTTGTTACTCTGGCGCATAGATCAGGCGAACTTGGCCGATCCAGAAATGGGCCCCTTCGCTGAATATGATTTTTCGATGAAAAATCGCATGGTGCATTGTCGGAATTAGAACAATTTTATTATTTGCACGCAGTATTATTAGTAACAGAATAATTTTTTATTCAGGCTCAAGTTCAAATCTGCAATCTGCAAATTATTTTCCAAGAATTTTTATTACATTCATACTTTTTTTTTATTAAAAGTGGAATATTTAGAAAATTTTTTATAATCATGAAACTAGCGGAACGGATCACTACTAATTTTAATTTAATAAAAATTCTTAAAAAGTAGTTTTCAGGTTGCCGATTCGATGTTGAAATTTAATATGTTCGAAGAATAAAACTTTTTACAACTGATTCTGAAATACTATATCCGACCATGGTGATTTGGCAAAATAGACTGAATAAATGACAACTATTTTGACAAATGGGATTTCAACAAAATGGCCGTTATCAACTGGTAAAATTGGAATTGGATTTAGCAGCAGACAGCCTTGCCAGATAGGCCGTTTTTAATTCACTTAATAGCAAATTCATTATTTGCATGCTACATCCGGCATTGGTAAAATATTCTCAAGTAAAATTATTGTGCCATAATGTTTTGATCATATTTTTTCTCATAATTGAATTTGTTCTTATATTTTCTCAACCTGAATTGATTTTTTACACAATTTCCCCCTCTCAAAGTATTTCATTATGTAAAATAATTTTTTTTATATATAAGTTTAAATTTAATTAAAAATTGTTTAGTAGGTTTGACAAAAATTTTAAAGATAATTTATATAAAATTTTTTAAAAAAATTTTAAATTAAAACAAATATGTATAAAAATTACTTAAAAAAATATTTTTGTAATAAATGTAGTACTCAAATAAACAATATTGCCTTTACACACTGTAGCTATACAATATGACTTACACAAAAAAAAGAAGAGTATTAAAAAGAATAAGTTTCGGTATTAAAACTCATTAGTATTCAATAATTGCACTTAGCATATTAATTGCGCGTAATAACCAATCATATGCTTCTGCTAAAGATGACGACGACGACGACGATGATGATGATGATAAAAATGAAGACAACGACTGGCAAGACAAAGATGTTGTTAATGATGATGAAGGCCGTGTCGTTTGGTGTTTGTGTGCGTCTATTAATGTTTATTATTTGTTTGTACATTGTTGTTGTGGTTGCTGCTGGTGTCTCCCGGTGGCCTCCGGCAGTGCTGATGGTTCATACTCACTCGGTGTTTAATACTTGCACTCATACGTAACAATGTTTAGTGGCGCATTTACATGAAAAGAATTTGTATTTTTATTTAGACGGAATTTGACTTCTTTTGCTTCTCCTTCTTAGCACAAAAAAAAGAAAAAAATACCTCAAGACTCGCTTCGAAAAAAATAATTAATATTCAGAGACTTTTAGAAGCTGTAATATCATATTCCCTTGCCAAAGTTGAATGAAGTGAATTTTAATATTCATGTATTTGCATAAGATTTTTCTTCATATTAAACAGAAAAGCAAAAAAAAAAAAAACGTTTAATAAAACTTGCATAAAATTAAAATGAGTTCATTACAAATAAAGTAATAATATGAGAGTCAAGCATTCAAGGATAGATTGTTTTTAAATGAAAAATATCCTTTTGATATAAAGCGATGTGTGCATTTACTTGTATGTATGATTTTTTTTAATTAAATAAATGTCGAGACGAAATGTTGTTTTTTCATATACATCTGGAAGGCAAGGAATTTTTCAAACTCATTTAATAAAGAGCTGTTAACATCCCCAAAAAATTTTTTAGACAATATTTATCGATCGAAATCAGAGATAAATTTTCTACAAAAAATCTTAAGGCAAAAAATTTTTCTACAGAAAATTTTATAGAAAACTTATTGGTAATGGATATTTTTGGAAGAATATTTATCGACAATAAAAATTTTGCTAAGGAAAATTCATCAATAATAAAAAACTTTTTAAAACAAATTTCTCGATGGTGGAAATTTCATATAGATTATTTATAAAATTTTTTAAGATTTCCTACAAAGAACTTGTCCACAATAAAAACTTTTTACTGAACAGTTTTCGATGGCATCTTACCGAAAATTTATTGATGGTAGAGATTGATTTGGTGATGAAAAAAATTTTTTAGAGAAAATTTATCGAGAAAATTTTTTGGTAAAATATGTATCGACAACAATTTTTAATAGAAAATTTAACAATAAAAATTTTTTCTATGAAAATTTTTCGATTAAAGTTTTTATTAGAAAATTTATTGGCGAAAATATTCAGTAGAAAATTTATCGATAAAAATTTTAAGTAGAAAATTTATCGGTAAACATTTTTTATATGAAAATTTATCGATAAAAATTTGTAATAGAAAATTTATCAATAAAAATTTTTTCTATGAAAATTTATCGATAAAAGTTTTTAGTGGAAAATTTATTGGCGAAAATATTCAGTAGAAAATTTATCGAAAAAAATTTTTAGTAGAAAATTTATCGATACAAATTTTTTATATGAAAATTTATCAATAAAATTTTTTTCTATGAAAATTTATCGATAAAAGTTTTTAGTAGAAAATTTATTGGCGAAAATATTCAGTAGAAAATTTATCGATAAAAATTTTTAGTAGAAAATTTATCGATAAAAATTTTTTATATGAAAATTTATCGATAAAAATTTTTAGTAGAAAATTTATCAATAAAAATTTTTTATATGAAAATTTATCGATAAAAGTTTTAAGTAGAAAATTTATTGGCGAAAATATTCAGTAGAAAATATATCGATAAAAATTTTTAGTAGAAAATTTATCGATAAAAATATTTTATATGAAAATTTATCGATAAAAGTTTTTAGTAGAAAATTTATTGGCGAAAATATTTAGTAGAAAATTTATCGATAAAAATATTTAAGATAAAATTTATTGATAAAAATTTTTAGTAGAAAATTTATCGATGATAAATATTTTATGCAGAATATTTATTGATAATAAAAATTTTCATTAGATAACTAATCGATAATGAAAATTTTCTAAAACAAATTTATCTATAATAGAAATTTCCTATAGAAAATGTATCGATATTGGAAATTTTACTATAGAACATTTATTGATTATAGATTTTTTTTTAACAGATGGCAGAGATCCTCAATGTATCGATGTTAGAAAATTTTACTATTGAAAATTTATCGATTATAGAAATGCTTTTTAAAAGATGGCAGAGATGTTTTAGTAGAATATTTATCGATGATAAATATTTAATGCAGAATATTTATCGATAATAAAAATTCTGATTAGAAAACTAATCAGTAATGAAAACTTTCTAAAACGAATTCATCGATTATAGAAATTTCCTATAAAAAATGAATCGATATTGGAAATTTTACTATAGAACATTTATTGATTATAGAATTTATTTTTTAAAGATGGCAGAGATCTTCAATAAATCGATATTAGAAATTTTACTATCAAAAATTTATCGATTATAGAAATTTTTTTTAAAGATATCATGAAAAAGTTTTTTTAATATGCCAGTTTTTTAGAGAAAATTTGGTGATTGAGATGGAAATATTTTTATAGCAAAGTTATCGATAATAAAAATTTCGTATTAAAAATTTGTCGATGATAAGTTCATAGAAAATTCATCAATGTTAGAGGTTTTCTATAAAAAATTTATCGAGAACAGAATTTTGAACATGATGATATTTGCAATAATTTCCTGACGAAGCTAACGGATGGTTGGCGAAATATCGAAATAATCCTCAACAGTTAAACAAAACTATTACTTGTTATCGATGTTAAAAATGTTCTAGAGAAACTTATTGTTGTTAAGAAGATTTTTTACCAAACTAGTAAATGTTAAAAATATTTTATAGAAGATTTATCGATGATAGAGATTTTATTTAGAACTGTTATCGATAAAAAATATTGCTTAAAATATTAATCGATAATAAGAAATTTTTGAATGCTATTTATCGATATTAAAAATTTGGTGAAGAAAAGTTTCTCTAGAAAATTTATCACACGTACGGCTAGTTTTTTGTTTTTTTTTTTTTTTTAAAAACTTTACGGGTAGTAAATTATTCGATGATAACAATTTCTCATAAATTTTTGAAAAATTTTCAATGGCTGAAATGTTCTAAATTTTCTATTGCACATATTTTTTTAATAATCAGTGGTAATAATTTGTTATAAAAATCTGTAGATGATAGCAATTTTCTATAAAAAATTTTTGGGTTAATGAATGTTCTTCAATAACAAAACTTTTATATAGGATATTTATCGATAGCGCATGTTTTATACAAAAGATTTATTGGAGGCTCCAATTTTCTATAGAAGATGGCTTGCTTTGGAAAAAATTACTTTTCCGAAAACTTATTAAATACATTTTGAATGGCCAATTTTTAGATGACAAATATGTTTTATAGAAAAGTTTTTGGTCACTTAACTTTTGTGTAGTTACTTTTTCGATGATATAAATTTTTTGTAGGATATTTCATGATGCTGAAGGCTAATAGCCTTCAAAGAACTATATCTTGTTTGCAGCAGTTAGCTGTGGGTCGTAAATTTTCCATTAATGGAAATTCTCTGAAGAAAGTTTTCCAATTAATAGCTCGATAATTTATTATTACAATATTTTGATTCTCTACTTGTACGCAGAGCAGTAGTGCATATAATGAAAGCAATTACGATATAAATGATTAAACATGCATGTAAATTTTTCGTATATATAAACGACTGGTAAAGTCTACATCACCTCAGGTGGTAACAATGTCAGGCAAAACAAATGTAAGTCCATAACATGAAACTCAAACTAAAATTACTACTTTAATGATGCACGTCAAAACAAAATGCTTAATATGAGAAGGAACAACAGCATGAACAGAAAACGTATGACTTGAGAAACACAAATTGACATTATGGTCACAACAATTTCAGCATAAAATTAACAACATTGCAATAACACATATTGAACTGTGTGGAACAATCAATATGAGTGTCTGCATGCATTCAGAAATGTGTCCAATCGTTGGAAGCTTAACAATAGCTCAGACTCGACCAGAGTGGCTTTCAAATGATAACAACGGGCCAGCCATTAAGAAATCGCAACAAAAGCCTTAAAGCAGTTGTTTGAATTTGTGTATGCGTGTGTGTGTGTGTCTTGCTGTTGGCTGTGCGAAGCAAGTAGTTGTAATAAAGCCCGGCTTCTAGCATTCACTTCATAGAGCATTTGAGCGGAAAATGAAAAATTACTAAGAAATTGCTAAACATTAACAAATGCCACCCATCAATAATGATTCTGTTATTGGGTAGAGGTAAAAAGTTGATTTCTCAGCAACTTGCAGGTAAATAAAATTTTATAGAAGGAAATAATTTATTTGATATTCTCAAGTTATAATCACAAACATAAGAGACCTTTAGCAGAGGCAAAAATTTCCTTGGCAAAGTCTTGAGTTTGAGAAGGAGAGGAGGGAAAAATGACTAGGAGGTGAAAACAAACTTTGACGGTCTCGCCAAAAATTAATACCTTTAAAATTTAGTCAAACTCACCGATCTTTTGTGGAACTGGTACTCGCCAAAAATAAAAATCTGTTATTAAAATATTCCCTGTATAGAAATTTTACTTAAAATAAAAATTTTCTATAGAAAATGTATTAATATTTGAAATGAAAACAAAATAAAAATTGAAATTTATTTGTTGCTTGGTGGTCAAGCAATGTCTATATGCATTTCATTGGCGCTTTACCAAATCATCAGTAGACTTTAACCGCAGTTTTGAAAAGTTAAAAACCTCTTATCTTACGCATATACTTTTGAAAACCATGTGAGAATTCACAATTTGTAAATTACAAACTATTTTCAACAAGTAATAGTGCTATATTCGGCTGTGCCGAATCTTAAATACCCTTCACAGATGTAATTCCTCTTTCTTGCTTGCTAAAACAGGAAGTAGGTTTAATTAAAAGATGTAACATAGTTTTATTTGACAAAAAAATTTAAATTTTTAAACTTTTTGGTCACTTTTATGTACCATAAAATATTTTATATGTTCAACCCTGGAGTGGAAATTTTGATTTTTTTGGGAAATTTTTGATACCAATTTTGTTCTTCCTAAAATATAAAATAGTTTTAGCAAAAAAAAAAAAAAAAAACAACGTCAATTGCCTTTTTGGTTATTTTATGTATAAAAAAAAAATTTCAATTTGCCAACCCTGGAAGCAAAATTTAAACTTTTAAAATTTTTTTTATCAATGCAAATCTTCATGAGCTATAAGGTAGTTTTGTTTAAGAAAAACTCAAATTTTGTAACCAGCTTGGTTATTACATGTACTACAAAATATTGCATGTACCAGAAAAAAACTTTCATTTTCCCAACCCTGGAAGGGAAATTTTAATATATCCTTTTTTCATCAGTACAACGCTTCATGAGGTATAAAGCAATTTTTTTTAAGAAAAATTTCAAATTTTTAACCATTTTGGTCACTTTCATGTACTATGAAATATTGCTTTTGTCCATCCCTGGATTCGAAATTTTATTTTTTTTTTGATACCAATTTTGTTCTTCCTAAATTATAAGACAGGCTTAGTTAGCAAAAAAACAACAACATCAGTTGCCTGTTTGATTACTTCCACGTATAAAAAAAATATGCAATATCCCACCCCTGGAAACAGAATTTGAATTGGATGCTTTTTATTGAACGGTTTACCAGTACTTCTTAGGAACGTGCAGGAAGTAAAGCTCTGGACATCAGAATACGTCTTCTGGCAGGGGAGTATTCCCACTAGTGGGGGAATGCCTTTTCACTTAGTCTAAACTAAATTCCAAGAGGCTTAATTTTTAGAAAGAGTCTCATAAACATTTGAATGCAACTGTAAATGCCAAGTTAATGGAATTTTGATCCATTATATATCATTTCACATTAATACAAATTACACAACATATTATGATGTAAAAAGTTTTTTTAAAAATTAGTTAATAACAAAATTTGTACAGAGGCATTTTGCTGAATTTTTTATATGTTCATGGTTTTAGAAAAAACAAAATTTTTACTTATGCATTAAACACAATTACGACAGCAGGCTACAAGACTTGTGTCCAACTAACTCATTCGCTCAGTTTTGACAAGAACCTCTGATCAAACCCATTTAATTTGATCAGAAGTTCTGATCAAACCAATGTAATTTAAATGGGTTTGATCAGAGGTTCTTGTCAAAACTGAGCGAATGAGCTAGTTGGACACATGTCTACAGCCTACTGTGAAAATAGAATACATGTGTTTTATAGACTTGTAACGAACTCGTTCATTCGCTCGTTTTCGACAAAAACCTTTGATCAAACATATTTAAAATTCATTGGTACTACTACTAGGGAACGAACGAGTTCGATACAAGTGTAGTGTTTTATAGTTGCGTCAAACCCGCTCTTTCGGTCATATTTGACAAGAACCTTTGATCAAACCAAAGCAGTTTAAATATGTTTGATCAAAGGTTCTTGGCAAAAACGAGTAGAAGAATGAGTTCGACACAGATCTAATATGTTTAGATTAGACTTGTAACGAACTCGTTCATTCGCTCGTTTTCGACAAGAACCTCTGATCAAACCCATTTAAATTACATAGGTTTGATTAAAGGTTCTTGTCAAAACTGAGCGAATGAGCTAGTTGGACAAAAGTCTAGTTCTGATCAAACCAATGCAATTTAAATGGGTTTGATCAGAGGTTCTTGTCAAAATTGAGCGAATGAGCTAGTTGGACACAAGTCTAGTTTAGATGAAAATGGTAGCACAGACAACAACCTGCCGTGTAGCTGTGACAATAATCCTTCCTTCATTAGGGAAGAATTTTACTTCTATTTCAGTACAAATTTATTTATTTACTTTTTCTTAATAAAAGAAATATACTTTTTCCCTCCACCAATAATATACCTTAATAACAATTCAAATATAAGCATAAGCAAATAGTTTAAAGGATATTTTTTTATTTTTTGGTTTTAAACATCAATATTCTTTAAGTAGAAAAGGAACGGTTGAATGAATGGTTGGTTACATGGCTGTTGTATTAAAAATACGATTTTAAGTCTAGTAAATTAAAATCGTCTCCAGCCAAGTTGCAGGTATAATGATGACAACACACTTCAATGCAATGACTGGCAAATGACTGGTCATTATAATGAACAAGGCAAGTTTGGTTGAGTTTAAAATATATAACTCATCATGTGTTTAAGGAAATTACAGGAGAAATAGTAAAAAAAAAATGTATGCCTGACTCTACAAACATAAATGAATATCAATAGTCGCATGGAATATGAAAAATGATGGTTTTTGCAGAGAAAAAAAATTATTTCGCTTATTGTAATTTTATTTTTATTTATTGTCAAGCGTGTCCATTATGACAATGAGATATTGTTTTGCTAAAAGTACAAGTTTTAAGAAAAAAATAAACACAAAAAATTAAGTTCAAATATTACTTTGCCACACACACACACACATTTACTGCATACTTACTTGCAACTTGTGGTTGAAGTAATAAACGACAAAAATAGTCAGTTTGGACAGACGGACTAACAACACACACACACACACACACACACGGAGTCAGTTCCATTTCAAACACATTTATTTTTATTTTCCGACTGTTTTTTTTCCGTTTCATTTTTAAAAAAATGAAAGAACTGACAGTGACTAGACAAACACTCGCATAATGATTCTTATTTCGTACCTTAAAAGATTTAGTTTAAGTTGATTGTTAATGTTTTCTATCTGTCCGTCTGTCTGTCTGTCTGTCCATCCATCTGTACGACTGTCTGTCACTGTGTGCTTATTTGATCTTTTGCTGTTGTTTGTTGTTTCCCAAGTATTCTTTGGTGGCATATTTACAAAAGAAACGCGTAATATTCATTACAATTCTATTTCTTTTCTTTAAACCATTAATCATTATAATTATTGTGGTATAAACGAGTGCATTAGCGAGACTTTTACATCTTCTGCCACAGCAGCCAGAAGATGTAAAAGTTTATGAACGCCCGCTCACATACAAAGTAAAATGCAATAAAATTCAAATCTTCAAAGCTTAAAAAGTCAATTTTTGCTAGAATATTAAATACATAATTAAAACGAAATATCTATTAAATATTGCGGCTTCCTTAAATACTTATTTTCTTAAAAAGAAGACAAATAATTCTGCAGTTTGTCTCTAAACCTACTAAAGAATTTATTTACTTGTACTGAAGCCATAATGCAAATAATTTCCAAAAAAAAGTGCTACATTCGTCAGTGACGAACATTATATACCCTCCACCGCCATAAATCCATACATTAATTCCAACCCTGGATCCTTCTTTCTGACCCTTTTAATGTTCTTTGCTAATTTAGTTCTTTTTAATATACGAAATTTTTTTATTAGCAAAGAAACAAATTGGTTTTATTTAATATTCCCATTTATTTAATATTCCCAAAAAAAGGGTTTCAATTTTCCAGCTCTGGAGCCAACTTTTTGGCTTTTATGATTTCTAATGCCAATGAATATCTTGCAAAATCTGCAAATATGTTTAATTTATAAATAAAAGGAAATAATTTTTTGCGGTTGCACATTTTTATGTACAAAAAAATAGTGGCAATTGTCCAGCCCTGGAATCTTCTGTTTAATTTGGTTTGCATTTTAATATCAATTTAATTCACCCGGAAATATAAAATAGTTTTAGTTAATAACCAAACAAAAATAAAGTTAGTTTTAGCATTTATAAACCAAAAATGAATTAAAATTTTCCAGCTCTGGAGCCAAATTTTTTGTTTTTTTATGATTTCTAAAGCCAATGAATTTCTTGCAAAAACTTCAAATATGTTTAATTTATAAACAAAAAGAAATAATTTATTTCAATTGGTTACTTTTATGTGCAAAAAAAAAAGTTTCAATTGTCCAGCCCTGAAATCTTCCGTTTGATTTTATTTGCATTTTAATGACAATTTAATTCTTCTGAAGCCTAAAACCGGTTTAATTAATAATGAAATAAAAAAGAAAAATTAGTTTTAGAATTTATGTACCAAAAATATATTAAAATGTTCCAGCTCTGGAGCCAAATTTTTTATTTTTTATGATTTTTAATGCCAATAAATTTATTGCAAAAGCTTCAAATATGTTTAATTTATAAACAAAAAGAAATAATTTTTTTCAATTGATTACTTTCATGTGCAAAAAAAATTTCAATTGTCCAGCTCTGAAATCTTCCGTTTGATTTTATTTGAATTTTAATGACAATTTAATTCTTCTGAAGCCTAAAACCGGTTTAATTAATAATGAAACAAAAAAAAGGTTAGTTTTAGAATTTATTTACCAAATATATATTAAAGTTTTCCAGCTCTGGAACCAAATTTTTTGTTTTTTATGATTTCTAAAGCCAATGAAATTCTTGCAAAAACTTCAAATATATTTAATTTATAAACAAAAAGAAATATATTTTTTTTCACTTCTTTAGTTTTATGTGCAGGAAAAATTGTCCAGCCCTGGAATCTTACGATTAATTTTTTTTAATATTTATAACAATTTAACTCTCCCGAAGTATAAAAGGGATAAACAAATTAATAAACCAACAGAAAAAAATTAAATTGCTTTAGAATTTATATACCAAAAATAAATTTCAATTTTCCAGCTCTGACTCCTTTTTTTGGATTTTTTAGATTCTCAATAGTAATTTTTTTTAATAACTTTTAAATAGCTCTAGGAATCGATTCCACAACACCAATCAACTCCTGTCATTCAAAAATCTCGTTGATCGCCACTAACCGGTTCAAAATCGGTTAATGCTTTGGTGAGATATTGTGCACGAAATAACTGTAAAAAATTTATGTTTTAATAAACTCCAAAATTATATATCTGATGGATTAGTATTAAAAACAAACTAGTGGCATTTCAAAGAATTCTATCAAACTTAGATTTACTGGGAATTATAACCGATTCGGACCGGTAGATTTCAAGATATCTTAAAAAAAAAACTAAGAATTTTTTTTTCCAAAACAAACGTCGTTTTGGAAAAAAATTATTGAATTAAATATTGAAAAAAATTGAATCGAATCAAAAAACTATTCCGGTCTTAATACTCAAAAATCTTGTCGATCGTTACCAATGGGTTCAAAATGAGTTGACGAGTTCGTGAGATGCCGGAAACGAAAAAAATTATAAAAAAGTGATATATTTCAAAAACTCCTCATCGTAACTACACTTTAAGATGTGGTTAAGACTAGGAGGGGGAGTTGCAAAGATACCCATTCGGATCAAATGGTTGCCATGTTTTTTCCTAGAGAAACAGTGAACATATTGTGAAATACAGTATAGGCAATTTTGAGGTTAGGAAGTAAATTGCCTGCCAAATGATAAAATGTTTAGACTTGAGCAGACGTTTTTTTGGTTTTTTATTTAGTAAAAGGTTGGGAAATTTTAACTATGGACCACTGTTTATGTCGAAAGTTTTTGAATTGGCTGTTTGAAAAAGACAATGAATACAATTTTTTTTTAACAAAATCATCTCTGTGAGGAGCCCCATTTTCAATTAGGCGTTTATGTAAACAAAAAAATTTTTAGTATATGGGACTCACAGAATTCACAAATAGCACTCGAAACAGCATTACGTTCAAAGAAAGTGGCCACATGGTGCGTTTTGTGGTTAGGTGGCATCACCGGCCTACACTTTTTTTTTAGAAAATAAGCAAGAAAACGCCCGCACCGTGAACTCGCTGCCTTACCAAAATCCAGATAATTAATTTTTTTTGCCCACAATTAGCTAGTGTTGCCATCGGTGACCTTTGGTTTTATTAAGACAGCCAAACAATTCAGTTATTGTATGAGAAATTTCCCGGTCGCGTAATTTTATGATTTGACGATGTCAATTGGCCGCCTAGTTCTTGTGATTTAACGCCGCTGGATTATTTTGTCTTTGGCCATTTAAAAGAGCGGGTTTACGTGAACAAACAGCTGACACTTTCTGAAATACGGCGCTGCATTGACGAGATAAGAGAAGTTTTGTTGCAAAATGTGGTTCAATGTCTTGTGAAAAAAACGGACGTCTGCCGCTGTGCTAGAGATTGCCCATCATTATAAATCATTATCAATTCCCATTGAATGTAAATGATCAATTTACATTGTTTTTAATAAAACTGAATTAGACAGAAGAAAGCGTGTTTTTAAGCCAATTTTCTTCCTAACCTAAAATTTGCCCACCCTTTACATAATCTGACTATGCAAATAAATGTGTGTAGTGTGACCACAAATAAAATTTGTAATAATTTGAAAAAGATTTGCAGAAATACGGAAAAACAAAATTCATAATAATAGTTTCTTAATGTGACTGACAGTGGCGTGGCTTAAGTGGAAATTTGCAAATTATTTAGAATTTTTTCAAAGGGATTTTTTTTTTAGGAGTAGGACCAGCACTCAGGGGATGACCCCTACATATGCCATGCATTGCGCCGGAACTGAAAACGAGGGGATAGTATTGAGGGGACAGATTTTTTTTGTAGCTATTTCAATCTTTTTTTTTTATTTCTACTAAAATAGGAATAAAAATATTTTTCTGTTATGACTCTTGGCATATATTTCACAGAAGTTTATAATATAAATAATAAAAATATATTTTACGAATTATGAATAAAAAAATTGTTCAATATATTTTCCCACAAAATGGTCGAAACTTCTTTTGCTTTCCCCAAAATCCTTAAACAAGATAATGAACACACAAAAAAAGGAAATTATTTTAAATATATTCGTTGCAGTAACATGCAACATTTAAAATTTATTCACATATGACAACGAAAGTTAAACACATCTTAATAAATTAAATCAAAATAAAGCTTTTTGTTAAAATAAATTGTAAAATGTTTAGCTGAATAAAACTATCACGAAAAAAACGCACAAGCACTCGTACCTACCGCCTGCGTGAAATATGCAAATCAATTCAATTTAAACAACAACAGGCCGCAGCAGTAGACAAACGGCAGAAGAAAACAAACAAAAATAAAAATATATAGTCGACAACATTGAACTAACAATGCAACACGCAACATTGCCAGCCAACTAGCCAAACAAACAAGCAACAGCAACAATAGCAACCAGCAACAGTGATGATTTCAAACGGCCATATAATCGAAAAACAGGCAGACAGACAGACATGCAGCGTCATGCAACAAACATGTTACATACACAAAACGACAAGAGAGTGTTGTTGCTACAAGAATTTTAATCAAGCGCTTAACACTTAAATGATTTCTACGCTTTTGAATTGATGTAGTTTTTTTTTTCTCTCTGCCTTCCATTTTTTTTTATATATATTTATTGCAGCCAAAGCCTGACTTGGTTTTTTTTATGTCATCCAAGCATGCACAATATCGGCGACAGCGGCTCCGGCTCTACTCAGACTTTGTGCCAAACTACCACTGCAGCAAAATGGAAAACTTATTAAAGCAAAACTTTTGCAAAGAAATGCAAATAGAGACCGAGAATTAAAAAAAACTTAAATACAACAAAACAATTTTGTATCTTGCATAAATTAACTTGCAACTTGCACAGAAACATGACTCTTCTTGCCTTTTTGCCAGATTTAAGGCACTGGATTAAAACAGACCCAAGAACCAATGCATTGTTGGAAATGACATACACAGCTTTTCAATATTTTCTAAAGAAAATGTTTTTAATCAGAAAAATTTTTGTATAATTGTTTCTCTAAAAAAGAAAATTATTTTATAGCATAAAAACCTATACAGAATACTATTTTTTCTCAACAACAGTTTTTAAAGATTTTTCTTAAAGAAACAATAATCTAAAAAAAGTTCTGCTCCACACAATATTTATAGAAAAATTTTTCTTCTATACAAAACATTTTTTTACATAAAATCTTTTACAGGCAAATTTTTTTCCAAATTTTTTTCTATAAAAAAAATTTTCTGTATAAAAATATTTTTCTATTAAAAAATATTTTTTCTATAGAAATAAAGTTTTGCTATAGAAAAATATTTTTTGTACAGTGTTTTCTTTAGAAAAATACATTTTCTGTAGCATAGAAATTTTTTCTATAGAAAAATATTTTTTCTGTAGAAAAAAATTTTTTTCTCCATATAGAAATTTTTGCTCAATACAGAATGTTTAAGTTTTTTTGTTATATAAAACTTTCTTTTAGAAAACTTTATTTTATATGAAAGATTTTCCCTACATAAAATCTCCTTTGGAAGATATTTCTGAAAATTCTTTACCCTTTTCTAACAAAATCTAAGTAAAATTTTTCTCACAGCAAAAAATAATAATAGACAAATTGCTCTTCCGGAGAACATAAAACACATTTTTAAAAGAATTAAAAAAAAAAAAAAAATTTCTATAAAAAAAAATTTCTATACCAAAATATTTTTTCTATAGAAATAAATTTTTGCTATAGAAAAATATTTAATAGACAAATTGTTCTTCCAGAGAATATAAAACACTTTTTTAAAAGAATTTTTTTCTATAAAAAAATTTTTCTATGTATATCAAAATATTTTTTTTATAGAAATAAATTTTTGCTATAAAAAAATATTTATTAGACAGATTGTTCTTCCAGGAAACATAAAAAACTTTTTTCAAAGAATTTTTTTCTATCAGAAAATAATTTTTTCTATAAAAAAAAATTTATGTAAAAATATGTTTCTATAAAAAATATTTTTTCTATAGAAATAATTTTTTGCTATGGAAAAATACTTTTTTGTACAGAAAAAAATTTGTTTTATAGAAAAATATTTTTGCTGTAGAAAAGAAATTTTTTCTATAAAAATATATTTTTTCTGTAAAAAAGATAATTTTTCGCTAGAAAAATATTTTATCTATAGAAGAAAAATTTTTTTTATGAACATTTTATTTTCTATACACAAAATATTTTTCTATAGCAAAAATTTATTTCTATAAAAAAAAACCTTTTTTTACAGAAATTTTTTTAGAAAAAAATTCTTTAAAAAAGTGTTTTATGTTCTCTGGAAGAACAATTTTTTCTGTGAGAAAATTTTCCATAGAAAAAAATTTTCTTTAGCAAAAACATTTTTGTATAGAAAAAATCATTTATATTGAAAAAATTTTTTTTATAAAGTCTTGAAGAGAAAATTTCTCTGAGACAAAATCTCGCATGAAAATGTTTTTTCCAAAAAAAAAATTGTATGGAAAATTTTTTCTCTAGACAATTTGTCTATTAAAGATATTTTCTGGGAGAAAAATTTTCCATAGAAAAAATTTTCTATAGCAAAAACATTTTTGTATAGAAAAAATATTTCTATTGAAAAAAATTTTTTGATAAAGTTTTTTCTATACACAAAATATTTTTCTATAGCAAAAATTTATTTCTATAGAAAAAAAAATATTTTTACAGAAAATTTTTTTTATAGAAGAAAAAAATTTTTTTTTGTAGAAAAATATTCTTTAAAAAAAGTGTTTTATGTTCTCTGGAAGAACAATATTTTTGTGAGAAAATTTTCTTTAGCAAAAACATTTTTGTATAGAAAAAAACATTTCTATTGAAGAGCATTTTTTTCATAAAGTCTTGAAGAAAAAATTTCTCTGAGATAAAAACTCTCATGAAAATGTTTTTCTAGAAAATGATGGGCGCGAAGGGTTGCCCGGGAACTAGCGAAAACATTCGGAGGCCATAAGATTGTGGGAATTTTTTTCCTTTTAATCAAAATTTTTTAAATAAAAATTTTCATCAGACAAAGTGTTTGCTAATTATTCAACATTTAAGTGTTTTAAGACTCTGTCATTCTTGTTCAAATGTTTTATTAACACATGCTCAGCTTTAAATCCGCTAAACATGTTTTAAGAAATAAATAATCTGCACTTCAACACCAACAACAACAGCAACAGCAACTAAAACTGTTTATAATAGTTTATGATGGAATCCTCTTCCGCAGCAGCCCGAATGATCATTGATCATCTCTCATCTGCATGGTATTGCAATTTATGTTTAATTTTTATTAATTTTTATTTTGTTTTTTTTTTCTTACTCCACCAAACACCGTTGACTCAAAAGTATCTGCGTTGTGTTTTTAATCGAATATGTATGCATGTGTTTTCGTGTAACGTTGTATGCGTGCCAGTGCTGGTGTGCTTTCAATTTAAACGGTATCCAACAAATGTTTGTCTTATGTTGCCAACACGCCATGCCTGTGAGTTTTCTTAAGTGTTTTATTAATGCAGTTGGCCTGTATTTGCATAAATGTATGTCTGTATGTGTATGTATGTATTTATGTTTGTATGTTAATGTAGCATTGAATTAACAAATAAATATTATTTGAATCCTTTTAGTTTCTGCTTTTTGGGTTCTTTGGGTATTTTCTGGACTTTAACTTTTTCTTTGTCAAATTTGCATAAATTGTAAAGATTATAAATTGTGATTTGGTTTTTTTTATTTTTATACTCTATTTCGTTTGGCTGGAGCTGTGAATTTAGATGCAGAAATCTCATGCCTCGTAAAATAAAATAAATTTAGTGGCGATTGCAATTTGAAGTTAAATATGGCCAAATGGCAGACGGTTAGTTTGCTGGCTGATTTAATAGTTTTACGATTTGAATCTTATAAATCAGAGTTGCACAAAAATATAAAGAAGAAGAATTATTTACATTTTTTCTAATGCAAACTTAAAAAAAAAAATTATTTTTAGGAAAATTTTTTTGGTTTTAAACAAAACCGAACAAAAACAATTATTTGAGTTACTCGAACAAAGTTGAAAAGCGAATAATTGGCTGATCTAATACAAGGGTTGGCATTAGGTTAGGCTAGGTTAGGTTAAAAGGGCTGCCCGCAGTAAGCGAAAAAAACACTCGGAGGCCATGAAAAGGCCCATTGTGATGCCCAGAGGACTATACCCTACACACTCTTCTCAAGACGAAGTGGAGGCTCCTGAGAACCACCCAGAACTTCTCACAAAGCGGGCCAGGGCAGCCAGCGGTGCATCCCTGAGGTAGTCCAGTTCCCGCAGAAAACGAGAGCCTAGATGTCTAAGCCTACGCTCCTGCAGGGACGGACAGTCACAAGGAAATGCTGTACTGAGTTGTCTTCCTCTTCATCGAAACAGCTCCTGCAGCGGCCATCATGGGGAAAGACCAAACGCTCTGACATGTACCCAACTGCACAGTGCCTCGTCAAGACCCCTACCAGGAGTGCCAATGGCTGTTTCCCAAAAAACAGAAGTTGCCTAGTCCTAGCACTGCTAAGCGAGGGCCATAGAGTTTTGGAGACCCTACAGGTAGTAATACTTGACCACCTGCTTGTCACCTCCCTCCTTGCCCACCCCTGAATTCTGCCCAGCAGCTCAACTGAGGGAACGTCAATGTCCCTACGCGATACTGTTTCTTCCAAGGCCGAACCCGCTCTCGCGCATTCGTCCGCCATCTCATTCCCCTAAATGCCTTCATGCCCTGGAACCCAAACCACTTTGACATCATGCCCCCTAAGTCTGGCCAGAGATTGAATGCATGCCAGTACACATCTCGACTTTATCATATCCGAGCCCAGGGCTCTAATTGCTGCCAGACTGTGTACACAAATGTCAATAGTTCTTGCCACTAAATTGAGCCCTTAATCCTTAATGCTGCCTCGGTAATGGCATAAATCTCTGCTTGGAAAACTGTCGAGGTATCGGGTAGCCTGAGCGATACCGAAAGGCCGAGATCATCGGAAAATACCCCCGAACCAATGCCAGTGTCCATCTTCGAGCCGTCCGTAAAAACCAAAGTCGCATTACTACGATTCGCGGAGTTTTCCATCCAGTCCTTCCTCTCCGGGAATGCGACTGAGAAGGATGTACATTCACTGCAACCCTGAAACCTCTTTTTTTGATCTATATATATGATTTTCAATACTAATTAGTTTTTTTATGAAACATGTTTGATTACTAGAGCACAAAATTAGTTTGATTTACTTACTTTAATATTAAAAAAAAATTAATTTTCCAGCTCTGGAGCTGTAATTTTGCCTATTATGAAATTAAAATAAATTTCTTTAAAAAAAAATCCAATATTTTTAATATATAAAGACAAGTTACGCATTTTTTTAGTTGCTTGCTTTTGTGTTCCAAAAAGTTTCCATTGTCCATCCCTGGAATCGTGTTTCCTGAGTTTGTTTAATTTTAAATTTAAATTTATTTAACAAAAAAAAATGTTTAACTAGTTACTCGCACTTCTGTATAACAAAAAAAAATATTAAATTTTCCAACCCTGGAATCATCTTTTAGACTTTTTTTCATTTTATACAACATTTCAATTCTTTCTATAGTATAAAATAGGTTTAATGAATTAAATAACAAATATTAGTTTCATTTGTTTACTTTTATATGATAACAAAATTTTTAAAATTTCCAGCCCTGGAGCTGATACCAATAAATTTCATTCAAATAAATGACATATTTTTTTTATATAAAAAAATTAAAAACATGTTTTATTTGATTACTTTGATTATATTAAAATTGCCCAAAATACAAATTCAGTTTTCCATCCCTGTAAATGTCTTTTTCATCTTGTTTGATTTTTAATATCAACTGTACCCTTTCTGAAATATACTTCTGGTTTAATTAACAAAACAGCTAAAATTAGTTTTGGCCAGTTACTGTTATATATAAAAAAAAAAGGTTGAGGTTTTCCAGCTCTGGAATTCATACTAATGAATTGCTTTCAAATATATGAAATATTTTTAATATATAAAATAAGAGGAAAAATTGTTTTATTTAATTACTTTAATTAAATTAATATTCAAAAATAAATTGCTTCAGTTGTCCATCCCTGACATCGTCTATTTGACTTTGTTGGAATTTTAATAACAATTTAATGCTTCCTGTAGAGCTAAATAGGTTTCATTAACAAAAAATCAATAATTAGTTTTAGCTGATTACTTCTGTATAACAAAAATAAGTTGAAATTTTCCAGCTCTGGAAGCGCATTTTAAACTTTGATGATTTTCTATAGCAATTTATTTTGTACTATTTCCAATACATCAATTTAAGATGTAAATCTTTAGCTTTTCTGGGTCCTTTAGAAAATTATTTTCACGTACAGTGAAACGGACAGACTTCCCTATTCGTAAGGACCCAGAAAATATGTTCACTTTATGGGGTCGCATATTAATATTGAGCAAATTACACACGGAATGATGTTTTGATGGAAAGCATAATAAAAAAAAAATTTTGTCCAAAGATCAATGCCCTTGTCTAATTAATATATCAAAAGGAACGTTCAGTCAACCGGTGAAATTTTTTTTGCCAAAGGCCTTGTAGTTAGAAAAAATTTAAATCCCTTCTTAAACCCTTTTTTTTTGTCATCCATAATTTCTCAACTAAAACATACGAGCACATTCGACTCATACCCTCGCAACTGCATGCAACCCTTAAATCTTTACCAAAAGAAAAGAAAAAAATATTCTACAGAAATCTAAACAAACATTGAAATCATCCTAATCTTGCGAATTTTTATTTCCTTAAAAACTAGAGCAACTCTAAAGCGTTTTTATGTTGTTTTGCTTTCACTGCATGAAACGCAATCCATCACTTGTAACCCAAAATGAATCAACCTCAAAAATTATATATATTAGACAAGTTCAAACCATATATTCCAACAAACTGTATATAATTCTTTCTGCTATCCACTGGGGATCCATGTGCATTCAAATAATAAGAAAAACGTTCTCGTTGTAGCAAAGAAACATAAACAAAAATATCTTGTAGCCTGAATATCAATGAAGTTAAAAAAGCGAGAGAGAAAAAATAAACAAACAAACAAATAATCAACATCATCATCACTTTCGTCATACCCCAAAAGAAACAACTATTCAATCAGAAACTGAAAATATAGAAAGAAACGTAAAACAGACAAACAGCCAGTCATACAAACGTGCCTTCGGTTAGTCGAAATCCTTAACGTTTTCTTTTCTTTTCTGTGTGTATTTAAAGCTAAAACTCGAAGTGTTAAATGAGCGTAAACACCAAGAAAATATTCATCTCTACATTCTAAATAGTGAAATATTGAACATAAAACAGTTCAAAACAAGTAAGAATTTTATATTCGACTGGGTCGTATCTTAAATACCCTACAAATAGAAGCAGCATGGCCGAGACACCTATTCATCAGCCTAAAAGCAGTTTACGAAAAAAAATTTTTTGCAGTTAATATTTTGTATCAATTCACACAAAAAGAGACGAAAAAAAAACTTAAAAAGTAAATTTCTAAAGTAATTAAGTGTAGAAAAAAAATCAATGAGTGTTCGAACTCACGGGCGATGTGTTAACACCTTTTTGTTACACGGTACCTGTTCGATTTCTATGAACACAGACCCACAAACCCGGACGCAGAGTTAATATAAAGTATTTTTTATTTATTTTGTATTAAACCCACAAAAAACAAAGAGAATGCAAAGCAACAGACAAATGTACATACATACATTGTTATGTTTGTACATAAGCTACATACGTTACTGTCTTGCTATCTCATTTTTATATATGTACGTATAGCCACGTCACTATTCTCTTTGCTATGCATAAGACAAAACCGAAGATCAACATAAAACACTTTTTTAATATTACTCCAAATTAATACTCCGAATTAAAACACTTAAATCTCCGCTCGCCGATATTGGATCGCCTTAATTTTTGGCCTAAACTCTTCGTCGAAACCCGCACTAGCGTTTTAATCCAAAAATTAATAAAATCGGCTATGAATTTCCGGAGAAAATCGCGTGGGAAAATTATATGAAAATCGCCCAATAATCACTTTCAATACCGACTGCCAAGCAACAACAACAAACAAACAAACTCTTACACTTACACTTGCGTATGTATTGAAACTGATAGTTTACTGCCCTAGAGGCGCGCGTATAGATGTTAACACATCAAAAAAAAATTTTTTTATATAGGGTCATTTAGGGGGCAAAGGGCAGGAAAAAATCGGAGAAGAGCTCAGCTTTGTGCACTTACACTATTGTTTCATGTCATAAAGAGGGCGGAGTCCAAATATGGGTTTCTCTGATCCTCTGGTTTCAAGCTCAAGGCCTTGGATCTTCTTTAACCTAAAACTATATTATTTGCTTAATAAAATTACGGAAAAACGTTAATTTTTTACGGAAAAAATGTTATTTTTTTGTAGGGTTATTTAGGGGGCAAAGGGGGAGGAGTGGGTAGGGCAGACTAGTACCAGGTTACGTCTCAGCCTCGTCACTAAAGCTTAAACATTTTTTTTTAAGGAATGTAAGCTGAAGTAATACAACTTGTTACATTTTTACACTATTTTTGCATATAATAACGCCCACTACCGGAGGGCGGGGTCCAAACATACATTTTTTTAAATTTAAGGCTCCACGTTTAATATAAAAATATATCATTTGTTAACAAAATTACAAAAAAATATTTTTAAAAATCATGTTGTTTTCCACAGGTTGGTTTAGTTCTTCTTAGGGGAACTTTTTTCCCTCTGGCCCGATTCGGCCCATTTACGAACTTGGCCTGTGTCAAGATATCTTTTCAAGGATCTGGCTTTCTTCGTTTGGACTATATTGTGATTTCCACAGACGGACGGAAGGACGGACGAATGCGATTAGATCGTTTTAGATTTCATTACGGATCCAGAATATATATACTTTACAGGGTCTTAGAGAGATATTTCGCTGCGTTACACATGGAATGACAATGTGAATGCACCCTCCAATTCTTTTTTGGAGGCCATAAAAAGAACTGAAAAGAATAATATATTAAAATTCTAAAAAGGTTTAACACTCATACGTTTTTTTTCTTTTGTTGAGGGAAAAACTTTGCTGAAATCATTTCTGCAGTAAATTAATGCAATACAGAGGCCTGCTAGTAGGCCTTATATAGCATGTATATGGAATTTATATCTAATAATTGATTTATGTGGTTCGTCCAAGTCCCCCAATAGGAGGAATTATGCCAGAAATTAGCGATACAATTCACGAAATAATATTGAATGCTCGGAGGATAAAAATAGGTGTACAAGGCTGAGGCTGTGGGCACCTAAACGTGGCGAGTACATCAAATTTTACAAGAACATTTGGACATGAAAAAATACTTAGGGAATGGGTGACACGATCCAGACAACGCACGAGTTCACACTTGTGTGCAAAATTTATGGCAAAAATCCCTAAGTTAGGCCATAAACTGCTACCCTAGCCTATTCGCCTGGGCCCAACTTACCGCTTTCGATATTAAGCGAAATTTCCATACAATTTATATGGAAATTTCATCCGATATCGAGTGCGATAATTTGGCCCTGATCTAAAAATTATGTTGGAAAATTAAACTTTTATTTGCCGAAAAAATATTTGCAACTTCTCAGGAAGAAAATTTAAAATATCCCAAAAATTGGATTTTACACCGTTTCCAAAAAATCGAGTTTTCGCCAGATCTCGACGTTTTAAGTTCCCAGGAAGTTTTCCTCACTACTCCTGGGAAGCCCTCACTATGGCTGTATATATATATATATATATATATATATATATATATATTTATATATGCATATATGTATATATATATATATATATATATATATATATATATATATATGTGTGTGTGTGTGTGTGTGTGTGTGTGTGTAGGTATGTGACCCACTTATATTATTTTAGAACGGCTGATCTACATCGAACCAATTAAATTTCCTTTAAATTGCAAACGATTTCGAGAAATCTTAACAAGCTAAAATTTGTCTTTCAAAATTGATCTCTTCTTGGCATTCAAAAACTGCGTCGATCGCTGCTAGTCGGTTCAAAATCGTTTGATGCGTTCGTAAAATATCCTAAACAAAGAAATTCGAAAAAATTGATATGTTTTTAAACTCCCTCCGCATAGTTAAAATTAGCGTAAAGTTGCTGAAATTGCCATTTACAACAATTGAAATTGATCATTTACAACAAACAACTTGTAATTTGATGTTTACAGAGGTCTGATATGTATAGGCCTTCCGCATACAGCCATTAAGTTTCCTAGTTTAGAGATTAGGATTTACTTTTTCCATCATGGGGTATTTCATGTCGAAAAATGAATATAAAAACAATACTTGTAATGGGTGGTCTAACAGAGCTATCTTAACATTTTGCAGAGAATTATCTAAATATTTTTTATTAAGTTAGAAGGATACACGTAAATTATGTGTAAAACAAAATATTCTCCAAATGCTTGCCAGGACTTCGTTGGCATACGTCTAACCGAAAGTCCATGTTTTCAATGACCCTGGAAAATAGTTTAAGTTCAATAACTCGATGACACTGTCGGCCCACATTCTTTTGAGCTTTAATAAATATAATAAAATCGATAATAATTTCAATATATCAAACCGTTTATCAGTTTCAAATATGATTAAGATTTGTATATTTACAATTACACAATGCTTGTGGCAAGCAATTAAAGTAAATGGTGTTGCTTTAATAGTTAAGGTATTTAAACATTTTTTTGTAAAATTTAAAATTATATTCAACTTAATAATAAGCAGAAGTAGCTTTTTGTCGCAACCATATAATTCTTCCTACAATAATAACATAGTTGTTGAAACCATATAATTCTTCCGACTATAATAGCATAATTAGCGCAACCATATAATTATTCCCACATTAATAACATAGTTGTCGTTACCATAAAATTCTTCGCACAATAATAACATTGTTGTCGCAACCATATAATTCTTCCCACAATAATAACATAGTTAGCACAACCATATAATTATTCCCACAATAATAACATAGTTGTTGTTACCATAAAACTCTTCCCACAATAATAACATAGTTCTTGAAACCATATAATTCTTCCATATAATTATTCCCACAATAATAACATAGTTGTCGTTACCATAAAATTCTTCCCACAATAATAACATATTTGTCCTTACCATAAAATTCTTCCCACAATAATAATATAGTTATTGAAACCTTATAATTCTTCCGACAATAATAACATGGTTAGCGCAACCATATAATTATTCCCACAATAATAACATAGTTGTCGTTACCATAACATTCTTCCAAAAATAATAACATAATTTTCGCAACCATATAATTCTTCCCACAAAAATAACATAGTTAGCGCAAGCAAATAACTATTCCCACAATAATAACATAGTTGTCGTTACCATAAAATTCTTCCGACAATAATAACATAGTTATCGCACCCATATAATTGTTCCCACAACACTAACATAGTTGTCGCTACCCACAATAATAACATACTTGTCGCAACCATTTAATGCTTCTCACAATAAAATTATGGTTGCCGCAACCGTTTCACAATAGTAAATGCTCATATACTAACATAAGTGACTACTATTTATAGTATTTTTGAACAGAATTCTATTCAAATAATCAATCGCTATTAAGCGGCATCAATTGGGAAATAGGAATATTTTTTACCCTTTATATAAAAATTTTAGGGACTCTCAAGTGGCTGTGAAATGCATGAGAAGAAGAAGAATAGTCAAAATTTGTCATCCTCACAGATGGTGACCTACATTATGAATGTATAAAGGGCATCAGCTTTTATACTGATGAACCTCTTATGGAGCGAAGAGCAGAAGCACATGTTCCATATAGTGAGCGGAATACGTGCCCGTTTATCAGGCAGAATTAATTAGACTGATGCAGGTATTGAAGGACCTGATTGAGAGTAAAATGGTGGCGAAGAAAATTCTTATAGCCCTGGATAATCAGACAGTGATTAGATACATGCAGCGGGGTAACGTGTATTTCAAACTACTTCCGGAATGTGTTCTAGGACTCAATAGGTTAATCTCTGCTAAGGAGGTAACGCCGGATGTGGGTTAACGGAAATGAAGTAGCAGATGAAACTAATCTCTTAGATGTAACCGAAGAATCTCAGGCTGGTTGGCTGCTTTAAATACAGAATACAGTCGACTCCGGTTTACTGGAAATAACCAAAACCCATTTTTTTCAATTATCCGAAATTTTCTCTAAAACGTATTTCGGATTACTGATATTTGTCACAGTTTAGCGTACTGCTTAAAATCAGTAAAACAATATTTTTTTATCAAATGTCTAGCCACTTGCATTGACAATATAATAGAAAAATACAATAAAGTACGTAAGAGCAAAAAGGACAAATACATTTTACCATTTAATTTTTTAACGGAAAAAACATGCAAAATATTTTCAGCCTTAAGTTATGCAATCGATTTCCAATACATAAATTTGTTATTGTTTATTTTTTCACTAAAGCGAAGTAAGTTTCATACATAACGTAGTTGTGGGCTAGCTTTTAGTTTTCGGTAATACGATATTTTCAGTAAAGCGATGTTTCGCTAAAGCGAAGTGAATAAAACTAGCGGCGTTTAAAATCAGTGCGGGGATTTCTATCGCTTTCAGTAATCCGATTTTTTTCCCTTAAAGCGTGTTGCGCTAAAGCGGATTCGACTGTACTTGTACACTATGCCTGGAGAAAGTTGAGACGTTGTGAGTGAGAGTACAAATTTTACTTGTATTAGACTGTGAGCCAATGGCCCAAAACACTTTAATTGTGGAGGCTATGGGACAGCTCTGCCCAAGTCAAATGTCAGCAAGTACTGAGGATTATTAAGGACTATGTGATGAGAGTGTGAGTCCGTGCCATTTCGACTTTTACAAATTATTAAGGTCTAGAGTAAATGTCTTGCATTCGTGTACTAAATAATGAACTACTGAGGCACGTAAGGGTTGTTGAAAAGGGACCCGTTACAGATATTCTCTCTCACACACATACACACACACACACACTTACACACACGCACAGATAATAAAAGCAGTTCCAATGAATTTTTCTTTGAATTTCATTACAAAATTTACAATCAAGAAAACATTTTTGTGTTGTCGCAGCCGTTGTTCGATATGAGTGTTTGAGTTGTCTTAACTTTTTAAATGGTTGGCTGGTTGTTCGGTTGTTTGGTTGGTTCATTGCTTGCCTCTTAATATTCCTCTGCCTTTGTTTAGCACACAAAATTGCACATTAACATTAAAATAACGAGTCTTTTTTATTGAGAAATTCAGTTTATTGGATTACAATATGTGACCTCATCTATTTATGAATATGTATGATAGTACATTGTACTAGTTGTTGTTGTTGCTGTTTTATGTGCATGTGTTTGTGGCATACAAATGAATATTGATTATAATGAATTTTATTTTATTTGAGAAATTTTCTTTTAGTAGAAATTCTTTTGGTATAAAGCACAAGAACATAAAGAAGGCACTGGGATTAATAATATTTTATATGTTTCGTGTTGGATTTTTCAATACAAAATTGTGTTGAGAGTTTGTGCAGGGATGGCAAAGAAATTGAATGAAAATGAGAAAAAGACAAGGAGTTGTTTTTTTTATGTTTCAGGAATTAAAAGAGTGTAAAATTTCTATTGCGCAATAATATGTGATAAATTAATGAGATGACAAAATAGTGATAGATATCTGGTTTAGTTGAGGTATTTTACTATAAAGGATCTTAATGCTGCTTTTGTCTTCTACTGTCGTTTTTTTATAATAAGATCAGCCAGCACTCAGGGCATGACCCCTATGTATATAACAAGTACATGGCGCCGGAGCTGAAAATCCGAAGACATGTTTTGCCTAAATAGTTTTAAATTCTTCTGGGTTCTTGACCTCTTTTTAAATATTATATTTTGATATTTTTAAGCTTGAGGTCTCTTTATTTTAATTTAATTTCTAATTTCAATATTTTGTCACTCAAATTAAAAATTAAATTAAAATAAAGAGACCTCAAGCTTAAAAATATCAGAATATAATGATAAGTAGTTTTAATTTTGTATAATAATTGTTTTTTTCATTAGCAAGTAGTTAACTACAAAATAAGCCCCCAAAAGTATGCAGAAGATTTTTCCCAGAGTGAACCCTGTCAAAATAGAGTTTGAAAATTGCACAGAAAAATGTCTTAAAGCAGGTTAAACATTTTTAATTTGTTTTCTAAATATCTGGAAGGGGTTTAAGATTCAATCCGGTCAAATATATCTTTTTTCTTGTAGTGACTCCATTTGCATTAACATAAATTAATTTAAAATATTATTGAATAGAAAAAGCAAATCTTCTGGCAATAATCCTCTCATAAGCCACCAATCTTTTTACAAAAAAAAAAAAAAAAAAAAACTACATGAGAACAAAACAACAAGTCATGCACCGAAGTCATAAAATTAACCAATAAACCAGCCATAAAACAATTATCGTTTCATGAACAAGGCCTTTGCCTCTTCTATCTTTATCGATACCAGCTCCTGCAACTGCTTTGAGGAAAATTGGAAAAACTTAACAAATAAGAGAGAAAAAAGAAACCAAATCTATAAAAAGCCATAAAAATTCTTGCAGCAACAACTACTTGCTGCCTGGAAACTCATCATTGGTGAAAAATTCAATTAAATATTCTTTTTGACTTTTTTATGATGATGATGAGGATGAGGATGCTGATGCGAGGTTAAATGAGTATTGCATTTTTCGGTGTAATAAAATAAAAATTCCAAAGATGCTGTCTATATATTTATAAACGTACCACAGTGTGTAACATAAATACTTTCTCTCTCGCTTTGGGTTTTATTTAAAATATTTATCAAAAAAAAAAAAAAGGCACACAAAATTCTACTACTTCATGTATTTATTCCTGGCGACTGTGGGGCAAGTAAGCCCATGAGTTTTAAGTATTTTAATGAAAAATATCTTCAAATTAATTTTAACGCATGAAATCTTTTAATTTCCTTTATCTTATTTTTTATTTATTTGTTCTTTATTTTTATTTTGCTTACAACATGGAAGGTAGGCACTCTTCTGTCTGAAATACTACAGGCGAAAACTGCAATTTGCCACATGTGTTGCGGAAAATACATTAAAAGTTTATTTAAAAAAAAAACAAGCTTTGAATCAGACAGACGCATCGGCAAGCTGAAGAAATAACATTTTTGTCTGCATGCAAATTTTTTTTGTCAGTTTTTTAAATGAAATTTGTAGTTCTACAAAATTTTAAGACGCCTAAAAGCACACTATAGATAACGTTTACAGAATTAGTTATATACAATTATATGAATCGTCCTTGGAAACGTAAAATATTGCTATTTGGGGTTTTAGTCAATTGTTATGTATTACATTCCTACAAAATTTTCAGAATTCTATTGTCATATTCATTATATTTGACCGAATCGGGTCTTAAAAACTGTGCAAATATTTAGTAAATAAATTCAAAATGTTCAAGCTGCTGGGTCAGAGTTGCTTTAAGACATTTTTGTCATCAACCTTCATAATCTATTTTGACAGGAAGCACTTTTTATAATGACTTGCACTTTTTATCATGACTTGCAATTTTTTTAATGACTTGCACTTTTTATCATGAATTGCACTTTTTCTAATGACTTGCACCTTTTATAATGACTTGCACTTTTTACCATGACTTGCACTTTTTATAATAACTTGCACTTTTTATCATGCACTTTTTATAATAACTTGCACTTTTTATCATGACTTGCACTTTTTCTAATGCACTTTGTATGCTGACTTGCACTTTTTATGATGACTTGCACTTTTTATGATGACTTGCACTTTTTATCATGACTTGCACTTTTATAATGACTTGCACTTTTTATAATGAGTTGCACTTTGTATAATGACTTGCACTCTTTGTGATGACTTGCACTTTTTTTGACAATTTGCACTTTTTATAATGACTTGCACCTTTCATAGTGACTTGCAATTTTTGTAATGACTTGCACTTTTTCTAATAACTTGCACTTTTTATGATGACTTGCACTTTTTATGATGACTCGCACTTTTTATAATGGCTTGCCCTTTCATAATCTATTTTGACAGGAAGCACTTTTTATAATGACTTGCACTTTTTATCATGACTTGCAATTTTTGTAATGACTTGCACTTTTTATCATGAATTGCACTTTTTCTAATGACTTGCACCTTTTATAATGACTTGCACTTTTTACCATGACTTGCACTTTTTATCATGACTTGCACTTTTTGTAATGCACTTTGTATGCTGACTTGCACTTTTTATGATGACTTGCACTTTTTATCATGACTTGCACTTTTATGATGACTTGCACTTTTTATAATTACCTGCACTTTTTATAATGACTTGCACTTTTTATCAATACTTGCACTTTTTATGATAATGAGCACTTTTTGTTATGACTTGCACTTTTTATAGTGACTTTCACTTTTTGTGATGACTTGCACTTTTCATGATAATGTGCACTTTTTATAATGACTTGCACTTCTAATTATTAATTGCACTTTTTATTAAGACTTGCACTTCATATGATGACCTGCACTTGTTATAATGAATTGCACTTTTTATCATGACATGCAATTTTTGTAATGACTTGCAGTTTTTCTAATGACTTGCACTATTTATAATGACTTGCTCATTTTAGACTGCACTTGCACTTGTTAAAATGACTTGCACGTTTAAGACTGACTTGCACTTTTTAAAATGACTTGCACTTTTTATAATGACTTTTACTTTTTAAAATGACTTACACTTTTTATAATTATTACTTACACTTTTTTCTTTACTAATATAATAAGTGTTAAAGTAACTCTGTCTGTCTGTATGACTGGGTGGTCTAAAGTCTAAAGCTTGTATGAAATTATGAAATTTATAACAGAAGCCTTTTAAACTTTGAGACAATAAAAATACAACCCATCATTCACATAACATACACATTAGCTGAAGTTTTAACATATTTTTCGCGGGTGAAAGTTAGTATTTGATAACGTAAAATATCAATTTTTTAATATTCATAAAATTCTAGTAGAATTTATTAGTTTATACCAAACAACTAAATACTTACTTCAGGAGGCGCATCATTTTATTTACAATTAATGGCTAAAATTAAACATTTTGTCAGTCACGTTTACCAGAAGCACATGTTGCAAATTTAATTACAATATAATATAAAGCTGAAGAATAATATACAAATTCACACACATACAAGCACTAATTTGTTAAGTGCTTTAACATTGAGTTAAATGTGCAAAAATAGCTTAAAGAAAACCATAGGCAACTTTTAATGCAAGATTTGCTTTTCAATGTTTTCATATTTCAGTTTTCAAGGAAACTGCAGCAGCCATCAATTAAAATTTTTTTTTGTTGCACTGCATGACACCAATTTCCACAATATTTTATGCATTAACAACATGACAGCCAACCGGCTCAACAGCTTAAGGAGATAAAAATTTCTCTTTTCTATGCCACCAATTAAATAAACAGTAAATTGCCATTAATATTAATTGACATGAAACTAAAACCATTAACATAAATAATTTATTGAAATTTTCTCCTTAACATAGTTTTTTTCTTTTTTTTTGAAAAATAAATAATAATTTAATGAATAAGCAAGTGCATAAATGCAAAGTGTCAAGTTGCTATTGAATTAAAGTTAAATTATTTTTAAAAATATCATAAATTATTTTTTAATTTTCTTGGCTTCTGAATGGCACAGACAAGCATTTTTCGTTAGAGTTTTTATCCAGGTGCCATAGCGATTGACACGAGCGTAGACACCGGGATAGCCGGCCTTGGCACAGCCTTCACCCCATGACACAACGCCTGCCAATTGATGTTCTCGTGTACCGGCAGCTACAATATGCAGCGGACCACCGCTATCACCTTGGCAGCTGTCTTTCTTGCCTTCTTCGTAGCCAGCACAAAGCATATTGTCGGTAATGCGAGATGGTCCATAGCGGCTCTTGCGGCATTCATCCTGTGACATGATGGGAACTTGGACTTCCTGTGAAAAGCAAACATATTGGAATATATATTAATAGAAATTATTTAGATAAGCAATAAAATATTAAATAAATAAATAGTCCTTGTTAGGAGGATAGAAAAGATGTTTGGGGTCATTAGAAAAATTTTACCAATTTTTGAAATTTATAAATTTGTGATAAAGTGTGTTAAGTGTTTTTCAGTGCAAATGATTTGCTTGTGGGAGTATTAAAAGTTGGAAGTGTTTTGCAGGTTCGGCTATTTTTTCTGTCATTGCGCCACTAATTGTACAAACCACTTCACGAAAGTGAAATTGGTGAGGGAAATGTGAAAAAAGGAATTCAAGAATGCATTCGGAGTTTACAAATAAATTTTAAACATTTTGAAAACCGAACGTTTTATGTGCTATCCGAAGAGAAAAAATATATATATATTTTTATACATTTCATTTTGTCTTCAAAGTGGTGTTTTCACATGGATTTTTAATTGAGTCAATATTCACTTAATTGCCATAATTATCCTCCAGTTCAAGTCAATTCAATTAACGTATGACAACTAAAAGTAAAAAATTTTCATATTCCTAAGGACCTCGTGTTCAAATTTTTTTTATTTAATTTTTTTATTATTTAATTCTTATTTTTAATTTAAAAAAATTTTTTTTTATATAATATATTTATTGATATTAAACATCAATATGGCTTGACTTATTTTGTTTATGGTTTTTTTTAAGTCAGATCTGGGTGTTTTTTTTTTGTTATTATTATTTGTTTTTAATTTTTTAATTAATTATAATATTAATGCCAATATGAATATGGCTCGAATTATGAATTATTTAGTTTTTTTTTCACCTTTCCCACAATTTAGGTGCTAAGTCTCTGCTAACTTTGTTAAGTGAGTTGTGTTTTGCTCACTAAACACACTTTTCAGCAGTGCTGCATTTGTAATTTAACTCAATATTATAACAATTTCATATTTATTGAACAATAATTAATAAAAATTAAGCTCAATAATGCTATTTATAGCGCTAGGAAAAATTAAGGTGTATGTCTGAACACGGTATAAGTATCACTGAGGCGCTGTTATTTGCACAATCAGAGACTGCGTATTTTGTTCTACAGTTTTTACACTCTAGAGCTTTTTCAAGAGAAACATATTTAAAATTAAATAAAACATCGTCTGTGGAAACCACCATACAGTCCAAACGCAAAGCGCCAGACAGTTGTAATTCGGTACAAGGAAATTTTGAAGAATGACACAGCTCAAGCTTGTAAATGAGCTGAATCGGGCCAGGGGGGAAAAAGTTCCCCTAAGAAGAACTAAAACAACCTCTACAAAAAAATCAATGAGTGTTCGAACTCACGGGCGATGTGTTAACACCTTTTTGTTTATTTATTTTATATTAAACCCAGAAAAAACAAAGAGAATGCAAAGCAACAGACAAATGTACATACATACATTGTTATGTTTGTACATAAGCTACATACGTTGCTGTCTTGCTATCTCATTTTTATATATGTACGTATAACCACGTCACTATTCTCTTTGCTATGCATAAGACAAAACCGAAGATCAACATAAAACACTTTTTTAATAATACTCCAAATTAATACTCCGAATTAAAACACTTAAATCTCCGCTCGCCGATATCGGATCGCCTTAATTTTTAGCCTAAACTCTTCGTCGAAACCCGCACTAGCGTTTTAATCCAAAACTTAATAAAATCGGCTATGAATTTCCGGAGAAAATCGCGTGGGAAAATTATATGAAAATCGCCCAATAATCACTTTCAATACCGACTGCCAAGCAACAACAACAAACAAACAAACTCTTACTCTTACACTTGCGTATGTATTGAAACTGATAGTTTACTGCCCTAGAGGCGCGCGTATAGATGTTAACACATCAAAAACATTATTTTGAAAGTTTTTATTTTGTAATTTTGTTAAGCAAATGATATATTTTAATAACAAAAAAGGTTTCAAAGCCTAGAAAAATATATATATTTTTGGACCCCGCCCCCTTTAGTGGGCTCTGAGGTAACATATTACATGGGAAAATTTTGTAAATATTTAACAAATTGTATTCCTTCACTCTATAATCCTTAAAAATTTTAATAATAAACTTTAATGAAGAAGCAGAGATGTTCTCTGATCTTTCTCTGGCCTACCGCCTCATCCCCTAAATGACCCTATAAAAACATTTTTTTCTCTGCACTTAATTTTTAATTTACTTTTTAAGTTTTTACGACAAAGATGAATTTTCTCTCCTGCGGTCTTTCCCGGAGTGACCCTGTCAAAATAGAGTTTGCAGACTGAGCACAGAAATGTCTTAGCCCTAGAACGTCATCCTTCATCAAAATGACGACGGAAGATTTTATTTTCAAAGTAAAACCAATTGAAGGAAGCCTATGAAATATTAAGTTTATATTAAAGATTAAAAAATAAATAAATGAATTCCTTTAAGTATTCTTAAAAAATTGTCTATAAATACAAAAGAAATATATTTTGGTATCCATTTTTGTTAACGAAGTGTTTTATAGTCTCTCAAAATGACGAAGTATGACGTTAGGGCCTATTTCTCATTGTCGAACGAATTCTTTCTTTCGTACAAATATACTTAAAACAAAAACAACATTTTATGAATTGTTTTTGTTTCAAATGTATTTATGCGAAAGAAAGAATTCATTCGACGATGAGAAATAGGCCCTTAGTGTATGTAAAATAAGGATGTTGTTCCAGGGTTAAAGGCACTTAGACCCAGCAGAGTAAATATTTTTAATTTATTTACAAAATATTTGGAGGGTATTTAAGACTCGACGCGGTCGAATATAATGTTCTTAGTTGTTTATTATTAAAAAAATATTTATATCTATTTTTTATTATTGAAGCCTAGTGCATACAAATTTTTTAATGCTGGCAACCCTATTATTTAACTAATTTCGTATAGAAATTTATAGTCATAAAATATTTTTTACAAATTATTGTTTAATTTCTATATTTTGCTTCCTGCAGTCATATTCCGTAACTCGTTAAAGCTAAAACTGCATCGCTAAAATAAGCCCCCAAAAGTATGCACGAGATTCTTACAATTATTCAGGCTAAAAGTATATTATAGATTTTTAGCTATACATTTTTAGCTTTAGCGACCTACGGAATATGCCTACTGCCGTTTTATTGAAATTTTTAAATCGTCTCACCTGCAGTGTATTGGATGTGGGACCGCCCACTTTTAAAGCACCCCAGCCGGTTACCGTGCCCGTTTCACCTTTAAATGATTTTCCCGGTGTTGGCATACAAACAGGATGCATCAATTCTGTCATTTCTACCGGTTCATCCAATTTTATAATCGCAATATCGTTATCATAAGTGCGGGCATTGTATTTGGGATGTGTAATAATTTCAGCCACTTTACGATCGATTTTTAAGAAATTCGACATCTTGCGATCATGTTCCAAGAGACGAACACTAATGCGTTCGCGACGAAAACCATAGACACAATGGGAGGCAGTGATTAGGAATTGATCGTTGATAAGAGTGGCAGCACAATAGAAACGTCCGCCATATAATAACATGGACATCCAGGGATATTGATGAACTTCGGTTTCTTGGCCGCCAACAATACGTTTCTGTGTATTTGCTATGCCGCAAGTGCAGTCGCTGCAATTGCGTGCTGGCATCAGATCAGGCTGCAAGGTCGTAGTAGTCGTCGTTGTTGAGGGACTAGTGGGAGTAGGCGTTACAGGTTGTTGTGTAGTTGTTATCGTTGTTGCTGTTGTTGAGGCCGCTATAGTGGCCGGTGTTGAGGTAGCAGCCGTTACTTCCGGTTGGGCTGTTGTCTTTTCGGGAGTTGCCGTTGCCGTGACAAGTTCTGGTATAGGTGCTATGGTGCTGGTGGCGCTTCCCGACAAAGATCCCGTTAAATTGGAAAAATTTGGTCTTTGTGGCAACAAAGAAATCACCCATTGAACGAAAGTATTTTGTGATTGCCTTAAACTTTGCTCTTGTTCTTCATTAATGGGTGTAGTTTTATGACGCAACGCATGCGCTGGCGCCATTAACAAAAACAACAGCACGATCACGGGGTATGTTAAATTAAGCGTATTTATTAACATTTTATTTAAATATAAAATTTTTAAAATTTGCACTGATTTCAATTTTATGCCTAACACTTTTCCAACATGCGTTTGCAACTGTTCACGTTTTAAAATCGACTGTTACTGTGGATTTTCTCTTTGGCAGCAGGGAGTTAAAAAAAATTCTTCTTTATGACTTCTTTCACTTTAATTAAAGCATACAGTAATAATAAAAAAGTCATTGCAGAGACTCTCTCTGGATTGGAAAGCAACACTGTTTCCATTAAGAAAATTATAGCAAAACCGATAATAACAACAATAATGATATTAATTAATATTTTTTATGTATAAGTATTTTGATCGAGCCTTTTTTACTTAAATATAAAATATATAAAAGAATTTAAGCCAGAAAATTTGGCTTCAGTATAATGGAACAAAATAATTCAAAAAATGGGACATGAAGAAAATAATCAAACGGCAACACTAGTATTAAAAGCGGGTTACCATCGGTGTGATATTGTTCTCGTAGGCAATTTCCGAATAAAAATTTTATAAATAAAAACTATTAAAAAAATACACATGACTAGTGATGCTGGAAGTGTAGCGGCTTTCGAAAACAGCTGTTCTGCTCTGTTGTTTAAGTTGGATTATTAACAAAGAAAAATGTTATATTCGAACGGTTCGTAGTGTAAATACCCTCCAAATACCCTGAATCAGAGTTTCTTTAAGGGATTTATGTGGAACTTTATTTTGACAGGGTCACTACGGGAAGGGCATTCGCGGATACATTTCACCATTGGAGTGAAATTTTAAAAAGTAAATGTTTGGAGCAATTAAGCATAGAAAATCTAATTTTTCTTGATAAGGTCATTGCGGGGGCAAAAGTGAGCGGGTTCCAAAAATAGATTTTTCAGATTTTCTGGTTTCAAGTTTAATGCCTTAGACATTCTTTGATATGAAAATATATCATTTTTTGAAACAAAATTACAAAAAAAAAACTTTAAAAATTGTGTTGTTTTTTTAGAGGCCGTTTTAGTTCATTTTAGGGGAACTTTTTCCCCTCTTTTCCGATTCAGGCCATTTAAAAACTTGACCTGCGATATCCTATAAAAATCCGCCTACACCAAATTTCAAGGGTCTGGCTCTTTTTGTTGGGACTGAATCGTGATGAACGTACGGACGGACACGATTTTATCACTGATCACGAATATATATATATATATATATATATATATATATATATATATAGATTATGGGCTCTTGGAGGGATATCTCGCTGTGTTACCCTCGAACTATTTTCAGGTGGATTTAAAAGACAAAAAAAAATTTTTTTGTAAAAGAAATTTTCTCTGAAAAAGCAATTTCCTTCTTTGGAAACAGTGTAACATTTTACTGCCATTATCGTCTTGTTTTTACAACTGGTTAAGCTTGTATGTAAACTTTGTTTTTTCGTTTGTTTTGCAACCTGCTTAAATTGAGCGCCAGTGCTTTTTTGTGTGGGTGTCTGCCTATTGGCCAATTTTTATAAACTTTTATTATTCAATTATAATATTTTGCAGTTGACTCTTTAAGTGGCGAAAGTTTTATTTTATTCAACTAATAAATTGTTATTGTCTTTCTTTTGTTACCAGCACAACAAAAACAAGCATGTACTTTTGGCCAATTTACATTAAACAACAAAACTCGCATACAACATTGGCCGCCGTTGGTCAGCTTTACGTGAAATGTATCGTTAATAAGTTGGCAGCATGTAATCGCTTGAATGAATCAAGATTCAATTATGCGATTTGCAATTACGAAGAAATACTACACGAGCTAAGAGTGAGCAGCAACACCCAACTCACACATTGACAATTCTGTTAATTTGTTTCTACTTGTTTTTTTGTTTGCACTCAAACATTCCGAGTACGTATTGGATTTCAGTGTTCAGTGTCTAGTGCTCCCAGTATTATTTTTTTTTCGCTTTATCTATTTGGCTTTTTATAAATATCTAGTTGCTTTTACTAAGAATCCATACTTGGCATTTTGATTTTTTTCTTACAACCACCAGCTGATTGTACGAGTAATTTTATTTATTTTATTTGACTCGTTTGTTTTTCCTTTTGCCTTTTTATTGGTGTTATGAATTTTAATTGATTTATGGCAACGTTTTGTTTTTAGAGCTCTTTGATTAAATTTTTTTTTTCTTCACAAATTGTGCTTGTTATTGTATTAAGGTGGGTCTTTATAAGCGATTTAAAAAATTCCTCGTTATACTAAATAAATTAAACTGAAAAAATTTTGTCAAAACTGGGTCATTAACTTTTGGACTTATTAAGAGTTTCAAATCGCTCTTTAAACTACAATTTTTTAATAAAAAAAAAAACTAAGAGTTTGTTATAACAGGTGAAGTCTTTAAAAACAATGTGTTCTCAAGCAGGGATTCTCAATGGTGCCTGGGTGCAGCCTCTGTTTAACTGTGTTGCCTTGATTTTTTAAATATTTAAGGACTAGCTAAAAACCCCTAATTAATGACTTTAAATTTTATTGTCATATTAGGGGAGAAAAATGGCCCAAATAAATTTATTATTTATTTAATAACTTAATAAAATAATTATTATAAAAATAGATATAAATAAGACAGCTAAAAGAGAATTTAATACTTTCGTTTTAAAAAATAAATAATCGATTATAAAATATTCGAATAAATATTATTCGAATATAATCCTAATATTATTCGGATATAATGGGAATAATTATTTTATTTAAAAAATCATTAATATGTTTGTTCTAAAAAATTAATAACCGATTATAAAAGAATCGAATAATCTTCATTCGAATATTTTTAAATACTATACAAATATCATGCCGATAAAATCGTTACTACTTTAGTTCTAGAGAATAAAACATCGAACATAAAAGAATCGAATAAATTAAAGAGAATTAAATACTTTCTTTCTAAAGAATAAATAATCGAATAAATATTATTCGAATATAATCCTAATACTATTTGAATATAATCGGAATAATTATTTTATTTAAAAAATCATTAATATTTTTGTTCTAAAAAATAAATAACCGATTATAAAAGAATCGAATAATCTTCGTTCGAATATTTTTAAATACTATGCGAATATCATGCCGACAAAATCGTTACTACCTTAGTTCTAGAGAATAAATAGTCGATCATAAAAGAATCGAATAAATTAAAGAGAATTAAATACTTTCGTTCTAAAGAATAAATAACCGAATAAATATTATTCGAATATAATCCTAATATTGTTTGTATATAATCGGAATAATTATTTTATTTAAAAAATCATTAATATTTTTGTTCTAAAAAGTAAATAAACGATTATAAAAGAACCGAATAATCTTCATTCGAATATTTTTAAATACTATGCGAATATCATGACGATAAAATCGTTACTACTTTAGTTCTAGCAGATAAATAATCGATCATATAAGAATCGAATAAATATTATTCAAATATTATCTGAATATTATTCGAATATAATCGGAATAATTATTGTTTTTAGAAAATCGTTAATAAAAAATAATCAAAATATATATAACCGATTATAAAAGAACCGAATATAATCTTCGTTCGAATATTATTTGAATATTATGCGAACATTATCCGAATAATTATTTTGCTCATAAAATCGTTACTACTTTAGTTCCAAAGAATAAATAATCGATTATGGAAGAGTCGAATATATATCATTCGCGTGTTATTCGAATATTATCCTAACATTATTCGAATATGATCTGAATAATTATTTTTTTTAAAAATTGTTTAATACTTTAGCTCTAAAAAATATATAACCGACTATTTATCGAATAATATTCGTTCGAATATTATTTTAATATTATTCGAATATTATCCGAATAATTATTTTGCCCATAAAATCGTTACTACCAAATACTATTCGAATATTATCCGAATATTATTCAAATATAATCCGAACAATTGTTTTATTTTTAGAAAATCGTTAATATTATAGTTCTAAAACATAAACGACCGACTATAAAAGAATCGAATAATCTTCGTACGAATATTATTTGAATATTGTCTTGGTTCCAAAGAATAAATAATCGATTATGGAAGAATTGATCTATCAAATATTACTCCAATTCTTTTCGGATATTATTCGAATATAATTCGAATAGTTATTTTTCTTAGAAAATCGTTGATACTTTAGTTTCATAGAATAAATAATCGATTGTAAAAGAATCGAATATATATTATTCAAATGTTGTCCGAATAATATTTTTTCCGAAATTTCGTTGATACTTTAGTTCCAAAGAATAAATAACCGATTATGAAATAATTCAGTAATCGAATATTATTCGAATATTGTTGGAATATAATTCGAATATAGTCCGAATAATTATTATTGCCAGATAATTGTTACTTTATTTTTAAAAAATATATAATCGATTATAAAAGAATCGAATAAATTTTATTCGAATATTATTCGAATAATTATATATCCCAGAAAGTTATGAATATATATATATATATATATATATATATATATATATATATATATATTAAAAGTGATGCCTGATTTTCCTTTGAGTTATTTTTTTTAACCTGTAAATGATCTTATTATTAGACTATTTCAAAGCTGTTTGCGTCAATAGTTAAAGAAAAAAATGTAATAGAAATGACATGACGATACCGATCGCATCTACACTATTGACATTCAGAAAACATTGACAAGTAATTAACAATTTGAATTGATTTTTACAACTAAACGCTAAAATCCAACAACAATAAGCAGCCAAACAACCAGATTTAGGTTGTATGGACAGATAGACGTACAGCCAAATGGAAATATGAACCAATTGCTTGCAAATACAATTATATGATACGCGACCGTTATGCTTCAGTTAATTTCAAGTTCAAATATGATAATCACGTTTTGGTACAAATAATTTTACAACAACTTGTATTGGAAAATAGTACGAAAATATGCATTATGTAAAAACTATAATGAAACTTTTTTTTTGCAATTTTAAAATTTATTTTATTATTTTTATATTAAGTACAATTTGGTTTTAAAATATTTGGCACTGATATTCACAACTTGATTAACAACATTTCTTTAACTCTCCTCGTTTTTTTCTGTTTTCTTTTTTCTTTATTAGCGTGTGTGTCATTGAAACGGAACATTTAAGGTCTCACCAGCCTGCAGCCGTCGACGCGGGCATAAGTTTCCGTGTACAAGAGATTGCATATGGCAGCATTATTGTCAAAATTCATTTCGGCCACTTTGAATTCGGGATTTATGGCAATTTTCAAAGTATAAGAGCCGGTATTCAGTTCGGTAATATCAACCCATTGGCAGTCCAAATTGAACAAATAGACATCAGAGCAATTAACCGAAATGCCTATGAAATGGGAAAAAGGTAAATAAATATTAATTAAAAATAAATATGTAAATATTCAATATTCAATAACACTTCGATTTACACAAATTGAGAGTTAAAGCTAAAAAAAAATATATATTTTTGAAGACCCAATTGGGACTAAAACCGAATATTTCGCAGCGAATATTCGTTATCAAAAATAAAACTTATTTGTGGATATGAACACAATTTGTAAAGCCCCGAGAATTATGCAATAGATGTATTCCTATTTCTTAAGCCGGCTAACGGGAAATATATCATTAGCGCGTGACCGTGTTTCGCTTTAGTTTTTAAATATTTTAATAACTGAGCTACTTCTTAAACTGTTTCAATTTAAATTTTATTGAATTTTAAAATATTTCTACAAAATATTTAACAATAAAAATTATTGTTAATTGTAATATGTTAATACTTAATTTTTTAGGTTAATTGTTAATTGTCCGTCGCTATTGTATATCATACGATACATTTAAAGAACGAATACGGAATACGTAAATTCCGTCGTTTGAGCTATAAAAAAAATTTCCATAAAAAACTTGTCTTCTTATGTTTTGATCTCTCCGTAATATTTGAATTATTTTTGAGCAGCTTTAGGAATAGATAAACATTAAGAAATAACTGTTATTTTCAGAGGAAGAAATAAAAATACAGATATAAAATTTTATTTTCTGAGGAATAGATAAATATCAGGACATAATTGTTATTTTCTAAAAAAAGAAAGAAATCCACATACAACTTTTATTTTCTGAGGAATAAATAAAAACCCAGGAATAACTTTTATTTTGTGATATAGAATAACTTTTATTTTCAGGGGAACAAATAAAAGTCAAGAAATAACTTTTATTTTGTGAAGAATATTTAAAAATTCAGAAATAACTTTTGTATTCTGAGGAATAGATAAAAGTGAGGAAATAACTTTTTTTTTGAAGAATTGATAAGTCAAGAAATAACTTTCATTTTCTGAAGAAAAAATAGAAATGCTGATATATCTTTTATTTTTTGAGGAATAGAACTTTTATTTTGTGAGGAATAATTAAGAATCCAGAAGCAACTTTTATTTCCGGAGGAAAAAATAAAAATCAAGAAATAACTTTTATTTTCTAAGGAACAGGTAAAAACCAAAAATAACTTTTATGTTCTGAGGAAAAAATAAAAGTCAAAATATAACTTTTATTTTGTGAGGATTAATTAAAAATCCAGAAATAAGTTTTATATTCTGAGGAATAGATAAAAGTCAGGAAATAACTTTTATTTTGTGTGGAGTAATTAAAAATTAAAAAATTACGTTTATTTTCTGAAGAACAAATAAAAATCAAGAAACAACTTTTATTTCGTGAGGAATAGATAAAAATCAGGAAATAACTTTTATTTTTTTGAAGAATTGATAAAAGTCAAGAAATAACTTTTATTTTCTGAAGAAAAAATTGAAATACTGATATAACTTTTATTTTTTGAGGAATAAATAAAATATTAGGAAATAACTTTTATTTTGTGAGGAATAATTAAGAATCCAGAAGCAACTTTTATTTTCTGAGGAAGAAATAAAAATCCAGAAATAACTTTTTTTTTCCTAGGTAAAGATAAAAATCAGGAAATAACTTATATTTTCTGAAAAAATAAATCTAGAAATAACTTTTATTTTCTGGGGAAGAAATAAAAATCCAGAAATAGCTTTTATTTTCTGAGGAACGAATAAAAATCAGGATATAACTTTTACATTCTGACGAAAAGATAAAAATCAAGAAATAACTTTTATTTTGTGAGGAGTAATTAAAAATTAAAATATAACTTTTATTTTCTGAAGAAAAATTTGAAATGCAGAAATAACTTTTATTTTTTGAGGAATAGATAAAAATCAGGAAATAACTTTTATTTTTTGAAGAATTGATAGAAGTCAAGAAATAACTTTTATTTTCTGAAGAAACAATAGAATTGCAGAAATAACTTTTATTTTTAAAGAATTGATAAAAGTCAAGAAATAACTTTTATTTTCAGAGGAATAATTAAAAATTTTTAAATAACTTTTATATTCTGAGTAATAGAATCAGGAAATAACTTTTATTTTGTGAGGAGTAGATAAAAATCAGGATATAACTTTTATTTTCTAAAGAAAAAATAAAAATCAAGAAATAACTTATATTTTCGGAGGAAGAAATAAAAAATTAGGAAATAACTTTTATTTTCGAAGGAAGAAATAAAAATCCAGAAATAACTTTTATTTTCCTAAGTAAAGATAAAAATCAGGAAATAACTTTTACATTCTGAAAACATAAATCTAGAAATATCTTATATTTTCGGAGGAAGAAATAAAAATCCAGAAATAGCTTTTACATTCTGACGAAAAGATAAAAATCAAGAAATAACTTTTATTTTCGGAGGAAGAATTAAAAATCCTGAAATAACTTTTATATTTTAAGGAATAGTTAAAATCAAGAAATAACTTTTATTTTCGAAGCGAAAAATAAAACTCAGAAAATAATTTTTATTTTTAAGTGAAAACTAAAGCCCAGAAAATAATGATTAAAATATGATTTTGAAAATAAAAGTTATAAACGTTACTGTCACAGAAATATTTATATTGAAATTTTTATATAAAATGACCTCAAGCCGGAAAAATTTTTTATTAAAATAAAATATTGAAAGGTGAAGGGTAATTAGAAATCAATTTTAAAGAATAATATTCATAACTTTTTTTTTTAAATTATAAGATTTTCTCAATGAATGCCCCGATATGCGCTTTTTTGGAGCAGCTGCTGAGACCGATATTGAAAAAAATATTGACGATGTCGATGCTCGAAAAGAACGTTACAACAAAAAAAAAAAATACGACAATAGCGGAACACCTATAGAACTTGAATTCATGGTAAAACGCACAGAATACTGATAATGAATTTTTTTTTTTGGCGTGTAAAAAATTATTTGTGCCTGTCCTACGACACCACAAAATATCGTGCTATCATACAATTTTAGAAATTGTTTCACTTTTAAGTATTTTTTTAAAGAAATTGTATCAAGATTCCGTGCTATCCCCTGCCTTATTTCACATTTTTCTTAATAATCTTCTATAGGGAACTGTCAGCTCAATCTACGCTCGGGAGACTGCAGCAAATCGGCCTCCATTTTCATATTAACCAGAAATGCAATGATTTTTCATAATTCTGAGAGTATCGCAATTATATTTAATAAATTTCTCAACATACCCTGATCTCCGAAATTGGCACAATTGTATTTCCTAGGTATGCCCGGCAGGCATTGGCTATCCTCCAGGCAAAATGAGGCCTTGTGGCCCTGGGCCACTTTATTGCCCTCCAAATCGAATATATCGAAAGTGGCAAATACCTCCATGCTGTGATAATGCCTGAAAATAGTATAAGAAAACATCGTTTAAAAATAAAACACTATTTAAAGGAAAATTCTCCCCATACACTTACATATGACACATGTGCCATTCCCACAAACTCTTATCCTTGAATGGACGAAAATCGGTATTGCCAGCATTCAAGGCACTGGCAGTGAATTTCAACAGCCGGCGTGTGGCATAACGCCAATTGGGATCATCACGTTGTATATCGTACGCCTCATTGGCCACACAGTTCTCCTCCATTGCGCACTGCATGAGAACCATGGGACGATCTTCTAAATGAGCCGTATGCTCAATTTCGTAGAAGTCCAATACCAGATCGGGCGACAAATGATCGCATATGGCTACAGCGACATGATTATGTGTGCCATGACACGCGGCCAGGCCACGCATATGATCATGATGCAAACACTCACTTAAAGCTGTTTCATTGCCATAACATTCGGTGCCACTCAGAATGGGCGGCGATGTATCCATGCCCCCGAAATAATCTGTCTGCAAAGCTTCACGGGCATAACCCAAATCTAATTGTTTGCATATAACATTCGCTTCTAGCAGAGACCAGCCGTCCGAGCAAATGGTACCCCATCTGCCGCTATTTAAACGCACCTCCACCCGTCCCTCAGTGTGAGTTCGGCCACCTTTTAAACGCACATCCATACGATGTGTGAAGTGTATTCTGTACTTGGGCTCATAGTACTCGGGTCTTTCTTCCGGTTGTGGCTCAAGGCCAACCGGGGCATTACATATGACACCGGCTGCTTCACTCGGCTCACAATCATGTGTACCCCAGCCATCAAAATGGCACTGAGTCAGTTCCTTTTCATGACCTTCACAATAGAGATTGTCCATCCAGAAGCGTTTCTTGGCTGGACCAAAATAACCGCTATGCGTTACTTTACGCAAACCGGGAAAGCCAAGCTGTTCGCAGACAATATGACCTTCGGTAGCATCCCACTCATCATCGCATACGGAGCCCCAACGATTGTTGTGCAGGACCTCTACGTTGCCTAAAATAATTTAAGAATAATTTCGCTGGATTTAATCATTGAATCAGAAAAGGATTTTTCAGTTAGATAAATTATTTTTACAACATTTTTAAAGCTGCTATTTTTTTACGCTTGTGTGTGTTAGAATTTTATTAAAAATCAAATTACAAATATTTGTTTTATGTCTTTTTTCTTTGTTTTTTTTTTTTTGTTTATTTTGGCCTTACTTTTTGGGTGTCACTCAATGATTATTCTTAGAATTGTGGTTTTTATGTGTAACGACTAATTTGGTAAAATGGAACGTTTAGTTTTTTAAAGGGGATTTTTTGCTAACAAAATTAAAAAAAAAATAATAACAATAATAATTTATACATGCATGCATACACACACATATATGTATATGGACTTACGTATCTTATTATTTTAAGATAAAATCTATTAAAAATACAAGGAACATAATAAAAACAATTAAACATTTTATATTCGGCCGGGTCGAATCTTAAATACCCTCTAAATATCTAGTAAGTAAATTTAAAATGTTTAACTGGGTGGGACAGAGTTCCTTTAAGGCATCTCTGTACCCAATTTTAACTCTCTATTTTGACAGAGTCATTCCGGGAAGGGCGTTTGGGGGAGACGTTTCCCCTCTGCAAGATCAGAGAACATCTCAGTTTCTTATAGGCTTGAGGAATACAAATTGTTCAATATTTACACTATTTTTGCATATAATATCTTACGTCAACGCCCACTAAAGGGGGCGGGGTCCGAAAATAGACTATAACATGTTTTCCACAGACGGGCGTATTAGCATTGCTAGATCGTCTTAGACCTCATCACTGATCAAGAATATATATACTTTATGGGGTCCAATTCTTTGTGGAGGGTATTAAATATGAATTTTTGCGGTCTCTCTGGCAAGGGCCGTGGGGGAGACATTTCACCTTAGCCATAAAACTCTAAAAATATATATTTGCGATAATTAAATGTAAAATTTATTATGCGAGTGAAGATAAATATGCCGAGCTAAACATGTTTTGACGTAAGCAGTTACGAAACAACGTATTTAGCTGAGAAGTTAAATATGTTATGACGTAACCAAATGGCAAACAGCTAAAATTTTTTTTTATGAAAATCCATATTTAATAAATTTTTTGAGCATTTTGTGAAGATATTTACTGGCCATGAAAGGTCAACTTACAGGCCATGAGGGTGTGTGTGATCTTGAAGGGATTTTGCCCCCAATGGCCAGATAAGGAATTGGCATACATTGCCAGTATAAAGAAAATGATGTATGGGATAGAAGACACTTCCATAATCATTTTGTATAAAAATATGGGTTTTTATACAAAGAAAACTTCACTGTTTTCGTTACGTCATAACATATTTAACTTTACAGCTAAATACGTTGTTTCGTAACTGCTTACGTCAAAACATGTTTAACTCGGCATATTTATCTTCACACACATAAAATTATTTTTAATAATTTTTATTTTTTTTTTTAAGGGTCATTTAGGCGGCAAAGGAGAGGAGGGGGTAGGGCATAGGAAGATCACATTACGTTTCAGCTTCTTAATAAAAGCTTAAAAATGCTCTTTTTTCAAAATGTAGGCTTAAGCACAACAATTTGTTAAATTTTTACACAAATTTTGCATATAATAACGCCCACTAATAGAGGCGGGTTCCGAAAATTGATTTTTTTTTTCATTTTATGGCTCCAAGTTTAACTCGTGGGACCTTCTTTGACATAAAAATATATCATTCGCTTAACAAAATTAAAAAAAAAATTTTTTAAATTCTATTGTTTTTAGAGGTTGATTCAGTTCTTCTTAGGAAAACTTTTTTCCCTCTGACCCGATTTAGCCCATTTAAGAACTTGACCTGTGCTACTCTTTAGGATTTTTTCCATATCAAATTTCAAGGCTCTGCCTCTTTTCGTTTGGTTTGAATCGTGTTTTCTGCAGACGGACGGGATGGACAGATGGACAAGGATAGGTCGTCTTAGATTTCATCACTGATCAAGAATATATTTTATGCGGTCTTAGAGGGATATTTCGCTGTGTTACACAAGGAATGTCAAAGTGAATACACCCTTCAATTCTTTTTTGGGGGGTATAATAAAAGATGGCAAAATACTCGCAATTCATAAGAAATAATAAGCATGTACTTAAGTATAAAAATTCAAACCAAAAAAGTTTGTCTGGGACATGAAGAAAAACAGTCAAACGGTAACACGGGTATTAGAACAATAAAGTGTTAACATTAGGTTGATACAGTTCTCGGATTCTTTTTTCTAATAATAAGAACTGTTATCATATTTAACTAAGCCACCTAATAAGTGGTGACAAACACAATACACAAACACAATACGAAAACAGCTGCTCTGCTTTGCTGTGTAAGTTGAATAAAACTGATGTTGACTTGCCTTTGTGCCTTGGAATATTTATCATGTCTTTCTGAGATTTAAAAAAAAACTAATTTCGAACAATTAACCTATAAATCTTAATTCAATTTAAGAAATAATACTTTTTTTTTGGGAAAATTGTACACTTAAAATATATATGATTTTAGCGGCATTCGTATCTTGTTAGTGAATAGAGTGGTAACCTAGTAGTGCGTTGGCTAATCGGTTCAGTTCACACATTAGTCGCTAGTATGTGTCACTACAACTAGTGGCAGTTTGTGTTCGGGTTGTTCGATAATTCCGTTACTATTTGAATATGAATTTGAACTGAATCCTAGTACTGAGACTACATCAAACAACTGATTATCCCTGACTTTTAGATATTCAAATAAAATTAATATATGATTTTATTCAGACTCATCAACTCCTTAAAAATGCTGTTCGAGTATCAGTCCCTAAACCAACAACCTCTAAGATTTGAAATGATTTATGGTTGGCCAACAGATCTAGACTTGCTTGCACTGGCCAGCATTTTTAATCACTATCTAGCATAAAAAAAATATATTCCTACTCACTAGCACCACTTGCAAAAGTGGAAAAATGGAACAAAGAACGCTGATGAGATGGCGTAGCGGCCTCGAAATCAGTACTGATCCGTTCTGCTGGTTTGATGATTATTGAAAAAATATTCTTAATATTCCAATCTTAATATAAAAAAATAATAAATAGAATTTGAACAAATTCATTTATTAATAAAATAATAAAAAAATCATTTGCAGTCATGCAGATTCCAACTTAAGGCCGTTGAAAAAATTAACAATTTAAATAATATATTCTGTCACATAAAAATATGAACAGCATTTCTTTAGAATTAAAATAATATCTCTTATTTTAGCAGATTATTAGTTAGTAAATAAAAAAATTAAATTATTTGTTTTTAAAACATTCTTTCACTTCCAGAGAAAAAAAAACTATTGCAATTTATAATTCATTTTAATAAAATATTGAAATCAGCTTGAATTGCCAGTTAATAACAAAATTTGCTTTCCCAAAATTCTAAAAAATAAAACGCCAGAACTCTATTTTAAAATTGCCTACTACTCGGAAATAAAAAATTTCAGGAACTTATAATCTCTAGTGTGCTGGTCCATGACCCTCAGAACCAAAAAAAAATTTTTTAATATTTCATATTCAGGCTTTATGTGTGGACTTGTAATATTATTCGTAAAGGGTGTTTTTATAAGAGCTTGCTGATTTCAAATTAAAATAAAACACATGCCAAATTATGAAATAGCCAAAAAAAATTTTTTATTTGGTAGATAATTTCCTGTCATTTAACATTTAAATATAATTTCGGGCATATGGCCACCAAGACTATTTTGCACAAAGGACATTCTGGAGGTCCAATTTTCGACCACCTTTTCAAGCATTTGGTTTCCAAAGCGTCAATCGTTGCTGGTTTATCCACGTAAACCAATGATTTCAGGTATCCCCATAAAAAATAATCGAGTGGCGTCAAATCACACGAACGCGGAAGCCAATTCACCGGTCCATTTCTCGAAATAATGTTGTCGTTGAAATGTTCTTTCAATAAGTCCATTGTTTCGCCCGCAGTATGACAAGTGGCACCATCCTGTTGAAACCACATTTCGTTTACATCCATATCTTGAAGTTTTGGCACCAAAAATTCATTGATCATAATTCTGTATCGATTTCCATTCACGGTAACGCGTCGTCCTTCCTCATTTTTAAAGAAATAAGGACCGATGATTCCACCAGCCCATAGACCGCACCAAACAGTACATTTATCGGGATGCATTGGTAATTCTTGAACGGCGTGTGGATTATCTTTGCTCCAAATACGGCAATTTTGCTTGTTGACATATCCATTCAACCAAAAATGCACCTCATCACTGAAGAGAATTTTGCGGTAAAAAAGCGGATAAATATTTTTAATTGAACCCCGTTTTTGAAAATAAAATTCCACGATTTGGAAGCGTTGTTCTAGAGTTAACCTGTTCATGAAGATTTGCCAAACAATACTGAGTAGAGACGTCACATAAAACTGTCAAAACAGCTGTCAGACAACAGAGTGATTCGTATAAAAAATAAACTTCATAAAAAACACCCTTTATTAGTTAAGGTATTTAAATATATATAATATTTCTTTGAGTAGAGGTCAGACGAAGAGACATGACAAGAGAAGAAATATACCATCTGGGCCTACTAAAATTTTTTTTGTTTAGATTCCTCTTATTCTTTTTCCAGCTAATCATGAGAAGGTTGATAACCCAGCTAAATGGCGCTTATATGCACCTTAATAAAGTTTCTTCACAATCAATGCCATTATTGAGCTCAATTAACCATATAAAAATGTAATTAGCTAATTACTCAATTAACACTCAATTGTTATAATACACCCGGGTCTCGTTTTATACGGATTTTTTTTTATGCGGTTTTTAAATGAATCATTTTTTTTAGAATTCCAACAGGTTTTGAAATTTTAGATGTTTTTACTCTATTTTACCGTGTTTAAATTAAGCCAAGTTGGTATCGTTATAATTGCTTTTATTTGTGAGTTCTCAAATGGTTTTTAAAAGACTTTACGTAAGCTAAGAAGTGTGAAACTCTTTAAAACTGTGGTTGAAGTCTACTGACGATTTGGTAAAGCAGCAATGAAATGCCTATAGACATTGCTTAACCACCCAACAAATAAATTTCATTTTAAATAAATATATTTTTGTTGATTTTTTTTTTGTCCGATTTTGTTTTGAATTTTTTAACTAAAATTTGAATTTATGTCATTTTTCAGAATTTTGGAACGAATCATTAGTTTTTATATGAAGCTAGAGTATCGTTTTATGCGAATTTGTTTTATGCGATTTTTTTTTGGAACGAATCTATCGCATAAAACGAGACCTGAGTGTATTGAGAAAAATTACAAATGCAGCACTGCCTAAAAATGTGTTTAGTGAGCAAACTGAACAAAGTTAGTAGAGACTTAGCACCTAAATTGTGGAAAAGTAAAAAAACATATGCAAAATATGTTTAACCATGTTGAAGTATAATTATGGGCATTACATTTATTATTTATTAGACCAGTAAAAAAAAGACACAGATAAAATCATAAATTCGAACTTGAGGTCCTCATGAATATGAAAATATATTAATTCTAGTTGTCATACGTTAATTGAATTGACTAAATTTTGTATATGTGAAAAGGAAGATAATTACGGCAATTAAGTGAATATTGTCTTAATTAAAAATGCATGATTATTTTATATATTTTTAATTTCAATATTTCGTTAAAATATTGAAATTAAAAAGTAAATTAAAATAAAGAGACGTTAAGCTTAAAAATATCAGAATATAATAATAATTAAAAAGAGTTCAAGCAAAGAGAAGAATTTAAAAATGCATGTCTGAACATCGTATTACAAAAATTATATTTTTCTATTATTAATATCAGTGTGTTTTCGAAATTAGCAAAATGCTCATTATCCTTTTATTTTAATTGAATCAATATTCAGTTAATTGCCATAATTAACTTCCTGTTTACATATACAAAATTTTGTTAATTAATGGTGATTTCTTTTCTGAAAAAAATTTAACATTTTATCATCGTTTTCCTAAAAAACTACAATTGGGCTCACTTTTAAAACACAAGTAATTTTTCGTAAAAGACGTTAGATTAATTTCTAATAAATTCACTATTTCTAAAAGCCATAATTTTGCCATTTTTTTTTAATTAAAGAGTGGAAATATGTAGCATTCTTTTTTAGAAAAGAAATCAACAGCAATTAACGTATAAAACTAAAAGTAAACATTCTTCATATTCATGATGACCTCTTAAATCTGGGATCTTCTTTTTAATTTTCTAATCAATAATAAATTTAAGTTATTCAATATTTTAACTTCAAAATGGCTCAATATATTTTGTTTATATTTTTTTACCTTTCACACATTTTAGGTGCTAAGTCTCTGCTAACTTTGTAATATGAAGTCCTCAAGTTCAAATCTGCGATCTTTTTGCTTATTTTCTAATTAATAATAAATTTAATATCAATAATTTAACTTCAACATGATTCATAATTTTACTTTTCCCACAATTTAGGTGCTAAGTCTCTGCTAACTTCGTAATATGAAGTCCTCAAGTTCAAATCTGCGATCTTTCTGCTTATTTTCTAATTAATAATAAATTTCATATCAATAATTTAACTTCAACATGATTCATAATTTTATTTTTTACTTTTCCCACAATTTAGGTGCTAAGTCTCTGCTAACTTTATAACATGAAGTCCTCGAGTTCAAATCTGCGATCTTTCTGCTTATTTTCTAATTAATAATTAATTTTATATCAATAATTTAACTTCAACATGATTCATAGTTTTATTTTTTACTTTTCCCACAATTTAGGTGCTAAGTCTCTGCTAACTTTGTAGCATGAAGTCCTCGAGTTCAAATCTGCGATCTTTCTGCTTATTTTCTAATTAATAATAAATTTAATGTCAATAATTTAACTTCAGCATGATTCGTTACATTTTGTTAATAGTTTTATTTTCACTTTTCCCACAATTTAGGTGCTAAGTCTCGACTAACTTTGTTCAGTGAGTTGTGTTTTGCTCACTAAACACACTTTCCAGCACAGCTGCATTTGTAATTTTACTCAATACTTTTAACAATTTTATATTTATTGAACAATAATTAATAGCAATTTTCTATGGATAATTGAGCTCAATAATGCGATTTATTGCGATGGGCCCCATTAAGGTTTATGTCTGAACTTAAGGTATAAAAAACTAGAATCCAAAAAAAAAATTCGTTTAACAAAATATGTATTTCTAATCTCATAAAAATTTTTTTTAAACAAAATTCTCGTTCAAAAATATTTAATTAAGCAACGTTCACATCTTTCAAATATTTCATGAAATAAGCGTAAATAATTTGTGGTCTAATATTTTTTAAATTTTGGGAGAATACTGTTAAAATGGGCATGCGTGTCTATTTGGAAAGAATTTAATACAGACTCAGCCTTATATTTTGCCGGGCGTGCACATGAAATATTAAGCAACGTTTGTGGTGACGCTTATTTCGTCAAATATTTGGCAGATGTGAAAAAAAGATGTACATATATATTTTCCATTATTATTAACTCGGCTTGTTTTAGCTACTAACCTTCATATTCCGCATCCCCACCGACCAAACGTATGGCACCCTCTTCTTTATTCAATGTTTTTATATATTTTTGCACTAAACGTTGACGCTCGAGTCGAGCCTCCTCCAAGGAATGATGCACTACAGCATCACACTGAAGGACACCAAAACATATGGCCGCAATTGTTGAAAATATTTTCAAAACCGTTAGAAAATTCATTTTGAATATTAATTTCAAAGCATGGAAAACACTTAAGTATTGATATCACAAGGAGAGGAGCTGTTTAAGAAAATCTATATTTTAAAATTAATTTTCTTCTAATTTTCCGATCACTTTGATGTGTGTTAAGACAACATGTATTTATTTAAAGACTACAAAATTGAAACTAAATTTTAGAACATGAAATTTTATAGCATTAAAGCTGGTCATACAATTGCAAAAGGCTTTTGCAATCGTAATGTTTTTCGTATTATTTAATTTTTTTTTATTTATTTTTTTTTCTAAATGTTCTAAGCAAAATTTACTATAAAAAAATAAATGATTTAATGTTGTTATACATAGATCGCTCTTAAAATTACAAAAACAATTCAGCAGAAACAATAGTGTAAAAAATAAATAAACGATCTGAAAAGAAGAAAAAAAACGACAACATGCAACAAACACATGCGAGTGTGTGTTTTCATTTTCGATAATACGTTAAATGCTTTCATTTGTATGCGCGGACTCGTGTTAGAGAAGCTCTTCAAAAGTATGTTCGAATTTCGAATAAACACACAGCGCGCAGACAAACACACAATTAGAAAAATATAGATTACACAAAGATAATAGAACCCCCACCAACAACAATGACTTAGTAAAATATACACGAAATGCTCTATGAACTTCAAATAGCGGAACCATTTTTATTTTGGAATTTATTTTTCAAAATACATATTTTTTTTTTGGAATTTTTTGTTGTCGTGTCCCGTCAGCGCTGCGATAATGCTGACATGGAAACACACATTTATTTTTTTACTTGTTGTTATTTATTTTTGGGGGGTTATTGAATCTTGGCTTTTTAGCAAAAAAAAAAAAAAATATATAAATAAATACTATTTAATAATGACGTTATAATTTGTTCTGTTTGAAGGTTAATAGTTTTTGTTTTGTTTTTAATTATCTTTTGCATACGATTAAATATAGACAGACTTTTTGAACTGGCAGATTAGCTAAATCTAGAGCAAAAACAGCCAGTAAAACATAATTATTAGGATCTGAAAGATTTTAGTCTCACCATAAATAAGAGATATCTTTTTTTACGCCAACATTTAAGCCTCGAAAGAGGAGTAAAAAATTCGACTGATCGAGAGGAACATATAACTCGCAGCGACGAATCACATATGGCTGAAATAATATTTAAAAAAAAAATAAATGATTTAAAATCATATACCAGACTATAATAAAAATAAACAAGTAAGAACGTTATATTCGACCGGGTCGAATCTTAAATACCCTCCAAATATTTAGTAAGTGAATTTAAAATGTTTAACTTGGTGGAACAGTGTTCCTCTATATAATATCGTACGTCAACGCCCACTAAAGGGGGCGGGGTTCAAAAATATACAATATCATGTTTTCCACAGACGAACGTATGGGCATTGCTAGACCGTCTTAGACTTCATCACTAATCAAGAATATACATATATATATACTCAATGGGGTCCAATTCTCTTTGGAGGGTATTAAAACTATATATTGGCAGGGTAGCTCGGGCAAGGGCTGTGGGGGAAACATTTCACCTTTGTCATAAAACTCTAAAAATAAATGCTTGGGATAATTATATACAAAATAAAATTTTATATATTTTTTATAGGGTCATTTATGGGGCAAAGGGGGGAAGTGGGTAGGACAGAAACAGGCAGCCATAAAACTCTAAAAATAAATGATTTTGTATATAATGATTATATACAAAATTAAAATTTCTTTTTTTTTGATAGGGTCATTTAGGGGCAAAGGGGGAGGAGGGGTAGGGGAGATACAGGTAGTTATAAAACTCTAAAAATAAATGCTTGGGATGATTATATACAAAATTAAAAAAAAAATTGTTTTATAGGGTCATTTAATGGTCAAAAGGGGGGAGGGGGAGAAGGGGGTAGGGCAGAAATCGGCAGTCATAAAGCTCTAAAAATAAATGCTTGGGATGATTATATACAAAATTTAAAAAAAAAAAAAATTTTATAGGGTCATTTAGGGGCATAGTGGGAGGAGGGGGTAGGGCAGATACAGATAGTCATAAAACTCTAAAAATAAATGCTTGGGATGATGATATACAAAATTTAAAAAAAAAAAAATTTTTTTGATGGGGTCATTTAATGGTCAAAGGGGTAGGAGGGGGAGAAGGGGTAGGGCAGAAATTGGCAGTCATAAAGCTCTAAAAATAAATGCTTGCGATGATTATATACAGAATTTAAATTTTTTTTTTTTTTTTGGTAGGGTCATGTAGAGGGTGAAGGGGGAGGAGAGGATAGGGCAGAGTAGTACCAGGTTACGTCTCAGCTTCGTCATTAAGGCTTAAAAATGTTATTTTTAAGGAATGTAGGCTTAGGTAAAAAAAATTATTAAATTTTTACACTTTTTTTTGCATATAATAACGCCCACTAAAGTGGGCGGGGTCCAAAAATGATTTTTTTTATTTTGTGGGTCCAATTTTTAGGCTTTGGACCGTATTTGACATAAAAATATGTCATTTGCTTAACAAAATAACCAAAAAACTTTAAAAATTATGTTGTTTTTTCTGGGTTGGTTTAGTTCTTCTTAGGGGAACTTTTTTCCCTCTTGCCCGATTTAGCCCATCACCGAACTTAACCTGCTATAAGCTTCAAAATATATGTATACCAAAGTTCAAGAGTCTAACTCTTTTCGTTTGGACTGAATCGTGATTTCCACAGACGGACGGACGGACGAACATGTTCAGATCGTCTCATATTTCATCACTGATCAAGAATATATATACTTTATGGCGTCTGAGATGGATATTTCGATGCGTTACAAACGGAATGACAAAGTGAATATACCCACCAAATTCTTTTTTGGAGGGTATAAAAATCCAAACTCTCGAAATGTGGTAGATATAGATACAATTTGAAGGATATCACGGGTTAAGTTCGTAAATGGGACGGGGAAAAAAGTTCCCCTAGGAAGAAGTAAAGCAACATTATATTTTTATTTTTTTATGTGAAAAATACCCAAAGCGTTGGTATTGCAGCCGAAAAATCATAAAAATCTTTTTTTTGGACCCCACCCCTTTAGTTGGCGTTGAAGTAAAATAATGTAAATAACGTAAATATTAAGAACAATACATTCCATCAAAATAAAAAATTTAAACTTTTGCCACCATATTAAGATGTTTTCTGATCTTCCCTTGCCCTATCCTATAAATTTAGTTATTAAGTTTTTACAACATAGAGGCGATGTGTTCCCCGCTGCCCCTCCCGGAGGTACTTTATCAGAAGAGAGTTTAAAGATTGGGCATAGAAATGTCTTACGAAGCTGGTTTTCAATTTATCTCCGTCCCTTTTTGTGGGCGTTGATATAAAATATTAACTGCAAAAAATCGTAAATTGCTTTTAGGCTGATGGAAGGGTGTTGCTCCTATTTGGAGGGTATTTAATATGCGTGGCGGGCGAATATAACGTTATTGCTTGTTTTTTTTCTGATACTCGTATTAAGAAAATTTAATGAATATCGAAAACTTTGACACAAACTGTGTAAATTTCAATATAAAAAGTATAGCATAACTTAAGGCAGGTAGTAGTTTTATATTAAAAAAACAAATTAAGTTATCCTTTAAATATGCAGTGCCTTTAAATAAATTTTCAACTACCATATTCAGGTGTGCCTTGCCATCAATTTTATACAAAAAAAAAAAAAATAAAATAAGAAAAAAAAAGCATAAAAAAAACACCGCATATCCTTAGGGATCTACCAAGACAGCAGTAAAAAACATTTATATTTAACAAGGACAAGCAGAACGCACAATCAGTTAAAATTCATTTGCATAAAAGAAATTAATCCAACAGTAAAAATAAGAGGAGTAACAACAGCAAGACAGTGGAATATGTTGTGTGCTTGAGTAACAGACATGATTAAACATGTCAAGGTTTCGTTAAAACAAATATATATCATTTACTTAAAGGTTTTAAATGAATAGTACATCAAGAATGCTAAATGCTGAAATTACTGCTGTCTTAATAACACTATACTTTAGTGTAATTCTAATATTTTTAAAGGATATTTTTGTGGTCAAATAATCGCCCAGTAATAGCTTGTGAAATATTTTCATATCACTAGACATATTTACACAAATTTTTATTTAGTAAATTTTTTTTATTATTAGTTCTACTATATTTATGGGGTTTTAATTGTTAAAGGATATATGAAAATCTTTGAGGCTCATAGATCAAATTACTTACATATATAATATTAAACTGCTTGCAATTATAACACGGCATGGACCATTAAATTGCTTTAGTACAATATTAATGCATAATGGGTAGTCGTGAACGAAAATGCACTGTTAATTAACTCCAAACTATTCAACGGACTATTTAATATTTGTAGGAATTTACAGAATTCAAATGAAATTTATGAAATTTATCTTTCGTGGTTATCTTGATGCTGCTGTTGCTTACTTTTGGGCTTAAAATTATTCTTCTAGTCATGCTAATTTTAATAGAATTTCATTTCATGGTTAATACTTATTTGATATGATTTCTTTTCATTTACTTTTTATATCAACTCAATATTGTGTTCAGGCAGGAATTTTTGATTGAGTCAATATTCAGTTCATTTTCACATATACCAAATCCAGTCAATTCAATTATTGTGTAACAAATAAAAGACACATTTTTTTATATTCATGAAGTCCTAAAGTCCAAATTTTGGAATCACGGGTATTTTCCAAATTAATAATAAAGTTATTATCAATAAACCTTTACCGTATTCAGACATGCACCTTAATTGCAGTCATCGCAATGAATAGCATTATTGAGCTCAATTCTGCATATAAAATTTCAATTAATTATTGTTTAATATATATGAAATTGTTATTATATGGAGTTAAATTGCAAATGCAGCACTGCTGAAAAATGTGTTCAGTGAGCAAAACAAAACTCTATGAACAAAGTTAGTAGAGACTTAGCACCTAAACTGTGGGAAAGTAAAAAAGCGATAAACAAAAGATCTTGTAGTTAAGTTATTGAAATTGTTATAATATTGAGTCAAATAATAAATGCAGCACTGCTTGAAAGTGTGTTTAGTGAGTAAAACAAAACTCAATGAACATGTTTAGTAGAGACTTAGCACCTAAATTGTGGGAAAGTAAAAAAACAATATATGTCGAGCCATATTGAAGTTAAGTTATTGTTACTAAATTTAGTATTAATTTAAGAACTGGAAAAGAAGATACCAAATTTGAACTGGAGGTCTGCATGAATATTGACTAAATTTTTTATATGTCCACAGAAAGTTAATTATGGCAATAAAGTGAATATTGACTCAATTAAAAACGCATGTCTGAACACTATATTAAACACACTTTGTTGTTATCAAATATTTAAATATATAGAACGAGCTTAATGAGAGATTCTTTAATTCAATGTAAGGTTTATAATATTAAAGTGACCACAAAAAAATCTCATGGCATATTTTTAGGCGGAAAAACAAATATTTTCCAATATTACAATAGCTTGTTGAAATTGCACTAAGGAAGCGCCTAAAAGTAGTGAATAATTTTTATATCACTTCATATTTTGCTTATATATAAAGTCATATTGAAAATATCGATATTTTCATTAAATAAAACTGAAAACGATCTACTGTCTTACGCAGTGTCTGTGAATGTTTGTGTGTGTGTGTGTGTGTGTTTGCCATACTATTTCTCTCAGATAAATGCTCACATTAAATATAAATAAACCAACGTGAATATGCATGTTTGTGCATATTGTTGTCGTTATTGTAGTCATTTATTTTTGTCACGGCTGGTTTTACATTTCGGCGACTGATGATGACGACAATGAAGAGTAGAATGATGTTATTGTCAATGGTTGAGTGATTAAATATGTAAAAAAAAAACAAAAAAATAAAAAAATATTATATACATTTTAATGCGGATGTATGAAAATATTGACAGACACGTCAAACAAATAAAAACATTTACACACGTGCTCCCAGAGAGACGGCAACAAAAGGAGTAAATTAAACATTCTTTGGGGGAGGTTTAAAAATGAAATGTTTATTTTATTATTTTTTATGGTAAAATAATATTTTTTAAATGCAAATGTGTATGTGTGTGTATGTTGAAATTGTTTGGAATGTTATATAATAAAAATTGCCAGAAAAATATTTGAGTCTTAGAGAGACCGTGAGAGCTTAATTTTATGCACTATTGTAATCATGCAGTTTTACAGAAGGTGCATTCATAGAGGAAAATTTGCTAGAAGTATCCTGCAGAAAAGTATCTTCACTAGACAATCAAAAATACAATGATGTATTTAAGGACAGGCCCGGGCCTAGAGCGGCATGATTTAAAAGGATGCAATCTTTTTAGAAGTGCATAATTTAGAATTGAAGGGAGGACAAAAAAATTGATACATATATTGCGATAAATTAAAATTCATCTTATTTTTGAACAGACCTCGTAAATGACAATATCGTATCAAAATCAGTAGAATTTAAATATAACTGAGCCAACTGACTAATCACTGATCTGGTCCCGCGCTATTTGTGATTTCATATAAATCTCCTTGAAAATGTCCCTGCAAAAGTAATATTTTTTATATTTCTTCGCTTCAAATATCGTTACCATTTGACTTATAAAATATATATACGTACGAGTATATTTCAAACTTTAATAAAAAATATTTACAAGCTCCCCCACACACTAACAATAGAATACCTTCGGGAACCATTTATCAAGTTGGTATTGTTGTCTACCAAAAAACAACAAAAAACAAAAAGAGAAATTACACACAATTTTTCCACTAAAATGGCTGTTGTAATGTAAATGAAAAACATACAAGTGTGTGGGTTTATTTTGACAATAAGTATTAGGCTCAGACAGCTTGGCATACTTCTAGGGAGTAACGCTTACAATACCATATAAGTGATAGTATGTTTCAAGTGCTTTTAAATATTCCCGCTGAAACTAAAATACATAAAAAATTAGTAATTTAAAAACCAAAGCGTTTATGTATGAACGGTCGTATGTATTTGTAAAAAAATAATGTAGACTTGAAGTGTGCTTTAAAATATAATTTTAAATAAAATATATATAATTTTAAAGCCCTCCTCAAGTTTGCATTATTTTTCGTAAAATAATATATATAAATAATTATCTACCTTTTTGTTATTTTTTTAAATTTATTTATTGTTAAAACAAACACAAATATAATTTAGATTTAAAGTGTAACTTAAAGTTTAATATTCATGGAATGTTTTCTTTAATGTGATCTCTAGCTCACATTATTTTTGCTGGATCCAAGTTTAAAAGATTCTTAGCTATCAGTTTCATAATTTCATATGTTGATCCAAATTTTCGATCACCCTTGACTACTCAGTACGAGCATTTCGAAAAATAAAAACCACCCTATGTTATTCCTCGGATCTTAAGCTATCTCTATGCCAAAAATTTCATCTAAATCGTTTCAGCGGTTTCAGCATGAAAAGGTAAAAGACAGACAGAGCTTCTTTCATATATATTATAGTACTAAGGAAAAAACTGCAAGTCATTATAAAAATTGTAAGTTATCATAAAAAGTGCAAGTCATTATGAAAAGTGCAAGTCATCATAAAAAGTGCAAGTTATCATAAAAAATGCAAGTCTTCATAAAAAGTGCAAATCATTAAGAAAAGTGCAAGACATCATAAAAAGTGCAAGTCATCATAAAAAGTGCAAGTCATTAAGAAAAGTGCAAGTCATTATAAAAAGTGCAAGTCATCATAAAAAGCGCAAGTTATTACAAAAAGGGCAAGTCATATTAAAAAGCGCAAGTTATCATAAAAAGTGCAAGTTATTACAAAAATATAAGTTATCACAAAAAGTGCAAGTCATCACAAAAAGTGCAAGTCCTCACAAAAAGTGCAAGTCATCACAAAAAGTGCAAGTCCTCATAAAAAGTGCTAGTCATTATAAAGAGTGCAAGTCATCATAAAAAGCGCAAGTCGTCGTAAAAAGTGTAAGTTATCATAAAAAGTGCAAGTCATTATAATATGTGCAAGTCATCATGAAAAGTGCAAATCATCATAAAAAAAATGCAAGTTATCATAAAAACTGCAAGTCATCATAAAAAGTGCAAGTCATCATAAAAAGTGCAAGTCATCATAAAAAGTGCAAGTCATCATAAAAAGTGCATGTCATCATAAAAAGTGCAGGTCATCATAAGAAGTGCAAGTCATTATAAAAAGTGCAAGTCATTATAAAAAGAGCAAGTCATCATAAAAAGTGCAAGTCATTAAGAAAAGTGCAAGTCATCATAAAAAGTGCAAGTCATTAAGAAAAGTGCAAGACATCATAAAAAGTGCAAGTCATCATAAAAAGTACAAGTCATTAAGAAAAGTGCAAGACATCATAAAAAGTGCAAGTCATCATAAAAAGCGCAAGTCATTAAGAAAAGTGCAAGTCATTATAAAAAATGAAAGCCATCATAAAAAGTGCAAGACGTCATAGAAAGTGCAAGTCATTATTAAAAGTGCAGAGTGTTTGAAAACACTTAATATTGCTCAAAATTAGGACCACCGACACGTTAGGGAGTACCGACATGTACTAACATTAATGTTCGACACTTCTGCATACTTTCAGGCTGTTCAACTAATGCATACAAATTATTGCTATTATAATATCTTTTAAAAATTATTAATTCCGCAAAAATATCAGGTTATTTTATAAATGAAATTTATTTGTTGGTGGTTAAGCAATGTCTATATGCATTTCATTGGTGCTTTACCAAATCAGGTTATTTTAGTACTTATATAATAAATTTCAAATTCTCTAGTTTAATATGACTCCCACTAAAGATTGCATACTTTTAGGCTATTTTCTGTAATATATGTTAATGCAAATTGTCTCTCTGTATACTTCATGACGATGATGGTGATTATTATTTTGTTATTATTTGATTTAATTTCCATTCAAATTCCATCACAAATTTCTATTATATTTTCCTATGGCACAGATGCGATAAACATAAATAATTTATTTAAAAAAACCATAATGAACTCATTATAAACCGAGCCCAGACGCGTATACAACTATTGTCTATAATCCAGCATATAATGTTTGTCTTTCCGCAGCATTGAGGAATTTTTGCGCGCGCAAAACAAAATATTTAAACCACATGTTTTATTTAATGTACGAGTATATTTATATATGTTGCAGCAATTGTTTTAGAAATACATATGTTTTTGTTTTTGTTTTTGTTTTTTTGCCATTCAAAAAAATTAAATAATGATATAAATGCCGCTTTTAAATGCCTTTAACATGCTGCCAAGCTAAGCGCGTGTACAATTTCAGAGTCAAGATCACTTAATTATCATTTGGTGACGATTGTTTTAAGCATTTGACATTACAGATGCCCAAGTAGTTTTTTTTTTAAATGAAAACAAATATTTACTGATTATACATATTTATTTTATTTATTTTATTTTTTGCTGTTTTCAAGTCAATTTTAGATATAGGCTAATGATTTGGAGATAAATGTTTTCGGAAAAATATTTTTAATTATTTTTGCAAACATTTTTTAAACGATATAATTTTTTTTTCTAATAACAATTGCAATAATTTTTGCTATAGGTATTAAAAAAAAATTATTTAGTTGACATATTATGATACTAGTCACGTACACAAAAATATTGCTGGATATTCGAAAGCCTTGTTTATGTACACACAACGAAAATCATTGATTTAGCGTGACAAATGCAACATATTTGCTTTGTAATTCAATTGCGAGAATATTATTACAATGTAAACTCATTATTATTATGAATCGTTCTGATGTCTTGTTTAAAAAATATTATTTCATTATCTCGGTACAGTTTGTTGTAACATATAAACTTATACCGTGTTGTTCACACATACACCTTAACTTATCGCAAAAAAGCATTATATAAAATATCAATTAATTATTGTTTAATAAATATCAAATTGTTATAATACATATTGAGTAAAATTGGAAATGCAGCACTGTTAAAAAGTGTGTTTAGTTAGCAAACCACAATTCTCTGAACAAAGTTAGTAGAGACTTAGTACCTAAATTGTGGAAAAAGAGGGAAAATCCCATACACACAATATGTTGAGCCATATTGAAAAAAATAAAAAAATATGTAAGATCCCAGATTTGAACTTGAGGTCCTCGTGAATATGAAATATGTTCACCTATAGTTGTCATACGTATATTGAATTTTCTACATTTGGAATATGTGAAGAGGAAGTTAATTATGGCAATTAAGTGAATATTGACTCAATTAAAAAAGATGTGATAGACCATGCTTGTCTTGAACTCTCTTCACTGGGGATGTCCGCATGACGGTTGCCTCATGTCGTGCAATTTTTTCGGAAATTTTAAATATAAAAACAAGTAAAAACGTTATATTCGACCGGGTCGAATCTTAAATACCTTCCAAATATTTAGTAAGTGAATTTGAAATGTTTAACTTTGTGGGACAGAGTTCCTTTATATAGTATCGTACGTCAACGCCCACTAAAGGGGGCGGGGTTCAAAAATATACAATATCATGTTTTCCACAGACGAACGTATGGGCATTGCTAGACCGTCTTAGACTTCATCACAATTCTCTTTGGAGGGTATGAAAACTGTATTTTGGCGGGGTCGCTCTGGCAAGGGCTGTGGGGGAAACATATCACCTTTGTCATAAAACTCTAAAAATAAATGCTTGGGATAATTATATACAAAATTAAAATTTCTTTTTTTTTGATTATACACAAAATTAAAAAAAAAATTTATTTATTTTTAATAGGGTCATTTAGCGGGCAAAGGGGGAGGAGGGGGTAGGGCAGCAACAGGCAGTCATAAAACTCTAAAGATAAATGCTTGGGATGATTATATACAAAATTTAAATAAAAATTTCTTTTTTTGGTAGAGTCATTTAGGGGGCAAAGGAAGAGGGGGGGGAGGGGTAGGGTAGAAATCGGCTGTCATAAAACTCTAAATATAAATGCTTGGGATGGTTATGTACAAAATTTTAAAAAAATTTTTTTTTTGTTTAGAGGGCAAAGGAAGAGGGGGGGGGGTCAGTCATAAAACTCTAAAGATAAATGCTTGGGATGATTATATACAAAATTTAAAATAAATTTTTTTTTTTGGTAGGGTCATTTAGGGGGCGAAGGGGAAGGAGGGGTAGGGCAGAGAAGTACCAGGTTTCGTCTCAGCTTCGTCATTAAAGCTTAAAAGTGTTATTTTTAAGGAATGTAGGCTTAAGTAAAACAATTTGTTAAATTTTTATGCTATTTTTGCCTATAATAACGCCCACTGAAGTGGGCGGTGTCAAAAAATATTTTTATTTTATTTAATGACTCCAAGTTTAAGGCGTTGGACCGTATTTGACATAAAAATATATCATTTGCTTAACAAAATAACCAAAAAACTTTAAAAATTATGTTGTTTTTCCTGGGTTGGTTTAGTTCTTCTTAGGGGAACTTTTTTCCCTCTTGCCCGATTTAGCCCATCTTCGAACTTAACTTGCTCTAAGCTTTAAAATATATTTATGCCAAATTTCAATAGTCTTGCTCTTTTCGTTTGGACTGAATCGTGATTTCCACAGACGGACGGACGAACGGACGGACGGACATGCTCAGTTCGTCTTAGATTTCATCACTGATCAAGAATATATATACTTTATGGGGTCTAAGGTGGATATTTCGATGCGTTACAAACGGAATGACAAAGTGAATATACCCTCCAAATTCTTTTTTGGAGGGTATAAAAATTGGCAACGAATTTCGTTCCAATATTTATAACTAATTAACAAATAAAATAAAAACAAAATCATAATCATCACAGTCACAGATTTTGCCTTTGTGAGGCTTTCCTTGTTTCCAATATTCGAGAGACCCATAGAGAGACGGTGTTTTACTGAATTGTATACAGAGTTCAAGGACCTACACAATAGTGCATAGCAGAACAGCTTCTAGGATTAAGAAAAAAAAAAGATTGCAGAAGTATGTTCTACTTAAGCTCCTATTTTTCAGTGTTCCAATATTGGAATAAATTAGTTTTGCTCTTAAAAATCTTTAAAATTGTTATATACGAAAATAAAATAGTTTGGGAAAAATATGGCTTAAAAAATGTCACCTTAATTTTTGAACAGACCTCGTATAATAACTGTAATGAAGAATCTTTGTCCAAATCTTACCTCGTGTCCACCCAAATACTCTTAGATGCTATAGCCCAGGCACAATGTTTCGTTTTACTTGGGCTGGCATTTAGGTTGTGAAACCGACTTAGCAATGGATGGTGGCCGACTTAACTATGAATGCAGGCGATAGTCGTGGGAGACCTTACAACGAAAGATAAGAGGACAAAGAGTTTATTGTAGTCATTTTACTGCTTTTTGCCACAGCTGCAACCTGAACCAGTCCGAAATTACGAGGGTGGTTCAATAATTAAATACTGGCTGTTTTATAACAAGTTATTTTTTTTTTTTCAAAATAATCTTGAGTTTCATACATTTCGTTCAACGTTCCTCCAATATTTGTATTTCTTTCGAAAAATATGATTTGTCGAGATCATCAAAATAGGCAATTTTTTTTTTGAGATGATTACGTCGCTGGAGTCCAACCTTTTTCCGCCAAGACATTTCCTTAAATTTGGGAAGAAGAAATAGTCTTACGGGACTAAATCTGGAGAACAGGGTGGATGAGGGAACAATTCATGGAAACATATGCAGTAGTCGATTGTGGACAAACGCCATACCCATCTTGCGGAAAGCTTTCACACTCAAAATTGAAACCACTGAGCCATGTGAGATGGTTACGGCTTCCACAATCTTTGATCCGCTAAAACCATATGTGACAACGCACAGAGAAAGGGACCTAAAAGTAAAAAAAATTAATGTTCACTTTTTTTGATGTGGACAACACCTGAGCATCGAATGAGACCGATTACATGCCCCAAAACTGTTCTCTCCCAGAGATATGCGCGTTTTATGAAGTGATGGCACACCAAAGATACACGTATTTAAATCTTTAAAATGGCTCGCCTGAACAAACCCGGTTTTTACCCCTAGGTCCCCTTCTATTTTGCGTGTCACATATCGTGAATTTGTTTCAATTGTTTTCGGATTTCAACTGTGCGTCCAGATTGTTCGGAATCTTGGGAGCTTATACGGCAACATTAAATATCAGTGGGTGCTGTTGGCTGAAGTAGTAGAACACGAGACTATGAAGCGGAGAGTCCTGAGTTCGAGACCCAGCTGAGTCATAAAATATTGTGTTGAATTCTTCTGATCAGCATTAGTGCGTGGTTGTGTTAGTTGTTGCCAGCCTGTTTTCAGTGATGAAGGCATAGTACTGATCAATTGGACAATTACTGGCAGCGACTGACCCAATCATGTACTAAAAGCAGAGTAACAGCTCCCACCTTCGTCGGCCCTGTAGCAAAAATTAGCCGGCGAAGTAAAAAGGTTGAAATAGCTACAAAAAAAAACTGTCTATCTTCTCATCTTTCCTAATCTGTCCCCTCAATACTATCCCCTCGTTTTCAGTTCCAGCGCAATGCATTGCATATATAGGGGACATCCCCTGAGTGCTGGTCCTACTCCTAAAAAAAAAAAAAAAAAAACCACCTCTTTACCATGGAAAGGGATGACACAGAGTACCCATAATGCTTATCAACCTTCGCCTTGGTCTCAGTGATGGTTTTTATTCTCAAAAAATAACTTTTAATGAGAACACGAAATAAAATTTTTTTCATTTATTTTTCAAATGTAGACAGGAGTCAACTGACAGTTGCCTGTTGACAGGAGCAGTGTTGCTATTTCAATTAGTAGGCGGGAAATTCAAAAAGTTTCGAACTTACTGATTCACCCTCGTATATATAAAAGACATTAAAACACACCACAAGGAAGCTTGGCTTTGTTATGCTTCATTTATAAAACAATTTTGAAGTATAGAGTTTACCTCAAACCATTTTCTTTTAACCTGATAGATTATAGCCTATTTCCAGGTGTTCGCGCATACACATACATGCGTATGTGTTGATATTAAGATCATATGTGTTAGATCACAAGCCTACAGATTAATGCTACTAAATAAAAAGTATAGTTTTAACTACATCACAAATCCCTTTTGTGTGGTCAAACTTATTAAAGAATGTAAGTATCCCCAAAAGTATGCTTTTGGTTTTATGTATATTTTAGTATTTTACATATATAATAGTATATCATATATTTCTTAACGATTCGATTTCAAATACTTAATTTTAATATAATAGCAGGCTTTATGCAGGCTTTATGCAGGCATTTAACCTTTACAGTAAATAAGAAACCCAACAAAAAACAAAGAAAAAGAATATTGTTTTAATATTTTCCAACAAAAATAATATTTTAAAACATTTGAAAACAAAAGAAGACCATAAGGGTTACGAAAGTTAAATGAAAAATATGTAAAAAAAATGTAGCTAAAAAATTATCCGGCAATAAGCCTGTTTTTGTGCTACAATATATAAGCAAAGTTAGACAAATTTTGTATGTTCTAGGATTTTGCAGTAGGCTTTAAGTGTATGGAAGAAATTAATTTAAAAATAAACTGCAGCAAATTGAGTTTTCTCAATACTATACACATGCAAAGCTTATAATATGCTCCACAGCCTTAAAGTATGCAGCAATTTTGTTATATACCTTGAATTAAACATACAACTTAGATATAGGAGTATATATGGATTATTATTCTTTTATTAAAACAATGCTTTACATTGTGTAAAGATTTATGCAAATCCCATTTTTCTTTTTATAGATTTTTTTTCTGTTTTAGTTCTATACTGTTTTTTCACATCGTCTTCTCTATTATAAGTTATCATGCCACTCACATCACAGCATCTTTAGAACTGCTTTAAAACCAACAGAATTTGTTATAAATGATGATGATAGTTTATTTTATTTTTATGTATTTTTATATGTATATAGTCTTGTATATTTACAAAATTTGTTATATATTTATTTATTTATTTTTTTCTGGTATTTTCTTATGCATCACTTTATTATATGAAAGATTGAAAATTCATTCACACATGTGTGTATCCTGAAAGCAATACATCATCAAGTGGTAAGAGCTACAATAACACAATGTTCATTTCAATTTTTGTTGCAACAACTCTGTGTACGAAAAATGAACAATAACACAAATACACAAAATAATATCAACAACATTATGAACAACTGTACAGCAATAACAAACGGATATCCGGAAGTGCTTATACACATACAGACGCACACTCAGATATACACAATACTATTCAGAGTGTTCAAGCACTAACGCATGCATACTTACACGTAATGCATTATAATAACTTATGGATGCTCCCGTTGCCAAGAGAAAGATAGTTAAGTTTATGGAGGAGAAGGACATAAACAGAAATCATATTTGAAACAAATGCTGATAGTTTCTAAGTACACTGAGAAAAGGCGTTTGTAGCATATTTTTAATTTTTTCGATAATTTTACAATATAATAAACAAGTACAGTCGAATCCGCTTTAGCGCAACACGCTTTACTGAAAAAAAATCGGATTACTGGAAGCGATACAAATCCCAGCACTGATTTTAAGCACAGCTAGTCTTATTCACTTCGCTTTAGCGAAACATCGCTTTACTGAAAATATCGTAGTACCGAAAACCAAAAGCAAGCCCACAACTACATATTGTATGAAACTTACTTCGCTTTAGTGAAAAAATTAACAATGACCAATTTATTTATTAGAAATCGATTGCATAACTTAAGGCTGAAAAAATTGTGCATGTTTTGTCCGTTAAAAAATGAAATGGCAAAATGTTGTTGTCCTTTTCGCTCTTACGTACTTTATTGTATTTTTTCTATTATATTGTCAATGCAAGCGGCTAGACATTTCAAGTAAAAAATATTGTTTTACTTATTTTAAGCAGTACGCTTAACTGTAATCAATTTCAGTAACCCGATCTCCATTTTAGAAAAAATCGGATAACTGAAAAAAATTGGGTTTTGCTTATTTCCAGTAAAGCGGAGTCGACTGTAAAAATTTTATATTCGGCCGGGTCGAATCTCAAATACCCTCAAAATGTTTAGTAAGTAAAAAGAGTTCCTTTATATAATATCGCACATCAACGCCCACTAAAAGGGGCGGGGTCCAAAATACTATACCCCATGTTTTCCACAGACGATCTCATGGGCATTGCTAGACCGTCTTAGACTTCATCACTGATCAAGAATATATTTACTTTATGGGGTCTAATTCTTTTTGTAGAACATTAAATCAGTATTTTTTGCGGTCTCTCTGGCAAGGGCCGTGGGGGAGACAATTCACCTTTGCCATAAAACTCTAAAAATATATATTTGCGATAATTAAATGTAAAATTTATTATGCGAGTGAAGATGAATATGCCGAGCTAAACATGTTTTGACGTAAGCAGTTACGAAACAACGTATTTAGCTGTGAAGTTAAATATGTTATGACGTAACGAAATGTCAAACAGTGAAGTTTTTTTATGAAAATCCATAATTAATAAATTTTTTGAGCATTTTGTGAAAATATTTACAGGCCATGAAAAGTTGATATACAGGCCATGAAAATGTGTGTGTGATCTTGGACTGATTCTGCCCCCAGTGGCCAAATAAGGAGTTGGCAAGCATAGCCAGTATAATCAAAATGATGTATGGGATAGAAGACACTCCCATAATCATTTTGTATATAAATATGGATTTTCATACAAAAAAAAAAGTTAACTGATTGTCATTTCGTTACGTCGTAGCATATATAACTTGACTACGTAACTGCTTACGTCAAAACATATTTAACTCGGCATATTTATCTTCACTCACATAAAATTATTTCTTATTATTATATTTTTTTTTTTGGAAGGATCATTTAGAAGCTAAAGGAGAGGAAGGGGTAGGGCAGAAGAGTACAAGGTTACGTCTCAGCTTCGTCATTAAAGCTTAAAAATGTTATTTTTAAGGAATTCAGGCTTAAGTAAAACAATTTGTTAAATTTTTACACTAATTTTGCATATAATATTAGTGGGCGTTAGAGGACGGGGTCCAAAAATTATTTTTTTTTATTTTATGGCGCCAAGTTTAACGCGTTGGACAAGCTTTGACATAAAAATATATCATTTGCTTAACAAAATTGCAAAAGAAAAGCTTAAAAATTATGTTTTTTTAGAGGTTGGTTTAGTTCTTCTTAGGGGAAGTTTTTCCCCTCTTGCCCGATTCAGTTCATTTACGAACTTGACCTGTGCTATCCTTCACAATATATTTCTACCAAATTTGAAGAGTTTGAATCTTTACGTTTGAACTGAATCGTGATTTACGCAGACGGAGGGACGTACTCAGATCGTTTTGGATTTCATCACTGATCAAAAATATCTATACTTAATGGGGTCTCAGATGGATATTTCGCTGCGTTACAAAAGGAATGACAAAGTGAATATACCCTCCAATTCTTTTTTGGAGAGTATAAAAAAGAAAATTGTTTCGGTTTAATAAAAATGAAATTTTTGTATGGAAAATTATCTTAAAAAACGGTAAAAAATTTTTGTAAGATAGCATTCAAAAATTTTTTTCCCAGTGTTTAATATCTTCTTGTTATATGGCAACATTTTTTTAAATGCAATACAAATTACAATAGAAATGCACAGCTGCTCTAACATAAATCCATACTGAAATACTAAAATCACTAGTTCAACAACATTAAAAAATAGTACAATAGAAAATTATGTTGAAATCAATGATAAATTGTTTAATATGTAATAAATTTATAAAAATAAAATTTATACTAGGACCAGAGAATTTTGGCAGCAAAACAAAAAATATATATATAAGAACTCTTTGCTAAAATTAATATCAATTAAATTGCAATTCATTATAAAAATGACAAATTTCTTTTACAATCAGTTCATGACAATCAGTTATTTAAAAAGTTTACTTTTCAAAAGAATTTGGGTCAACACAAGAAACTTCTATGCAGCCGATGTTGTGGTCATGGTTTGCAAAATTTTGTCAAACAGTTGGCCAAAATAAAATGTTCCAGTTAAAATACCACCGACAACAAGAGAATAAGATGTGGTTGCTGTTGTGGCTGTTTTTAGAATATTTTAAATTAATTTGTTAACTGTTTAAAGAAATATTTTTGCTTAAATCAGTTTTACAGCAAGAGGCTTTTATAAAATCCTAAAAGTAGACTACAGTATTAGTTATTATGAATCAGTTAATAAAGTTTGTTGTTGCTGTAACTTTTTAATGTGTTAATAAAATTTGTTTAAATTAAAGTTTATCATTAAGTTTTGTGTAGATATTATTTTGACCCACATTTATTTAATTTGGCCTTAAAATATGCTCTTAATAACTTTTATGCTTAGAACTCAATATGTTGTTGTGTTGAATAGTTTACAAAAATTTACTGCAACAGCTTTGAAACAGCTTTCATTTATACTTAAATAAACAAGATAAGAATATTGTCATATCTTGACCCTAAAAGTAGGCTATAGAAATTATTCAAACATTAAACCTAAAAGTAAGCAATAGTTTTATGCAAAAACTATTTGGAAAGTAAAAAATGAGTAGTATTTTAAGAAGATTTTATGTTTCCATGTAAAAATTTATATGTTGTGGTTTGAAAAAGAGTTTTTTAAAGGCTGGCCCAAAAAAATGCTTTCCATTATCTCTAATTACAACAGTGTTTTGTGTGTAAAAAATTATATAAAAACAAGTAAAAGTGCTATATTCGGCTGTGCCGAATCTTAAATACCCTTCACAGATGTAATTCTTCTTTCTTTCTTTCTTGCCAAAACAGAAAGTAGATTTAATTAAAAAATCAAAATGATGTTATCGGTTACTTTTATATTTAAGAAAACATTTAAATTTTTCGGCTAGGAAGCTAAATGTTTGGCTTTTCTTATATCTAATACCTATGAACGTCTTTCGAAAATATTATATATATTTAATTTACAAACAAAACAAAAAATCCGTTTCATGTACCCCAAAAAGTTCTAATTGTCCAACCGTAGAATCGTCTTTGGTTTTCAATGTTGTTGGTTTTTAATACCAGTTTACTTCTTTCTGATATATAAAGGAGGTATAATTCATCATAAAAATCAAAAATAACAAATAAAATGGCTGCTTTTATGAATCAGAAAATGTCGATTTCCCAACCCTGGAACCGAATTTTTAATTTTTTAATACTAATTTAATTTTTTCTGATATACATATATAATAGCTTTAATTCACTAAAAACACAAAATTTGGAATTTATGTATGTACTTTTATATACCAAAAATATTTCAATTTTCTAACCCCGGAACCGAATTTATAATTTTTTACTAATTCAATTCTTAGTGAGGTGTAACATAGTTTTACTTGACAAAAAAATTAAAATTTTTAAGCTTTTTGGTCACTTTCATGTACCATAAAGTATATCATTTGTCCAACCCTGGAGTCGAAGTTTTGATTTTTTAAGATTTTAATACCAATTTTGTTCTTCCTGAATTATAAAACAGCTTTAATTAGCAAAAAGAAACAACGTCAATTGCCTTTTTGGTTACTTTTATGCAGAATAAATATATTAATTTCCCAACCCTGGAAACGAAATTTAAGTTTTTTTTACCAATGCAACTCTTAATGAGGCATACAATAGTTTTATTTAAGAAAAACTTAATATTTATAACCATATAGGTTATAAATAAAGTTTTAATTAGTAAAAAACAACGTCAATTGCCTTTTTGGTTACTTTTATGTTTAAAAAAAAATTTCAATTCTCCCACCCCTGGAAGCGAAATTTAAATTTTTTAAAATTTTCTTTATCAATGCAAATCTTCATGAGGTATAAAGTAGTTTTGTTTAAGAAAAACTCGAATTTTGCAACCATTTTGGTTATTACATGAACTACAAAATATTGCACGTACCAAAAAAAAATTAATTTTTCCAACCCTGGAAACGAAATTTTAATTTTTTTTGTTTGTTTTTTTTATCAGTGCAATGCTTCTTGAGGTATAAAGTAGTTTTATTTACGAAAAATTGCAAATTTTTTACCATTTTGTTAACTTTCATGTACCATAAAATATTGCACTTGTCCATCCCTGGATTCGAAATTTAATTTTTTATTTTTGAATTTTTGATACCAATTTTGTTCTTTCTAAATTATAAGACAGTTTTAGTTGGCAAAAAACAAAAAAAAAAACATACATCAATTGCCTGGTTGATTACTTGCATGTATAAAAAAATTCAATTACCCATGCATTTCTTCATGATGCTTAAAGAGGTTTTGTTAAAGAAAATCTTAACATTTTAACAATTTTAGTTACTACATGTACTACAAAATACGGACTGGGCCGAAAATAAAATTTTTAATTTCCCATCCCTGAAAATTTTTTTTATTATTTTAGTTTTTAATAGACCATTGAGGCTCCCCAAAGCACGAAATAGATTTCAATTACAAACATTAAAAAAAATAATTGATTTTTGGTATAAATTTTGCGTCGAGAAATAGGTGTAAGCTTCCCAGCTCTGGAACCATAGTTCGGATCTATCTGAATTTTAAAACCACTCTATTTAAGTTCATTTCCAATCCAACGGTCCAAGAATGAAGTCTCTATCTCTTCTGGGGGCTTGGCAAGACCTGTTTGATTACTTTCACTTTTAAAAACAATGCAATTTCCCAACCCTGGAAGCAAAATTTGCATTTAAAATTTTTGATATTTTTTTTGGCTAATGCAAATCTTCATGACGTATAAAGTGGTTTTATTGAAGAAAAATTTAAAATTTTTAACAATTTTAGTTACTACATGCACTACAAAATACGGAATAGGCCGAAAAAAAAATTTTTAATTTCCCATCCCTGGAAAAAAATTTTTATTTTTTTAGTTTTTAATAGACCATTGAGGCTCCCCAAAGCACGAAATAGATTTCAGTTACAAACATTAAAAAAAATAATTGATTTTTGGTATAAATTTTGCGTCGAGAAATAGGTGTAAGCTTCCCAGCTCTGGAACCACACTTTGGATCTTTCTGAATTTCAATAGCAGCCTGTTTAAGTTCATTTCCAATCCAACGGTCCAAGAACGAAGTCTCTAGCTCTTCTGGGGGCTTGGGAAAACCGATTTCACGTACAGACGGACGGACAGACGGACAGACGGACATCGCTCATTCGTCATCGCTATTCATAAGGATCCAGAATATATATACTTTATGGGGTCCCATGTGCATATCGAAGAAATTACACACGGAATGACAAACCTATATATACCCTTTCACTTTTTTGTGAAGGGTATAACAAGTCAACACGATTTACTAAAGAATGAGTGTTGAAATCACTTGTTGAATTTTCTATAAAGAAAATATGTTAAAAATATTCTGTGAAAAATTCTGTGTTTTTTTTATATCTTATCCCCCCCGGCAGTGAGTATAATTGTTGTAAGACATGTAATAATAATACTTCATTCTAATGTTTTATTTATTCAGTGTCTTTTAAAACAATAACAAAGTAAACTATAAAACTAAATTGTCATTTGTATGTTAATTTTTTTTCTTGCTAAACCTAAATCTAATAATTTGGCAAATAATATCTGGCATCTGCATGAAATAAACATAAACATAAAAAAATCAACCCAAAAAACTCATTATTATTTTGGTTTATATGCAGACAGACATTCATAAGCCAGAGCTAGTATAAAATAATAAAAAACTCATATGAAAACTATTTTCTAACATAAAAAAAACCCACAAAAATTTATGGGTGTAAATAATTTAAAGAATGTGTTTTCATTCAACACAAAAGCTTAAATTTTTAAATTATTTTGACAGCCAGGCAAACGCAAAAGGAAGTATTGAAGAAGCCACAGCTAAATAAGTATGCTAAACAATATGTGAAAGCCTGAAAGTAGGCAACTATTTTTTAAAAATTTTCGTTAAACAATAAACAAATAATTAATTATCGTTAAGAACTTAATGTAAAGTAATATATATAATTTCTAAAATTTTTAACAAAATTGAGATATTTTTTAAAAATATAGAAAACAGTAAAAATGAAAAAAGAAACAACCAAATGGTTTAATTATTTCAATTTTCTTGTACAAAAATAGTTTTCATTCAGGTGGCGCAAATAATTTAATATTTTCTTCCTATAGAGATTATTTTTGTAAAAAAATATATTTTGTCGTTTGCAGCCTAACGTTGCCATTGTGGTTTTATGCCGTCTAACATGAAATTTTATACTGGAAGATGTTATGTGTTTGTTTTTAAGTTGCAGGCGTTGATGTGTAAATTTTGTTGTCTGCCAAAAAAAAATATTATACAAAAATTTATTTATTTTATTGCCTTTTCCCCCAGCCCTGAAACTAAAGGGTTTTTCATTATACATTTTCCATATATAAATTTATATAAAATTCATTGTGCGTTAGATATCGTCGGCATTTGAAAAGTCTATTGACGGCACCCCCAAGTGTAGTTCATCCTTAATGTAAAATTATGCATGACTCTGGCTCATTAATCAGGCTGAAATTGATCCCTGGCAGGTCTTGTGTTAGCTTTGAGCTGCCCGTGGTTTGTGCGACTTAAGAAAATCCCCACAAGAAAGAGTCAAACGATATCAAATCTCACGATCTCGGTGGCCATTTCACATCAGCTCCACGTGATATGAGGCTGCTCTTAACCCGGTCATGGAGAATATGTAAAATGACATGAGGTATCTGGCATGTGTCGTTAATGTCCAAATCGTCCAATTCAGCCCAAAAGAAGTTGATAGTCTTCCACCTGTAGCGCTCACCTAGCCAACATCGTTCTCAAAGAAATGTGGCCGCCAAACCAAAATACACACCAACCCATTACTTTTGATACATTGGACCGTTTTGGATCTCATGAGGATTGATATCCTCCCAAAATATTTTAATGCCTGTGGAAAAAAGTTGAAAAAAACAACGCCGATGAGATGGTGTAGCGGGCTCGGAATCAGTAGTGACCCATTCTGCCAGTTTGATGATAACAAAACTTTTCTAAATATTCCACTCCTAATCAAATAATTTGAATGTAAAAAAAATTTGTAATAAAAAAAATAATCTGCAAATTGCAGATTTGAACTTAGTCTGAACAAACATTTTTTTATTTTAATAATGAAAGCGTATAATAATACTTTTTTAAATTTGGGTTGTTTTAAAGACTTTTAACAAAAAAGACCTCAAAAGACCTTTTACAAAATTACTACTAAAATATTTAATTTAGGGCTTAAAAATTATTTCCACACATTTTTAATTTATTCTCTCTTCCATTTCCTTTTTTTTTTTTTTGCTTTAATATTTTAAAGTCTTAAAAGAGTAAAAGTTTTCTCGGTGTGTGTGTGTGTTTGTGTTGTTTGCTAGTATTTATTACTAATCTTGCAAACTATGTAAATAAAAATATTTGAACTTAAGGTATACATTTAATGCATGTTGGCCCTTATGCAGCCTTTAAATATGCTATAGTTTTTTAGTTTCAATGAAAATAGTTTCATAGTAAAAACTATTTTGAAACAAAGTTTCAAGCTGACTGGTCCTTCTTATGTATTTAATAGTTTGAAAAAGTTTAGTGTTTGTAAAAACAATTTTAAGAATTTTTTACAGCTCAAACCTGCTGTTCGAAATTTAAGGACAGTAATTGAATTTAATTTAAATATTTCAAATGCTGTATTAAACAAAATAATTGTATAAAATTTTTCGGTTTGCAATAAATTGAAGAAAGTAGAGGAAAACTGGACAAACTGGTCAGGAATTATATAATGGATTTGAAAGTTTATGTACTTTTTCTATCCTTTAGTGTTTTCTGTGGCATGAAATTTCCTTTTTTTTATAAAATATTTTAATTTTATATAGAACATTATAATAATGCCTCAAGTATGCAAGTGACAGGTAGTAAAATTAAAAGTGAAGCAAAATAATTTATTTACTTTAGCAAAAATTATTTTAAAATTCTTATATTATATGCAAACATTTTCAATACGGTTGCATTTCTCTGCCCAAGGATCTGTTGAGAAAAGCATTCACTGCAACGAAATAAATTCTGAATGCGTGTATTTTTGTTTATTTTATTATATATATTGAGTTCGGGGAGTTTTAATAAAATTATTTAAACATTTTAATAAGTAAATAAATTTTTTTAGTAATTATAAAAAAAATAAAATAAAGGTAAATTAAAGTTAATAGAAAGTGTATATTTTTCTTCTAGAGAGATTTTGTTTTAATATTGAAAGAGTGTTTTTTATCGAAATAAAGTTTCGAATCTGACTGCCTAACAGAGGAATTAATGGGGCAGAGGGTCGTACAGACAATTTGAAACCCAAATCAAAGTCAGTCAGAATACAATTAAACGAAGGAAATTGTCAACTATTTTGAAAAACGATAATCAACAATGTTTTACATCATTAATGGACTTAATCGATTAATCGATTAAGGGTTAACCGATTAATATTTAATCGAAAATTATTAACCGATTAATGATTAACCAATTAATGGCTAAGCGATTAATATTTAATCGATTAATGGTTAACCGATTAATGGCTAAGCGATTAATATTTAATCGATTAATGGTTAACCGATTATTGGTTGACCTATTATTGGTTAACTGAATAATGGTTAATCGATTAATGGTTTAGCGATTAATAGTTAATCGATCAGTGTTCAACCAATTAATATTTATTGATTTACAGTTAATCGAATAACAGTTATTCGATTAATAGTTAACCGATTAATGGTGAACCGATTAGTAGTTAATCCCTTAATGCATTAAACACATTCACGACAGCAGGCTACCGACTACACGACTACAGAAAGAGAATACATGATTTTATATGGGAAAAGTAGCACGGACAACAACCTGCCTGTGTAGCCGTGATAATAATCATTCCCATATAAACACATGTATTTCATTTATGTATGTGGTCGTGTGGTCTGTAGTCTGCTGTCTGTCTAAATGTGTTTAATGTATAATTGTTAACCGATTAATAGTTAATCGATTATTGGTTAATCGATTAATGGTTAACCGATTATTTTTTAAATGATTAGTAGTTAATTGCTTGATTGTTAACCGATTAGTAATTAATCTATTAATGGTTAACCGATTAATGGTTAAATGATTACTGGTTAACAAGTTAGTAGTTAATCGATTAATGGTTTATTGCTTAAAGATTAACCGATTAATGATTAGGCGATTAATGGATAACCGCTTAATGGTTAACTGATTAACTGCTAGCCGATTGATGGTGATCCGATTAACGGTTAACCGATTAATGGTTAACCGATTTATGGTTAACCGTTTAATGGGTAACCGATTAATGGTTAAACAATTAATGGTTAACCGATTAATGCTTAACCATTTAAAGGTTAGGCTATTAACAGGTAATCGATTAATGTTTAACCGATTATTGATTAAGCTATTAATAATTAGCCGATTAATAGTTAATCGGGTAATGGTTTAGCGATTAATAGTTAATCGATCAGTGGTTACTCAATTACTAGTTAACTGATTAACAGTTAATCGATTAATAATTAACCCATTAGTAGTTAATCGCTTAATTATTAACCGATTAATAGTTAATCGATTAATGGTTAACCGGTTAATGGTTAAACGATTAATGATTAACAAATTAGTAGTTAAACGATTAATGTTGAACCGCTTAATGATTAACCGATTAATAATTAACCCATTAGTAGTTAATCGCTTAATTATTAACCGATTAATAGTTAATCGATTAATGGTTAACCGGTTAATAGTTAAACGATTAATGATTAACAAATTAGTAGTTAAACGATTAATGTTGAACCACTTAATGATTAACCGATTAATCGTTAACCGATTAATGGTTAACCGATTAATGCTTAACCATTTAAAGGTTAGGCTATTAGCAGGTAATCGATTAATGGTTAACCGATTATTGATTAAACTATTAATAATTAGCCGATTAATAGTTAATCGGGTAATGGTTTAGCGATTAATAGTTAATCGACCAATGGTTATTCGATTAATACTTAACTGACTAACAGTTAATCGAATAATGGTAAACCCATTAGTAGTTAATCGCTTAATTGTTAACCGATTAATAGTTAATCGATTAATGGTTAACCGGTTAATGGTTAAACGATTAATGATTAACAAATTAGTAGTTAAACGATTAATGTTGAACCGCTTAATGATTAACCGGTTAATGATTAATCGATTATTGGTTAAACGATTAATGGCTAACCAATTAATGGTTAACCAATTAAAAGTCAGAGGATTAATAGTTAAGCGATGAGTAGTTAATCGATTAATGGTTAATCGATTAATAATTAACCCTTTAATGGTTAACCAAATAATGTTTAACCGATTAATGCTTAACCAAGTAATAGTTAGCCGATTAACAGGGTACCGAGTAATGTTTAGCCGATTAATGGTTAACCGAATGAATTTCCTAGTAAATGTTGTTAAAACTGAAATTGAATTAAACTTATGCGTTTTTAATTTCTACTGCAAACTCGAAAAAGTTTTGAGAAATATATAATAGTTCAATGTTGAAAATAATATTAGTGACAGAAAACTTTTCCCACAAAAGCAGACTAAATTTTTCCTGTTGGTAATTGTAGAAATGCAATAATGACTTTCAAAATAAAGCCGCTGTAATAAATCGGCTAAGAAAAATCGACAGCAATTCCAGTTAGAAATTTTATACACTTATTTGAATGTATTTCAGTTAATTAAATGTTTTTTTTTTGTTATTTAACCAACAAGAGATTTATAAAATTTTCATCAGTTGTACAATTTCTTTATAGATGCGAGTATGTGTGTATGTACTAAAACGTTTTATCTTGTTAAATGCAATTAATTAATTTCAAAGTATGTGGGGAAAAAATATAAGAACACATTTTAAAAAATTGTATGCTCTTTTCAATCTCTAAATAGCAACTGTTTTACTTTTTTTTCAACGACTCAGGCTGCTTGTCATTGGGATGCAGAGACATAAAATGAAAATGGAAAAAAAATTAAGAAAATTTAAACGACATAGAGGTTTTCAATGTTAAACCTGCTGGCACTCGTATGAAAGAATTTTTTGTTTCTTCTTGCTGCTTTTGGCTCATCAATGGTTGGATCTGTAAATAGCAGTGCGTTCACAAACACATGATGCCACAAGAAAATCTAGATTGCAGCTTAAGCTGCATGAGGACAAGAATCATGCAAATGGTAATACGACGTTTCAACCAATTTTTATTCTGTTGCTGTCTTTTTTTTTTGGTATTTTGTTGTTGTTGTTTAATTTCCTTATTGCAGGTTTTTGTGTGTATAATTGACTTAACTGCGCATGTGATTAAATCTACCAAAGAAACGCAATTTTTATAAAACGGCTTGACTTTCTTTAACCCGTACTTGTCTGCATATGCATAAATATGTTTGCATGTGCTGCGGAGCTCTCGTATGTTATTTGCTTTCAAGAAATGATTGCAGCGGCAATATGCAGTAGTTGTAATTTTTGTGTAATTCCTTTTCTTTCTTTTTTATACTGCAGCATTTTTTTCTGCTTGATTAAGCAAAAAATAAAAAAAAATTAGTTTATAAAAGTCACACTGAGCATAGAGCTTAACATAAATTGCAAAACAGTGGGAGGTCTCGAAAGGGCATCAGACTTGCTTGAAAATTCGATCAAGTTGTTTTGTTTTGTGTGATTTAAACTTTCCTTGTTTTGTAAAAAAAATCCTTAGACGTACAAGAGTACAGGACTCTATATATGTATAAAAATGTTGCTTAAACTTTTTGTTGGGTGTTCTTTTTTGCGGTATAAAAATCGATGCTATTATTTCTCAGATCTTCGGAAGTTTCCCATGACTTTAAAAATAAATAAATAAATTGTCATCAGAAGTGTAAAGTGGCAGGCATCAAGGTTTATGTGTTCTATGAAGTAAGAAATATTTTAAATATTTTAAAAACAAAAACGTTTATTTGTTGGCTCTTAATACAAGCGTTCACTGTAAAAGTGTGTAGATTATTTTTCTTTTCAAAAACGTTTTCCTTATTTCTGTTTTTTTCGTTTTCGTTTGTTTCATTATCCACATTTATTTCAGTTGACACTGTAATACATTTTCGCATTTAGTGTTGCGTTTTAGCGCAGCACACGTACGAACATGTACCTTGTCACATCTGTTCTCTTTTTGGATTGCTGTTGGTGAATTTTGTGTTAGTGTGTGTGTGTGTGTGTGTGTGAAATAAAAGCAACTGAAGTAATTTTAATTTATAAAATATACCGTTGTTTCATTCCTCTAATGTTGCCATTGCAATATACCGACGCTGGAGATGATCGCCAAACAAATGATGTGATATATTTATAAATGTCACATACTCGTATGCTGGTATTAAAAATTTCAAATGCCAAAAAGCAAGGAAGTATGCTTGCATTTCATGCACTCTAAATTGTCGAGTATTTGGAGTTCATTATTTTCAAATAATCTGACATCTATATATATATATATATATATATATATATATATATATATATATATATATATATATATAAATTACTGTTTATTTTCTATACGACCCCACTGTGCTCTGGCCAAATTAGAGAAAATTGTGCAGAATCTTAAATATTATCGATAAATTAAAAATGTAAGAAAATTAATAAATGAATCATATCTGTAAGATGAATATTGGGATACATCAGTTACAAAAATATAGTTTTAAATATGCGTTTGTTTATCAAATATTCTGAAAATTCGATTTGAAAGTTGAAGGTATAGAGATAGAAAAAAATTTTGACTGTAGAATCCACAGGATTCTATATATTTTGCTATAATATGTTCTTCTTTCAATCAAAAAATTTAACATGAGCTGCACATTTTATGATGTACTTTTTATAATAACTTGCACTTTTTATAACGACTTGCACTTTTTATAATGACTTGCACTTTTCTTAATGACTTGCACTTTTTACAATGACTTGCACTTTTTATAATGACTTGCACTTTTCTTGATGACTTGCACTTTTTATAATGACTTGCACTTTTCTTCATGACTTGCACTTTTTATAACGACTTGCACTGTTTATAATGACTTGCACTATTTATGATGACTTGCACTTTTTATAATGACTTGCACTTTTCTTAATGACTTTCACTTTTTTTTTTTAATCTTATATGTACCAGCACTCAGGGGATGACCCCTATATATACAATGCATTGCGCCGGAACTGAAAACGAGGGGATAGTATTGAGGGGACAGATTAGGAAAGATGAGAAGATAGACAGTTGTTTTTGTAGCTATTTCAACCGTTTACTTCGCCGGCTAATTTTTGCTACAGGGCATTTATAATGACTTGCACTTTTTTTAATGACCTGCACTATTTATAACGACTTGCACTTTTTATAATGACCTACACTTTTTATAATTACTTGCACTTTTTAAAATGACTTGCATTTTTCTTAATGGCTTGCACTTTTCTTAATGACTTGCACTATTTATAACGACTTGTACTTTTTATGACTTGCACTTTTCTTAATGACTTGCACTTTTATAATGACTTGCAATTCTTTACTTCATGAATTGCACTTTTTATAATGACTTGCACTTTTCTTAATGACTTGCACTTTTTATAATGACTGGCACTTTTTATAATGGCTTCCACGTTTTATGATGACTTGCACTTTTTATAATGACTTACACTTTTTATAATGACTTTCACTTTTTATAATGACTTGCACTTTTCCTAATGACTTGCACTTTTTATAATGACTTGCACTATTTATAACAACTTGCACTTTTTATAATGACTTGCACTTTTTATAATGAACTTGCAATTTTTATAACGACTTACACTTTTTATAATGACTTGCTATTTTTATGATGACTTATGCTCTATATACTGTCTTGCACTTTTTATAATGCTTTGCACTTTTATTAATGACTTGCACTTTTTAAAATAACTTGCACTATTTTCCTTAATAATATAATAAATATAAAAGTAATTCGGTATCTCTGTCTGCCTATCTCTTTGTCTGTCTGTTACTTTTTCACACTCAAACCGCTGAACCGATTTAGATGAAATTTGGCATAATTTCTAGGAACAACATTAGGTGGTTTTTGTGTTTGGAAATTATCCTACTAATTGGTCGAAATTTTTGTAGACAAATGAAATTATTAAACTGATAACTATGGACATTTTATACCTCAATACAGTTGAGTTAACAATGTATTTGTTTTTGAAATTATGAAACTGATAACTAAGAACGTTTTAAACTTTGATACGGTAAAAATACTGCACATCATTGCGGAAAAAGTTGCGGGTAAAATCTATTTTAAATATATATAAAATATTGAAAATAATTTCTTTTAAAGTATTACCTAACTCACACCGAAGGCATGTTTGTTTGTTTGTTCAGCCTGGCGCTATGAACGTCCATTGCAAATAATTGCGTATGTTCGCAAACAAACATTCACTTTTTCCCTCTTATTAAAAATACTCACATGTTCATACTTATATCCCTTATTTTTCTACTTTTGCGTTTTATATCATTCTTTCGTGTGTTTCTGATTGTGTTCGATACTTGTTAAAATTCCAATAAAAGTTTGTAATTGACATTTGTCTTTGTTGTATGTTTATTGTGAACAACGATTTCAGTAATCAACAACAGTAATAGCCGAAGCATCTGTACCGGCAGCAGCACCAGCACCAGCAGCATCATCAGTACCAGCTCCAGCTGCAGCTCCACCTAACAGCAACATGCAACAAACCTAACAACAGTAATTTGGAAAACAAACTAAATCATCACTTTAACATGCTGCAGAACAACGATTGAAGAACATGAGAATGGGCGGTAGTTTAAAAGAAAAAAAAAGTTGTGGAGAAAAACATGCTGTGTTACCACAAAACATGATTAACCATGTTTCGAAATCGAAAAATGGTCTATAGAAATGGCAAAAATGCTACCACTGGCCGTTTAGTAGAGTTTGAATTGTAAAATGAAAAATTCCAATCAAATAAATAAGATTATTGAAGTTTTTTCTGCTTCAACTAGAGGAGAAAGGTATCTGGAGTTGTAACGGAAATATGGTTGGGGAAAAGTTTCAAATACTTTTTGAAGTTTTAAGTTAAATCGTTTGTTTGTTTGTCTTTGTTATGGAGAGTTTGAAAACAATTCATTTTTATTTGCGTTTTGTATTGGAAATATTACAGTTAAGAGCAGAATGATAGTGATGTAGAAATCTAAGAGATTTTTTTTTACATATAATTTAAAAAGCTTTAAATATTTGACCGGGTGGAATATTGAATACCCTCCAAATATTTAGTAAGTAAATTTAAATGTTTAACTTGGTGGGACAGGGTTCCTTGAAGAAATTTCTGTACCCAATTTTAAATCTCTATTTTGAGACAGTCATTCAGGGAAGGGCCGTCTGCAAGATAAGTTTCTTATAGGCTTAAGGAATAAAATTTTTTCAATATTTACACTATTTTTGCATATAATATCGTACGTCAACGCCCAATAAAGTGGGCGCGGTCCGGAAATAGACTATATCATGTTTTTCACAGACGAGCATTGCTAGACCGTTTTAGACTTCATCACTGATAAAGAATATATACACTTTATGGGGTCCAATTCTTTTTGGAGGGTATTAAAACTGCATTTTGTCGGGGTCGCACTGACAAGGGCCGTGGGGGAGACATTTCAGCTTTGCCATAAAATACTCAAAATAAATTAAATGTAAATATTAAATAATTAAATGTAAAATTTTTTTTCTCTGTTTTTTAATAGGGTCATTTAGGCAACAAAAGGGGAGGAGGGGGCTAGGGCAGAGGCGGATCAGGTTACGTCTCAGCATATAAATGTTATTTTTAAGGAATAAGAAATACAATTTGTTAGATTTTTACACCATTTTTGCATATAATAACGCCCACTAAAGAAGGCGGGATCAAAAAATTATTTTTTTTATTTTAGGGCTCCAAGTCAAGGAGGTCAGACCTCCTTTTTTTATCTGGGACCAGCACTCAGGGAATGACCCCTATAGGGTAACACAACTACGCACTAAAGCTAATCAGAAGAATTCAACACAATATTACATGACTCAGTGCGGGCTCGAACTCACGACCCTCCGTTTCATAGTCTCGTGTTCTACACCTTCAGCCAACAGCACCCTTTGACATAAAAATATATCATTTGCTTAACAAAATTACAAAAAATATTTAAAAATTATGTATTTTTTTTAGAGGTTGATGTGGTTCTTCTTAGGGGAACTTGTTCACCTCTGGACCGATTCAGCCCATTTAATAAATTGATCTGTACTATCTTTCAAAAAATATTCATACCAAATTTCAAGCTCTTTTCTTTTGGACTGAATCGTGATGTCCACAGATGGACTGACGGACATGCTCAAATTGTTTTAGATTTCATCACTGATCAAGAATATATACTATATACTTTATGGGGTCTCAGATGGATATTTCCCTGCGTTACAAAGGGAATGACAAAGTGAATATACCCTCCAATTCTGTTTTGGTGGGTATAAAAAAAAACGTTTAAAAACTGTTTAACTGTTGTTTTTTAGAGGTTGGCTTAGTTCTTGTTAGGGGAACTTTTTTTCCCTATGGCCCGATTCAGCCCATTGACGAACTTGACCTGTGCTATCCTACCAGATATATTTATAGCAAATTTCAAGAGTCTAGCCTTTTTCGTGTGGACTGATTAGTGATTTCCACAGACGGGCGGACATGCTGAGATCGTCTGAGATTTCATCACTGATCAAGAATATATATATATACCTTATTGGGGTCTCAGATCGGCATTACACATGGAATGACAAAGTGAATATACCCTCAAATTCTTGTTGGTATAAAAATTGGAGAAATGTTGGCTTAAGTGTTTAGAAGTAAAAGGAGATTTTGCTGAAAAATAAAATAACTTTTTATATGAAGACCTGGATTTCATTAAAAAAAGTCAGGGGCTTATTGATCCACTCTCGTAAATAACATGGCATTGTTTATATTATCTATTGCATTGTATTTGGTTTTTTACTGTAACAAATCTGGATTTAAACATAAACGATCTCTTGACATTTTTAAAGCGCTTTATTTACTCTTCGCTACATGACCCGTTCACATGTTGGCAAATACAAATAAATATTTGTTTGTTAACCACCATTATGTTTTCCCACACACTCACTTGAGTGTAAGTGGTTTGCAATAGAGAAAGCGTATGTGTGTGTGTGTGTGTGTGAGTAACTACAAATCAAAAACACTACTGCATGCAGTGTTGTAGCAGTTATTGAGTTGGTAAACTAACACATGCAGAGACAAGCGGGCAGACAAACAAATAAAAAGCCAAAGACAGATTCCGTTGTTAACAGATGAAAGTAAATGTTGTAGTTGTTATTGTTGTTGTTGACTGTTCTTCTGTAAATGTCTAGGAAAAGCGAACCAAATAGCACATGTCTGCTCACGATTGCAATTACCAAATAACAAATAAACTTGTGTGGTCAATTGCGGAATACAATAAAAACGACAACAGCAAGCAGCAGCAAGCGACAGCAATGAAATCTTTAATGAAAACTGCCTTTTACACAAGAATCACTCAATTTAACTTGAATTGAAAGAAAATGTTTTTATATTTTTACGTAAAACATTTCTTTTAATATTAAATCATTTAATTTTTTGATATTTTTGCTTTTTCTCAGCACAACTTTTAAAACCTACTCATTGTTGTTGCTGTTTTGTTGCTGATTTTCTTCGACTGGCAACTTTCTCTCCAGTCCCACTTATTTTGTTACACTGGCTGTTTATTTAGCAAAAATTAGTTGTGTTTTTTTTTTCTTTTTTGTTTCAACAGTTTTTGCAAGTTTATTTTTAGCCATGGCTAATTAGCTAGTGTAATTAAATGTTGTTGCAAAAAAGCAAGTATACTTTTCGGTTAGTTTATTAATACTCTTGTTTTTTATTCATTATTAGTTTTATAACTCAAACAAATTAATAAACTTAGTGAGAGATGCAAGTGCTGAATATAATAATAAATATTTTTTTAATAAAACTATTCACCAACAATTAGATATTTTTTAATATTACCAGGCTCTAAAGGGTGATCCAACGAAAACACTCGTTGTTAATTTTAAAAAGAACAGAAAGTTTTTAATGATTTTAATAAAAAGTTTCCCTAAGAAAAACTGAACCAACCTCTAAAAAACCACATAATGTTTAAACATTTTTTTTTGTAATTTTTTTTTTTTTTAGGAGTAGGACCAGCGCTCAGGGGATGACCCCTATATATGTAATGCATTGCGCCAGAACTGAAAACGAGGGGATAGTATTGAGGGGACAGCTTAGGAAAGATGAGAAGATAGACAGTTTTTTTTTTGTAGCTATTTCAACCTTTTACTTCGCCGGCTAATTTTTGTTACAGGGCCGACGAAGGTGGGTGCTGTTACTCTGCTTTTAGAACATGATAGTGTCAGTCGCTGCCAATTCTGTTCAGTGACCAGTGACTATGCCTTCATCATTGAAACAGGCTGGCAACAATTAACACAACCATGCACTAATGCTGATCAGAAGAATTCAACACAATATTTCATGACTCAGCGCGGGCTCGAACTCAGGAACCTCCGCTTCATAGTCTCGTGTTCTACTACTTCAGCCAACAGCACCAACAAGAGTTGTGGTTTCAACAAGATGGTGCAACCCGACCTGCCTCCCACAATTGATTTATTGAAAGAAACATTTGGCAAACGCATAATTTCATGTTTCGGAAATGTAGTGGCCGTCAAGATCGTGCGATTTAACTGCGCTGCACTATATTCGGTGGGGATACGTGAAGTGTCTATTCTACGCCGATAAGCCCGAAACGATTGACTACTTGGAGGGAAACATTCGCCGCGCCCGCCTATTTTAGAGGGCGTTATTATATTATATTTATATTATCCCTCCGTCTGTGTAAATCACGATTCCGTCCAAACGAAAAGAGCTAGACTCTTAAAATTTGGTACAAATATATTTTTTGAAGCTTAGAGCAAATTAAGTTCGGGGATGGGCTAAATCGGTCAAAAGGGAAAAAAGTTCCCCTAAGAAAAACTAAACCAACCCAGAAAAAACAACATGATTTTTTAAATTTTTTGGTTATTTTGATAAGCAAATGATATATTTTTATGTCAAAGAACGGCCAACGCGTTAAACTTGGAGCCATAAAATAAAATTATTTTTGAACCCCGCCCACTTTAGTGGGCGTTATTATAGACAAAAATAGTATAACAATTTAACAAATTGTTTTACTTAAGCCTACATTCCTTAAAAATAACATTTTTATGCTTTAATGACGAAACTGAAACGAAACCTGGTACTACTCCGCCCTACCCCCTCCTCCCCCTTCACCGCCTAAATGACCCTACCAAAAAAAAAAATTTTTATTTTGTATACAATTATCCCAAGCATTTATTTTTAGAGTTTTATGACTGCCGATTTCTGTACTACCCCCTCCTCCCCCTTTGCCCTCTAAATGACCCTATCAAAAAATATATAAAATTTTTTTTGAATTTTGTATGTAATCAACCCAAGCATTTATTCTTAGATTTTTATGACTACCTGTTTCTGTCCTACACCCTCCTCCCCTTTTTTCCCCCTAAATGACCCTACAAAAAATATATAATTTTTTTTTTTAATTTTGTATATAATCATCCAAAGCATTTATTTTAAGATTTTTAGGACTGCCTGTTTCTGTCCTACCCCCCTCCTTCCCCTTTGCCCTCTAAATGACCCTATAAAAAAATAGATATATAAAATTTTATTTTATATATAATTATCCCAAGCATTTATTTTTAGAGCTTTATGACAAAGGTGAAATGTTACCGCCACAGCCCTTGCCAGAGCGACCCCGCCAAAATACAGTTTTTATACCCTCCAAAGAGAATTGGACCCTATAAAGTAAATATGCATATCCTTGATTAGTGATGAAGTCTAAGACGATCTAGCAATGCCAATACGTCCGTCTGTGGAAAACGCGATACAGTATTTTTTTGGACCCCGCCCCAGATGTGCAGTACCCCCCCCCCCCCCCTCTTTTTTTTTTTAGGAGTAGGGCCAGCACTCAGGGAATGACCCCTACATATGCAATGCATTGCGCCGGAACTGAAAACGAGGGGACAGATTAGGAAAGATGAGATGATGAGACAGTTTTTTTGTAGCTATTTCAACCTTTTTACTTCGCCGGCTAATTTTTGCTACAGGGCCGACCAAATGACCCTATTAAATTAAATTAAAAAAATACTCTTAATAACTCCAAAATTTTACTTTTTAGTGTTTTATAGCAAAGGTGAGATGTCTCCCCAACGGCCCCTTACCGGAGTGACCCTGCCAAATTGGTTTTTTATATACTAAATATATCGAGGGTATTTACGGTTCGACCCGGTCGAATATAATGCTCTTACTTGTTTTCTGCTAATTCATTTAGCTAAAATATACAGATTTCACTATTTATTAATAATAAGTACCTTTTTTCATTTTGACAAAGCTGACATTTCACGCAAAATTTCTTTTAAAAACTTTTGAAAAAAAAAATTTTTCCCAAAAAAAAAAATTTTTATTTTGGAACAAAAATTTTTTTGTATCCTGAATACGGATACAAAAATAAAAAATCCAAGCTGCCATCTAAAAAAAAAATTATTTTTTTACAAATTCAATTTAAATATGCGATGACATAAAATCGTGCCAGATATAAAAAAATTTTTTACAAAATATGGTCCAAAATTAAGAATATTTTCAGGCACATCTTTTATAGCCGGTTTTATAAAAATTCTTTTATTTTTGTATTTAATTGTATTCTACCTGCCATCGCCATAACATGAGAGAGAACATTAACAATGGCACTAAACAGCCAGTCACTTACTATTAGTTTTAACTAAATTGCAATCAAATAGCCAAGTAATCACACGGTAGAACAACTACACGTACACACACTTTTTATGTTGGCCATGTAACAAAAAAATAAATGTCGTTGGAAGAGACAGCCATACAATCAGCTAAACTATCGGAGATACAACGACTCACAGCAAGTGGCTAGAAATTTTATATGCGACTTTAATAGAAATTGTAATAGTTTGGACTATTAGTTTGTACTGCGATTACAACCTCTGCCATTGCCATGGTACCAGCTACTACGAACAGTAATAGTTGAAGTGATAATAAAGCAAAGAATAGTCGCTACACACTCGCACTTGTGCAGTTGGTAGATTATGAATATCTTGTTTGGGTATTGCAGCACAGTGGGCCACACAACTTACAGGATGTTACATTTTATTATAAATTTTTGGTTATTTTTTTTTTAATACTAGAAGCTTAATTTAAAAAGAAAGATTACTGATTTATAGCAATAAATAAATTAAATAAGATTTTCACACAAAAATTTATTTTTTTAGATGCCTCTTATGAATCACAATTTTTAAATGTTAAAAAATTATATAAAATATTTAGTATCATTTTTTATTTTCCAATAATTAATTGCTATTAATTCCGCACAATTTTAAATTTTACTGTAGATGTTAGTGGCACCACCATAACCATATACTTAACAACTTTCAATAAAAACAACAAAGACAACAGCGGCATTACAACAATCTTGGTCTTGGTTTCATATATTTAGTGCATGAGCTAAAAAGAAGCAAAAGAAAATATTTAGTAGAAAAAACAAAACTTATAGCAGTAAAATTTTACGCATTGAATCACGAAGTGAAGAGAGGAGAAGGTAAGCGTTCCAATTTCATTTAAGTTATTCGGCAATATACGAGTCTAATACATTGTTCAGACATATACTTTAAATGAGCTTATCACAATTAATATCCATTATTGAGCTCAATTAACCATGTAAAAATTAATCATAAAAAATTATAATTAAGTGACTGCTCAATTAACACTTAATTGTTATAAAATCGAGAAAAATTAAAAATGCAACACTAATAAAATCCGGGCTTAGTGAGCAAAACACAACTCACTGAACAAAGTTAGCAGAGACATACCACCTAAATTGTGGGAAAGGTAAAAAAACCAATAAACCAAATATGTCGAGGCATATTGAAGTTAAGTTACTGATATTAAATTGATTATTAATTATAAAATTAACAAGTAAAAGTGCTATATTCGGCTGTGGCGAATCTTAAATACCCTTCACAAATGTAATTCTTCTTTCTTTCTTTCTTGCCAAAACAGAAAGTAGCTTTAATTAAAAAATTATTTAAAAAAACAAAATGATATTATAAGCTACTTTTATATTTAAGACAACGTTTAAATTTTTTGGTTAGGAAGCTAAATGTTTGGCTCTTCTTACTTCCGATACCTCTGAACGTCTTTCAAAAATATTATATAAATTTAATTTACAAACAAACAAAAAATCCGTTTCATGTACCCCAAAAAGTTCTAATTGTCCAACCGTAGAATCGTCTTTTAGATTTTGTTGGTTTTTAATACCAGTTTACTTCTTCGTGATATATAAAGTAGGTATAATTCATCATGAAAATCAAAAATAACAAATAATATGGTTGCTTTTATGAATCAGAAAATGTCGATTTTCCAACCCTGGAACTGAATTTCAAGTTTTTTAATGCTAATTTAATTTTTTTTTGATATATAAAATAGGTTTAATTCACTAAAAACACATAATTTGGATTTTATGTGTGTACTTTTATGTACCAAAAATATTTCGATTTTCCAACCCTGGAAGCGAAATTTAAATTTTTTTAAATTTTCTTTATCAATTGCAAATCTTCATGAGGTATAAAGTAGATTTGTTTAAGAAAAACTCGAATTTTGCAACCATTTTGGTTATTACATGTACTACAAAATATTGCATGTACCAAAAAAAATTTAATTTTTCCAACCCTGGAAACGAAATTTTAATTTTTTTTTTTTTATCAGTGCAACGCTTTTTGAGGTATAAAGTAGTTTTCTTTAAGAAAAATTTCAAGTTTTTTACCATTTTGGTAACATTCATGTATTATTAAATATTTCACTTGTCCATCCCTGGATTCGAAATTATATATTTTATTTTTCAATTTTTGATACCAATTTTGTTCTTCCTATATTATAAGAGAGTTTTAGTTAGCAAAAAACAAAAAAAAACATCAGTTGCCCGTTTGATTACTTTCATGTATAAAAAATTTTATTTCCCACCCCTGGAAGCAAAATCTGAATTAAATTTTTTTTTTTTTGCCAATGCAAATCTTCATGACGTATAAAGAGGTTTTGTTAAAGAAGAACTTGAAATTTTTAACAAATTTATTTTCTACATGTACTACAAAATACGGAATGGGCCGAAAACAAAATTTTAATTTTCCATCCCTGGAAAAAAAATTATTTTTTCAGTTTTTAATAGACCATTGAGGCTCCCCAAAGCACGAAATTGGTTTAATTTACAAACACTAAAAAAAATAATTGATTTTTGGTATAAATTTTGGGTCGAAAAATAGGTGTAAGCCTCCCAGCTCTGGAACCATACTTCGGATCTTTCTGAATTTCAATACCACTCTATATAAGCTCATTTCCAATCCAACGGTCCAAGAACGAAGTCTCTATCTCTTCTGTGCGCTTGGGAAAACCAATTTTACGTACAGACATCGTTATTCATAAGGATCCAGAATATATTTACTTTATGGGGTCCCATGTTGAAATCGAAGAAATTACACACGGTATGACAAACCTATATATACCCTTTTACTTTTTTGTGAAGGGTATAAAAAAAAGATCACAGATTTGAATTTGGGGTCCTCATGAATATGAAAATGTTTTTAGTTGTCACAAGTTAATTAAATTGACTAAATTGTGTATATGTAAACAGGAGGATAATTATGGCAATTTAGTGAATATTGACTCAATTAAAAATCCCTATTTGAACACCATATGATATAGCGCAATACTTTGGTGGTCAATGCAACAGCATCGTGATTTATAGCTATCACGGCAGCCTTTGGCCTTGAGATGCTCTTAAATTAAGCCGTTAGTTCCGGGTATGATATTTTGATTCTAGTGTTTTCTTCTGTGTTCTATTTATGCCATGGCGGACACCTTCTCTTACTGTGTGCTGGTTGTCTTATATTTTACATACATTTGCCAACAACAAAAACAACAATGACAACACCAATAATGGTCGTATCTTAAATTTAAAACTTTAACTAGTTTCACATACCAACTTCTTGCATTGCAAAGTATGCGTACGAAATTACACAGAAAGAAATAGACGTTGTTAGTGGCAATTACATTGACAATTTCTATTAACAAAAGGAAAATTTTTATTGTTAAACGTACAGATGATTCCTTTACCCAAATTTGTAAAAAAATATCAAATTCAACTTGTCCCCAGGTTTAAAATGAAAAAAAATTGTGTTAAACAACAGAGTCCCACATCCATAAAATTAAGAAATATTTTATTTATTTGAATAAAATGTATAAATTTTGGGTCCTTATAAACATGGAAGGCGAATAAGCGCTGTCCTTGTGTCTATCTATAGGTAAAATCGATTTTCCGAAGACCCCCAGAAGGCTAATGATGTCAGTCTTGGATTATTGTGTTACAACTGGTCCTAAATAGATTTTTTTTAATTGGACCAAAACTCGAGGAATAAGCCCTACATATATAGTGCATTGCGCCGGAACTATAAACATGGGCATAGTATTGAGAAGACAAGGGAAGTAGCTGAGAAGATAGAGAAATTTCTTAGTAGTTATTGGAACCTTTTTACTTAGCCGGCTAATTTATTGCTACAGGACCGAGGAAGAAGGAAGCTGTTGCTCTGTCCTTTAGTACATGATGGTGTTTGGCGTCGACAGTTATGGTCAGTTACCAGTACTATGCCTTAGTCATGCTGATAAATAAAATTCGACACCAGTTTAATGAGGGAGTGCAGAGTCGAACTCGAGACTTACTGCTTTATAGTCTCGCCAGCACCCCAATCCATTTTGTCTGCAATTAATTGAATACTTTTCATAACCGGATCTTGCCTGACGTTAAATTAACACAATCAAACAAAAAATTTCCTTGCAGTGTATAACAAATAGAGTGCAATCATTTAAAGAACAATAGCAAAAAAAACGATCTACAACATTTTGTTGCACGTAATTGTATAATAAAATTGTTTAAACCGTGTACTTTTGTGTGACTTGGCATTATACGACGATGACTGCGATGATGATGATGATGATGATGACGATGATGATGGTATTGCAATGCAGATGAATTTTGCATTTAGATTTAGCTGCACTTGCATGGCTGTGCCAATATTGGTAGTTAGTAGCTCTGGTAGTTCTAGTCAGTAGACAGTCCTTTCAATTTTTTTCCATGTTTTCTTTTATTAGTTTATTTTTATGTTTCGTATAATTTTACTTAAAGAATGTAAACGAGAAAATTGCAAAACACTTAGGTTTCAGTTGAATCTTGGTTTTTTCCCCGAACTACTTCTTCTCCATTGCAGTTGTTTAGTTGCAGTTAAATTGAATTAACTGCACAAATCTTAAGTTCACTTTTAAACACTATTTTAAGAAATAGAAGAAAAAAAACTAGACAAGCAATCTTAACAAAAATTGAGGAAATCAAATTTGGTCATCAATCTTATATGTACGTTAACAAGAAAGCAGTGGCAAGACAGTGAAAAGTTGGTAAAGACAGAAGGCCAAGGCAACTAGTTTTATGGATGATCATTCAGGGACTCTAAGAATATTTGTTTTTTTTTTTTTAATTTACAAGTTAAAATATTTAGTCAGTCAAACTGTAGTTATTTAACAATTTATAGAACTCCGTATTCAATTTTATGTTAATGAAGAGTTTCTTTTTATTTTTTATTTTTTCATTAAGTTAACCGACAGAAGGAGTTTTTTATTTTTATTTTAAAGGTTACTAAGAATTTTTTTTAATTTTACAATTAAAATACAGTGCTGTTCAAAAAAATAGATTCACTTTCTGTCCAAAAAGTCTACCATTTCTAAATCTCTTATAGTAAGAAGTATATGTAAAAAAGTAACTGCACTCTGTTTACTGATCTCTTATAAATATAATGCCGTTACTTTTCAAAAATTGCAAGAGTCACTTTAGAAATGGTAAACTTTTGGAAGAGAAGGTGAATCTATTTTTTTTTTTTTTTTGAACAGCACTGTATTTAGCCAGTCAAATTGAAGTCATTTAACAATTTAGAGAAATTTCGTAAAAATTATGTTGCTTAATAATTTTTTTTATTAGTTTATGATATATTTTTCAATGAGTTGACCGCCAGAAGGAGTTTTTTTTAAAGGATTGCCAGAATTTCTTTTAAATTATGAAATTAAAATATTTTGTCATACAAATTGAAGTCACATAAAAATTCCAAAAATTCCGTATTAAAATTTATGTTAAATAACAGCTTATTTTTTATTATTAATTTTTTCCATTAAGTTAACCGCCAGAAGGAGTTTTTTGAAGAATACTAGGAATATTTATATTTTTCTCAATTTTAAAATTAAAATATTTAGCTAGTCAAATTGAAATCATTTAATAATTTAAAGAAATTCTGTATTAAAAATTATGTTGTTAAAAATTGTTCTATTAAGTTGCGATAGTTTTTATTAATTTATGATTTTTTTTATTGATATAACAGACAGAAGGAGTTTTCATGAAGAATTCTACAAAGTTTTTAATATAACGGTAAAATATTAGCTCAGCCAAATTGAAACGATTTAAAGATTTAAAGAAAGTTAGTATTAAAATTTATTTTAATCAACAGTTTTTTTATTAATTTATAATATAATATTTTTTTCTTTTTTTTTTGAATTAAGTTGACCTACAGAAGGAGTTTTTATGAAGGTGATAATAAGTTACAGTTTATTAGAAAATTACACGAAAATATCTCAAAGAATTTGAATGCTGAAAAGTAGAAATACTTTTATATTTGATTCATTATTCATTGTGTCAAATGTACCCAAATGTATGACAAATAATTGCCCGAAATAATCTTAATTATTTAAATGGCCAAGCAAAATCAACAGAAATGCCTGAGGGAAAAATTCCCAAATCAATTAAAACAAATTTTAGTAAAGCAGAACTTTGAGATTTTTCTTAATTATTCATTATGACTATGATATTAAATGGTTTTTATTAATATATAAATTCATTAAACACTTTGAGTCTCAGGTCAGACCAAATAACAAATTTTTCTGGCTAAAGTGAAGTACAGGAGTGCATGGATATAGACGAGCTGAAAAATCCAATACTTCGCTTTTGTAGCATGTGCTGGCATGATTATCGTGTAACATATTTTAAGGCTTTCAAATATGTTTGGAATTGGCTCAGCCGATTCCCACGTGATAAGCGGTGATTGATGTAGTTCTTCGAGTCCTATAAAATAGTTGAGAGAACACAAATGAAAATATATAAAATTTGGGATTTTTTTTCGAATATTTTTCGTTCACGATACCTCACGATCATAAAAACCGCTGTAGCGTTGGCTGAAAATGACTATTTCGCTTATTTCTTTTTTACACGACGCACTACAGGCTGCCAGTTTTGTTTAACACATCCAGCCCTCATGGCTCCTAGAAGGTCACATAGTGTTACACAATCACCTAAGGTGTTCTCAAGCAAAAGCCTTGAAAATGCAGAATTTTGTTCTCTATCGTTTTGCATACTAAAATTTTTCCAAGTGTCCCGCTAGATTGGCAAAAACGGCCCTATGTGCATTGTAAGTCCTCACTGGTTTAGGTATAGTCTTATACATAAACAGTGTTGTTTAAAAAGTTAACCGCGACTTAGGACCTAGTCAACAATAGAATCGCTTAGTTTCAATTTTTTAAGATGCCCTTTTTAGCTTTGAAAAGAAATAGAAATATATATATATAGAAAATGGCTATTAACCTTGTGAATGAAAAATGACGTCTGGCTTGATATTACGGAAAAAAACCCTAAACCTTCAACGATAAATTATAACAACCCAAATGAATCATCAACTTTAAGCACAGATAAAGATACCAACATCATTTATTACAAAATCCTGGAAAGTAACGAGTTTTATTAAAAAAATAAAAGAAGCAAAATTATTCCAATTTACTATACATCATCATCTAATCTGCTTTAATCACTGTCACTCAATTTCCATGCTAATCAACTCATTAAAATCTCTTAAGGAAACGACGACTGACGCTGCGCCTATAAACTTACAATCCCCAAAAAAAAGCCAACAAAACAAATGAACAGAAAAAGTGAGCTTTTAATGAATGTTCCGTTTCGTTTGTTTTTTTGTTTGTTTGTTACTTCAAATCAACAATAAACAAAACCAACAAGAACAAAAAAGAAAAAATTTGACAACCAAACGATGAATTGTAGTGATAATACGGGGCATAAATTTTATTACCATTTTACCATTTTTACGTGTCGTTTTTTTTTTATTATTATTTTCAACTTGAACGTTTTGCTACTTTTCTTGGTAGCAAACAAACTTATACACAACCAGATAGAATATATTTATAAGTAAAAAGAATAAGAGAGCGAGGCTAAAGCCTAAGACTCGTTAAAAGGGCTTTATCTTGATTTTGGTGACAATCAATTTAAGCTCAACGACATTGTGATTTACTACCACTCAGTCAGCTGGAAGCAGTAAGAGTTGTTTTTGTTTCTTGTTGTTCCTACAAAATTTCTGACTGAATGAATGCCTGTCTGTCTGTCTGTCTTGACTTGTGTGCCTCGTATATTTGGCGTGTTTGCTGTAACTGACTAAATTGCTACTTTAGTTGGTTGATGGTATGAGTTTTATTTCACTACTTTAAAAATATAGTTGTTGTCTAATAAGAGGAACAACAGCAACAACAACAAATATCTGAATAATCTTTATTATTCGTATCTTCTACTCTATCCGTGTTTTGCATATTTCCTGTTCAAAATACATGTTGGCAATTATTCCTTGCTGTTTTAATTTAATTTTAAAGTGGCCATACTATTAAGATTTTTAATTAGAATTGTGGTTTGTCGTATTAAAAATGTATCAACTCCCTTAAAGCAAAGCCATGAACACTTAAGCGACAACAGGCTACATGGCCACACAATGCCACACAATTTTTATCGTGCTTTTGAATTATTTTGGACACAACCAACACAATCATTCTGATTTTTTTAAATAAGACTATTTTATATCTTCACTAAGAATTGAAGAGCTTTAAAAATCGAAAATTTTTTAATTCAGAGATAGAGAACGATTTTTTTTGGCACATAAAAATAAAAAGTCAATAGGTTTTGTTTTTTTAGTGAGATAAACCTGTTTTATATTTCAAAAAGAATTCAATTTGTATAATTAAAATATTGAACAATCCAAAAATTTTTTTGGAACACAAAAGTAACCAAATAAATGGCTAATTTTGGGTTTTTGCACTAAAAATATATAAATCAAAATTCGATTCCAGGGTTCGAAAATCGAATTTCTTTTTTGTACATGAAAATCACCAAATAAGTTATTAGTTTTTTTTTAATTTTAAATTAAAACTATTTTACTAGGAAAAATGTAATTGGTATTAAAAATCAAGATTTCGATCCCAGGGTTTTTTTTTGTGAACCAAAACTATTTCATGCTTCAGAAAGAATAAAATTGGTGTTATTAGAAATAATAAGAAGAAAAAACTCGATTTCAGGGTTCGAAAATCGAACGTCTTTTTTTGTACATGAAAATTGGTGGTATTAGAAATAATAATAAGAAAAAACTCGATTCCAGGGTTTGAAAATCGAACGTCTTTTTTGTACATGAAAATAACCAAATAAGTTGAAATTTTTTTTTATTGTGAATTAAAAATATTTTGTATGGAAAAATTTAATTAGTATTAAGACACAAGAGTTCGATTCCAGGGTTGGACAATTAAAAATTCTATAGTACATAAAAGTTTTATTTCATTTATTTAATTTTTTTTTGTGAACTAAATCTATTTCATGCTTCAGGAAGAATAAAACTGGTATTAGAAATAATAAAAATAAAAAATTTTATTCCAGGGTTCTAAAATCGAGTTTCTTTTTTTGTTCATGAAAATCACCAAATAAGTCAAATATTTTTTTTTGTGAGTTAAAACTATTTAATTTAGGAAAAATTTAATTGGTATTAAAAAACAAAAATTTGATTACAGGGTTGGACACTTGAAACTTCTTTAAATGTATTGCAAATTTTATTTTATTTATTTAATTTTTTTATTTGAATTTTTTATTATATATTTTTTGTGTGGAATGAAACGATTTTATGTTTCAGGGAGAATACAATTGGTATTAAAAATAATAAAATTAAAATTTTGATTCCAGGGTTCTAAAATCGAATTTATTTTTTGTACATAAAAATTATCAAATAAGTTGCTAGTTTTTTTTTTGTGAGTTAAAACTATTTTGTAAGGAAAAAATTTAATTGGCATTAAAAATGAAAAGTTGGATTACAGGGTTGGACACTTGAAAATTCATACAAATTTTATTTTATTTATATATTTATTTTTGCTTATTTTTGTGAACTAAATCTATTTCATGCTTCAGGAAGAATAAAATTGTTATTAGAAACAATAAAAATAAAAAATTCGATTCCAGGGTTCGAAAATCGAATTTGTTTTTGCTACATAAATGTAATTAACTTAAACGATTTTTTTATTTTTTTTTTATAAATTAAACATATTTTGATATTTATTAAACAAGTTTTCTGGCATTAGTAATCAGAAAAGCCAAGAAGACAGCTTCAGGGCTGTCAAATTTAAATTTTTTTTTTGTTGAATATATAAAAGTAACTAAATAAAACAAATTTGTTACTTTAATAATAACAAATATTTTCCGTTTCAGAAAGAAATAAATTAATCGTGAAAATTGGAGAGATCAAAAGGTTATTGAAATGATTGTCTATAAAATCGTACATCGGTGTAGGGCATAAAAGATTCGGCACAGCTGTTTTATTTATTTTTAAAATTTTACTTTTGGATAGTTAAGGTAGTTCCAAATCATTTAAAAAATTATGTAAAAATCATTAAACGCATCAAAAACTTTTATATGTTTCATAAAATTTACTGTGATCTCCAGCAGTCGTCCTTAAGCCAGTAAATAGTTTTATTACGTTTGACAATAGAAAAGCAGTGTGCCGACTCTTGCCAGCATCTTTTGAACAGAAAAAAATACCTTCTCAGCTGAATTAAAATTTCTGCTTTTCTTACTGCAACATATCAGCTCTGGTGACTTCTTACCCTCCTGCTGCTGTAAGTATAATCGTTTTTTTTTCTCTCTCTCGTTTTTATCTTGTGGCAATGCCATTTTTCGGATGAATGTTAATTAACAATTTAATTGCTGTAATCTTGCACAAGTAGAATTGATGAAGACGAATGAACCAGCCAAGTCAAATGAGTTTCGTGTATAATAAATAAAATAAAAGAATGAGTATAAGTAAAGATATATAAATTACATGTACAACTTATAGCTGGCTTTAGTTGCTATCGCTTAGCACACACACACACACTTTTTATTTCTCTCACATTTGATTCAGTGCAGAAATTGAGATAAAAATGTTAAATTGTTGGGATTTGAAGTTTCATTAGAGCAGATAGATGTTGTAAGAACAAAATTGGATATGCCAACGTATTTCTTTTCTTTTTATTTTGCTTTAGTTCTTATAACAAGAATTACACATACATATAAAAAAAGTACTAAACACTGTAGATTAAAGGAATAAAATAAAATATATATTAACCTCATTTATTTTTCCCTGAAAATGTTGGATAACAAGTAGGTCACTAATACTTTCCATGAAACAATGATGGAAAAAGTAATTATTTGCCATTTCCGTTTTGTCATAACACTCGTAGATAATGCAATAGATATTCTTGACTCCACTTAAGAAGAAGGGAAAAAATAAACTAAATCGTTTTCATTTTTTAGTGAAAAAATTTTTATTATATACATAATTTTGTTATTAAATAAATATTGAATATCTGCCTGTAAAAAGCAGCATGATTAAGTTTAAATGTAATATTAAGCAACAATTCTCCAAAAAATAAAATATTATATTAATAAATATACTAGTATGTGGTTTTTTTAAAATTACAATATATGCTATATTCAATATTGATTATCATTAGAAGTGCCGAAAGTTCCCATCATACAGTAGCTCATTTTGTATATCACCAGGATGCTAAGGACCCAGCCTTTCTAAGAGTATAGAACCTATTTTATATTTTCTTTTTTTTAATGCAAGAATGTCGAAAAGTATAAAATTTGTCATCATTTGTCATATATTTGTGTTCAGTGCCATTGTGCAGCACTGAATTTGGCATTTGTATGCTGATATTAATTATCAAACATTATTTTCAATTATTTTCCATTATTTTCTTTAATTATTGTTCATCTATATTCTTTTGCTCAGCTGCTATTCTAGATCTTAATTTTAAATAAAATGCAAATTATATAAAGCTTCGCAGCAATTATAAACTTTGCCATTAGATTGGCAACAACTCGTTAATGCTTTTAGAACTTTTTTATTAAAGCAACTAACTATTATTAGTTCAAAGTTCGAAATTATTAAAATCTACAACATCAACAACAATAACAATAACAGAGTCAAAGTAGCCATACTTTAATGCTTTTAACACTTTTCAACAGTTTTGCCTGCACAAACAGTTCACACACAAACACACACCTATTCACTTATACCAGCCAGCAAAATGTCTAAGACTTAGTTGTTCTTTCTGCTGCAAAGTTCATTGTTTTTTTTTCGCAGAGAAAACTTACTACAAAATATTCACGCCATCATAAAAACAAAGTACTTGTTGTCGCCTTTTTGCTAACAATAACAAGAATAACAAGAACAACAACAACAACAACATCAACACCAAACGCCATTAAAACATCTCAACATGAAGAAACGTTATGTTGTTTTAACTGCTGTTACATCCTTTTTAAGCTGGCAAAATTCCTGTCCTGCTATTTTACTTTGTCCTCTGAAGAGGAAAATTGGAAATTATTTTAAGTTCTTAAGACTGCTTTAAGCTGTATTACTAATACAAACACAAATAATTATTTTGTTTATGCTCCTCGTGGTACACTGTACAGTGAGCAGCACCAACTGCCACAGCGGCCAAAACAATTGAAATACCAAAAGGCAGCAATAAGCAGTTAGTTACGAGCACAATGGGCTGAAAAAAGGATTTCAGGGAACATAAAAAATTTCTCACTCAAATTTTAGTTAATTCCTTTATTTCTAAATTTTTGCTATTTTTTTAATTATTAATTGAATTTTAAAACTCTCGACCGAAACGAAAATCCGCAGCCCAAATAAATTTATTTATTAAATAATTATTATTATATTCTGATATTTTTAATTTAATCCTTAATTTGAATATTTCGTCACTCCTTTTTTGTGACTTCTTCTGAAGAGGTCAAGAAACTAGAAAAATTTAAATATTTATTATAAAATTAAATATAGGACAACAAATACCTTAATTCTAAAAAGCAAATAATTCATTATTTAAGGATAGGAATAAATATAATTCGAACACTATTCGCATTTTATTCAAAATGCGATATTATTCGAATATTATATGTATATTATTCGAATATTAATCGAATAATAATCGAATATTATTCGAATGTTAAATCAAAATTATTCGAATATTATTTGAATATTATTCGAATGTTGTTTAAATATCAGTTATATATATATATATATTCGAATATTTTCCGAACATTATTCGAATATTATTTGAATATTATACTACTATTATTCAAATATTATTCGAATATTATACTAAAATTATTCGAATATTATTCGAACTTAATGCGAATATTATTTGAATGTTACTCGAATATTATTTGAATATTATTCGAATATTGTTTGAATAACAGTTGGATATATAGTCGAATATCATTCTAATATTATCCGTACATTATTCGAATATTATTCGAATATTATACTAATAATATTCAAATATTATTCGAATATTATACTAACATTATTAGAATATTATTCAAACTCTATGCTCATATTATTTAAATATGATTCGAACTTTATGCGAATATTATTTAAATATTACGCGAATATGTTTCGAATATAACTGGAATATTATTATATGTATATATTTGTTTAGGAGTAGGACCAGCGCTCAGGGGCTGATCCCTAAATATGCAATGCATTGCGCCGGAACTGAAAGCGAGAAGATATAGAATTTTTAGAAGCGATTTGAACCCTTTTATTTCGACGGCAAATTTTTTTTGCTACAGAGCCGACGGAGGAGGGTGCTGTTTCTCTGCTCTTTAGTACATGATTGTGTCAGTCGCTGCCAGTTATGTTCAGGGGTCAGAGCTTTGCCTTCATCACTGAAATAGAATGAAAACAACAACGAACACAATCATGATCAGGAGAAGTCGACACAATATTCATGACAAAGGGCGGGGTTGAACTCAGGACGATCCTCTTCATAGTCTCGTGTTAACTAGTTCAGGCAATAGCACCCTCCATTATTTGAACATTAGTTGAATATTACTCGAATATTATTCCAATATTATTCGAATATTATCCGAACATTATTCGAATATTATTAGAGCATTATTTGAATATTATCTGAATATTATTCGAATATTACTTGAATATTATTCGAATATTATCCAAATATTGTAATAATAATCGACTATTCTTGGAATATTATACGAACATTATTCGAATATTATTCGAATATTGCTCGAACATTATTCGAATACTATTCGAATATCATCCGAACATTATTCGAATATTATTTGAATATTATGTGAATATTATTCAAATATTATTTGAATATTATCCGAACATTATTCAAACATTATCCAAACATTCGAATATTACTCGAACATTATTCGAATATTATTTGAACATTATTTGAATATTATTTGAATATTATTCGAATACTCCTTGAATATTATTCGAATATTATCCAAATATTCGAATATTAATCGACTGTTCTTGGAATATTATTCGAACATTATTCGAATATTATTCGAATATTACTCGAACCTTATTCGAATACTATTCGAATATCATCCGAACATTATTCTAATATTATTAGAACATTATTTGAATATTATGTGAACATTATTCGAATATTATTTGAATATTATTCGAACATTATTCACTATCCCCTCGTTTTTAGTTCCAGCGCAATGCATTGCATATATAGGGGTCATCCCCGGAGTGCTGGTCCAAGATAAAAAAATATTATCCAAACATTCGAATATTACTCGAACATTATTCGAATATTATTCGAACATTTTTTGAATATTATCCGAATAATTATTTTTCCAACAAAATCTTTAATACATATGTATATAAATGTGTTTACGAACTCCCTAAATAACATAAGTCGAATTAATATTATTCGTAAGATATGGTTCGAATAAAAACGATTTTTTAAAAAAACAAGTAGAAAAAAAAAATTATTCGGCTATGCCGGATCTTATATGCACTTGACCGATATACATCTGCCAATATCCACGCATATGTTCCGATCCTGGAACCATCCATCCTTTTGATTTTCACTACCAATTTAGTTCCTTTCAAAATTAAAATAAGTTTGCATTTCGGCCAACAACAAAATAAATCCACATGAAAATATAGTTACTTGCATTTATTTTACTGAGTTTTTTCGCCAACCCATTGTGCAGTATTTGGGCTTTTTATTAATATTCATATTTATATTTATGTTTGCCTTTGTAATTTAAAATTTATATAAAAATTGTTTATAAACGTTGATTTGCAATGGTGGCAAAGCTTTTCCTGCACACTGGCCCGTTAAATTTTCATTTCAATTTAAACAAACTTGTGTATATTTCACTTGTTTGTGTGTGTAAACGCATGAATGTTAAACAAAGCAAACGCTGATTTCATATCAAGAGGGAAAAACTTGAAAAAGGTGGTGGCTGTTAGTTGTTTTTCGGTTTTGGAAAATGTGTGTATGTATGTGTGTGTGTGTGTGTTTGAGTTGGCATTTTGCAATTTACTTGCATACAAATTTATATGCTCAGTAACGTTTTACAGTTATTTGTTTGTAAGTTTGAAGCATGCCCATTCTAGTTACGCTAAGAGTTTATTGTGCAACCCTTTTGTTGTTTAGCGTGTGCTTTTGATTACCATGAATTTTAAGTTTAAATGGAAGTAATTTTCATTTAGCCAATTGCTCTGCGAAATAACTGACATATTTTACTGGGGCTGCAAGAGATGTTTTGAAGAAAGTTTGACAGCCAGGACAAAAGAAATAGCATCATCATTTTGTTTGAACTTTTAACACGGTCCTGCTTCTTTCCTTCTATCATTTGCCATTTTCTTTTTTCTTGGTGTTTGAATATTTTTTCTTTTCTTCTTTTACTGCGTTCCATTTTTGTTAATTAATAATGCAGCTTAAGTTTATTTGTATATGTCTGTTTGTATTTTTGCCTGAGTTGGTGTTGAAAAGAACTTTCCTCATTCAGTCATTGTCTTGGCTATTTTTGTTACGCTGCCTTAAATATTGTTAGTCATTAAATATTGTTTGAAATTAAATTGTTGCTGCTTTAGTTACGAGCTCTTTTGTTGAAAGTGGGTGTTTTTGTCGGTTATTAACTGCTGGCCATTCGCAATTTAATGTGTGCCAGTTGCATTTTCGGTAATTAACTCAATTGTTGGTAATTTAAAGTTAAAGTAAAGTTTTATGTTCTGCACAATAACTCATTTTGAGAAGTTTGAATTGAATTTTTATTCATTATGTTTCATTTTAAATATCAAGAAGTATTTAATTTTTAAATTGGAATAAATAAAATTTGAATTTAAAAACCAAAAAAAAAATATTAAACATTGAGTCAAAAAAGGCAAAAGAGAAAATTTTTACTGACGACAATAATAATATGGGGCCCCAATATGGCGATTTCTTTAATTTTCCCATAAAAATATTTAGCATTACTTTAAATTTCTTAGGCAAACTTGGGTAATATTAAATTCCAAAAGACCTTGGGAACAAATTTTGCCTTTCGATATCGACCGAAATTTGTATTTAAATTGTATGGAAATTTGTTTACTGATAATATTCCGAGGCACAAGTGAAAACCGCCATAAATTTTATATTTTCCCAGCAGCATAGAATAGCGCTGTTTTCGAAGGCCGCTACACTTTCGCTATCGCCACTTCTGTGTATTTTTCCTTGTCACTTCATGTTAATTGTTATAATATTGAGTAAAATTACAAATGCAGCACTGCTACATAGAGTGTGTTTAGTAAGCAAAACACAACTCACTGAACAAACTTAGCAGAGACTTGGCACCTAAATTGTGGGAAAAGTGCAAAAACCATAAATAAAATATGTTGCGACATTTTGAAGTTAAATTATTGCCATTAAATTTATTATTAATTAGAAAATTAAAAAAAAATATTCCAGATTTGAACTTCAGGTCCTCATGAATATGAAAAATGTCTAGCTTCAGTTGTCATACGTGAATTGAATTGACTAAATTTTGTATATGTGAACAGAAAGATAATTATGGCAATTAAGTGAATATTGACTCAATTAAAAATTCATGTCTTAACCATATTAAGTGGCTTATGGTGTTTCCTTTTCTGGAAAACATGTAACATTGTCTCACTTTATTTCTTAAAATTCGCAGTTAGCCGGAGTTTTAAGGCACAAATTAATATTTCTAAGGGATGGCAGTTTGTTTTCTAATAAATTCACTATTTTGAAATTACATAATAGTGCCATTTTTCCATAAAAAGTGCACAAAATGTTGCACTCTTTTACAGAAAAGAGATCAACATTAGTTTTCATTTATAAAATTAAAAAATTTAACTTTATTTTTAAGTTCTTGAAAAAATTTTTTATAATAAAAATTATTGTAGGGAACTCTATTGGGTTTTATATGAAACAAAAAATATAAGTATTCGTTTCTCCAAAACTATCTTAATTCTAATTTCCCTTGTTTTTTCTTATATATATTTTTCTGTCAATAGCTCTTCGTCTTATTTTCATATTGCAAAAGACAGCAAAATTTTTTTCTATATTATTGACATACAAATTCTATTTATTTCTTTTGTTATTATTGCTGTTTATTTTGTTTAGTATATTGTGTGATGAAATATTAAACAATAAGTTAAGAAGGACTTTTATTTATTAAAAGCTTAGAAACTGGCACATTTTACTAAAGACTTCCATGATTAATGAAGCAAATAATGTCAACAATGTAAACAAAAAAGCAAAGAAATATTAACAGACATAAATGAACAAAACTAAACACATATACATACATAATATTTGTATGTATGCATGTCTAAAGCAAATAAGTAAGAAGCAAAAATTTTGCCAAATAAAATAACACAAATAAATTTCTATAGCTTTTCCATAAATAACATAAAATAAATGGAAAAACCAAACAAAACAAAAAAGTTATATGTCAGCAGTTTCTTCAAAGTAGAAATTACCACAAATACTTGTGTACGACTATTTGCAAAAAATATTAGGTCAACATGAAAACATTACATTTACCACTAAGGAATTTTTTCAGTTAAGATTTCATAATTAAATCTGCCAGGATAAGAAAGTAAATACCAGAGTGTTGTTGCTGTAAAAGTAGTGACGCATGCTATCAACTGTATTTAAACTATAGGCAAATAATCAAGTAGGGTCGTTTCAAGTTGTTGATCGGTTGACACAATCATGTGGCAAACACCACTTCAAAGCATCCTGCTACATTGTCATTGCAGAGCAAATTAATTATTAAATGGCCATCAAAAATTCTATCTTCTCAGATTTCACCATCTATTCTCTTTCTTTCAATAGCTTAAACTCAAAATAGCCCATGCTATCGGTCCAGCACAGTCTGATTTATAAGTCATGGAAAATTGGACATTTCAAATGAGCTGTTATGAATGTTATTATTGAGACATAGTGTAGTTAACAGGCTTTCCCACACACTTGATTTTATTTTAATTTGAAGAGCTTAACGAAGGACTCTCTATAATTGTTTATGAAAGCAATATCTTTTTCTTTTTAAAGAAAATAACAATATACAGGGTGGCTCAGAAAGACCGAAGTGGGGTGAATTGCTTATAACTTTTTATTTAAGACATATTTTTTTAATTTTTTGTTTTTTAAATACAGTAAATTTATAGGGAATATTTTTAGATTAGTTATTAAAAATGATATACCGCAAGTGGTGGCCATTTTCTGCTTCGCACAAAAAAGAAAACAGTATGGAGCGGTTAAATCCGGGGAACGCGGAGGCCAATTAAAATTGCTTCTACGCGAAATTATTCTTTCACCAAAGATGTCGCGTAAAAGAGCCATTCTGGCCCTCGCAGTGTGCGCTGTGTCTCCATCCTGTTGGAACCATATTTGCGGATGGTTTTCCACGTATGCAAAATTCGCTGCAGCGACCCTCTTGAGATGCCAAGTTATGTCGAACGTCTCCTGGTTGAAGTTTCTGGATCCTCGCGAATACTCTCCTGTATCACTTGAATATTGCCAAACGTGTGGACAGTTTGTAGTCTGCCGGAACCAGGAAGGTTCCTTACTGCTCCTTGTTGTCGAAAATTTGCAACCAGACGGTTTATTGTTGACTGAGAGGGTGCAACCCGCACATTAAATTGAAGACGGTATGCACGCTGAGTCAACACAATGGACCGTTGATTTGAAAAGTAAATTTCAACGATTTGGGCACGTTGTTCAGTTGTGTATTGCTTCATTATAAATTGCCCAAGTCTTCTTCCAAGTTTTCTTCGGTCTTTCTGAGCCACCCTGTATATAGAATAGTTTGAGATCTTAGCGCTTTATAAACAAATTGCAGTTTTTATTAAAAATAAATTAAATTCAACATAAAAAAGCTGATTTATACAGTCAGTGTCACTCAGTGCGTAATGCACTGCATATGTCGGGGTCATGCCCTGAGTGCTGGTCCACGATTAAAAAAAAAATAATTGCGAGTTCATATTAACAAGAGTTAATATGAACTCGTTTTCTATGTAAATGGAAAAAATTCAAATTAAACCAGTAAAAACGCAATATTCGACCGGGTCGAATCTTAAATACCCTCCAAATATTTAGTAAGGAAATTTAAAATGTTTAACTTGTTGGGACAGAGTTCCTTTAAGACATTTCTGTACCCAATTTTAAATCTCTATTTTGGCAGGGCCGTGGGGGAAACATTTCACCTCTGCAAGAACAGAGCACATCTCAGCTTCCTATAGGCTTAATGAAGAATACAAATTCTTCAATATTTATAATAATTTTGCATATAATATTGTACGTCAATGCCCACTGAAGGGGGCGCAGGTCCAAAAATAGACTATATCATGTTTTCCACAGACGGACGTATGGGCATTGCTAGATCGCCTTAGACTTCATCACTGATAAAGAATATATACAATTTATGGGGTCCAATTCTTTTTGGAAGGTATTAAAACTGTATTTTGTCGGGGTAGCTCTGGCAAGGGCCGTGAGGGAGCTATTTCACTTTTGCCATAAAACTCTAAAAATATATATTTGGGATAATTATATACAAAATAAAAAAAAAAAATTTTTTGATAGGGTCATTCAGGGGGCAAAGGGGGAGGAGGGGGTAGGGCAGAAACAGGCAGTCATAAAGCTCTGAAAAGAAATGTTTGGGATGATTATATACAAAATTTAAAAAAATATATATATTTTTAAATTGTATTACAGGATGTTAATTTCCCAACAGGCTATAGGTTCAAATCTGCGAAACTGCAAATTATTTTTTATTTATTTTTATTTTTAATAAATGAACGTGATTGCATTCTATTTATTAATTTTTTTGAGAGTGGAATATTAAGAATATTTTTCATAGTCATTAAACCAGCAAAAAAATTAATAAATAGAATGCAATCACGTTCATTTATTAAAAATAAAAATAAATAAAAAATAGTTTGCAGTTTCGCAGATTTGAACCTATAGCCTGTTGGGAAATTAACATCCTGTAATACAATTTACATAAACAAAAGGTTCACTATTAAAATAGAAATTCATACATTAATATATATTTTTATTTTGTAGGGTCATTTAGATGGCAAAGGGGCAGGAGGGGGTAGGTCGGAGAAGTACCAGGTTACGTCTCAACTTCGTTATTAAAGCTTATTTTTAAGGAAAATAGGCTTAAGTAAAACAATTTGTTAAATTTTTACACTATTTTTGCTTAAAAGAACGCCCACTAAAAGGGGCGGGGTCCAAACTTTAATTTTTGTGATTTTATGACTCCAAGTTTAACGCGTTGGATCTTCTTAAAAATATATATCAGTTGCTTAACAAAATTACAAAAATAATTTTAAACATTAAGTTGTCTTTTAGAGGTTGAATTAGTTCTTCTTAGGGGAACTTTTTTTCTCTCTCACCCGATTCAGCCCATTGACGAATTTGATCTGTGCTATCCTTCAAGCTATATTTATAGCAAATTTCAAGAGTCTGGCTCTTTTCGTTTGGACTGAATCGTAATTTCCACAGACGGGCGGACGTACGGACGGATGGACATGCTCAGATCGTCTTAGATTTCATCACTGATCAAGAATATATATACTTTATATATTTTTATTTTTTATCTTGGACCAGCACTCAGGGGATGGCCCCTATATATGCAATGCATTGCGCCGGAACTGAAAACGAGGGGATAGTATTGAGGGTACAGATTAGGAAAGATGAGAAGATAGACAGTTTTTTTGTAGCTATTTCATCCTTTTACTTCGCCGGCTAATTTTTGCTACAGGGCCGACGAAGGTGGCTGCTGTTACTTTGCTTTTAGTATATGATAGTGTCAGTCGCTGCCAATTATGTTCAGTGACCAGTGACTATGCCTTCATCATTGAAACCGGCTGGCAACAACTAACACAACCACGAACTAATGCTGTTAAGAAGAATTCAACACAATATTTCATGACTCAGCGCGGGCTCGAACTCGCGACCCTCCGCTTCATAGTCTCGTGTTCTACTACTTCAGCCAACAGCACCCAGATTGATGAATATTTCGCTACGTTACGAACGGAATGACAACGTGAATATACCCTCCAATTCTTTTTGGGAGTATATAAAAAAAAACTTGATTAAATGTCACACAAAAAATAAAATATTTTGCAACTGCACTCTAGCAAAATCATTTCGGTCCAGCATTAAATTTCTCATAGTAGAAAAATATATAAAATAAAAATATATAAAAATCCCTGTTTTACACATGCAGATGACATGAGAGGGCACTTTTGTTTAAATATTTTTATAATTAAAATATTTTGTGTTTTAATTTAAATTTTTTTATCTATTTTTTTTTTTTTTTTTTTTTAAATATGTCGCTATGTAGTATTAAAGGAGCGATATATGTATAAATAGAGCTTAGAAAGAAATTGTGCTGTGAGCGTATGATTGATATTTATTTTCAAGAATGCACATATTAAGTATACGTTATTTGAATGAAAATAAATGTTGCCTAGTTTTAGGATATTATTTGCATACATCTTGCATGCGTTTGAAACAAACAAAAATATGTTTTTAGTCTCAGAAATATATTAACTTGGCTCATCTTAATTTATCGTTACAGGAAGTTTTTAAAAAAAATTAAAACAAGTGGAATTGAATTGAGATTCCACTTGATGCTGTAATCGTTGTGATAATAAATTTCATATGAAGGTAAGTAAAATATATACTACTTTTATCTATTTATATCGAATAATAACAATAATATGTAATTATAATAGCTATAACATGTTCCCCAAAATTAATTCATCGCTTTGTGTAAAAAACCTCGCCGTGTTTTGAGAAATTAAAATAGTCTTACGGAGTTCTTTTATTTCAACTCCATAAAATCTAAAACCGTGCAATATTTCAAAATCTTTTAAATTTTGTATATTCATTTATATTAAGTTGCAAAATAAACAACTTCCGAATTCCTGCAAATTTAACTTACATCAGCTTTTAAGAAATTTAATAGGAATATGTTTTGTTTTTTTTTTCGTTTTATTTTCCTTATCCAACCATCATTACAATTCTGTGTTCATTACATCTATCTATTACATTTATGAATATATTAAAATACAAATATTGTTTGTTAACATGTTTATAAGCAAATAATGATAGAGAGACAAGACAGCCAGCAGCAAAGAAGCTAAATCAACCCCATTTGGTTTTTAATCTCTTGTATATTTTGCTTTACATTTGCTTCCTTTGATATCAGCACCACTTTAATTTACTGTTCTGGGAAATTTTCATTTCAAGCAAAATAAATATTAAATAAAAATACTGTGTTATATATTTTTAAGAAGTACGATTACTAAGAACTATGAAATATGACTGTACGAGTTAAAGCTGGTAGTGGGTCGTTCTTTATATAAATAGTTTGGTATCACATGGATATATCACGAGCTAGGAGTTGGACAAATGGCAACTATTTTAATTATAAAAGAAGTCTTTAACACAAAAATACTCTTTTCAAAATGCTAAAAAAAAAATTGGAAGTGTAAGTGTGTGCCGTCTTAAATAAATTGCTTGTATCATGTCAGTTAGAATCACTGTTCAGTGTCCTGCATATCCTCAACCTTTTTTTGCACAGCAAAAAATACACTTAAACACGACTTTCGCGAAAATAAGAAATATACAAAGCAAATTAGCAAAATCCATTACATTTCTCAGCATTCAGCTTATTTTCTTAAGGAAAACCCTCATTTGAGTAAATGAATGTTTGAATGGAAGTCAAAAAAGCCAAATCATTCAGACAGACCTTAAAGTCAGTGCTAGCAAAATGTTTCTTGAAACTCAATATATTTTATTTTTTTACATTACTTTTACATACAAATACGTGTGTGAGTTGAGTGTATGTGTGCACGCTTTCATTTCAGATTTTTTGAGGATATCAACTTCTAATGTATTTAAACATTAACAAAAATAACAACAACTGCACTGTGGGCAAGGAGAGAAATAAGTCTGTAAATCCTAAGAGGGTTGTTGGATTATGAAAAAAGATTTTTTTGAGACGGATTTGAGGCAGAAGCTGTGATATGATTATTATTCAATATATATATATATATATATATATATATATATATATATATATATATATATATATATATATATGAAGTTGTTATAATATTGGGTAAAATTACAAATACAGCTCTGCTAAAAAGTGTGTTTAGTGAACAAAACAAACCCAACTCACTGAACAAACTTAGCCGAGACTTAGCACCTAAATTGTGGGAAAAGTGAACAAAGACCATAAATAAAATATATCGAACCTTATTGAAGTTAAATTATTGGCATTAAATTTATTATTATTTAGAAATTAAAAATAAATATATATATCCCAGTTTTTAAGCTCCTCATGAATGTGACAAAAATTTTACTCTTAGGTAAATGTATTAACTAGATTTTGTATATGCGGACAGTGAGATAATCATGGCAATACATTGAGTATTGACTCAAGTAAAATTCTATCTCTGAATATCGTATAAAACAAGCCAAAAAGGAATGCGTTTAGAAAAGCCAATCCTGGAGTTTTTCAAAATACATAATTATAAAATGCTTAAATTAAAGTACAAAAATTTAAATATAGAAATGCATTGTTTGAACCAAGAAATATTTATCAACGATACCTTCCATTATAAAAATTTGCACAGCTAAAGTTGGTAAATATATTATATTATAACAATATTTTAGTTATGGCCCACTGTGCAGTGTTAAGCAATACGAGCTGTAAAAGAAGCTGCTTACAGTTTTTATGACTAATTTTTTTTCTTGTATTCATCATCATCAGGCAAACATTAGGGTTTTATTTCTGATATCTTTTTTTTCTAATTTATACAGTAGCAGACAAAAAAAATAGCACATTTTATAAAAATATATTTTTTATTACAATTCAGAAAGAAATTTGAAGTGAGATTGTTTTGGCCTAGAAATCATGGTAATGGACGCAGTGCACGGAAATATTACATGTGTTAGTGAAAATTTGCCCAATAATTCAAATTTGCCTCTGTAGAGTGCAACTCTGACAACAATTAAATCCTGCTGGCCATTCACAACGCGGTAGATGTTTCGATTGGATGCTCAGGCAACAGGCGTTTTGCATGGAGAAAAAATTAGCCGGCAAAGTAAAAGAGGTTGAAATAGCTAAAAAAATGTAGCAAAAAATTATTTCATATTCTGCTCTTTCTTCATCCGTCTACCATCTCCTATCTATAGGGTCCGCAATCTAACGTTTTTTTTTCAACTAGTGCTTATTTCGTGAGTGGTAACACTGAGCTCATGTCTGATTTGACAGATAATTAGATTTATCCTTTCGCTCAACGAATATGATTGACTTCCAATGCGTTTTCGCTTCGCTAAGTGGGCCTGAGATCGACTTACAGAAGATGCTGATTTTGCCAAAAAAAATCATATTTTCAGATGAAGCTCATTTTGATCTTGGCGGGTATGTAAACAAGCAAAATTGTCGCATTTGGGGCACAGAAAACACGCACGCATACATTGTAAAACCGACGCACCCAAAACGAGTCACTCTCTGTGGTGCGGATTTTGGTCCACAGGCATAAATGGGCCATTTTTCTTCGAAAATGAACAAGGAGTGGCCGTTACAGTCAATGGCGATCGTTATCGGGCCATGCAGCCATTTGAATGAAATTATTTTTCATTATTAACCGGAAGTATTGTACTTTCAAATAAAAAAAGATATTTGAGAAAATATTCAGGAGATTTTTTATAGCATTTTCAAAAAAAAAGTTATTTGCGGACCCTTTAGTTCACATGCAATGCACTGCATATGTACGGGTCATACCCTGAGCGATGGTCCTACTTAAAAAATAATAATTCTTCCACGATAAAGATCATATCTCACACTAACATATTTTAGGCAGAGAATGTAGAACTAATTGTCATAAAACCTCGAATCTGAAATAACGACTAGTTGATGCGAATTATAGTCTGTGAGTGTCATTGGGGGCGTACATTTAAAAAAAAAATTAACTTTTACCTTCAATTCAGAGTGATTTTTAAATCTTGTCACATATTTTTCGAACAGACTGATTGGCTAATCTTAATTGATTAAGCTCACAATAAAAATTATACGATCACAAGTAAGAACGATCACATGTTAGAACGTTATATTCGACCGGGTGAAATCTTAAAGACCCTCCAACCAGGAGCAGCATGGCTGAGACAACTTTCCCTCAGTATAAAAATAATTTACGCTTTTTTGTTGTTAATATTTCACATCAATGCTTTGGACCTTCTTTGACATAAAAATATATTATTTAGTTAAAAAAAATTTAAAAAAAAGTTTAAAAATTATTTTGTCTTCTAGAGTTTAATTTAGTTCTTCTTAGGAGAACTTTTTTCCCTCTGAACCGTTTTAACCTATTTTCGAACTTGACCTGTGCTATCCTTTAAGATATATTTATACCAAGTTTCAAGGGACTGGAACTTTTCGTTTGGACTGAATCGTGATTTCTATAGACGGGCACGTCGACAGACGGACGGACATGGTAGATTTCACCACTGATAAAGAATATATGGGGTCTTAGAGGGATATTTCGCTGCATTAAACAAGGAATGACCAACTTAATATACCTTAAGTTTTCTTGATGTGTTAACATCTATACGCGCGCCTCTAGGGCAGTAAACTATCAGTTTCAATACATACGCAAGTGTAAGTGTAAGAGTTTGTTTATTCGTTGCTTGGCAGTCGGTATTGAAAGTGATTATTGGGCGATTTTCATATAATTTTCCCACGCGATTTTCTCCGGAAATTCATAGCCGATTTTATTAATTTTTCGATTAAAACGCTAGTGCGGGTTTCGACGAAGAGTTTAGGCCAAAAATTAAGGCGATCCGATATCGGCGAGCGGAGATTTAAGTGTTTTAATTCGGAGTATTAATTTGGAGTAATATTAAAAAAGTGTTTTATGTTGATCTTCGGTTTTGTCTTATGCATAGCAAAGAGAATAGTGACGTGGTTATACGTACATATATAAAAATGAGATAGCAAGACAGCAACGTATGTAGCTTATGTACAAACATAACAATGTATGTATGTACATTTGTCTGTTGCTTTGCATTCTCTTTGTTTTTTGTGGGTTTAATATAAAATAAATAAACAAAAAGGTGTTAACACATCGCCCGTGAGTTCGAACACTCATTGATTTTTTTTTTGAGGCTATAAAAATTCAGAAAATGGGACAGGAAGAAAACAATCAAGCGGCAACACGGGTATTAAAGAAAAGTGGAATACCATCGGGTTGACACAATTCTCGTATGCAATTTCCTAATGAAATTTTTATAAATAAAAATTTTTCATCATATTCAATTTAATAAGTGGGGGCTGATGATGGAAGTGTAGTGGCCTTCGAAAACAGCTGTTTCGCTCAGCAGTATAAGTTAGATAATTATAAATCTGATGTTGACTTTCCTTTATGCCTTGCAATATTTATCAAGTCTATTTGAATTTAAAAACACATTTTCGAAGAAGAACTAGTCTATAATTCAATTTTTATAATGCTTATATTTCTAACTCCACTGTAGTGGCGCTATTGAATGCTATTTTTATGTTCTTTTTATTTCTGTTTATTTGCTCCCTTAGAATTTGGCGTGTTAACGTTTGTTTCTATGTTAAAAGCAGGTGTTTATTTTTTTCCCCCGCAATTTCTTTACCAAAATCCAAATTTTTCCCAACAGCCAAGCCAACTGAAATTACAACACCCAAAGGTGTAATTGAATAAAATGAACATGAATGAAGGAGATGCATAAAAAGTATCACAAATATTATCTCACTTTTTTTCCACACCGAAGCTAAGATTTTTGTGGAAGCAATCTGTTTGTGTGTTCTTTTATTTTATTATAAGGATTTTATTTCAACATTTGTTTGATGCTTTCGCAAACCAGCGAGATAAAGTTGTATAGAGACGAAGAACAAACAGTAGAAGGAAATAATGCATTTAGTTCTGTTTCTCATACACTTCTTAATGTTAATGATTTCTTTGCGTTGTTGTACATTTCAGCGTGTTTTTTTTTATCTCTTATTTATTTAGTATTTGTTACGTTTGGTTGTATGGAGATACTTGCAGCATTTGTTTGAAAAGAAAAAGTTAAAAAAAAATACATTCTTTTAATCTAAACTTACTTTTTTGTTTAATGATTAAATAAAATTGAATAAAATATTAAAACCAGAAAGAAGCTGCTTTTAGCGAAACTACGTGCTGTTGAGAATTTTATAGAGATTTTTAATTAAAGTAGTTCCGAGTTCTAAGAAAACGAATGAAGAAGTTATTTTTAAGCAAAACAGCAAACTATAATTAAGAGTATTATTATTATGATTTTATTTCAATAGCAGAGCAAACTTTAAAATTCAATAACTAACTTTTTAGTTTCCTAGGCACATGGTTTATTCAAATAACGACTGGACTTGCAAATATTTCAGTTACTGGCAAAAAATATATTTAGTTATAATTCAATTTTACTCCATCGTCTAATAACTATCATGTAGATGCTCCAATTAACTTTTGTAGTTCGTCTTTACTTCTCAATTTCCCCACGCTCGCTAAATGCAGCTACAGGAAGTGCATGTCATAAAATAAAAGTATTAAAAATGAATAACAGCAGTAACAATTGCATAAAAATTCCATAAAAAAAAGTTATGCGTACAGCAAACTATCAAAATAGAAAAGAAAACATGTATACGAGGTCAGTTAAAAAATGATGTTAAATTTTAATATAAAAATTTTTTCTTCCAAATAACTATCAAAATTAGAAAACAAAACATATATACGAGGTCTGCTCAGAAATTAAGTTAAAATTTAATACCAAAAGTTATTCGTACAAATAACTATAAAAATAGAAAATAAAACATGTATACGAGGTCAGTTCAAAAAGTATGTTAAATTTTAACATAAAAATTTATTCGTACAAATAACTATCAAAATGGAAAACAAAACATATATACGAGGTCTACTCAGAAATTAAGTTAAAATTTAATACCAAAAGTTATTCGTACAAATAACTATCAAAATAGAAAATAAAACATGTAAACGAGGTCAGTTCAAAAATTATGTTATATATTAAATTTCAAATTATGAAATTATTAAAAATTAATAACAATAACAATCACATAACAATTCCATGAAAAGAACTTAGAGACTATCAAACTTCAAAACAAAACATGTATACGAGGTCCGTTCAAAGAAAATGTAGAGTTTAATTTTCAAATTGTAAAAGTAATTAAATTCTATGAAAAAGTTATTTATACAAATAACTATCAAAATTTAAAAAGAAAACATGTATACGAGGTCCTTTCAAAAATTAAGTTGAATTTATATTTTTATATTGCAAAAGTATTAAAATTCCATGAAAAAGCTATTTTTAAGAGTATTAATATTCCATGAAAAAGCTATTTGTATAAATAACTATCAAAATAGAAAACAAAACCTGTGTACGAGGGCCGTTCAAAACATAAATTGTATTTCAATTTTCAGATTACAAAAGTATTTAAAAATGAACAACAATTGCATGAAAATGCCATAAAAAAATTATTCGTACAAATAATTATCAAAATTTTAACTATAACATGTATACGAGGTCCGTTCAAAAACTAAATTTAAGTTTAATTTCCAAATTATAGAAATATTAAAACTACATGAAAAGGTTATTTGTACAAATAGCTATTAAAATAGGGAACAAAATATGTATACGAAGACCGTTCAGATATTAAGTTGGATTTTAATTTTCAAATTATAAAAGTGTTAAAATTCCATGAAAAACTTATTTGTACAAAGAGCTATCAAAATAAAAAGAGCAGAATCTTTATACGAGGTCTGTTCAAACATTTAACTGAATTTTAACTATTAAACAATGAATAAAAACAATAATAATTGCATAAAAACTCCATAAAAATATATAAAAAGTGACAAATGAAAAATAGAAAACAAAATAGAAAACAAAATAGAAAACAAAATAGAAAACAAAATCTTTATACGAGGTGCGTTCAAGAATTAAGTTAAATATAAATATTCAATTTCTTGTTTGTGATAACCATAAAAATTAGGGGGATTTTGCATGTTTGACTACTTTCCACTATCCAAAAAATAAAGAATAAAAAAAATTTCTCAAAGTTTTTGTGTAAAATATAGACTTAAATGATCAAAGCACCTGAAATGTTGAGTCAGAGAGACTCAGAGAAGAAGCGAATAACGACGCTCATCCCAGACGCTCAATCAGATCAACAGCCGACGAATATATGGGGAAAGTCTAGAAAATTGTTATGGAGAACCATCGTATCACTATTCGACAAAATTGCTGGCAACGTCGTGGTCATGAAGTGCGTGCCAGCGAAGTTCGTTACAAAACTGTTTAATTTTATCCTAAAGAAAAAAGTAGTTATTTTTTAATTTCTGCTGATCCCAACTTAAAAATGGCTCTTGAAAGGATGGCGTTTTGCTAGAATAGAGCAGAAAAATCCGGACTAGCTGAGAGACATTAAGGACATACACAAAAATATATATTAGAACAGATTAGAGGATTGAAAAAATAGACTGTCATGAGAGCATTTTATATTTAAAGGGAACTACTTCGAAGCAAACATTCTATAAATATTCACCTAATTCTTTGAACACACCTCGTATATAAATATATACTGAAGAAAAACATTGACTTAAAGTCGCTTAATATACTACGGCATTTGTTTGTTATAAATTTTACATTATTTTTTAATACGAATACTTTCAATATGTTGCCACATTTCGCTTTTGCCTTGCAAGATTGATGGCCGGTCCTCTCTGCACAAAGCAAAGGATTGTAAAATAAATATTGTCTTACCAGTTGTTCCTTTCGTTAGAGCATAAAAATAAATCGTCTGTTTATTTATTTGCTCCTCTTTATAGTTTTATACTTGTCATTTGCTTATCCCATGTTCGGTAATTGAAAATAATGTTGCTGCAATAAAGCTGATCTATAAAAGGAGATTCGTATTGATGTATTGGAAAAAAAAGAAAAATATATTGAAACATTTTATGGATATAAAATGAACAAGCTGAAGGTGACTTCAAGTAATTTAAACAGACTGAAAACTATTAAATTTAAGACAAGAGTGTTGTTGAGTAAGTGAATGCTGCAATAATAAAATTACATGCAACCTAATTGGCTGTAGTTTTATTTGAATTGATTATAAACATGGCAATTTAATTAAAGAGTATAAAAAAATACGATTTTTTTAAATTGAAGTCAAAAGACTTTATTCGAAAGATAATCTTCTGGCATTATAATTTTCCGCCTATTTCACAATGTCCAAAGTATTCTTTCTTTCTTTATAAATACATTTGAAACAGAAATAATATATAAAATTTTGTTTTTGTTCCGCAAATATATTTCTACGAAAAGAAAATGAATTTATTCATCATTGTGAAATTGGTAGCGAAATATGACTTCTGGCATATGACTGAGACGGCTGGCTCGGACGTAGTCTTATCCGGAGAAACAATTTTCTATGATTACTTGCAACATTTGTGACCGTATATCGGCAATACCGCGGCGAATTTTTCCCTCCAAGTAGTCAATCGTTTCGGGCTTATCGGCGTAGAATAGACACTTCACGTATCCCCACAGAATATAGTGCAGCGCAGTTAAATCGCACGATCTTGACGGCCACTTCACATTTCCGAAACATGAAATTATGCGTTTATGTTTCTTTCAATAAATCAATTGTGGCAGGCAGGTCGGGTTGCACCATCTTGTTGAAACCACAACTCTTGTTGGTGCTGTTGGCTGAAGTAGTAGAACACGAGACTATGAAGAGGAGGGTGCTGAGTTCGAGCCCGCGCTGAGTCATGAAATATTGTGTTGAATTCTTCTGATCAGCATTAGTGCGTGGTTGTGTTAGCTGTTGCCAGCCTGTTTTCAATGATGAAGGCATAGTCACTGGTCACTGAACAGAATTGGCAGCGACTGACACTATCGTGTACCAAAAAGCAGAGTAACAGCACCCACCTTCGTCGGTCCTGTAGCAAAAATTAACCGGCGAAGTAAAAAGGTTGAAATAGTTACAAAAACAACTGTCTATCTTCTCATCTTTCTTCATCTGTCCCCTCAATACTATCCCCCCCCCCCCTTTCCAGTTCTGGCGCAATGCATATGTAGGGGTCATCCCCTGAATGCTGCTCCATGATAAAAAAAAATCATGGCTGTTCAATTGATGTATGAAAACCACTATAGCGGTCACCATTGACTCCCCAGCATTGCATTTTTAAAGTATTATGGACCAATGATTGCACCAGCCCATTAAGACCACGAAATAGAAAATTTTTCTGGACGTGACGGTGCCTTAGCGTACACTTGGGGTGTATCATCACTCTAATTACGACAGTTTTTTACGTATCCAATCAAACAAAAGTGAGCTTCATCACTAAACAAAATTCCCTCATAAAAATCAAGATCAATCTTGTTTTGTTTTGTCCACTCATGTTGAAATTTGCTAAAAGAAAATTTGGCAGCATTTTTAAACCCTTCAAAAGAGAATTGCAGGGTATATTCACAGAGTATAACGCAGCGAAATATTCCTCTAAGACCCCATAAATTATATATATATATATATATATATATATATATATATATATATATATATATATATATATATATATATATATATATATATACTAGATCAATGCTGAAATCTAAGACGATCTCGCCATATCCGTCCGTCTGTGGAAAACACAATACAATCGAAACGAAAAGACTGACAACCTTGAAATTTGCCGTACGTGGATTTTGAAGGATAGCGCAGGTCAAGTTCGTAAATTTGCTGAAACGGGTTAGAGGGGAAAAAAGTTCCCCTAAGAACTAAACCAACCAATTTTTAAAGTTTTTTCCTGTAATTTTGTTAAGCAAATAACATATTTTTTATGTGACAGACGGTCCAAAGCGTTAAACTTGGAGCCATAAGATTAAAAAAAAATTATGTTTGGACCCCGCCCCCTTTAGGGGGCGTTATTCTATGCAAAAGTCGTGTAAAAATTTAACAAATTGTATTACTTGAGCCCAGATTCCTTCAAAATAAAATTTTTAAGCTTTTAAGGCGAAGCTGATATGTAACCTGATCCGCCTCTGCCCTACCCCCTTCTCACCCTTTGCCCCTTATATGACCCTATAAAAAAAAAAATTTTTTACACTTCATAACCCTAAAAATTTACTTTTTGGTGTGTTAGGGCAAAGGGGAGATGTTTCCCCCAACTGCCCTTGCCGGAGTGAGCCCGAAAAAATAGAATTTTCATACCCTCCAAAAAGGAACTGGACTCCATAAAGTGTATATATCATTGATCAGTTATGAAATCTAGGACCATCTAGCCATGACCATCCGCCCGTCTGGGGTAAACACGATGTAATCTATTCTTGGACCCCGCCCCTTTAGTGGGCGTTGAAGTATCATATTACCTGGAAAAATAATGTAAATATTTAACAAACTGAAGACTTCCTTAAACATTAAATTTATAAGCTGCTACGACGAAGGTGAGATGCTCTCTGATCTACCCCTGTCCTACCCCTACACCCAACTCGGACCCCGAAATGGCCCTATAAAAAATTTTTTTTCTTTTTTCTACACTTAATTACCCCAAAAATATAGTTTTTAGGTTTTCACGACAAAACTGAGATGTCTCCCCCACGGTCCTTCCCGGAGTGACCCAGTCAAAATAGAGTTTTAATATTGGGCATAGAAATGTCTTAAAGGCACTCAAAATTAAAAATTTTGAATTTATGCCCGTCTGTTTTAGGGCGTTTTGATATAAAATATTAATTGCAAAAATATCGTAAATTACTTTTAGGCTGAGTGAAAGGTGTCTCAGTCATGCTGCTCTCAACTCATGAGAAACGACCGTATTAAAATATATTTTTTTTTTTTTTTGATGTGTTAACATCTATACGCGCGCCTCTAGGGCAGTAAACTATCAGTTTCAATACATACGCAAGTGTAAGTGTAAGAGTTTGTTTGTTTGTTGTTGTTGCTTGGCAGTCGGTATTGAAAGTGATTATTGGGCGATTTTCATATAATTTTCCCACGCGATTTTCTCCGGAAATTCATAGCCGATTTTATTAATTTTTCGATTAAAACGCTAGTGCGGGTTTCGACGAAGAGTTTAGGCCAAAAATTAAGGCGATCCGATATCGGCGAGCGGAGATTTAAGTGTTTTAATTCGGAGTATTAATTTGGAGTAATATTAAAAAAGTGTTTTATGTTGATCTTCGGTTTTGTCTTATGCATAGCAAAGAGAATAGTGACGTGGTTATACGTACATATATAAAAATGAGATAGCAAGACAGCAACGTATGTAGCTTATGTACAAACATAACAATGTATGTATGTACATTTGTCTGTTGCTTTGCATTCTCTTTGCTTTTTGTGGGTTTAATATAAAATAAATAAACAAAAAGGTGTTAACACATCGACCGTGAGTTCGAACACTCATTGACTTTTTTTTTTTGTTAACTTAAGCCAAATACCACAAAAATTTAGATTTACACTTAAAATAAAAATAGAGTTTTTATTTACTAAATATTTGTAGGGTATTTAAAACTCGACCCGGACGAATGTAATCTTCTTACTCATTTAATGTGCTGGTGTTATTTGCATTATCGCAATAAAATTATACTGATTGACATATGATTTCCTGATTAAATTTATAAAGCATATTGTTCATTATCAAATTAGTTGAAATATAATTTTTATTTTTCCATATAAAGTCCACAATTCGTATGAAATTGTCTTAAGTAAAATCAGTTATAATTAGAAGTGACAAATGGGCCATGGCATGGATGCATATGAAACTCGAAACTTGCCACTATCAACACTTTTCACGGAATTTGTGTAGTTATTAAAAATAAATAGGTTCCAGCTAAAACATGCAACCAACAACAAGAACTAAGAAAAAAAATGCTAAAGAAACACGCACATCAATGTAACCACATTTGCCATATCTGGTCGGTCTGGTAAAAGTGTGTGTGTGTGTGTGTGTGTGTGTGTTTGGCCACATATTATATTTTGATTAACATAAAAACGCATGCAACTCAACACAAACCGTAAATATATTCGGAAGCTAAACACTCAGAAACATTGGGCACATGCAAACAAAAGCTAAAATCCTATTTTTAACATAAAAGCTTACCACCACTAATACAGATAAAATCAACCACAATACATACAAACACTGAAAGTTAGACCCAACAAACGCATGCACGTGCATGCCCTTCATTGTAAATGATTACAGCAGCTGTAAATGTGAATACACAACAATAACAACAACAACAACAATGTGCAAGCCAGCACAAGTCCTTTTACTTTTACAACAACCACTAATTCTCATATTACACACACACACATTCGTTTTAAATACTCTTACACAATCGCATGCATAATTTTACGTTTATGTCACATGCTATCCATGCCCCTCGTTCCCCTGTTCGTTCTTTCGTTCATTTATGCTGACCAACGTTTTTCGGTTATAATTCGTGCTCTGTGTCAAATGATAGATGTCGACAACATGTCAGGCATGAATATAAATATTATAAACGGATTCTTTATTTTAGATTGAAAATATGCTCGGAGTGTAACTGTTGGCTGTTGTGCATGTTTGCAAATTTGTTAATATTTTACTTCCAATTCCAGTTTTGTTTGTTAGAGTGTGTGTGTGCGCACGTAAATGTGACATATTGCGGTTTAGAAATGTTTTGTTTTTTCCATAGATGAGCTCAGAATTCGATAATTTGTGTTATTTCTCTCTAGATTTCAAGCGGAAACATCCAGCCGAAATATGGTGATGTCGTTTATTTAGAATTTTCCATAATATGTTGTTTAATTTTTGGCAAAAATAGTCAGCATACGTTTGGGTTTCGCATTGTGAATGTAAATTGTATTAGACGTTATGCAAATTTTAGAAAATTGAGCTACAACGAATTTTACATTCACTGCTGTGATCGCCATTTAGTGGTCTGAAAAGCCTTGTGATCTTAAAAATAATCTCTATTATGCCCTGCAAAAAAGAATTGGAGGATATATTCACCTTGTGATGCCGTGTGTAATGCAGCGAAATATCACTCTGAGACCCCATAAAGTATATATCGCTCATTTGCTGCAAGAACGGCATAACTCAAAGTTCGCGATTTTTGAGTTAATAATACAGAAATATTGGCAATATCATGTTCTATCTTGTGTAAAATACTCATTTTGATATCTTGTTTACAGAACGTGTGAGACGAGTATATGCCGTTATTTCAATTCCTATGTTTCGCTCTTCTTTTGCTCACAACAACGACACATCGTTAGTTACGCCACAGTCGTTAAGGTGTGAACGGAAAGAGCGACATAATTTTGCATTATGACTTTATAAGTGCAAAGGTAATATGTATTTTATGTAGTAAAAATTCTTATATACTGCCATATTTTGTGTTGTGACTGTTTTGTTGTAAAAAATCATCTGATTATAAAAAATTTTTTTCGCATTAAGAACGACACATTGTAGTTTACTACACTACTATCAATGAACTTTAGCAGCAATAACGTCATAACTCAAAGTATAAACAATTTTCCATTTAAAAACATTTATTAAAAATTTTTTACTCTACTTTTTTCTATACGGATATATTAAATATACTAAGGTGATTTACAAGATGATATCAAAATATTTACATTTAGTCATTTTTCTTCAGAGCTATAGTCAATTGAACACTTAAAATGCATTTATCCCAAAATCTAAAATTTTGACTTATGCCGTTCTTGCAGCAAATGAGCGATAAATGTATTCTTGATTAGTGATGAGATCTAAGACGATCTAGGCATGTCCGTCCGTCTGTGAAAAACACGATTCAGTCCAAACGAAAAGACTTTTGAAATTTTCTATAAATATATCTTGAAGGCTAGCACAGGTTAAGTTCGCAAAAATATGCTAAATCGGGCCAGAGGGAAAAAATTTCCCCTAAGAAGATTTAAACCAACCTCTGAAAAACAACATCATTTTTAACGTTTCTTTGTAATTTTGTTAAACAAATGATATATGTATTTTTATGTCAAAGAAGGTCCAACGCGTTAAATTTGGAGCCATAAAATAAAAATAAAATGGTTGGACCCCCCCCCCCCCCCCCCCCGGCCCCTTTAGTGGCGGTATTATATGCAAAAATAGTGTAAAAATTTAACAAATTGCATTTCTTAAGCCTAAATTCCTTCAAAATAAAATTTTTAAGCTTTAATGACGAAGCTGAGACGTAACCTGATCTTCATCCCGCTCCTCCCCCATTGCCCCCTCTATAACCCCATAAAAAAAAATTAAATTTAAACATACATATATATTCTTGATCAGTGATGAAGTCTAAGACGGTCTAGCAATGCCCATACGATCGTCTGTGGAAAACAGGATATAGTCTATTTTTAGACCCCGCCCCCTTTAGTGGGCGTTAACGTACTATATTATATGCAAAAATAGTGTAAATATTGAACAATTTGTATTCTTTAAGCCCATAAGAAGCTGAGGTGTTCTCTGATCTTGCAGAGGTGAATGACTCTCTCAAAATAGAGATTTAAAATTGGGTACAGAGATGTCTTAAAACAACTCTGTGTTTGAGGAAGTGCTTACAAAACATGACTTTTTCTCCAGCAATATAGGGTATAAATACTGCGAACCATATACTCATATATGTGTGTGTGTGTGTGTGTGTGTACGTTTGTGTGTTTAAGTCTATGCTTAACTGAACATGTTTCCAGCACATACTTTAATATCTGCATAATTTTGTGTTGGATTTTATTTTTATATTTTTTGTTGCCACTAAAGTGTCACAATATATATAAAGTAATAACTTAATATGTGCATGGGAGATACTCTATTATTTAAAGTTAAAAGTTTAGTTTATAAAATCTGATATTTCATTGCTGAACTACAGAAATTGGCGGAGGGTGTGGCTGCACAGCCAACAACTTTATTTTAGCTGAAGGTTTTGGGGGTGTTGCGATAATTGCAAAAATATATTTTTATTATACTCAGAAGTAACTAAAAGAAAGATTATCAGGCATGTCATGAATTCCGTTCGGAATTGATATGATTCCGTAGTTACGATTCCGATCGGAATGGTTTAAGCTTCTATAGATTCATTAAACCGCAGAAAAATGTGAAATCACTTTTTATGTATTAAGTATGGCAACGCAAGAAAGAATATAGCAAAACAAAAAAAAAAACAGCTCATCCTAAAAGTCAGCCATATTCAGGTATTTGTATCAAAATTAAAAGTTTGTGATTTTTGAGAATCAAAGTAAAAAAATGTTTAAGAAGAAAAACTGTAATAAAAATGCCCGGAAATCCGTAATTGCAGCTGCAGAAGAAAATAAAATAAATGTAGAAAAAATACGATATTCTGTTTGTGCCTTTTCGTAGTTTTAAGTGCTGCCACTAGAGTTTTTTTTTACAAAAACTTACTAGGATAAGAGTACGGCAACACTAAATAAACAAATTCAGTATTTTCTTTTATCTTTGAGGAAGTATTTAGAAAAATGTAAATTTTTTGTTAAATTTGAATCAAAGAAAATTTATTTTAGAAAAATAAACAAAGAAACAACATAATTTACAAATAAAAAGGTATCATGGGTACTTTGTACACCATGAAAATGCTTCAAATATCAATTCCACATAGAAAATTTAAAGTGGTTTTATTCCGAAAAAATGTTTCGGAATACTTTTTCCATAATAGCAAAATGCGGAATCAATTCCACTTCCGAACCGAATTTATCTTTGAGACATGGCTGTATATCACTTGCCTGGTTTCCTTTTACTTGGTCCGTTACTAAAAGTATAAGCCCCACTTTTTGAATGCATTGAGCATAAAAACTTACGTATTAATATTTTACATCAAAGTGCAAAATAGGGACTGAGATATGGTAAGAAATTTTAACCTGCTGGGTCACAGTTCCTTTAAGAGATTTCTCACTCCGAGAAAGGCATTTGGGGGTGAGACATCTCACCTAAATCGTAACATCTAAAAAACTAAATTTTTTGGGTACTTAAATGTAGAAAAAAAGTTTGTTTTTTTGATAAGGTCATTTAGGGGGCAAAGGGAGGTGTAGGGTTAGGATAGGGAACATATTAACTTCCTCGTAAAAGCTTATGAACTAAATTGTTAAGGCATATAGTCTTAAGGAATACAGTTTGTTAAATATTTATACTAATTTTTCATGTAATAAGTAACTTCTACGCCCACTAAAGGGGCGGGATCGAAAAATAGACTATATTGTATATTTCACAGGACATTGCAAATTCGTCTTAGACTTCATCACTGATCAAGAATATATTTATGGAATACAAACCTTTTTTGGAGGGTATAAACATTTTCCTTTATCGGGGTCGCTGTGGCAAGGGCCGTGGGGGAAACAGTTCTCGTTTGCCATAAAACACGACAAATAAATTTTTGGGATAATCAAGTGTAAAAAAAAAATTTTTTCTTATAAAGGGGCATTTGGTGGGCAAAGAGGGAGGAGGGGGATAGGGCAGAGGAGGATCAGATAACGTCTCAGCTTCATCATAAAAGCTTAAAAATATTATTTTAAAGGAATGTTGGCTTAAGTATTACAATTTGTTAAACTGTATTCGCATATCATAACGCCCACTAAAGGGGGCAGGGTCCAAAAATTAATTTTTTTAATTTTTGTTTTAAATTCAGAAAGACATGATAAATATTCCAAGGCACAAAGGAAAGTCAACATCAGACAGCAGAGCAGAACAGCTGTTTTCGAAGGCCGCAACGCTTTTATCGTCACTGCTCAGGTGTATTGTGTTTTTCGCCACTTATTAAGTGGCTTAGTTGAATGTGATAACATTTCTTATTTAAAAAAATTTTATTAAGAAATTGAATACGAGAACTGTATCAACCTGATGTTAACACATTTTTGTTTTAATACCCGTGTTACCGTTTGATTATTTTCTTCATGTTACATTTTTCGCAATTTTTTGTTCCATCATACCTAAGCCAAACTTTTTTGCTTTGAATTTTTATATATTAATTTTTTTTGATTTTATGAAAAATTTTTTAGATTTTACGACTAAAAGTTTAATGCACTGGACCTCCTTTGACATAAAAAGATATAATTTGCTTAACAAAATAACAAAAAAAAACTTAAAAAATGATGTTGCTTTTTAGAGGTCGGTTTAGTTCTTCTTAGGGGAACTTTTTTCCCTCTGGCCCTATTGAGCTCATTTACAAACTTGACCTGTGCTATTCTTCAAAATTTACCTATTCAAGTGTCTGGATCTTTTCGTATGTACTGAAGCGTGATTTCCACACGGCGATGAATAGACACGGCTAGATCTTCTTAGATTTCGTCACTTCGTGAGGTCTTAGAGGGATATTTCGCTGCCTTACACAGAGAATGCAAATTTTTTTAAGGGTTTAAAAAAGTCGAATAAATTTGCAAAATAATTATATTGTAACAATTATATGTAAGTGTTTAAGTATTTGATAAAAAAATATATCAGAACTACAGGGTTTTTTTTATAAATAAGTAGCGCAACTTCGCACATACTCACCGCTTACACTCCTGCACATAAATTCGTATTTCAGCTCTCTATCTGTGTGTCCTTTTAAATAACATGATTTGTATGCATATTTAGTGATAGTGATAGTCATATATTTAGTGCATGTGTGTACGTGCGTGAATGCTCGTTGCCATTAACATAATCATGCATAAGCGTATGTGGGGATGTGTGTAAGTGTGTGTGTTACGTGTGCGTGTTAGTTGGATAAATTAGTACTTTAGGCAACACATCACATCATATTTCATTTTATTACATTTTACGCAAACACATACATCTAAAGGATTCACACACACAATCTCTCTCTCTCTCGCCTGTCACATGACGTGTCAACAGAATTACTTGTTTTATTTTATATGTATGTAACCAACACATGCATGCACTTTAATATTAATATTTATAAAAAGTTTAGCTTTTTTCTATTTGACGAACACTTTTAGTTCATTTTAACTTTCACTTTTTTTTTGGTGGCCATCGTAATGACTTGCAAGCGTATGAGGATAATTTGCTGTTAATGTTAATAAGTGATTAGCGGTGCTGGGGTATGACTTTAAAATTGTATCAAAGAAATTATAAAAGAGTTTGAATGAATTAAATAAAACCAAAAATATTATCAAATCACGGCCATGTACGAGGACTGTTTAAAATTAAAGAGAATATTTAAATTTCGTGGTCTTTTTTTTTATTTTTTATTGTATAACTCGGACAAGCACTTAGGGAGGGTACTAGAATGGAGGGGTCAGATGAAGAGACCTGAGAAGATAGAGAATTTGTTTGAACCTTTTTACTTCGCCGGCTAATTTTTTGCTACAGGGTCAACGAAGGAGGGTAGTGTTCCTCCGCCCTTTAGTACATGATAGTGTCAGTCGCAGACAATTAGGTTATGTTTTGTTGTTGTTGTTGTTGTTGTTGTTGCCCTTATCTCGAACAAGCAGTTTCCACTAATTAGCGTGTTTAGTTTTGTTCGTAGGCAATTTAGCATGTTTAGTTTTGCTTATCTGCTGCAGATAAAAATGGAGCAACGATTTTGCATTGAAGGACGACAAGACGTGAATCACGCCTGTCGTTCTGGACACGCATTCACATCAACAATCGATGAAAATGTTGTGAAAGTGAACAACTTAGTCGAATCACTATTGGAGAATTTGCTAAATATATAGGGGATTTCGCTTGGGTCTTGCCATGCATTTTTATACCCTCCAAAAACGACTCGGAGGGTATAATCATTTTGTCATTCCACATGTAACACAGTGAAATATCACTCTAAGACCCCATAAAGTATATAAAGGGTGTTTTTTTAAGCTAGATAGAACTTTAAATTGTAAAAAGTAACACAAAAAATTAAATTTTGATGAAACTTTTTTTTTATTTGTTTCAGTATACTCTGACAAATCATCATGAATAGACTCACGCTTGAACAACGCTACGAAATTATCCAAATTTACTTTGAAAATCAGTCGTCGATCTGCTCTAGAGCAGTTGGCAACTGACCCGTTGTTTTATCGCAAAATTGTGTTCAGCGATGAGGCGCATTTTTGGCTTAACGGGTTTGTTAATAAGCAAAATTGCCGCAAATGGAGTGAGACCAATCCACAAGAGACCCTACAGACTCCATTACATCCAGAAAAATGCACCGTATGGTGCGGTTTTCACGCTGGTGGCATCATCGGACCTTATTTCTTCAAAAATGAGGCCGGAGCTCGCGTTACGGTCAATGGAGATCGTTACCGCACCTTGATCAATGATTTTTTTGTTTGAAAATATGGATGACATTGATCCGGAGGAGATGTGGTTTCAACAGGATGGCGCTACGTGCCATACGGCGAACGCAACCATCGACTTATTGAAATCAAAATTTGGCGATAAGTTGATTTCGAGAAATGGACCTGTCAATTGGCCTCCAAGGTCGTGCGATTTGACACCTCTCGATTATTTCCTGTGGGGCTACGTGAAGTCACTGGTTTATGCTGATAAACCAACAACAATTGACGCCTTGGAGGCCAGCATTGTTCGTGTTATTCGTGACATACGGCCAGCAGTGCTCGAAAAAGTGGCCCGAAATTGGACGTCCAGAATGCACTTCGTCAAGAACAGCCGCGGTGCCCATATGCCCCAAATCATTTTCAAATGTTAATGTCACGTATTGATCTTTCGAATAAAAAAAAAATTTTGATTACAATTCAATTTTTTGTGTTATTTTTTACAATTTAAAGTTCTATCGGGCTTAAAAAAACACCATTTATATTCTTGATCAGTGATAAAATCTAAGACAATCTAGGCTTGTCCGTCCGCCCGTCTTTGGAAATGACGCTACAGTCCAAAACGAAAACAGCCAGACCCTTGAAATTTTGTAGAGATAAATGTTAAAGCATAGCAAAGGTCGAGCTTTTAAATGGGTTTAATCGGGTTAGAGGGTAAAAAGTTCCTCTAAGAAGAACTAAATCAACCTCTAAACAACAATATAATTTTTAAAGATTTTTTTGTAATTTTGTTAAGCAAATAATATATTTTTATGTCCAACGCGTTAAACTTGGAGCCATAAAATAAAATAAAAATTATTGTTTTGAACTCCGCCCCTTTTTAGTGGGCGTTATTTTATGCAAAAATAGTGTAAAAATTTAACAAATTATTTTACTTAAGCCTGCATTTCTTAAAAATAAAATTTTTAAGCTTTAATGATTAACCTGAGGCGTAACCTGGTACTCCTCTGCCCTACTCCCTCCTCCTCCTCCTTTGCCCCCTAAATGACCCTAACAACAACAACAAAAATAAAAAATTTTAACTAAATTTTACATTTGATTATCGCAAACATTTATTTTTAGAGTTTTATGGCAAAGGTGAAATGTCTCCCCCACGGTCCTTGCCAGAGAGACCCCGACAAAATACAGTTTTAATGCCCTTAAAAAAGAATTGGACTCCATAAAGTATACATATTCTTGATGAGTGATGAAGTCTAAGACGGTCTAGCAATGATCTGTGGAAAACATGATATACATAAGTTATTTTTGAACACCGCCCCTTTTTGTGGGCGTTGACGTAAGATTTTATATGCAAAAATATTATAAATATTGAAGAATTTGTATTCTTCATTAAGCCTATAGGAAGCTGAGATGTACTCTGATCTTGCAGAGGTGAAACGTCTCCCCAACGGCCCTTCCCGGAATTACTCTGTCAAAGTAGTGATTTAAAATTGGGTACAGAGATGTCTTAAAGGAACTCTGTCCCACCAAGTTAAACATTTTAAATTTACTTACTAAATATTTGGAGGGTATTTTAGACTCGACCCGGTCGAATATAAGGTTTTTACTGGGTTCTTTTTTCATTTAGTTTCAAGACTGATTTTTTGTTAAAAAAAAATTTTTTTAGAAAAAATTTTTGTTGGAACATTTTTACCCCCCCAAACCCTTTGCTGTATTAACATTTTCCTACCCCTGTAGGTAAGCCTGTAAATAACTCTTCTTCTATTTTTTTTCTAATTTTTATCGGAATTTTGTGAACCAAATTAATTTAAATTTTTCACCCATTAATATAAAATGTATACATTTTACCGCACCAAAATATTTTTCAACTGAATAAATTACATTTTTATGGAAATTTATACAGTTTTCTTGAACAAAAGAATTCTTAAAAATTATACGAAAGAAAAAATCCCTTCACTTAAATCTGAGAACGCAAGTGTAATCTTGTACGTTAATTGAACATGAAACTGATGAATATTTCGTGCAACAAGAACAGAAGGTGTTTGTGTGCGAGCATTTAATAATAAATTAAGCTGCACATAAGAACAGTGAGTAACAGAAAAAAGCCACACCCTATTAAAAACTATTATAACTGGAAGCATTATCTTGTGGCAGAGCTTGTGGGATCGGTGCAAAAATAGTATTTATTTTATATTAAATTGAATTAAGACTCATAGGCTAATTGTTCGAAATTTGTTTTTAAATCTCAGGAACACATGATAAATATTCCAAGGCACAAAGGAAAGTCAACATCAGTTTTATTCAACTTGCACAGCAGAGCAGAACAGCTGTTTTCGAAAGCCGCAACATTTTCATCATCAGTGCTCATGTGTATGTGATAACAGTTCCTATTTACACAAATTTTATTATGAAAAAGAATCCGAGAACTGTATCAACCTGATGTTAACATGTTATTGTTTATTTTATTTATTGGGTGCAGGTATAATTTATATTTTTCTTTCTTTTCTTTCATTTTATTCAATTCAAAAAAATTTTTTTTTAATATTTGCCCAATTATATTATTCGAATACACATTCGAATATTTTTTTATATATCTTTAGAATAAATTTTATTTTCCAAAAAAAAACTCGTTTCTCTTTCTTTTAAATCACGTGTATTCTTTTAATAAAAATCTTTAACATTTAATGTTATATAATTCTTTCATAACCGTAAATTACAATCACTTTGTTTTCAGTTTCGCTGTAAACTCTGCCAACATGGCAGGTGTCTAATTTCTTTCAAACGCTTGAAACTCATAAGGAGTGATATGCGTGCAATAAGAAATGCCATGCCAACATGTAATTAAAATATAATTGTAAGAAAGAACACAAATCAAAAAAGAAAGAGAAAACATGAAAAAAGGTGGAAATTAATGATTCACACTTTTTTCCTAAAGAAAAATGGCATTTGCAATACATGAAAGTAATATTTGAAAATTGCTTAGATGAATCAATATATAAAGAGCATTTGAAATTAAGTAAAAATAAATATAAAATTTTTTTTAAATATTATTTATTTTTTTTTTTAATTTTTGATCCCAATTTTGTTCTTCCTAAACTATAAAATAGTTTTAGTTCGCAAAAAAACAACAACGTCAGTAAAAAAACTTTCAATTTCCCAACCCTGGAAGCGAAATTTTAATTTTTAAAAATTTTTCTTGACCAATGCAAATCTTCATGAGGTATAAAGTGGTTTTATTTAAGAAAAACTTAAAATTTGTAACCTTTTTGGTTATTACATGTACCACAAAATATTGCATGTACCAAAAAAAATTCGAAATTTCTATTTATTTTTAATTGTTGATACCAATTTTGTTCTCCCTAAATTATAAAATAGTTTTAGTTAGCAAAAAAACAACATCAGTTGCCTGTTTGATTACTTTCACGTATAAAAAAAATTCAATTTCCCAACCCTGGAAGCAAAATTTATATTTAAAAATTTTTTTTTGGCCAATGTATATCTTCATTTTTTTTTATTTATTTATTTATTTATTTATTAGGTCAATAGATATTTACATCCTTACTGACTAAAATATGAATAACTGAACATTATTACAAATATAAAAATAATTGGTTTAACAATTTAGATATAAAGTAAGATTTCTTTTCAGTACGTTATTACTCTCAGATAAGTTAATAATGTGATAACATTTATTAAAGTTGACACATGCACGACGAAAAGAATCATTATTAGCATATACAGAACGGTAATATTTTAATGACAAGAGTTCAAAATTGCGGGTAGGTCTTGCAGGAACGTTGAAGTTTATTTGATTAAGCAGGAACTCCGAATCAACATCGCCATGAATCAGGCCCAGAACGAATAAAGCGCTCAGCATTGATCGGCGACTTTTTAAAGTAGGCAATTTTATTAAAGCAAGTCTGCTATGATATGGTGGCAGGACATAGGAATTCCAACCAAGACCACGGAGACAGAAAATTAAAAATTGTTTTTGTACCGATTCGATACTATTAATATAGATGGAATAGCAAGGGTCCCAAACAATTGATCCATACTCCAGAATTGGTCGAACAAGAGAAGTATATAAAAGTTTTGTTATGTAAGGATCAAGAAATTCCTTAGACCAGCGTTTCATAAATTCAAGTACCCCATAGGCTTTATTTACCATTATGGAGATGTGATCACGAAAGTTAAGCCTATGATCCAACAGTATGCCAAGATCCAATATGGTCTGAACTTTATCTAAGATATCGTTGTCTATATGATGAGAGGTCTCAATCGGAACGTGTCGGAAAAATGACATGTGCTTACATTTCTTTATATTTAACTCCAATAAATTAAATTTACACCATTGCGAAAAGTTCTGAAAATCAGCTCTCAGTAAATTATGTCCATTAATATCGTTAAAAGATTTGAAAATTTTAACATCATCGGCATACATTAGTACATTAGAATCCAAAACAACGGTTGGAAGATCATTGATGAATAAAGTAAACAGAATTGGACCCAAATGACTTCCTTGAGGAACGCCAGAATGGACTTGAATGAGTTTTGATAAAGAATTTCCAAACTTGACTTGTTGAGTTCTTTGTGAAAGATAAGAGTTTAGCCATTTTAAAGCAGAGCAATTGAAGCCCATAAGCGATAATTTGTGCAATAAAAGATTGTGGTTAACTTTATCAAACGCTTTACTAAAATCAGTGTATATCACGTCAGTTTGCATTTTATTTGTAAAGCCTTCATTGATAATAGTTGTGAGTTCCAAGACATTTGTTGTTGTTGATCGGGATCTACGAAATCCATGTTGACAGGGTGTTAAAATGGACGATATCTGATGATATAAGTAATCAGTAAGAATCTTCTCTAGAAGTTTCGGAATTGCATTAATTTTGGCGATACCTCTGTAATTGGATACATCAGTTTTACTGCCATTTTTGAATAAAGGAACTATATACGATATCTTCCACACTGATGGCACATAACATGATTTAATAGATTTGTTAAATAAAGTAGTAAGAGGTGCAGACTGTATTGTAGCGCAGTTTTTAAGGATACAGCTAGGTATACCATCAGGACCTGGGGTAGACAAGTTTTTGAGCGACTTTAAGTTTGAAAATACAGTGTATGTATGTTCATGATGTATAAAGAGGTTTTGTTAAAGAAAAACTTCAACTTTTTAAAAATTTTAGTTACTACATGTACTACAAAATGCGGAATGGGCCGAAAAAAATTTTTTATTTCCCATCCCTGGAAAAAAAATTTTATATTTTTAGTTTTTAATAGACCATTGAGGCTTCCAAAAGTATGAAATAGGTTTAATTTGCAAACAAACAAAGAAATAGTTGGTTTTTGGTAGTTAATTATGCGTCGAGAAATAGGTATAAGCTTCCCAGCTCTGGAACCGTATTTCGGATAATTTCAATACTACTCTATTTAAGTACATTTTCCAGTCCATCAGTCCGAGAATGAAGTCTCTAGCTATTCTGGAGGGTTGGGAAAAAAATTTCACGTACAGACAGACGGCCAGGCGGACTTCGCTCACTCGTCATCGCTGTTCATAAGGATCCAGAATATATATACTTTATGGGATTCCATATTAATATCGAAGAAATTACAAACCTATATATCGTTAGCTGAAATGCAAAAGGGCGTAACTAACAAAAATTGTAAAATCTACTTTTTAATTGATTATTATATGAATGTCATGAAACTACATGCCTTGACATAATTTTACACTTTTGCGATCACAAATGGCACTTTTATGAACCAAAAAGCAAGAGGGCGTAAAATGTTAATGGTTTTCATTTTAGAAACTTTTTTCCTTCTCCTGTAAAATGTTATTTTTGTTAGTTACCCACTTTTGCATTTCAGCTAACGATATACCCTTTCACTTTTTACTGAAGGGTATAAAAAACAAATCAATTGGCAGGTAAAGTAAGAAATCTTCATAAATCTAGAATACGAGAAGTCTACTTTTTATTCCCTGGAATTTGTGGGATCCCAGAAATTTTTTTATTTTCCCCCCCCCCCTTCCTGCCAAACAATAAAGTGCTGGCAGTAAAACCCTAATTATAACTGACATAATTTACATTGTGTACTCATGTACGTATACGTAATTTAAAAGTTCTAATTCAATAATCATCATACGTTTAGGTATTCATTTAATTTTGAAATCTCCACCTTTGGTTTCTTGCCAAAAAATACTAGCAAGAAAAAGGAAAATAAAATTTTATATAAGCACAAGCAACCACTTAAGTTCACACAAATGCACACACACACACACATCCATATGCATATCCATGAAAAACTATAATATTATTGGCTCTTTTGTGTTGATTCTTATTAAAGAAATGCATTTTAGTCACGTTTAGCACATGTTATGCATATTTGAAATCATTACAAATACTTGTATTAAAGTACGGTAATATGCTAATAAAATGAAACCCATAACTATTCAAAAGCATTATCAACATGCACGCACACACTTGAGTGCACACACACACACACATACAGATATACTCATGCACACTTCGAATGCATACGTGCAAGTAGCTAATTTTAGCACAGAAATCCACATGTTGTTAAGACAAGGGAACGGCCACTAAGTAATGAGGACCCTACTCTGCAGTATCCATTTTCAGGGTAAAGAAGTGGTTGACTGAATTTCAATGTATCCGACTAATCGATATTTATACACCCGAAATAATTGCAAAAATTCACGATATGGTTTTGGCCTATAGAAGATTGTGGAAAGCTGAAATTTTTCGGCCACCCCGCATGAAACAAAGGAAGAGTAAAGAAAGTGAACTGTAAGGGCAGAATCGTTTTGATCTTTAGAAAAGTCACGGATGCACTATTTTGTATTCTAAATCGCTGAAAATATTCAGCATACCTTCCCCATGCCAAAATATAGAGCACAAGAAATTAAAACCTAAAAAATATTCAATCTACTTTTTAAAGCTACCAGCTTTTCACAATAAAATTGCTGCCATTATGGAAATAACAAAGACAAAGAAAAAAAAAGTTGCTCTCTATTCAAAAATATAAAAACTTCGATGTGCATTGAAAAGCAAAATAAATGAAAATTAAAAACTTTCGGTGTCCTTTTCATTACGGGCAGCAGTTGTTGCTGTCGCTATCAATGTTGCTTCTATTCGTTTGTTATCTTTTATCTCTGATATTGTTTTCTGTCATTCGTTATTATTGCACTTTTTTTGTGTTTGCTTTTTTATTTTTTATTTTATTTTATTTTATTTTTTTCGTCTTCCTACACATTTTATTTTTAAAGTATTCAATTTGAATGGTAAATTTATTTTTCAAGTTGCCTGTTCAAACACTCAATTTGTTGTTCTCTTATGTAGCACTGCTGTGTTTGTTGTAGCTGGCTCTTTTTGTTTTTGTTGTTCTGCTTGTTATTGGTGCTTTAAAAATGGCGTTCTTTTAACTATGAAATGATTTAAGTGCTGCTATACAATTTCAATAGATTGTTTTCAAATGTTTTTTATTGTTTCCTTTTTTATTTTTCATTTATATATATTTTTTATTTATTTAGTGTTTTTAACACTTTTTGATGACTTTATAGTGGTGCTTTTGTGAGAGTTTCTTTTCTATATAAACATAAGTAAATATTTCTGTTTTTATTGTTCACTCAATTTCTGTGTGTATTTGAACAAGTGTTTCAGTGTTGTTAAAAGTTGTTTTTGAAATATTTTATAGTTTTGTTTTGTAGTGAATTTATTTATTTGTTTAAGTTTTTGTATGATATATTTTTTTCCCATCAACTTTCTTCGTAGTCAAGCAAAATAATTTAAAACTTATATTCGTATGTAAACAGGCTTATATGTGAGTGTGTTGGACAATTTTTTGTCATTTAAAATTATGTTATGGGCATTTTAATAGCAATTATGCATTAACAAATCTCCTTTCGACAGTTTTGAGTTGAGTTTTCCTTTTATTCAAAATATCAAAGTTCAATGACACGATCATTTCACACGTTTTTATATCACGTGGAATGCATGTGGAGGGAAAAATATATATAAAATTTTAATAATATTCATATATCCACATACATATGTAAATATATTTTGAATCATTTAAAATTGTAGGATATAAAAAAATATGTTTGCTGTCCTCCTTTACGTATGAGTAATATTAATATAATTAAATATTAATCATACGCTCGTATGCCAGGCTGAATTTAAGTGAAATAATATTGAATGCCTGCCTATAAAGATTGTACCAAGTTGGAATTATTCATCCCCAAGAATTCCCAAAGTAACGATTTTCGTATCCCCAAAATCCCCATAGTTGGGAAAAGTCATGTTATAATGAGATCAATATATTTAAGGCTCTTATACCAAATCAAATAAAGTCGCAATTTGGTTGCGTGCGTTGAAACCAACACGTTTTACTGAAAAAAATTGGATTACTGAAAGCGATACAAATCCCTGCACTGATTTTAAACGCAGCTAGTCTTATTCACTTCACTTTAGCGAAACATCGCTTTATTGAAAATATCGTAATACAGAAAACCAAAAGCAAGCCTACAACTAAGTTTTGTATAAAACCTACTTCGCTTTAGTTAAAAAATAAATAACGAAAAATTTACTTATTAAAAATCGATTGCATAATTTAAGGCTGAAAAAAGTGTGCATGTTTGGTCCGTTAAAAATAAAAGTGGCAAAATATATTTGTCCTTTTCGCTCTTACGTACTTTATTGTATTTTTTTATTATATTGTCAATGCAAGTGGCTAGACATTTTTGGAGGAATTCGTGAAAAATTTCAACAACAAAATGAATAATTCTATGAATAATTTTTTTTTTAAATAAAATGTTTACGTTAAATTGACGTAAAAACAAAATATACAGATTTGATAAAAAAAAATTTGTTTAACTGATTTTAAGCGGTACGCTTAACTATAACAAATTTCAGTAATCCGAACTACGTTTTAGAGAAAAAAAATCGGATAACTGAAAAAATTGGGTTTTGGTTATTTCCTGTAAAGCGGAGTCGACTGTATTATGTTTGCTCTGGCTGTTATTACAATTTCAGTAACCTGCTGAGGACTCATAAAATGTATATAATACGTTTTAATACGGAAGAAAAGTTTTATTATAAACACCATTTTATAAAAAAAAGAGAACTCTTTACTTACACTCATATATCTATTAATAGTGCTTTCAAATGAAAATTAAAGTATAACACTTGTTACCAGATTATTTTGTAATTTCAACCCGATTTTGCCTGATTGGAATTTAAAGTCGATTGGGCAACTTGGGCCCACTTCATATCTTTTGTCGTTTATAAATAAATTTTTTGTTCTTTGTTATATATAATAATTGGCCAAATTTTCTTTCCTATTGATCTTATTTTAATTGATTAGCTATTGGCCTGTTTTTGTCTTTATAGTTTTCTATCAAATACCTGAATAAGGAAACTAGATCTCTTGATCGGTAATATTTTAAAAACATTTCTCTTAATCCAATTATAATCAAAATATAAACCATAAAAATTCAAAATTCACATTCATGTGATGGCAGTGTAAATATGAAAAAACACATCTTGCTTTTTTTGCTCAAATTTCTATTTATCCGTGTGCTCACATACAAACCCAATCAAGCTATTTAAATGTTGATATAACGGATTGAAATTTACCCACATTTAATCCCATATAAAGCCATAAATTTCCAATAAATCGACCACATATAAAAACCATTTGAAAATTCACTTATTTAGCAATTGGCTTTTTATAACCTAAAGGACCCAAAAATATTTGACATGCAAAAATAACACAACCATCATGGCTGAAACATAAAACAAACTTCAATTATATATTTTCTAGTGTAAAAGATGACAAAAATATACCACATGAAACAAAATTTCTTTTCGTATGAAAGCAAAATTTGTTTTGCCCACAAATTTAAATGAATTTCATGTTTAGAAATTGTCATATTTTTATGCTTGAAAATACACGTAAAAGTAAACAAAAAATTCTCTTACATTTCTTCGTTTTAAGAAAATTTTATGCACGAGTACAGCCAAAAGAAATTTTTACAAAAATAATAATACTTTTTTTCCATCAAATTGCTGAACAAATAAAGAATCTGAGAGCCCACAAAATATCCTTTTAGTAAATTTAACATATTGCACTTTCCTTAAACCACTAGAAAGTTTTAACTGGATTTTTAATTGCATATAAAATGTATTCTTTACAAATAGACTGCATTTTTTCAATTAAAATATGATAGCCAGAAAATGTTAAATTAAATAAAAGAAAAGCAATCAAAATTTCTTCTTGCAATACAATTTATTCGAGAGCATTTTATAAAATTAAATTCAAATGTTTTTAAAGCAACGTTTCCATAGCTCATTAATTTAAAAATCGAAACCTAAATTAAATATCAGTTACAGCAAATAATAAACACCTGAAGCACACTAAGAATAAAGAATCCTTGAAAACTGTGGCTTAAGAAGGCAAAGAATTCAATTTATTTATGTGAAATTACTGTGAAGTTCTTGTGGTTATTTTCATACAGAATTTACTAGATTTTACCAAATATATTTTCTTTAATTTAGTTTCAATCGAACAACATATAATGTTTTTGTAAAGACATTTCAAAAAAGTAAAGCCAGGAACGAAAACTAAATTGCTTATATTAAAGAAATATAAAAATATAACAAATAACCAAGAATTGTTATGAAACAAAACCAGATTTTCATATCGAAAAAAAAGGATATATGGGAGGTAGGCTCGTTTTTTCACTGATTGCCATGAAACTAAACAATAAGACTAATAATATAGTTCTACGAATGGCTATTAAGTTTTATTGAACTCGAAAGAAATTTTTAGAAATAATCATAATAATTTCAAAATAAAGGATATATGGGAGACAAGCTAGATGTTTCACTAATTGTCATAAAATTTGATCACACGGCTTGATAACATTATTCTAGAAATAGTTACTGAGTTTCATTGTATTCCCAAAATAAATGGTCCATAGAAGCAAATTTTTCTAATTAAGGATAATAGGAAGATATGCTCATTATTGCACCGATTGTGATGTTATATCATACAGAACTATAAATGCTAATTTTCAAGATAACCCTTTAAATTTTATTAAATATTGGGTATAATTGGAGCCAGAGTTTGATATCAAAAATAAAGGATATATGGGAGGTCAGCTCGTTTTTTCACTGATTGCTATGAAATTGAACCATATGGTTAAAAATACAGTTCTACGAATGGCTACTAAGTTTTATGCAACTTAAAACAAAATAGCAGAAATAATCATAGTAATTTCAAAATAAAGGATATATGGGAGGTCAGCTCGTTTTTTCACTGATTGCTATGAAATTGAACCCTAAGATTAAGAAGATAGTTCTACGAATGGCTATCAACTTTTCTTTAACTCGCAACAGTATGTTAGAAATAATCATAATAATTTCAAAATAAAGGATATATGGGAGACAAGCTAGATCTTTTACTAATTATCATAAAAATTAATCCCACGGCTTGATAGCATTATTCTAGAAGTAGTTACTGAGTTTTATTGTATTCCAAAAATATATGGTCCATAGAAGCGAATTTTTCCAATTAAGGATATTAGGAAGATATGCTCATTATTGCACCGATTGTGATGTTATCTCATACAGAACTATAGATGCTAATTTTCAAGATAACCCTTTAAATTTTATTAAATATTGGCTATAATTGGAGCCAGAGTTTGATATCAAAAATAAAGGATATATGGGAGGTAGGCTAATTTTGTTACTGACTGCTATGAAATTGAACCATATAATTAAATATACAGTTCTACGTATGGCTACCAAGTTTTATGCAACTTGAAACAAAATAGCAGAAATTATCATAGTAATTTCAAAATAAAGGATATATGGGAGGTCAGCTCGTTTTTTCACTGATTGCTATGAAATTGAACCCTAAGATTAAGAACATAGTTCTTCGAATGGCTATCAACTTTTCTTCAACTCGCAACAATATCTTAGAAATAATCATAATAATTTCAAAATAAAGGATATATGGGAGACAAGCTAGATCTTTTACTAATTATCATAAAAATTAATCACACGGCTTGATAGCATTATTCTAGAAATAGTTACTGAGTTTTATTGTATTTCCAAGATAAAAGACCCATAGGAGCAAATTTTTCAAATTAAGGATATTAGCAAGATATACTCATTATTGCACCGATTGTGACGTTATGTCATACAGAACTATAAAAGATAATTTTTAAGAATACCCTTTTAAATTTTATTAAATATTAGTTATGATTGAAGCAAGAGTTTGATATCAAAAATAAAGGATATATGGGAGGTAGACTCGTTTTTACACTGATTGCCAGGAAATTTAACACTAACAGTAAAAGCATAATTCTACAAATAGTTGCAAAGTTCTATTGTATGTGGCACAAAATTTTAGCTATAATATTATTAAAAATTAAGGATATATGGACAACTAGCATATTCTTCCAATGATTGTCCTAAAATGTTATCACAAGTCTTAGTAATACTATTTTAGAAATGGTTAATTGGTTTTACTGCAATCTTTAAATAAATAGTCAACAGTTATAATTTTTTCTATTAAGGATTTTAGAAAGCTGGGGATATTGTTTCACTGATAGCCATAAAATTAAATACTGTGCTTTATCACATAATTTAAGGCATAGGTTTTTAGTTTTTTTAATTATTTATAGTTGCAGCAAAATTTAATATTTTATATAAGGTATACATATACGGAAGCTGGACACTTTCCTTACCCATCCACAATGAAATTAAGCAAAAATCTATAATAATAAAAGTTGTTATAAGGTTTTGTTGGTTCTGATGATAGTTAAAGTTAAAACTGCATATTTGAAAATAAAGGATATATGGCAGGTATCCTTAATCTAGTTATTATTACAAAGAAATTGAAAACAAAGCTTATTAATACAATTCTACGTATAGTTACTAGCTTTTGCTACTGCCTGATTATGAGTATGTCTACAAAAAAAATATTTAATATAAAGGATATATGGGAGATGAGCCCATTTTCTGACTGACAGCGCCGAAATTGGAAACAGGCCTTAATAGCGTAATTGCAGAAATTGCTATAAGATTTTTGTTCAATTTTAACGATAATGCAAGCTATATATAAATGTTTCATAAAAAGGATATATGGAAGGTAGACACGATCTTTCAATGATTGCGAAAAAAAGTTCTTGTGATGTTACTAATATAGTTTTATGAATAATTGAAAGCTTTTTTAATTATAATGGAACTGAAAATAAAATTTTTCAAATAAAGGATATATGGGGGGTACGCTCATTTTTCTTCCAATCACAGAGAAATTTTGCAGTAAGATTAAGGCAATAGTTCTACAAATAGTTACCAAGTTTTGCTGAGTTCGGCAACACTTGAGGCCAATCTTCCATTTTACAATTCAAATATGGATGAAAAAAAGACACGTAACTTCACCGATAGTAATGAAATTTACCACAAGGCTTTAGTATAACACTACCAAAAGTTTTTATTTTCTGATTATGATTTTATTTTCAATTTATTAAATTATGTTAAACATATACGATTATATAAGTATATCTTTGCATTGACAATTATAACTTGTTCCCTTGTTTCAAGTCCTTACAAGTTTTTTTTTAGTTTTAAAATATTTACCCTGACAATAGACAACATGATGAAAATACTTTAATATTATTTTGTGATATCTTTAGTTACTTGTCTTCTCAATTATGCATCATATCCTAGTTCACTGACCTATAATACCAAGAAATATATTGTGCGAAATGTTCGCATGATACTCAGCACTTAAAAGCAATATATATATAGCCCCTATGAAATATACAATCAACTCTACTTAAACTCACACATATTTGGCTAAAGGCCAAAGTTGTCCTAAAAAATGCAGGCTAAGAATTTTTTTTAAATTCAAATTGAAAAAAAGGATGCCTCCTTTTATAACAAAATGTTAATGAACCTTATTTTAAAATCAGATTTTTTTTTAGTACAATTTAGGCATCTTGGGTTATGTGTCCGTAAGCATATATTTTTTTCTTTTTCACATTTTGGCTGGTGAAATGGATTCAGGCACATAAAACTGGCGTCTAGTTTTTTAACTGCACCAAGCAAAAATGTTATTTGTAGTTTAAAGCAGTTTTAAAAATAATTTATTTTAATATATTAATATATATATATATATATATTTTTGGCTCACAATTCGCTGCTTTTCTAACCCATTTAATACAAAAATAGTGTAGAGTTTTATTAAGGGCAACTAACAATAATTTGTGAGTTTTGTATTATATTTTCAGTGCTATTAAAGAACTAAATCAATCAAAGCAACGAAAGACCACTTAGCAGATAAGAGGAACATTCAACACGTAACATTATCTCTTTCCTTATTCAATTTTTAAATCTACGAATTGGAATTTATTTAAAAACAAGTAAATGTGCTATATAATCTTAAATACCCTTCACAGATGTCATTTTTTTCGATTAAATTTTTCGGCTAGGAAGCTAAATGTTTGGCTTTTCTTATTTCTAATACCTCTGAACGTCTTTCAAAAATATTAAATATGTTTAATTTAAAAACAAAAAGTAAAAATCCGTTTCATGTACCACAAAAAGTTGCCACCGTAGAATCGTCTTAAAGTTTTTTTTTTTTTTGGTTTTTAATACCAATTTATTTCTTCCTGATTTACAAAGTAGGTATAATTCATCATAAAAATCAAAAATAACAAATAATATGGTTACGTTTATGAATCAGAAAATGTCGATTTTCCAACCCTGGAACCGAATTTTTAGTTTTGAAAATTTTTAATAAAAATTTAATTCTTAGCGAAGTATAAAATGGGTTTAATTCACTGAAAAAAACCAAAATTGGAAATTTACGCAGGTACCAAATGTATGTACCAAAAAATTTCGATTTTCCAACCCTGGAACCGAATTTTTAATATTTTAATACTAATTTAATTTTTTCTGAAATATAAAATAGGTTTAAATCACTAAAAACACAAAATTTGGGATTTATGTGGGTACTTTTATGCACCAAAAATATTTCGATTTTCCAACTCTGGAAGCGAATTTTTATTTTTTTACCAATGCAATACTTATTGAGGTGTAACATAATTTTACTTGACAAAAAAATTAAAATTTTTAAACTTTTTGGTCACTTTCATTTACCATAAAATATTGCACTTGTCCAACCCTGGATTCGAAATTTGGATTTTTTTGGAAACTTTTGATATCAATTTTGTTCTTCCTAATATATAAAATAGTTTTAGTTAGAAAAAAAAACAACGTCAATTACCTTTTTAGTTACTTTTATGTATAAAAAAAAATTCAATTTCCCTACCCTGGAAGCGAAATTTTAATTTTTTTAACTTTTTTTATCAATGCAAATCTTCATGAGGTAAAAAGTAGTTTTGTTTAAGAAAAACTAAAATTTTGTAACCAGTTTGGTTATTACATGTACGACAAAATATTGCATGTACCAAAAACCAACCCTGGAAGCGAAATTTAATTTTTTTTTTTATCAGTGCAACTCTTTGGTCACTTTCATGTACTATTAAACATTGCACTTGTCCATCCCTGGATTCGAAATTTTATTTTTTATTTTTGATACCAATTTTGTTCTTCCTAAATTATAAGACAATTTTAGTTTGATTATTTTCACGTATAAAATATATTCAATTACCAACCCCTGGAAGTAAAATTTGAATTTCAAAATTTTTTTTGAACAATGCAAATCTCGTAAAAAGAGGTTTTGTTAAAGAAAAACCTAAAATTTTTAATAATTTTAGTTACTACATGTACTACAAAATACGGAATGGGCCGAAAAAAAAATTTTTTATTTCCCATCCCTGGAAAAAAGTTTTTATTTTTAGTTTTTAATAGACCATTGAGGCTTCCCAAAGCACAAAATTGGTTTAATTTACAAACATTAAAAAAATAATTGATTTCTTTTATAAATTTTGCGTCGAGAAATAGATGTAAGCTTCCCAGCTCTGGAACCGTACTTCGGATCTTTCTCTATACCACTCTATTTAAGTTCATTTCCAACCCAACGGTCCAAGAACAAAGTCTCTAGCTCTTCTGTGGTCTTGGGAAACCCGATTTCACGTACAGACAGACGGACATCGCTATTCATAAGGATCCAGAATATATATACTATATGGGGTCCCATGTGAATATCGAAGAAATTACACACGGAATGACAAACCTATATATACCCTTTCACTTTTTTGTAAAGGGTATAAAAAATTGTGTAAATACTCAACAATTTTTATTCCTTAAGCCTGTAAGATGCTGCGATATTCTCTGATGGAGGTGAGACGTCTCCCTCACGGCCCTTCCCGGAATGACTCTGTGAAAATAGAGAATTAAAATTGGGTACAGAAATGTCTTAAAGGAACTCTGTCCCATCAAGATAAACATATTAAATTTACTTACTAAATATTTGGAGGTTATTTAAGATTCGATCCGGTCGAAAATAACGTTTTTTCTTGTTAATTTTTTTAATATGAACTTTTGCAAAGAATTTCTTTCAAGACAGTAAAGCGATGCATTATGGTTATTTGTTAGAAATTTTGTGGACTGTAAATGAAGTAAAATTTTAATTAAAACTATTTTAAATATGCAGTCACTTGAATTTAATATGAAACATTTGTTTAAATTACACATGGAGATAAACACGGATAGTGGCAGCCATAACTTCCAAATAAATGATATGGAAAAGGTCTCTACCCAAAGGGGTCATCCCTTGGATGCTGGATCACATTAAATCTGTAACAAAACATACACTCATAGCGCATTAAAATATTTAGCTATGTGAATGGAAAATAGTCAGAGCTTTAATGTGTGTTGAAAAACACTTAAAAAATATACTTAAGGAAGTTAAAACCTTTTTCTACTATTAAACGTTTAACATTTTCCAACACACATTAACTGCCGACTCTTAATTGCCATAAAAATTCAAAAGAAACATTGATATCTAACAATCAAACATACATCATCATTACATCAGGAATTGTTTTTGTTTTTTTTTTTATTTTTCAATTAATATAAATGTTTTAATAGCACTTACTTTAGCTATTGCTTTGCTTACCCTCCCCCGCACAAAATATTCCAACAAAAAACACACCCTCCAGACAGGACTCATTAATTTAAAATGGTTTGTATTTTATGTGCAGAGATTTATCAATAGCAACTGTAAAATTATGCTTTTTAAAAAGCAGCCAACACTCTATGCCATGTAAAATTTTATGTTAAATTCAAATAAGTTACCCCCTTTATCTTGTTGCTGTGGTATAAAAGGCCACCCCCCTTCACAGAAGTTTCAGTGATATTTGAAATTTGGCTCAAGACAACAAAAGAGAAGGCAGCAGGAAAAGGGTTGCAGACAACATAGAAATGGATTGAAAAAGTAAATACTCATCCCAAAAACTTGAAATGTTTCCTTTGTCTTTATTTAGTGGCAGCAAGACTCTTTGTAAGTGAAAAAAAAAACAAATAAAAACGTGATATTCGACCAGGTCGAATCTTAAATACCCTCCGAATATTTAAGAAATCATAAATTGAATTAAGTTTTATAGGCTAATTGTTGGAAATTTTTTGTTTTAAACTCAGTAATACATGATAAATATTCCAAGGCACAAAGGAAAGTCAACATCAGACAGCAGAGCAGAACAGCTGTTTTCGAAAGCCGCAACACTTTCATCATCACTGCTCAGGTGTTTTGTGTTTTTCGCCACTTATTAAGTGGCTTAGTTGAATGTGATAACAGTTCTTATTTAAAAAAATTTTATTAGGAAATTGAATACGAGAACTGTATCAATCTGATGTTAACACATTTTTGTTTTAGTGCCCGTGTTGCCGTTTGATTATTTTCTGATTATTTAGGAAATAAATTAAAAATGTATAACCTACTGAGTTAGAGTCTCTTTAATTGGTTTTTGTATCCAATTTCAAAACTCTATGTTGACAGGATCCCTCCCGGAAGGGCCTTTGTGAGAGGCCCTTCGTAAAAACTTAAAAAGTGCATTTTTCAAGTGTAGAAAAAAATCTGTTTGCTAGGGTCGTTTAGAGGTGGGTGGAGGGGTATGGAATTTGTTAAATATTTACACTATTTTCCCGGGTAATATATTACTTTAACGCCGTCTAAAAGGGGCGGGGCTCAAAAATAGATTTTTATGGTTCCAAGTCCAACGCTTTGGCCTTCCTTGACTTAAAAATAGATCATTTGCTTAACAAAATTACATTTAAAAAGTTATGTTGTTTTTTTAGAGGTTGCTTTAGGGGAAATGTTCCCCTCTGGCCCGGTTCAGCCCATTTGCGAACTCGATCTGTGGTATGTCTCAAAATTTAGCTATACCAAATTGCAAAAGTCTGGCTCTTTTCCTTTGCACTGTTCGTGATTTCCACCGACGGACGAATGCGGCTGATCCAAAATATATATATAATTTATGAGGTCTTTGAGAAATATTTCGCTGCGTTACATACGGAATGACAAATCGAATATACCCTCCAGTTCCTTTTTTGGAGGATACAAAAATGAAAAATATTTACACATCAAAATATATTAAGAAACAGTTTAATGAGGGCCATTAAATTGAGAAATTTCCTAATTCATATGGGAATTAATAGAAATTTATTTTAGGAAAAAGACAAAAGCTGATTTTGTTTTCATCTTTCCATTAAGTGATTAAAAACCGTAAAAGTACTCGTATTTTATATCTTAATTTTGTGGTGACATTTTGCTATTGCAAAGATTTTTTTACTGTGGAAAAGTTTGCATTTACTTTCATTCGTTTTAAAGCTGAGGAAAATCTGCAAATTATCCATATAAATGCCACAGTCCAGTATTTCAGTTTACAGCAACTTTTACTTATTATATTCCGAAATATTCACAACACCAAGTCTATTATAGTGGATGCAAAGGGAACGTTTTAGCAGTCAGTCTCCAGTAAGCAAAATTTGACAATAAGTTTTTAAAAACAAGAACAAAAATTTTTCTGGTCACGGACCAAAATATGGCACTCTATTGTTCTTTATATGTAGCGAACAATTTTTTGTAAATAGCAAATAAGTCCTGCTGAAATTTTGTCTAGTTAAACATTTAACTACTAATTTTACTCTCACGCCTAATAAAAATTACACCTCTGAATTAAGAAGAAACCTGTAACATTATTTCAATTAATTTTTTGTAAAAAATTGCAAGAAGAAAAAAAACTACAGCCAGATATACATATATTGGGTGCTTAAGACAAAGATTGAAACTATAGAATTAATCAAAAAGGTTCATTAATACGAAATTTGTTTTAAAATTCCCAGAGACATGATATGAATACAGTCGACTCCGCTTTCGTGGAAATAACCAAAACCCAATTTTTTCCAGTTATCCGATTTTTTCTCTAAAACGTAGTTCGGATTACTGAAATTTGTTACAGTTAAGCGTAATGCTTAAAATCAGATAATTTTCATAATAGAAAAAATACAATAAAGTACGTAAGAGCGACAAGGACAAATACATTTTGCCATTTAATATTTTAACGGACAAAACATGCAAAATTATTTCAGCCTTAAGTTATGCCATCGATTTCTAATAAATAAATTTGTCATTGTTTATTTTTGCTCTGAAGAGAAGTAAGTTTCATACAAAACGTAGTTGTGGGCTTGCTTTTGGTTTTCGGTAATGTGATATTTTCAGTAAAGCGTTGTTCCGCTAAAGCGAAGTGAATAAGACTAGCTGCATTTAAAGTCAATGCGGGGATTTGTATCGTTTTCAGTAATTCGATTTTTTTTCTATAAAGCGTGTTGCGCTAAAGCGGATTCGACTGTATTCGAACGCGCAAAGGAAAGTCAACACCAGTTTTCTAATGATCCAACTTAAACAGATGAGCAGAACAGCTGTTTTCGAAAGCCGCTACACGTTCATCATCAGACTCATGTGTATTTGTGTTTGTCGTATATGATAACAGTTTTTTTTAACACAAATTTTATTATAATAAAATTTCCTATAGGAAATTGCATACGAGAATTGTATCAAAACGATGGTAACGCACTTTTAAGCCCCATGTTGCCGTTTAATTATTTTCTTCATAAACCCATTTTCTAAATATTTTCCTCCCTTGGGCAAACTTTGTTGGTTTGAATTATTTTACCCTTAAGTACTTAAGTGAACTTAAATGATGATGAAAGTGTAGCGGCCTTCGAAAACAGCTGTTCTGCTCTGTATGTAATGTAATGCATTTAACATAATCAGGACAGCAGGCTACCGACTATGCGACTACAGAAATGGAATACATTTATTTATATAGTAAATTTAGCACGGACAACAACCCGCCGGGTAGCCGTGCATCATAATTATTCCCATTTATACACATGTATTCTATTCCGTGTATAATGGCTATGTCTTGTAGTCGTAGTTTAAGAGCTAGTGATTATTTTCACAGTTATACGGCAGGTTGTTGTCCATGCTAATTTTTTCTATACTCATGGATGATGACAAACAAACTGAAAAATCTTAAACAGCGTTTAAAAATTATTTTTTAAACTGGTCAATAATTCCAAAATTTATAAAAATAAAAAAGAAATAAGTAAAAACCCTTTCCAAAATTAAGATCGTGTAATTTCTTGGCGAACTTTTTTTCCACCGGAGTGACAAGGATCAGAACTGAAACGGAATACCTTCTGTATTTCTTTTTTTCATAAGACAGCGAAATATTAAACAATCGACTATGATATTAAAAAAAATTTCATTGCGAAAAATTGTGTGACGTTTTCTGAAGAAACACAAATAGATAAAGTTTGAGCAAAACTGGCAAAAAAAAATTGTAAAATTGTAAAATTTTGTAACTATTGGAAGGATATTTTATTTATCAATTTCACGCCATAGAAATTTGAATACAAACACAAAATTACACAACACATGCGTTAAAAATTATAACATAAATTTTGTTACACGCACAGCATATGAAAAAATTCGATGAACCGTAAAATATAAAAAGGTTACGAGTTTGTCACCAAATCACAATTTATGGCCCTAGTTTTTCTTTTACACATAAAACTAAGACATTTTATTTATTTATGCAACAAAAATCAAATAAAAGTGATATCGCTTATCAATAAATTATTTTTTATGTTTATTTTTTTTTTCTTAATTCACCCACTTCTATTCAAACAAAACTGTCATAATTTTTTGTGTCAAAAAGGGTTCGATAGCATAAACAAAATAGGGACAAAAACAAGATTGTTAAAATGTTTAACATATAGATTTAAAAAATATGACTAAAAAATTGGAAATTAAAATTTAAAAAAACTGCAGCAATATTTTCTTTTTTATGCGTGTTTTCTTTGCTTTTTTATCTTTTGCCAGCTCCGTATAGAGCAGGAAAAAACAAAATTTATTGGCCACGCTACATTTACAAGTTTTGTCAACGAGAAAATAAAAAGAGATGCCTTGAAAAGGAAAATGTGGAGAAAAAATATCATATGATGCAAAAAAAAAACGTAAATAATCTAGAAAATGGAAATGAGGGCGTCAAGCGTGAAATTAAATTTGTTGTTATACTTATCGTTATTTGAAGACCAGAACTAAATTTGTATTAGGTAAAATAAAAGGGGGGCCAAAGGACAATAAACCAGCAAACATTTGGTAGCTAGTTTGATACAAATTAAAAAGTGTATAAAGTTTTTTTTCTGTTGTTATTTTGAAAAATCTATATATTTAAAAGGCAATACGTTTCTGTCTGTTTGTTTGTGGAATTGCTATATATGGACGCCTTAACTAACCAGCCGATTTTTGTAAAATTTGGACAGTACATTACGGGATATCTTGGGGGTAAAATAAACTAATTTTATTTTTTATATCTCAAGTGGGTGTGGCACACCCACATGGGATTTCTTCATACATCCCATGGCATTTCATGGCAAAAAGTATAACGAGAGGCCGTAGAACGCTGAAATTTTGCCCAGATCCTTTGATCAACTCAGTCAAGAAATATTTCCGGTTTTATCAAAGATGACTACGCCCATTACATCCCGCCCTTAAAACTTGAACATATTTTTCCTTCCCAAATGTTTGTTTCTTCACCAAAAATTGCGAAACTTGACACAAGTTATCAGTATTATGAAATTGACATATCAAGAAAGTATCATAAAAATAGGCCACGCCCATCGAACCGCGCCCATAAAACCCGAAAAAAAATTTTTTTTTCCAAAATTTTTTTTCCTTTACCAAACGTTATTAAACTTAGCGCAAGTAATCAGTATTATAAAGTTAAAATATCTGGAGAGTCTCGTGGAAATCCGCCACGCCCCTGCCCACAAAACCCAAAAATATATTTAAGTCCCAAAATGTTTTTCCTTTACCAAACGTCATTAAACTTGGCACGAGTAATCAGTATTAAGAAGTTAAAATATCTGGAAAGTTTCGTGGAAATCCGTCACGCCCATCGCCCTCCGCCCATATAAACCGAAAATATATTTTAGTCCCAAAAAGTTGTTCCTTTACCAAACGTCATTAAACTTGGTACGAGTAATTAGTATTAAGAAGTTAAATTATCTGGAAAGTTTCGTGTAAATCCGTCACGCCCATCGCCCCCTGCTCACATAACCCAAAAATATATTTTAGTCCCAAAAATTTGTTCCTTTACCAAACGTTATTAAACTTGGCACGGGTAATCAGTATTATGAAATTAAAATATCTGGAGAGTTTTGTGGAAACCCGCCACGCCCATCGCCCCGCTGCCCACAAAACCCGAAAATATATTTTAGTCCCAAAAATTTGTTCCTTTACCAAACATTATTAAACTGGGCACGGGTAATCAGTATTATAAAGTTAAAATATCTGGAGAGTTTCGTGGAAATCCGTCACGCCCTTTGCCCCCTGCCCACAAAACCCAAAAATATATTTTAGTCCCAAATATTTGCTCCTTTACTAAACGTCATTAAACTTGGCACGAGTAATCATTATTATGAAATTAAAATATCTGGAGAGTTTTGTGGAAACCCGCCACGCCCATCGCCTTCCGCCCATATAAACCGAAAATATATTTTAGTCCCAAAAATTTGTTCCTTTACCAAACATTATTTAACTTGGCACGGGTAATCAGTATTATGAAGTTAAAATATCTGGAGAGTTTCGTGGAAATCCGTCACGCCCATCGCCCCCTGCTCACATAACCCAAAAATATATTTTAGTCCCAAAAATTTGTTCCTTTACCAAACGTTATTAAACTTGGCACGGGTAATCAGTATTATGAAATTAAAATATATGGAGAGTTTCGTGGAAATCCGCCACGCCCATCGCCCTCCGCTCATATAACCCGAAAATAATTTTTGGACCAAAAACTATGAAACTTTGTAAAAATTATCAGTGTTATGAAATTGAAACATTTGGAAAGTTTTATGGATATTTGCCACGCCCATCGTTGCCCGCTAAGTGCTAAGTATTAAATGAAAACCTTTTGTACAAAGTCGAATAGTCCAGGCAGCTAGTAATGAAATAAAAAAAAAGTTTAAAGCCAATTGTGTTGCTATTGAGTTTTCGTGTTTGTGGTAGAATATTCCAGAGATGCGCCACATGTATGGCAAACTGCCGTTCAGATACTAGAATTATAATATATGTTTTTTCTCCCTAACTGATAATGATTTTTGTGGCAAAACAACAGCACACGGATGTTAAGAAGGTTTGTTCAATGAAACTACATATATATTAAATTCAACTAAGATTTAAATTCAGACAGTCAACATCAGTTTTAATTATCCAGCTTATATAGCAGAGCAGAACAGATGTTTTCGAAAGCCACTGCACTTGCATCATTCCTACTCATATGTATTTTTGTTAGTCAGTACTCCATATAGTTTCGATGAAAGTCGGGAAACAAGCTCATATTTCTCCTTAGCCGTAGATTAGATCAGAAACATGATATGACTCCAACGTGCCTTCTACTTTTACCGCTCCCTCTCACCGCTTAATGAAATTTATAGCAAATTTTATAAAAGCAACTAAAGTGTTACAAAAAATATGTGATGGGTTAATAATTGTTAACAGAAAACCAGCAGGAGGGAAAATGTATATGAAAATCTTATACAAAAAAAAATAAATTATCTAGTCAAATCACAGCAAAACCATGCAAAAATTATGATATTAATCTCTGTAATAGAAAATGTAAGCTAAAATCCTATAGAAATTATAGCAAAACAAATTTGTCAAAAGATTTATGAATATTGGCAAACGGAAAAGGAAATAGATTAAAATTTTTGTTTAAACAACTGCCACAAAAAATGGAAATAGTTAATAAAACTTTAAGGCTAGCAGGCCAGCCTTTTTGATAAATAATCTTGCTACTGCTTTACGAAAGCTTATTAATATTAAACGCTTTTAAAAATTCTTCGAAATGCACTTCCAATAATCATCATAAATCAAATAAAATTGCAGCTGCAACTGCAAACGCTTAATACACTTTAAATGGCTGTTTAGTTTGGCATATTTTTCAACAAACATGTTTTGCCATATTTATGGCAAAAAAGTAGTTTGTAAATGTTATGGTAGGAACACAACTGGGACGAACGACGAATTTCGCTTAGTACGACGAATTCGTTGATAAAAAATCGCTCTATAAATTCGTCATATGAAACACAATAACGACGAATAAATTAAAATAATAAGCAAACAAAATTTTAATATTTGTTTTTTAAATCATTGTAATCCTCTGATGGCAGTCAGATTGTTTAGACACTCAATAATTATCCCGGTGTTGTCCATTTTTTTCAGAACAAATTCCTTTTTGTAATTATTTTCTGAAACATTTTTTGTCTGTAAATAAATTATTATTTTCATTTAACAGCTGATGGGGTGACCATATGAAAAAGTGAGAAATCGAAAGAAAAACTATATTATAAAAAGTGTTGAAAATTAATAAAAAGTCGGCCGAATGATACATTTTTGTGAATTAGTGAATGCATTTTTAGTATGTACTGAAAATTTTAGTGCTACATGCAACAATACAGTAGTGAACTATGTTTTTCCACAAAAAACCAGTTTGAGTATATGAAACCTGGTCACTTTATATTGATTTGTTCGTCGTTCGTTGACGAAACAATCAGAAATAAATGTATTTCAACTTTCGCTGAGTATGACGAATTTCGCCCAACGCCACGATTGTGTGCATTTTAATATACACCAAAATGTGTTTTATTTTTGGCGACGAATATTCGCGACCAAAAATTCGTCGTTCGTCGCAGTTGTGTTCCTAGCATTAAGCGTAACGTAGCATATTATTTAAATATATAATGATCAAGTGTTTTGATCAGGATTTTATCAACCATTCAACACAAGTGTTTTTTTGGTTACATTTTCTAAGTTAGGTCAGGTTAGAAGGGCTGCCCGCCATAAGCGAGAAAAACACTCGGAGGCCATAAAGGCCCATTGTGATGCACATTTTCTACATTTTATTAAAATTCAGATGTATGGTTTTTGTCCCACTTCCCAGTCAGTGTATTAAATATATTTTAATATATGGGGTATTCACACTTCGTGCTATTTAGTCATATTGTCATAAAGTCATAATATTTTAGACTAGTTTAAAAACGTTGTTGTTGTGCTGCATGCAAAAAAGTCATAAAATAATACCACTCTTTCGGGTATGTTTTTGTTTTGTCACAAAATAGCTCTAGAGATCTGAGTCGAACGGCTGAAAATCTTTAGGCGAGACGGCGATAGTATATGTTTGCCGCCGTTACTTTTATATATGATTCACGACTAAAGAACGCCTAAAAAATTATTCATACCTATATGACTGTACATTAAATCACATTTTTATAACATAAAATAAATATTAAAGGAGAACTAAATCGCAAAAAATATGTATACAAGTGAAAGATTTTTCTCGTTCAACTTACGTAGCTGGCAGCCACTGAACGTTCTTCCGTATACCGCCGCAAAAAAAAATGTATTCAGCTCATATCAAGGCAGCAGCTGTTTTCGTTTATACATACAAATTCATTTAGATATTCTGGTGCACCAGAAAGCAAACTTATGGCGATTTCTTTTCTGGAAAATATGTAACATTTTGTCACTTTTTATTCTAAAAAAACCACAATTAGGAGCAATTTTAAAATGAAACACATCTTCATATGAGATGGTAAATAAATTTCCAATAAATTCACCATTTTCAAATGCCACAATGTTACCATTTTCCATTGAAAAGTGCATAAAATGCAGTATTCTTTTTTATAAAAGAAATCAATATTAATAATTTTTAATAGAAATGTAGTTTTTAGACGATTCATCGTTGATTGTATTAATTTTTTTTCTGCCTTGATAACAACTAATTACAAATGTGTTGTTATCTTATCAGCTGATCGATGTTTGAAATAGCACACTAAGTTATGCCGGGTTGTTCACACTAGTCACATTTGTCGTGCTATTATTTTATGACTTATGACTTTATGACTATAGTGTGAATCCCCCAATAGTGATCACTATATGAACCTCTTGAAGTAAAAAGAAACACAATTGAGGGATTCACACTTTAGTCATAAAGTCATAAGTCATAAAATAATAGCACGACAAATATGACTGGTGTGAACAACCCGTCATAACTTAGTATGCTATTTCAAACATCGATCAGCTGATAAGAAAACAACACATTTGTAATTAGATGATGACTTTTTTGTATGCAGCACAACAACAACAACAACTTTTTTAAACTGGTCTAAAATATTATGACTTTATGACAATATGACGATATAGCACGAAGTGTGAATACCCCAAATAAATTACTGGTATTTCAAAGTCGACCTTTACTAACAATCTTCTGCTTTCTGATATTTTTTAACGTCCACAGAAAATGTTTTCTTTTCATTTGTTTGTTTCTTTTTTCTGCATTTTTGCATAAACCGCCTTGAGTATTGCAGTGACAACACTTTGACTTGACTTGATCTAAACAAAAAAGTATAAACTGCATTAAATATAGAGTCAATCATTAAAAATGACTCTCTCATTCATTCTCTGCTATCAATCTCTACATATCAATGAAAATGACCTCGGGCGACAATAAACGTTGTGATGAGTTATAGACAACAACAACAATAACAGCATGAAATACTTGCAAGACTGCACTGCCAGTACGAATATTAATTTTACAACAGCTTTAAGCAACGTTCGTGCAACAGCACTTAAAGTAAGAAAAAAGATATTTTAACAGTTTTTTGTTAATGGTTTTTGCTTTTAACTAAAACTACTACTGTGACGGCGAGTCCCTGATGTGGCAACTTAAAAAATTGATTGATAGTTTTTTGTTGTTATGAATGAAAGCCATCAAACGAAAATTCAATGCATATTAATTAGTAAATTAAGAGCAAAGAATAAATTTTAAATATTGCATAAAAAATATTTTTCTTTGCATATTAATTATGGTTTTCAAGGGCAGCAGGACTCCCAGCGCAAACAAAACCCACACTTGGTTTATTTGGGATTTAATTTTTTCACTATTCGGCTGTGCCGAATCTTATGTAACCTTCACCGACATACAGTTGGAGTATATACACACATGAATTCCAACCCTGGCATCATCTTTTTCATCATTCTAGTTTGAAATACTAATTTGTTTCTACTTAAAATAGAAAATATATATTTTTACCAAAAAAAAAAATTTATATTATATAGTTAATTTAATATTTCCAAAAAAATTTAATTTTACAGCCCTGACGCCGTCTTTGTGATTTTTGTTATTTCTAATACCAATGAACTACTTTCAAAAATATCCAATATGTTTAATATATAAACAAAAAGTAAAATTTGTATTACTTGTTTACTTTTATGTAGCAAAACAAGCTTCAATTGCCCAACCCTGGAATCTTTTTTTTTATTTTTAATACTATATTAATTCTTCCTAAAGTATAAAATAGGTTTTGTTCACCAAAAAATATAAACAAAAGTTAGATTCCCGTCCCCTGGAATTGAGTTTTTGTAAATTTTTAATACCAATTTTATTCTTTAATTTAATGCGCAATTTTTTTAATTCATAAATTAAAAGAATTGCGCTAATATTTTTTTTATGATTTAATTCATAAAAAAAAATATTATCGCCTTAATAGTTAATTTTGTGTACTCCAAAAATAATTCCATTGCCCAACCCTGGAATCGACTTTTTGTTTTTTAATACTATTATAATTCTTCCTGAGGCATAAAATAAATTTAATTCACAAAAAAATATTAATAAGTTATTCAGTTAATTTTGTGTACTCAAAAAAAATTCGATTGCCCAACCCTGGAATCGAATTTTTGATTTTTAATGTTAAATTCAATTCTTCCTATAGCATAAAATAGATTTAATCCTCAAAAAAATATATATATATTAGTAACTTATTTATTTATATATCTGCACCAAAAAAAATATTTTTATTCCCCAACCCTGGAATTTTTAATACAAATTTGTTTGTTTCTGAAGTATAAAATAGTTTTAACTTACCAAAACACCAAAAGCAATAACTAATTTGTTTACTTTTATGTACCGAAAAAATTTCAATTGCCCAACCCTGGAATCAAATTTTTTATTTTTAATACTAAATTGAATTCTTCCTAAAGTATAAAAGAGTTTTAATTCATAAAAAAAAGTAATAACTTATTTGGTTACTTTTATGTACCAAATAAATTTAGATTCCCCAACCCTGCATAGACTTTTTTGATATATTCATTTCTTGTTGTTTTTTCTTGCTTTTGACACTAATTTAATTCTAATATTAATTTAATTCTTCCTTCTAACTTTTTGGGTTGCTTTTATGTACCAAAAAAAAAATTTGTTTCTAACCCTGCAATCAAATGTTTAATTTTTTTGTAGTTTTTAATACAAATTTAATTCTTCCTAACGCATAAAATAGGTTTAATTCACCAAAAAATTGTTTATTTATTCGGTTACTTTTATGTACGTATGTATGTGCCAAAAAAATTCCCAACCCTGGAATTGATTTTTTTGATATATCTGTTCTATTTTTTTTTTTTTTTTGCTATTAATACTAATTTAATTCTAATACTAATTTAATTGTAGTACTAATACTTCCTTCTAACTTTTCTGGTTACTTTTATGTACCAAAAAAATTTCGATTGCCCAAACCCTGGAATCGAAATTTTCATTTTTCTATTTTTTTAATACTAATTTAATTCTTCCTGATATATAAAATAAGTTTTATTCACTAAAATAACAAAACTTTTAACATATTGTGCTACTCATATGCAGCAAAAAAAGATTAGATTTTCGGACCCTGGAATCAAATTTTTATATTATATATTTTTTTTTTAATTTGTAATACAAATTTAATTATTCTTAAAATATAAAATAGTTTCAATTAGCAAAATAAACAAAAAATAGTTAGTTAAATTTTTCGACCAAAATAATTTTAAGCTTCCCAGCTCTGGAACTGTATTTTGGATTTTTCTGAATTTCTATAGCATTTTATTTAGGCATATTTCCAATCCGGATATATATACTATATGAGGTCTCATGTTATTATTGAGAAACTTACACACGTAATGACAAACCTATATATACCCTTTAATTTTTTTTATAAAGGTTATAATTATCCTTCCCTGCAAACCAAAAATTTTTCTATTGCTTTCTTTAAACACTGTTTACAGATATCTATAGCCCAATTCACAATCCTGTGCAAATGGTCTTGCATTATAGCATTTGCAAATTGAGAGAGTATTTGAGAGCATTTTCAATGTATTTTGTTGGTGTAGAGTACAATTATTTTGCAAATGCAATGATGCACGACCATTTGCACAAGATTGTGAATAGGTCTAATATATTTTGTTGGTGTAGAGTACAATTATTTTGCTCATGCTACGATGCTAGACTACTTGCTCGAGTTTGTGAACTGGGCTTATGTATATAACAATCTACGCTGATATCATATTTCAAAAATTTTCTCCAGTTTTCCAATTTCCTTTCAATGGTTTCGCCAAAGTTTCTTACCCATTCATGTTTGCTATCGTTTTCATAACTTGAATGCAACAAAATACATGTTTAACAGAGCAAACTTTAGGTTTGCAAAAGTAATTGCATCATGTGTTATGCAATTACTTTGGCAAACCTTAACAGCAAAAATAAAACGTTCACTTGAACCTAAACAAGATAATGCACGTGTACTGAGAGTTGCATGTGAACACGGAATGTTAGACATTAACATTGTGTTGATTTCACAGGATACGTTAGAGCTGGAATGCAATTACTCTCTTATTTAGGCATGAGTATTAATTACAGATGTATTCTGCAGAAAATAAAAAACGTAATTTGTTGAGTCCGTTAGAACTGAGGAAAGGTGAAGTGTTAGGCAGGCTGTTATACTGCAATCACTTTTCGATGTTTATGACTATTATTATGCTTTTTGGCAAGTCATCATAAATAAATTAAAGCTTGAATAATGCTACCAAATTATACAGATTTATTTCGAGAAGCAGGCATTTAATTAACACAACTTGTACTTGACATTGTGATTTTCTTATGGTACCCATAGTCCTGCAAACTACAGACAGATGTGATATAAACTATCCTGCTTAAATATTGCAATAACACCAACTCCTCAAAAGAATATAGGAAGTGTAAAGAATTTTGGTGCTGTAAGCAAGAAAGTTGAAGAAAATCCGATTTTTTTTTATCTTGGACCAGCACTCAGGGGATGACCCCTATATATGCAATTCATTGCGCCGGAACTGAAAACGAGGGGATAGTATTGAGGGGACAGATTAGGAAAGATGAGAAGATAGACAGTTGTTTTTGTAGCACTAATGCTGATCAGAAGAATTCAACACAATATTTCATGACTCAGTGCGGGCTCGAACTCACGACCCTCCGCTTCATAGTCTCGTGTTCTACTACTTCAGCCAACAGCAGTAATAAAATGTTATTTGGCCTTTAAAAAACTGCTATTGAATATAATTTCAGAGTTTGGATTTTATATTTTCAAAGGAGGCGAAGGCTCTTTAACTCTAAGTGGGGTAACACGAAATTAAGGAAAACTTTAGCCTTAAGCACCAAGATGCTATAAAATTTGTATGCCTTAACATCCATTTATTAAACCCTCCAAAAAAGAAAATGGAGGATATATTCACTTTGTCATTCCGTTTGTAGCGCAGCGAAATATCCATCTGAGACCCCTTAAAGTATATATATTCTTGATCAGTGATGAAATCTAAGATGATCTGAGCATGTCCGCCCGTTAGGTTGAAGAGAGGGGCATAAGTCATCCCAATCCATTCCGGATTACACCTGGGCCTCATGGGCCTGTTGTGCGCTGTATAATAAGGAGTCCCCATTCTACTGGAGGGTGCCTCCACCGATACCATGGAAACCTTCAAATTCGATTACATCAAGAACCCAGTTTCTTCGATGTATCTCCTTAAGTTCCTCCAATTTGAGACCCCAAGAAATTCCATCCCCCGTATAATCTCCTGATTAAATGTTTGCCTTCTGACTTGGCTAAAAGCTGGACAGTAGCACAAGTAGTGGTCCAGTGTTTCGTCCTCTTTCTGACAGGCCCTGCATGTTCATCATCAGGGAATACCTGGAAATGTTGAGGCAGATAGGCTGGCAAAGATGGGAGCATTAATGGCGAACATCACGCTAGACAGTCCGAAGCCATTTCAGGTTTTTAAGAACGAGCTAAGGAGGTAGGCTATAGAATTGCATACAAGAGATTGGCAGCACTCTACCGTAGGTAGGGTGACCAGAATTCTATGGGGGGATTCAGATGGTAACAGAACGAAAGAGATCCTAACGTTCAGTAGGCCATCACTACGGAGATTGGTTTATTTGATAACAGGACATACAGAGTTAAGGAATCACCGGCAAGAATGGTATAAATGTATATCGAAGCATAGCACAGCTAAATTTCGTAAATCGTCTAAATCGGAGAAGAGGGAAAGGAGTTCCCCTAAGAAGAACTAAACCAACCTCTAAAAAGCGATATAATTTTTAAAGTTTTTTCTGTAATTTTATTAAACAAATTATATATGTTTAAGTCAAAGAAGATCCAACGCGTAAAACTTGGAGCCACAAAATCAAAAAATTTAATTTTTGGACCCCGCCCCTTTTATTGGGCGTTATTATATACAAAAATTGTGTAAAAATTTAACAAATTGTTTTACTTACGCCCACATTCCTTAAAAATAGCATTTTTAAGCTTTAATGAAGAAGCTGAGACGTAGCCTGGTACTCCTTTGCCCTACCCCCTCCTCCCTCATTTTCCCTTAAATGACCATATCAGAAAAAAAAAAATTAAAAATACGTTTTACATTTAATTATCCCAAACATTTATTTTTAGAGTTTTATAACAAAGGTGAAATGCCTCCCCCAAAAGCCCTTGCCAGAGAGACCCCGACAAAATTCAGCTTTAATACCCTCCATAAAGAATTGGACCCCATAAAATATATATATTCTTGATCAGTCATGGAGTCTAAGACGATCTAGCAATGCCCATCCGTTCGTCTGTGGAAAACATGATAGTCTTTATTTTGAACCCCGCCCCCTTCAGTGGGCGTTAACGTATGATATTATATGCAAAAATAGTGTAAAAATTTAACAATTTGTATTCCTTAAGCTGAATAAGAAGCTGAGATGTTCTCTGATGTGGCAGAGGTAAAACGTCTCCCCCACGGCCCTTCCCGGAATGACTCTGCCAAAATAGAGATTTAAAATTGAGTACAGAAATGTCTTAAAAGAACTCTGTCCCACCAAACATTTCAAATTTACTTACTAAATATTTGGAGGGTATTTAAGATTCGACCCGGTCTAATACAACGTTTTTACTTTTTAGTTGTCTTTTTTTTTAGTTGTTGCAAACCCAAAGGTATTCGGTTAATTGTACGAGTATTCCAAGGATTCAGTATTTTGCGTGAAACTGATAGAAAGCAAATTAAATGGATTTTTTTTACTCATGGAAAAGAGAAAACTATTAAACTGCATAAAATGACAAGGTTGAGAAAATATATGCCAAAATTTTGCTACAAACAGATAATTTTACAATTCGAAAGGTAGAATCATAAAAATCAATTTAAGCCAGGAAACTAGATCGTATTTCTTGGCAAAGACTAACAAAATATTGGAAACGCATTATGAGGTAAAGAAAATGTAGCCAAAAAGTCTGTTTTAAAAATTAACGTTTTCCTTCTGTAAGTGCTTTAACAAAATTGTGCACTCTCTGCTGGCACAACATGTTTCTTTTTTTCAAGTTGTTTTATTTTAAAGTTGTAGCTTTTCTTCTTTCCTTTCTTTTCTTTTCTTTTTATTTATTTATTAGACTCTTGATGCTTGTTTCATTTAGTTTGTCGTTTATTTATTTCTGTGTTGCTGTCATCGTCTTGGTTTTTTGTTGCTACTGTTGCTGCTGCTGCTGCTGCTGCTACTGTTGCACTTGTTTTTCATGTTGCTACGCTTGAGCAAACAAACCCATTTCTTGTCATGACTTGGAAGATTTTAATTAATTTTACAACAAACTTTTCCCAGAGATTTACAAAAGCAATTAGTCAAATCACTAACTAAACTCATGACTGTACTAGAATAAATGTTTTTGCAACTAAATGGAAAGACAAGTTGCCAATTTATTTGTGCATAAATGAACAGCGATTGGTATACAAATTTAAAAGAAAATTCAAGTTTTCGAATATTAAAATCATTAACTTAAAACAAAAATTATCAGAATGTAGAATTTTATTTTATCTGCTAATTGTGGGTGCTGTTGGCTGAAGTAGTAGAACACGAGACTATGAAGCGGAGAGTCCTGAGTTCGAGCCCCCGCTGAGTCATGAAATATTGTGTTGAATTCTTCTGATCAGCATTAGTGCGTGGTTGTGTTAGTTGTTGCCAGCCTGTTTTCAGTGATGAAGGCATAGTACTGGTCACTGGACAATTACTGGCAGCGACTGACCCAATCATGTACTAAAAAGCAGAGTAACAGCACCCACCTTCGTCGGCCCTGTAGCAAAAATTAGCCGGCGAAGTAAAAGGTTGAAATAGCTACAAAAAAAAAAAAAAAAAAAAAAAATAACTTTCCTAATCTGTCCCCTCAATACTATCCCCTCGTTTTCAGTTCCAGCGCAATGCATTGCATATATAGGGGACATCCCCTGAGTGCTGGTCCTACTCCTAAAAAAAAAAAAAAAAATAGGAAAAGAGAATTACAAAAATTAAAACAATGGCTTAATTAAAGTTGTTATCAAACTTGAAATATTAATTGATTAAAAAATTAATTGGAAAATGTTGCATAGTAATTTTCCTTCTGTCTCAATCTTCACAATTTAAGAAGTGAATAAAAAAAATTAAAACAATTATTTAATTAAATTTGTAATCAAACTTGAAATTTTAATTGATTAAAAAGTTAATTGAAATATGTTCAATCTTCATAACTTATGAATCTTCATAATTTATGAAGTGAATTAAAAAAATTAAAACAATTATTTAATTAAACTTGAAATTTTAATTGATTAAAAAGTTAATTGGAAAATGTTGCATAATAATTTTCCTTCTGTCTCAATCTTCACAATTTAAGAAGTGAATAAAAAAAATTAAAACAATTATTTAATTAAATTTGTAATCAAACTTGAAATTTTAATTGATTAAAAAGTTAATTGAAATATGTTCAATCTTCATAACTTATGAAGTGAATTAAAAAAATTAAAACAATGATTTAATTAAACTTGAAATATTAATTGATTAAAAAGTTAATTGGAAAAAGTTGCATAATAATTTTTCTACCGTCTGAATCTTCATAATTTATGAAGTGAATTAAAAAAATTAAAACAATGATTTAATTAAAGTTATAATTAAACTTGAAATTTCAATTGACTAAAAAGTTAATTGGAAAATGTTGCATAATAAATTTCCTTCTGTCTCAATCTTCATAATTTAAGAAGTTAATAAAAAAAATAAAACAATTATTTAATTAAAGTTGTAATCAAACTTGATATATTAATTGATTAAAAAGTTAATTGAAAAATTTTGCATAATAATTTTTCTTCTATCTGAATCTTCATAACTTAAGAAGTGAGTTAAAAATATCGAAGCAAAAATTGTAATCAAACTTCAAGTATTAATTGATTAAAAAGTTAATTGGAAAAAGTTGCATAATAATTTTTCTTCCGTCTGAATCTTCATAACTTATGAAGTGAATGAAAAAAGTTAAAACAATGATTTAATTAAATTTGTAATCAAACTTCAAATATTATTTGATTAAAAAGTTAATTGGAAAATGTTGCATAATAATTTTTCTTCCGTCGGAATCTTCATAACTTAAGAAGTAAGTTAAAAATATCATAGCAATAATACAATTAAAATTGTAATCAAACTTGAAATATTAATTGATTAAAAAGTTAATTGGAAAATGTTGCATAATAACATTTCTTCTGTCTAAATATTCATAACTTATCAAAAGTTTTTATAGAAAAGAATTGTTTAAACATATTTTAGGGCCCTATTTTTGTAAATCACTTGGCGTTAATAAAAATATTGAAAAAAAAGTTAAAAATTTGTTAACCGAACAAACGTACAGAAATTCGTGCGTTGCTTTGCCTTTCAAAATATTAAAAAAATTTTATGAAAATTAGAAGCAAAGAGAGTAAAAATATATGAAGTTTCGTTTTGTCACTGTCACAAAGTGATTTACAAAATTAGGACTCTTAAAAAATATTTATACAAAAGCCACATAAATTGCATTTTAATAAACCAAAATTTAATTTGAAATAATATTAACACTTTTCTCTCCTCAGCAAATATTTGCTTTGGCCAATAAATAATTTAAATTAACACAATAATTTTCATTTTAACAACCCAGACAATCCCTTGAAATGCCCAAGGCCATTTGGAATTGCCTTTTGTTTTCTCCATATAAAATGGCATATAAAATACAAATTAATTTCTCACTTCTGGTCGAATAAGTTTGACTTTTTTGCTGCTGCGTGCCGGCATGTGTATTTAGACTCATACTCGGCAAAATGCAAAACTTCATGTTATTGTCAAAGTCAGACAAAAGGTAAATAACTGTTTAAAAATGCAATTTCAATTAGCCCTGAAAACAAGAAAAAGGACTCATTCCTTCAGCGTCTTATATTTGCCACCAACAAACACACCAGAAATCACTAGTATGGCTGAATAAAATTTCAATGTCAATTGTTTAACAATAATGTTTAACAATAGAGTGGCAGCAACTACAGCAACAACAAAGAGAAATATATTTATGAAAAGGGCGTATAACAACGATGACGGGCGGCACGGCACAGTGTATGGAAATATTTGGTTTACCACATTCTGCCTTTGGAACAGTGAAAAGAGGAATTTTGTTTAGCTTGTGGAAAAAACAAACAACGAACTAATGAAATTTCCAAAAAGGGTAGTTGAAATTGAAATCATGCTTTGGGCCATAATAATAAAAATGAGTTTTTCGAATATATAAAAAAAGCCAAACAGAACACAAACTGTACAATTTCAACTTTTTCCGTGGTCGCTTTTCGTGGCTGCTGTTGTTGTTAATAATGAATGTTTTGTTGTAGTGTGAGTTTTAATAACACAATCAAAAGTATGATCCAGCAGATACAACAAAACAATTACTAAAAACAACTATTTGATGGAATATTTAAAAAAGTTTTGATTGTCTGTAAAAATTAGTTACGAGCAACAAAACATGTTAGATGGTGTTTTTTTTTTTTGTTGTTTCTTGTATGCAAAGGATAAAATGGCAAAGTGAGTGGAAAAATAGATTTGAAATATTGTTTTAGATCCAGAATTTTATGTGAATGATTTTTAAAAATATGTATGTAAAAACGTGGCATGATTAGAATTTTTATTTATTTCTTGCAAAAAATGCGAAATATCCCTCTGAGACCCCATAAAGTGTATATATGTATATTCTTGATCAGTGATGAAATCCAAGACGATCTAGCCATGTCCGTCCGTCCGTCCGTCTGTGGAAATCACGATTCAGTCCAAAAGAAAAAAGCCAGCCTCGTGAAATTTGGTACAAATATATCTTGAAGGATAGCACAGGTCAAGTTCGTAAATGAGCTGAATCGGGCCGGAGGGAAAAATGTTCCCCTAAGAAGAACTAAACCAACCTCTAAAAACACAATATAATTTTTGTAATTTCTTTTTGCAATTTTGTTATTCAAATGATGTATTTTTTTGTAAAATAAAAAAAAAATTATTTTTGGACCCCGCCCCCTTAAGTGGGCGTTATTATATGCAAAAATAGTGTATAAATTTAACAAATTGTTTTACTTAAGCCTACACTCCTTGAAAATAAAATTGTTAAGCTTTAATGACGAAGCTGAGACGTAACCTGGTACTAATCTGCCCTACCCCCTCCTCCCCCTTTGCCCCCTATATGACAGTATCAAAAAAAAAATTTTTTAATTTTATATATAATCATCCCAAACATTTATTTTTAGAGTTTTATGACTGCCTGTTTCTGCCCTACCCCCTCCTCCCCCTTTGCCCACTGGATGACCCTATAAAAAATTTTTTTTTTTATTTTGTATATAATTATCCCAAACATTTATGTTTAGACTTTTATGGCAAAGGTGAAATAGCTCCCCCACGGCCCTTGCCAGAGCTACCCCGACAAAATACAGTTTTAATACTTTCCAAAAAAAATTGGACCCCATAAATTGTATATATTCTTGATCAGTGATGAAGTCTAAGGCGATCTAGCAATGCCCATAAGTCCGTCTGTGGAAAACATGATATAGTCTATTTTTGGACCTCCCCCCCCCCCCCCCATTCAGTGGGCATTGACGTACAATATTATATGCAAAAATATTATAAATATTGAAGAATTTGTATTCTTCATTAAGCCTATAGGAAGCTGAGATGTGCTCTGTTCTTGCAGAGGTGAAATGTTTCCCCCACGGCCCTTCCCAGAATGACTCTGTCAAAATAGAGATTTAAAATTGGGTACAGAGATGCCTTAAAAGAACTTTGTCCCACCATTTCAAATTTAATTGCTAAATATTTGGAGGATATTTAAGATTCGAACCGGTCGAATATAACGTTTTTACTTGTTTTTTTACGATTTAGGTGAGATGTCTCCTCCACGGGCTTTCTCGTAGCGACCCTGTATAGAATTTTAAAATTAGGCACAGAAATGTCTTAAAGGAACTGTGAGCCAGCAGGTTTTATCTTATCTCAGACCTTTTTTCTTTGTTTTTCAGGAGTAGGACCAGTGCTCAGGGGGTGACCCCTACATTGCGCCGGAACTGAAAACGAGGGTGTAATATTGAGGGGACAGATGACAAAAAATGAGAAGAAAGAGAACTTTTTGTAGCAATTTGAAATTTTTTACTTCGCCGAGCAATTTTTTGCTACAGAACCGGCGAAGGAGGATTCTATTCCTCTACTCTTTAGTGCTTAATTGTGTCAGTCGCTGCCTGTTCTGTTCAGTGGTCAGTGCTATGCCTTCACTACTGAAACAGGCTGACAACAACTAACACAATCAAGCCCTAATGCTGATCAGCAGAATTCAACACATACGGGGATTGAACTCAACACCCTCCCATTCATAGCCTCGTGTTAACTACTTCACCCAAAAGCACTGCCAAACGAAAATTTAAATTTTTATTTACGACAGTTTATTTTTTTGAAAACTGCTCAAAAATTAACTGGAAAATCGTATCATATCTGGGGCCGCATTGACACTGTCGATATCGATGGAAATTTCCAATTGAATTGTATTGGTTGTAATGAAATTTCCATTGATATCGAGAGCAACAATTTGACCCCAGATATGATACGATTTTCCAGTTAATTTTTGCTCTCGATTCCAATGGAAATTTCCATTTCAATTGTTTTTTGAAATTTCGATCAATATCGAGAGCGGCAATTTGGCCCCACGATTTTCCACTTAATTTTTGAGCAGCTTTCAAAAAAAAACATAAATCCTGAATGCGGCAATTTGCCCCCAGGACCAAAAAATGTCCTCATACGCTGTTAGTTTGCACGTGGACTTCTTTAACATAAAATTGGAATTTGTGAAAAAATGTTGGCTGGGTTACCACATGTGCCTGAACATGCACACATACTAACAAATAAATCTTTTGAAATGTTAGTAGAGACACATTAGGGCATGTCTAGCTGCCGTTACTGTTTCGAACTTAATTTTTTTTTTCTTTTTTGTTCCCTTTCATTTTGAAATTTGTCTTACACAATATCATCCTTATTATATTGTCATTTCCATCATCGTCAGTTGAGTTCCTCTATGTTTACCTGATGTATGAACTTGTTATACTTTGTACTTTTTAATTCCATACCAACTCTTTATAAATATATTTAAACATGATTGTGCTTTTTTTTTTTTTTTGTTCTTTAATCTTGTTTGTGCACAATGACACACACATACCAGTTGTAGAGACTAAGGCTACATCTTTATATGTAATAGTTGAAGTGGATGTAACAAAGAAATTGAATGCTGAAATGTTCAATTTTTGTATTGACAAGCTGCAGTTGTTCTTTCGTTCAGAGATTTACTTTTAAGTATTTTTCAGTGGACTACAGTAAATCACATAATAATAATTTGTAAAAAAAATACTTGAATTAATTTTAAGCTTCAATAATACTTAATCAAAATTTTCCTATCTATACAACTTTAAGAGCTAATGATACGAGTATTGTAAGTAGCACTTGCTTGGCCGCTTTTGTCCCACTGTCTTGTCTACTTAGTGTTTTCAGTAAAAAAAACATATACAATGACAAACTACTGTAGTAAAACAAATACATTCTACATGTAAAAAAAACTACTCTTTGAGTTGTCGTTATTGTTGTTGTGCATAAAAATAATTTTTAATAAAACAAAAGATGTTGCTTTTATTTGTTGCTGCCGGTTTAAATTTTTTTTTCCTACATATTTTTATTCTTTTAATCCTGTAAAAAGTGCAATAAAAAATATTCATAAATAAAAGGAATTTTTCTAACATTCTTTGTGCTTAGTTGAGTATGGCTAAAGTGTAGCGTGTGTTGGAGTGTGTGTGTGTAGAACTGCAGCAAAGGCGAGGCAACGAACGGCATTAGTAAAAGCTTTGTCTGACGTATGCAACAACATTTATTAGATTAACACATGTTTGAGCTTAAAGCAGAAATTACTTAATTTTAAGTAATATTTTAAAGTTACTCGACCGAGTCCAGGAGAGGACGTAGAAACTCATTGAGGACGGTAGGATAGGCAATTCTATTGACACACTTGAGCATCGTCGTAATGTGGATGGTGTTCCAGTGCTTCTGCAAACGTGCCCGTCGTGGCCATTCAAAAGAAATCGAGTTCCATTCATAATGGTATCGTACGTACTTTCACAGGAATAAAGAATTTTATTGATATCCAAAACCGTTTGAGTTTTATTTAAAAATAAACTTTTGTAGCGCTCTTATTGAAAAATCCGTTACAAGTCAACACACGGTATTCAGCTATCCCTCCCTGACGTACGTCTAGGGGTTCCAACCCTGACATTATTTTATTTAGTCTTTTTGATTTTCTTTACTAATTTATTTCTTTCTAATATATAAAATATATTTAATTGCACAAAGAAAAAAATTTATTTTATTCAATTGCTTTAATTAAAAATAAAAAAAATAAAAATTTAAATTTTCCACCTCTGCGTCTGTATTTTTGGCTTTTCTGATTTCCAAAAAACCAAAGAATCCCCTTCAAAAACAACAAATATTTTTAATTAATAAAGAAGAAGAAACAAGTAAAAACGTTATATTCGACCGGGTCGAATCTTAAATACCCTCCAAATATTTAGTAAGTGAATTTGAAATGTTTAACTTGGTGGGACAGAGTTCCTTTATATAATATCGTACGTCAACGCCCACTAAAGGGGGCGGGATTCAAATATGTACAATATCATGTTTTCCACAGACGAACGCATGGGCATTGCTAGACCGTCTTAGACTTCATCGCAATTCTCTTTGGAGGCTATGAAAACTGTATTTTGGCGGGGTCGCTCTGGCAAGGGCTGTGGGGGAAACATTTCACCTTTGTCATTAAACTCTAAAAATAAATGCTTGGGATAATTATATACAAAATTAAAATTTCTTTTTTTTGATAGGGTCATTTAGCGGGCAAAGAGGGAGGAGGGGGTAGGGCAGCAACAGGCAGTCATAAAACTCTAAAGATAAATGCTTGGGATGATTATATACAAAATTTAAAAAAAAAATTTTTTTTGGTAGGGTCATTTAGGGGGGGAGGAAGAAGTGGGGGGGGGGGGAGGTAGGGCAGAAATCGGCAGTCATAAAACTAAAAATAAAATCTTGGGATAATTGTATACAAAATTAAAAAAAAATTTTTTTTTTGGTAGGGTCATTTAGGGGGTAAAGGGGGAGGAGGAGGTAGGGCAGAGGAGTACCAGGTATCGTCTCAGCTTCGTCATTAAAGCTTAAAAGTGTTATTTTTAAGGAATGTAGGCTGAAGTAAAACAATTTGTTAAATTTTTATGCTATTTTTGCCTATAATAACGCCCACTGAAGTGGGCGGGGTCAAAAAATATTTTTATTTTATTTAATGGCTCCAAGTTTAAGGCGCTGGACCATATTTGACATAAAAATATATCATTTACTTAACAAAATAACCAAAAAACTTTAAAAATTATGTTGTTTTTTCTGGGTTGGTTTAGTTCTTCTTAGGGGAACTTTTTTCCCTCTTGCCCGATTTAGCCCATCTTCGAACTTAACCTGCTCTAAGTCTTTAAATATATTTATGCCAAATTTCAAGAGTCTAGCTTTTTTCGTTTGGACTGAATCGTGATTTCCACAGACGGACGGACGGACGGACATGCTCTGATCGTCTTAGATTTCATCACTGATCAAGAATATATATACTCTATGGGGTCTGAGATGGATATTTCGATGCGTTACAAACGGAATGACAAAGTGAATATACCCTCCAAATTCTTTTTTGGAGGGTATAAAAATTGATTTTAGTTGGTTACGTTTATATAACAAAAAGAGGTTCAATTGTCCAACCCTGCAATCGTCTTTCTGATTTTGTTTAAATTTTAATATGCAGTATAAAAGACGATTAGTTAATTAAAAAATTTACTTTTATTTAAACACTTTCCAGCTCTGGAGCTGTCTTTTTGACTTTTTAGATTTTCAATACAAATGAATTCTTCAACTTCAAACGAATTTCTTTCCCAAACATTAAATATTAAAAGAAAAGGAAACAATTTGTTTTAGTTAATAACTTGTATGTATAAAAAAAATTGCAATTGTCCAGCCCTGGACACATGTCTTAAATTGTTAATACCATTTTGACTATTCCTCAGGTGTAAAATAGGTTTAATTAACAAAAAAACTAAAATTATGTTTATGTAGTTTTAAAAGCTTTAATTCGCCAGCTCTGGAACTGGATTTTGTATTATTTTTAGAAATATTTTTTAGAAATTCGCGGATAAGAATTTTCTATAAAATTGTATATTTTCATTCCAATAATTTGTTCTCTAGCACATCTCATGTCATGACATGAGTGTCTATAGCACACCTGACATGAATTAATTTTTTACTCCTGTTAAGAGATTTTAGATTAGAAGGCGAAGTAAAAAGGTTGAAATAGCTGCAAAAAAAACAAATTCTCTTCTCATCTGTCCCCTCAATACTATCCCGTCGTTTTCAGTTCCCGCGCAATGCAGGGTTAACACCTAAGTGCTGGTCCAAGATAAAAAAACAATTCTTGAGGTATAAAATAGGTTTAATTAACAAAAAAGAAAAATTATATTTATCTAGATACCTTTATATACGAAAAAAAGTTTAAATTCGCCAGCTCTGGAACTGTATTTTGTATTATATATATTTATTTTTTAGAAATTCGCTGATAAGAATTTTCTTTAATGTTATATAATTTCATTCCAACAATTTATTCTTTAGGACATCTCATGTCATGCCATGAGATGTCTATAGCACACCTTATATCTAACATTTAATTAATCTTTCACACCTGGGAAGCGATTTTTTATTTCAAAGCATTCTTGCCATATAATTAATTGTTCATTAATATCTACAGTTATTCGTTATTGAAGTGTTGAATTGCAGGATTCGCTTTAAATGGTATTCCTTTATCTGGAAAACATATCAAAATTTCATTATACTTTCGGCTGACTTAAAGTCACAGTCATCAGCAATTAAAACGAAATTACATGGTGATGACACATGTTTGATAACCGCAAATTTGCTATAATACAATGAGAGTGGATACGAATAAAAGAAAAAAATATATATATTCTTGCATGTAGTTCTGGCTTCGTTTTGGATAAAGAAAGACATTTTTTTTTTATTTATTTTTCTTTTTATACTGACATTTATTTTTGTGTGTTGGTCACTTCAGACAATGAGAACTCACACTTGGTCTTTTCTAGTTGCTTTATAAAAGATTAAGTACAAACACACACACATACATATACAACATTAAAACCACTACAACCATTTTTTACTGTACAGTGGGAGCTTAATACGGACGATATTCGGATATGCAGTTTTAATTGAGTCAATATTGACTTAATTGGCACAATTATCTTGCTGTTTGTATATACAAAATTTAGTCAATTCAATTAACGTATGACAACTAAAAGCAAAAATTATTCCTGTTCTTAAGGACCGCAAGTTTAAATCTGGAATTTTAATTTTCTTAAATTATTTTTTTTTATATTTTATATATATATATATATATATATATATATATATATATATATATATTTTTATTTTCTAATTAATAATAAAATTAATGTCAATAATTTAACTTCAAAATGCGTTGACATATTTTGTTATGATTTTTTTTAATTTTCCCCACAATTTTGGTGCTAAGTCTCTGCTAACTTTGTTCAATGAGTTGTGTTATGCTCACTAAACACACCTTCCAGCAGTGTTGCATTTGTTATTTTACTCAATATTATAACAGTTTCATATTTATTGAACAATAATTAATTGAAACATTATATGGATAATTGAGCTCAATAATGCTATTTACTGCATTATTATTAATTGACCTCAGCTAAGGTTTATGTCCTTGCACATGGTATAATATTAGTGTAGAATTAATTTAAGTTTCTTCAAAGAAAATTTTAACAATTCTTAAAATTATTATTAAGCCCCACATTTCTGTCATTAAACAGCTTTTGCATAAAATCTAGTGGAGAAAAAATAATAAATTATAAAAAATCATGTAAAAACATTATATTCGACCGGGTCGAATCTTAAATACACTCCAAATATTTAGTAAGTGAATATAAAATGTTTCACTTGCTGGGACAGAGTTTCTTTATATAACATCGTACGTCAACGCCCACTAAAGGGGGCGGGATTCAAAAATAGACAATATCATGTTTTCGACAGGCGAACGTATGGGCATTGCTAGATCGTCTTGAACTTCATCACTAATCAAGAATATACATATTATTTTATAGGGCTCAATTCTCTTGGGAGGGTATAAAAACTGTATTCTGGCGGGGTCGCTCTGGCAAGGGCTGTGGGGGAAACATTTCACCTTTGTCATTAAACTCTAAAAATAAATGCTTGGGATAATTATATACAAAATTAAAATTTCTTTTTTTTTATAGGGTCATTTAGCGGGCAAAGGGGGAGGAGGGGGTAGGGCAGCAACAGGCAGTCATAAAACTCTAGAGATAAATGCTTGGAATGATTATATACAAAATTTAAAAAAAAAATTTTTTTTTTGGTAGGGTCATTTAGGGGGCAAAGGAAGAAGCGGGGGGGGGGCCTGGGGCAGAAATCGGCAGTCATAAAACTCTAAAGATAAATGCTTGGGATGATTATTTACAAAATTTAAAAAAAAAAAATTTTTTGGTAGGGTCATTTAGGGGGCAAAGGAAGAGGGGGGGGGGGGGTAGGGTAGAAATCGGCAGTCATAAAACTCTAAAGATAAACGCTTGGGATGATTATATACAAAATTTAAAAAAACATGTTTTTTGGTAGGGTCATTTTGGGCGAAAGGAGGGGGGGGGGGGGGGTAGGACAGAAATCGGCAGTCATAAAACTCTAAAGATAAATGCTTGGGATGATTATATACAAAATTTAAAAAAAAAAAAATTTTTTTTGGTAGGGTCATTTAGGGGGCAAAGGAAGAGGAGGTGGGGAGGTAGGGCAGAAATCGGCAGTCATAAAACTCTAAAGATAAATGCTTGGGATGATTATATACAAAATTTAAAAAAAAAATTTTTTTTTTGGTAGGGTCATTTAGGGGGCGAAGGGGAAGGAGGGGGTAGGGCAGAGTAGTACCAGGTTTAGTCTCAGCTTCGTCATTAAAGCTTAAAAATGTAATTTTTAAGGAATGTAGGCTTAAGTAAAAAAATTTATTAAATTTTTATGCTATTTTGGATATAATAGCGCCCACTAAAGTGGGCGGGGTATAAAAATAAGTTTTTCTTATTTTATGGCTCCAAGTTTAAGGCGTTGGACCGTATTTGACATAAAAATATATCATTTGCTTAACAAAATAACCAAAAAAACTTTAAAAATTATGTTGTTTTTTCTGGGTTGGTTTAGTTCTTCTTAGGGGAACTTTTTTCCCTCTTACCCGATTTAGCCCATCTCTGAACTTATCCTGCTCTAAGCTTCAAAATATATTTATACCAAAAATTTCACGAGTCTAGCTCTTTTCGTTTGGACTGAATCGTGATTTCCACAGACGGACGAACGGTCGGACGAACGGACATGCTCTGATCGTCTTAGATTTCATCACTGATCAAGAATATATATACTTTATGGGGTCTGAATGACAAAGTGAATATACCCTCCAAATTCTTTTTTGGAGGGTATAAAAATATTGATTCATAAGAGTCTTATAAAATAAATTTGCCTATGGCAATTTATTTTATTAATCTGTTATAGATCAGAAAAAAAAATTTTAAATTAAGTCTAAAAAATATCTTCCGTGTGCATAGTTTTCTTCTACACTGTAGATTTAAGCTATTATAATTTTCTTCTTTTGTAAAGTATCTCTGAGTGTGAGGTTATATACAACGATACTGTGTAACAATTACTCTTAGATAGTGTCAAATGCCAGACTAACATATGATACACCATCTACCATACTGCCGACTGCCGCCAGAACTAAAGCAAATAATCCAATGGGTTTGGGCAATTACATAAAAACTAAATGACCATTATTGTCCCTTCTCTATTAAAACTATTTAAAGCATTTCGAAGAAAGAGCATGTTAAATTACAGAATACAAATGCTATGGAATTTTTAAACAAAAGACATTTCGAAAGATACTAGTCGAACTTTTAAAGAAAGAGAATTTTATAGTGAAGGAATTGAGTTGAAATAGTTTCTGTAATTGGATTAAGAGTTTTTAATATAAAATGTGGCAATAAAAAAACATCACTTAGATATTTAACATAAGATTTTGCGAAGAGCCTAGGAAACCCAGAGATTTCGGTATGGACTGAAAAATTGGAAATAGTCTTAAAAAAAATTTGCTATTGAGAAATCCAAATGGTATATAAAAATTAATTAAAGCTTTTCTATACTTCCTGAAGCTTTGAATTGGTAATAAAAATCAAACAAATTCTAATAAACGATTTCAGGGTTGGACAATTGCAATTATTTTTGGTACATAAAAGCCACGAACTAAAAACTAAGTTTCTTGTTCTTTATAAATTAAAGGCCTAATTCATAAAAAATATTTCATGCTTATAACATCGTTATTTGACATATTTCTATGGGATAATTGTCAAATAAGAAGGTTATAAGCATGAAATATTTTTTATGAATTAGGCCTTAAATATATTTGAAATTTTTAATAGAAATTCGTTGGTATTAGAAATCACAGAAGCCAAACTGAATGCTCCAGAGCTGGAAAATCAAAAAAATTTCTCCTTGAAATTTACATATTTTCCTAATCTGAAATTTTATTATTGCCTACAAAATGAATTGAAGGACAGCGAAATATCCCCCTAAGACCCCATAAAGTATATATATTCTTGATCAGTGATGAAATTTCAGACGATCCAGCCAGGTCCGTACGTCCGTCAGTGAAAATCATTATACATTCCATATGAAAAAAGCCAGAGCCCTCAAATTTGCTATAGAATAATTTTAAAGAATAAATGGCCTGAATCGGGCCAGAGGGAAAAAAGTACCCCCTAAGAGCTAAACCTAAAAAGAAATGGAGGGTATATTCATTTTGTTATTCCATATGTTACACAGCGAAATATCCATCTGAGGCCCCATAAAATATATATATATATATATATATATATATATATATATATATATTCTTTATCAGTAATGAAATCTAAGACGATCTGAGCATGTCAGCCCGTTCGTCCTTCACGATTCCGTCCAAACGATAAGAGCCCGGCTATTGAAATTTGGCATTAATATATATTGAAAAATAGCTCATGTCAAGTTTGTAAATGGACTGAATCGGGCCGGAGGGAAAAAAGTTCCCCTAAGAAAAACTAAACCAACCTCTAAAAGAAAAATAATTTAAAAAATTTGTTTTTTTTAATTTTGTTAAGCAAATGATATATTTTTAAGTCAAAAAACGCGTTCAACTTGAAGGCATAAAATCAAAAAAAAAATTTTTTGGACCCCACCCCCTTTAGTGGGCGTTATTATATGCAAAAATAGTGTAAAAATTTAACAATTTGTTTTACTTAAGCCTATATTCCTTAACAATTAAATTTTTAAGCTTTAATGACGAAGTTGAGACGTAACCTGTTACGACTCTGCCCTACCTCCTCCTCCCCCTTCGCCCCTGTAAATTGACCTGTAAATTGACCTTTCATGGCCTGTAAATATTTTCACGAAATGGTCAAAAAATTTATTAAATATGAATTTTCATAAAAAAAAACTTCACTGTTTGCCATTTCGTTACGTCATAACATATATAACTTCACAGCTAACTACGTTGTTTCGTAACTGCTTACGTCAAAACATGTTTAACTCGGCATATTTATCTTCACTCACATAATAAATTTTACATTTAATTATCCCAAATATTTATTTCTAGAGTTTTATGGCAAAGGTGAAATGTCTCCCTCCGGCCCTTGCCAGAGAGATACCGACAAAATACAGTTTTTAAACCCTGCAAAGAGAATTGAGCCGTATAAAGTAAATAAGTATATTCTTGATTAGTGATAAAGTCTAAGACGGTCTAGCAATGCCCATACGTCCGTCTGTGGAAAACATGATATAGTCTAGTTTTGGACCCCGCCCCCTTTAGTAGGCGTTGACGTACGATATTATATGCAAAAACAGTGTAAATATTAAACACTTTGTATTACTTAAACTTATAAGAAACTGAAATGTTCCCTATTCTTGCAGAGTTTAAACTTCTCTCCCACTTCTCTTCCCAGAATGACTCTCTCAAAATAGAGATTAAAAATTGGATATAGAGATGTTTTAAAGGCACTCTTTCCCAACAAGTTAAACATTTTAAATTTACTTACAAAATATTTGGTGGGTATTTAAGATTCGACCAGGTCGAATATTACGTTTTCTCTTGTTATTTAATATATCATTTCCTAAGACTCACAATGGAGTTTTTGATTGATTTTTATTATCAACCGATCTCCAGCAAGTAAAGCCACCACACAGCAAGTGGTGAAATACTGAATTAACCTCAATTATTATTATTATTATTTTATTTTATTTTTTTGCGACTTGAGTCTACTCGTTTGTTCAAACAAAAATATGCTAAATGTTTTTTTATATATAAATTTTTGTACTCTGGGAAGTTTTTAATAACATCTTTCAGAGGCATGTTTGGTACGGGTTCTCATTTTACAAAAAAAAAAAAACGCAAAAAACTCTGATGATCAACTTTCTTCAATGGCCAAGCACTCAAACAAGCCAGTTTTGTTGTATTTGCTAGTGGCTTGAACAGCGATATTTTATTGCAAACCTGGCAAGAATATTAATTAAAATTTAAAAACCATATGAATATAAGAAAAAGAGTAAGAGAAGACGCGACGTTAGCAAAACAATTCTTTCAATCTAGTTTTCCTCCATCAAGCAACTCCAATGGCAAAGATAACAAAAGACTAGCACCAAGTCTTGCCTAGTGACCGCACATTTAGTTGGCCAATGCCAATGAAACGTGAAGCATTAAAAGCGAACGCTGTAATACAAAAACAAAAAAATGAACTTTTATAAACAATTTTCTGTCTTAATCATTATCATCGCTGCAAGTTCAAAAGCTTTGGGTAAATTGCATATAAACGATGAACCACAAGCCAGACAGAATAATTTCCTCGAATGGCTGATTTCAATATTCCAATTCAATCCGATTACAACGATCCCCACACAGCCACCAGCAGAGACTAAACAGTGCCAGCCCTGCACTTGTGGCACGCCCAATGTCGTTAATCGCATAGTGGGCGGAGAGGAGGCCCAAGAGTTACGTTATCCTTGGATGACTCTGCTAAGAAATAATAATGATTTTTATTGTGGTGGCTCTTTAATCAACGATCGTTATGTAGCCACAGCAGCTCATTGCCTGAGAGGTGTGGCTCCCCGACGCATTTCAGTGAGTTTATTGGTACATGATCGCCGCACAAATTCTTCGAGAGAAATCAACAGGATAATAAAACGGGTCATAGTACATGAACGTTACAATCCCTTTACCATTGACAATGACATTGGCCTGCTAGAGCTGGCAGAGGCAGTGAAAATGTCGGATGTGTTGAGGCCGGTATGCATGCCCGTGCGTGGTAACAGTTATGTGAATGACACGGGTATTGTCACGGGCTGGGGCGCCCTTTCGGAAGGCGGATCTGTGGCCCAAAAGTTAATGGTATGTTTAAGGTGTTGTGGAAGAAAAAAGAAGTGTACAGAGTGCCTTTAAATTTCAATATTCTTGCAGCAAGTCAGTCTTCCCATTATATCGAATGAAGAGTGTGATAAAAAATTAGGCGATGATCGCATTACGGCCAATATGATGTGTGCTGGACCGCCGGAAGGTGGCAAAGATGCCTGCCAAGGTGACAGTGGTGGTCCATTTCATGTGCTCAATGAAAATTTGAATACTTTCCATTTGGTAGGCGTTGTGTCGTGGGGTGAAGGTTGTGCCCGTCCCAATAAACCGGGTGTTTATGCACGTGTCACTCAATATCTGGATTGGATAGCGAAACGTTCGAATGATTCGTGCCAATGCGAAATGCCCAGCACGAAATTGTTGCAAAACATATTGTGGGAAAGTGCTAATCAATTACAATAATTAAATAAAATTCTAGCATAGAAACGGAGATACAAAAATCGTTTTATTGTTCGTGATGCAAAGACTCTAGTGTAGATTGTGGCTCTACACAGAAAGTAAGACTAGACTATAGAGTAATTCAATTCGTTAGAAAACAAACAGGTCTTTTTTAAAGGAAGACTTAAAACAATCCGTTACTATATTTTGAATATATTTTGAAATATGCCTGATAGTAATTTATAAGCTAATGGGTTCACAACCAATCATTCAAACAGAAATGCAGGACTCAAATGGTGATCACAAAACAATAACACGAAAGAATATGGCCGAGTTCCAAAGCATCAATATGCATTGCAGTGATGCAAAGTCTCATGTGTTTTGTTTTTGTAACTAATGTAACTTGACATCACTGCAAAGTGTTTTGATGTTTTGGAATTCACCCTATGACTAATGTGAACACTACCTCATAGCCTAGCGTGCGTCATAAGTTCAGTCAGATGATAAGAAAATAAACAATTAAAAATTCGACTGCGCCGGATGTATTTCTCATTTCTTTCTAAAGCAGAAAATAAATTTTATTCACCAAAAAAAAAATTAAGAACTTATTTGGTTACTTGTATGTTCCAAAAAATGTCGATTTTCCAACCCTGGAATCTACTATTTAATTTTTTGAATTTTTTAAACGAATGTAATTCTTTCTAAAGTATAAAAAAACGTTTAACTCAACAACAAAAATATTAAAATGAAAATTAGTAAGTTATTTGATTACCAAAAAAATTAGATATTCGTTGGCAGGGTTGGAGAATGGAAATTTTTTGGGCACATAAAATAATCATAAGAGTCACTAATTTTGATTTCTTTTTTTTTTTTTTTGTATTACAACTTTTTTACGCTAAAGCAAAAATTAAATTTTGTATTAAAAACCAAAACAATTTTAAATTTGATTGCAGGGTTGGAAAATCAAAATATTTTTGGTACATAAAAGTAGGCATATTATTTCCTAATTTTGGGTTTTTCAGTGACTTGCACCTATTTTATACTTCATCAAAAATTAAATTAGTATTAAAAAATTAAAAATTCGGTTCCAGGGGTTGGAAAATCGAAATTTTTGGTACGAAATTTTTGCTACATAAATTCCAAATTTTGTTTTTGAGTGAATCACACCTATTTTATACTTCGCTAAGAATTAAATTGGTATTAAAAAATTAAAAATTCGGTTCCAGGGGTTGGAAAATCGAAATTTTTCGTACATGAAAGTACCCACATAAATTCCAAATTTTGTTTTTTGAGTGAATCAACCCTATTTTATACTTCGCTAAGAATTAAATTGGTATTAAAAAATTAAAAATTCGGTTCCAGGGATTGGAAAATCGAAATTTTTGGTATATGAAAGTATCCACATAAATTCCAAATTTTGTTTTTTGAGTGAATTAAATCTATTTTATACTTCGCTAAGAATTAAATTGGTATTAAAAATTTTTTATATTAAAAATTCGGTTCCAGGGTTGGAAAATCGAAATTTTTTTTAGTACATAAAAGTAACAAAATTAGTGAAAAATTTTGGGGTTTTCAGTGAATTAAACCTATTTTATACTTCGCGGAGAATTAACTTGGTATTACAAAGCAAAAAACATTGAAAATTCAAAAATTCATTTCCAGGGTTGGAAAATCAAAATTTTTGTGGTACGTAAAAATAACCAAATAAGTTTCTAATTTTTATTTTAATATTTTTTATTTGTTGAGCTAAACATTTTTATACTTCAAGAAGAATTACAATCGGGTAAAAAATTCAAAATATTAAATAGTAGATTCCAGGGTTGGAAAATCGAAGTTTTTTGTTACCTACAAGTAACCAAATTTTTTTTTTTTTTTTTTTTGTAAATAAAATTTATTTTCTGCTTTAGAAAGAAAGGAGAAATACATCTGTGATGGGTATTTAGGATTCGACACCACCGAATATAGCGCTTTTACTTGTCTTTTTTCTTTTTATTCGGACCGGCACTCAGAACATGACAGTGCAAATCACTGCTACTACTTTTTCAGTAAAGAGAGCCAAGCCTTTAAACTGGCTGACACAATAATGCTGATTGAAAGAATTCGACTCAATATTCATGACTGAGCACGAATTCGAGCTTTAGACCTTCCGCTTCATAGGTTCGTCTTGTACTTCTTCATCCAACAGCGCTCTCAAATGAGAATCATGTTTAATAAAAACAAAGGGGACTGATTATTTCAGCTCTTGTTTTCACTTTGACTCAATTTTTGAAAGATCTGTCTTTTATTACCAAGTTAAAGGATAATAAGCTAGGACGAACCGATATTTCAGAGTATTCTTCAACATTTCGCACTACAGCAGCATTATTCACTTAAGGGAGCGCATTTCTTTGTCTTATTTATGCTTTTGGAATATTATATCTAACTGCCCGAATTGCTTGTTCACTAGGCCGAAGATTATCTTGCTCTATGAACTTTGCGAACAGATATTTTTTTTATCAAAATAAATTTTCACCATTTTTAAAAACGTTGTTCTGCCGTTAAACGATTCCCGATGGCTTGACAAACCTCACTGAAAATAAATGTCAATACAGTTTGACATTCTCTTCCCTCAGACGATAGTTTAGCAGCTATCCTCTCCCTCAGTAAAAATACACCCTACATACGGAATTATAGAAGCAGTTACAATTTGTATACCGCTGCGCTAACAAATTGATTACATCGTGTAATGGGACGTATGATTAATATTAATATAAAATTTTTATATAAAAATAATTTTTGCTATCATTATTACCTACAATAAAAAGGAAAAAAATTAATACAACAACTTTGATGCACATCGAACAAATTACACACTAAGATTGCAATTTATTGATATCAAGGACACGTATCCTTTTTTATTAACAAACACCTTGATGGTCACTTTCATATAATGCCTTAGTAACAGGTTTCTTGTGTGCTTTCTTTAATCCATATAAGCAAAACGATGATAACGATAATGACGATGATGATGATGATGATGATGACAAAAGGAAAGCAATAATGTTGTCAAGCTCAAAAAAAATAACTATTTTTCCAACTGATTACCTTGAGAAATATTTGATAGATAGTTTAATAATAAGGACATCTTTCATATAATAAAAATACAAAAAAAAATAGAAGGACAAGAACAATTTATAATGGACACAAAATGAATCACAAATTTGTCTGCAGAGACAAACGCCTGCTTATGCTAAAAACTGCAATTTAAAAACTTTAGAAAACAGGCAAAACCAGAATAAAAATTCTTTGAGTTTAGAAATTCTTTCCAATTGATTTAACCGAATGTGTTTAGCATTTTCTAAAAGTTTCTTCTTTTCTTCTGTAAATATTTTACAGATTTGTCGCACCTGCAAAAGCCACACATTCGCAAGGACACGTTTTGGTATAAGTAATTTTTCAAATAACTGATTGCTTTCAATATCGGGTGGCAAAAATATCGTTTGAAGAAAAAAAAATTATTCAGTCGACTGAACCAAAATATAAAGGCTGTCGCAAATGGTAAGATATATATAAAAGAAACCATTTAATTTCGTGGGAATAACTTAAATTTGGCATTTAAAAATAATTTTTGGTTTTGAATGTTAAAAACAACGAGCCCTTAGTGCCAAATTATCATAAGTGTAGAATATCTGCCAGGAATATTTTCACTTAATTCAGCACCCTTAATAAGTGCTTAATTTTTAGTTGCGGAGGCTGTTGGCTAAGCTCTTATTACATAGACTATGAAGACGAAGATCGAGAGTTCGATCGCGAACACAGTCTTGTATAAGGCTTTTTCTGATCTGCATTAATTGTGTTATGCAAAATCGTAGCACTTTTCACTTATATTGCCGTCAGCGATTAACTAGACAATAATACGAGGTCCGTTTAAATTGAAACGATACTTCTTCAAAAATGTGTTTTTTTTGATAAATATTCCAAGGCATATAAAAAAAATTCAACATCAGTTTTAATTATTAAACTTACATGGCAGAGCAGAACACTTGTTTTCGAAAGCCGCTACACATTCATCATCAGTACTCATGCGTATTTTTCTTTGTGTTTTTAGAATTATTAAGTCGCAACTTATTTAAAAGGCTTTAAGCTCAAATCTCCGATCTATTTTTATGTCCTCCAAAAAAGAATTGGAGGGTATATTCACTTTGTCATTCCGTTTGTAGTGCAGCGAAATCTGAGACCCCATAAAGCATATATATTCTTGATCAGTGATGAAATCTAAGACGATCTGACCATGTCCGTCCGTCTGTGGAAATCACGATTCAGTCCAAACGAAAAGAGCTAGACTCTTGAAATTTGGTAAAAATATATCTTGAGAGATAGCACAAGTCCAGCTCGAAAATGGGCCAGAAGGAAAAAAGTTCCCCTAAGAAAAACTAAACCAACCTCAGAAAAAAAAAATAATTTTTAATGCTTTTTTTTTAATTTTGTTAAGCAAATGATATATTTTTATGTCAAAGAAGGTCTAACTTATTAGGCTTAATTTTTGAACCCCGCCCCTTCAGTGGGCGGTTATTATATGCAAAAATAGTTCACAAATGTAACAAATTGTTTTTCTTTCCTTAAAAATAAAATTTATAAGCTTTAATGGCGAAGCTGAGACGTAACCTGGTACTCCTCTGCCTTACCCTCTCCTCCCCCTTTTTCCCCTGAATGACCCTATAGAAAAAAAAAGTTTAAATAAATTTTACATTTAATAATCCCAAACATTTATTTTTACAGTTTTATGGCAAAAGTGAAATGTCTCCCCTACGGAGAGACCCCGACAAAATACCCTCCAAAAAGAATTGGACCCCATAAAGTGTATATATTCTTGATCAGTGATGAAGTCTAAGACGATCCATACGTTCGTCTGTGGAAAATATGATACAGTCTATTTTTGGACCCCGCCGTCTTTAGTGAGCGTTGACGTGATATTATATGTAAAAAAAGTGTAGATATTGAACAATTTGTATTCCTCAAGGATATAAGAAACTGAGATCTTGTAGAGGTGAAACATCTTCCCCAAGGCCCTTCCCAGAATGACTCTGTCAAAATAGAGATTTAAATTTGGGTACAGAGATGTCTTAAAGGAACATTGTCCCTTCAAGTTAAACATTTAAAATTTACTTAGTAAATATTTGGAGCGTATTTAAAATTCAACCTGGTCGAATATAACCATTTTACTTGTTATCTCTTCAATCGTCTCAAAACACCGTCCTTTCATCTATCTCTTGGATTTTGGGAACAGGAAAAAATCACAGAGAAGCAAATCTGGTGAATACGGCGACTCAAACATGATTACGGTATTGTTGGTGGCCGCCATGAGGTCACAAGTCAGCAATTTTCGAAAGAATTTCATACACAAAATTTTAAAAAAAACTCCTCGCGATGAAACAACCGATACGCTGACAAGCTCAGTAGCTCCTCTAATAGTGATGCCATAATTTTCCACAACAATTTTCTTCATGTTATCAACTTTTTCATTTGGAATTGATGAACTGGGGGGTCTAGAACATCTTCTCAAATTTTTTTTTTAAATTTATCTCACATGTACAAAATTTTTCAGCCACAGAGTACATTGACCGTATGTCACTGTTAGCATTTCTTATGCTTTTAAAAATTGAATTAGAATTTTACACAAAATTTCAAACAAATTCTTTGATCACTTATTTGTCGCTGAGCGTGCAAAATTCTTCCAACTTTTGAGACTCTCACAAAAAAACTAAGACCACTTAAAAAGCTGAAACTGTGGGAATGCTTTTTACTATTATTTCAAAATAAAAAAAAATAAATAGAGCTCGAAATTTTGTAAATTCACCTTGTCCATGAACAGACCTCGTACAGTCTGTCGGCGGTAGTATAAGCCATTTAATCGTTAAAGTAAAATAATAACTAAAAATTACAAATAGTTCTTTCCCAATTTTTTTTCATCTTCCGTCACAGACCCCTACTTTCCGTACTTGCGGCACGATGGACTGCGCATGAGTCGGGTCGAAGTCACCTGCTGGATGGCTCTCCCAGTTAAGAAAGATATTATTGATAATTAACTTTATTTCTGTAAATGTTAATGCTTTCGATCATGTTGAAACATTTCACCCGACTACGTACGTATTTGCTCATGTTTTGTCATGATCAAGCATGTCTCTTTCATTTAATACTCTTTTACTACTACTCGTATTTATATAGTACCATAGCATTTTAAATTGCCATTTTGTTAATAAAACAAAAACAAAACAGAAAAAAAAAATAAATTCCAATTATTTTTATTAACTACCTTGTCTTATTACTGCAACAAAGCAAATAAATTATATGTAACAAACATTCTTTAAAAATATGCCCTACAAAACGCGCTCGCCTTGTACAACAAAGTTCATTTATCCGTGTAAATATTTTAGCTAAGTAAAAAGTTATTTAAAACAATAAATTAAATTAAGTACTTGAGAAAAAAAGTAACAAAATCCTTCTCAATTACGAAAAACACTTCATTCTATTATTCACTTTTGTTTTGTTGTTGTTTTAAAACATTCACACCTTTTCATTGTAACTTTTTATACATATTTTTACAATGATAAAGCTATTTATTTTATTTATTTATTCTTTTTTTTTTTGCAACATCCACATATTCACAGTTAAATTTATATATATATTTTTATTCAGTACTTTATTTCGTTACGGTTTGTAATGTTTTTAGTTAAATTCGTTTTCGAAAATTTCATTTTGTAATATATATTTTTGTACTTTTTCTCTATATTGTTTTTTTTTTTCGTTTGCAACTGTCAGTTATGGTTGCTGTTTTATGCCAGAGTTGAGAGGGTGTTTAAACACTTCGGTGAAATTATTAAAGTGTGAGTGTTTTTATTTTCTCCATTTACGTACGGCTGGTACGTAAGAGAAAGCGTGTAAGTTTAAGCTTATTTGAAAAGTTAAATTTGAAATACTTGAAACGTTAACAGGAAATAGGAAATGTTTCAACAAACATTTCAACATATCGAAAGTAATTTATTGCTTTAAATGGAATTTATTTATTTCCTTTATTATTATGTTTTCCTTTTGCTTATTTTTATATAGGAAAAAATAAAATACTCACATCTGAAAAATGAAACAATATTTATAATTGAAAATTTTTAGCAGATATTTTAAGGAACATATAAACGTCTCAAAGCTTTTAAAAGGGGAAGTCACTATGTTCTAGCATAAGCAAATGAAAAGCAATTTTAGTATTTTATATAAAAAAGAAAAACAATTTTTTTGATTATGTATTTATATTCCATAGATTATGGTTATTGATTCTGTTCCAAAAGAATATCAATTGTGTATTATTTCTACAATCTATCAACTCTGTACTGTTCTATAACTTTGTATTGCTCTATAGTTATTTCCTCAAAAAGCCAACATGTATTCGGTTTGTTCTTGTTAAAAAAAAAAAGATTTCCACTTTTAAAGATATTTAGGTTTTATTAAAATTGCTTATAGACAGTATTTTTTTATTCAAAAACAGTTTGCTACGAAGCAACAATTGATGAAAATTTATGGCTGATTAAAACAGAAGGAAAGGAAGCGATAAAACTAATAGATACCAGGGCTGTTCGAAAATTAATCTTTAATTTTGTCCTCTTCAAAATAGTCACCCCTCAGTGTTTTTTTTTCAATACCTCGGGGCAAATTTGATATGCATATTTTGTGATTCCTTGAGCTCATTTTTTAAAAAACTATTCAGCCCAAAATAAATTTTTCACGAATATACCATTTTCCAAATATAACGTTTTAAATAAGTACCTTTTCCCAAAAGTACATTTTAGCACTTTATGCTGAAAGAGCCTTTTTCTAATAAATTTGTTTTCTAAAAGTACATTTTCCTATATGTACCTTTTCCCGAAGAAAGTTTCACTAAATACTCATTTTTCTTAAAACTAACTTTTCAAAAAAAAAGTTCCTTCTCGTAAAGATACTTTTTCCTAAAAGTACCTTTTCCAACAACTATCTTTTCGTATAAATACTTTCTCCTAGAAGTACCTTTCCATAAAATTAAATCTTCAAAAAAGTTCTTTTCGAAAAAGTACCTTTTCCAAAAAGTACTTTAAAAAAATATCTTTCCCAAAAAGTACTTTTCAAAAAAATACTTTTCGAAAAAGTAGTTTTAAAAAACACCTCTCCCAAAAAGTACTTCTCAAATAAGTACGTTTCCAACAAGTAGTTTTCGAAAAAGTACCTCTTCCAAAAAGTACTTTTCAAAAAAGTGCTTTTCCAAAAAGTACTTTTCAAAAAAAGTACCTTTTTCAAAAAAGTACTTCTCAAAAAAGTACTTTTCAAAAAAGTATCTTTCCCAAAAAGCACTTCTCAAAAAAAGTACTTTTCGAAAAGGAACCTCTCTCAAAAAGTGCTCTTCCAAAAAGTACTTCTCAAAAAAGTACCTTTCCAAAAAGTACCTTTCAAAAAATTACATTTCCAAAAAGTACTTTTCAAAAAAGAAGCTCTCCCAAAATATACTTTTCAAAAATGTACCCTTTCTAAAAAGTACTTTCCAAAAAAGTACCTTTTCCAAAATGTACTTTTCGAAAAAGTACCTTTACCAAAAAATACTTTTCAAAAAATTATCTGTTCCAAAAAGTACTTTCCAAAAAATTACCTTTTCCAAAAAGTACCTTTTTCAATAAGAGTCTTTCCTTAAAATGAACTTTTCAAAAAAGTACCTTTTACGAAAAGTATCTCTTCCAATAAGTACTAAGTTATTAAAAACACTTTTTAAAAAATCACATTTCATAAAAAACACTAGTTTTTTCAATTTTGTATAGTAGATAACATATCGCTCATTTGCTGCAAGAACGGCATAACTCAAAATTCGCGATTTTTGAGTTAATAATACAGAAATATTGGCAGTATAATGTTCTATCTTGTGTAAAATACTCATTTTGATATCTTGTTTACAGAACGTGTGAGACGAGTACATGCAGTTATTTCAATTCCTATGTTTCGCTCTTCTTTTACTCACAACAACGACACATCGTTAGTTACGCCACAGTCGTTAAGGTGTGAACGGAAAGAGCGACATAATTTTGCATTATGACTTTATAAGTGCAAAGGTAATATGTATTTTATGTAGTAAAAATTCTTATATACGGCAGACATTTTGTGTTGTGAGTGTTTTGTTGAAAAAAATTATCTGATTATAAGAATTCTTTTCCGCCTTAAGAACGACACATTGTAGTTTACTACACTACTATCAATGAACTTTAGCAGCAATAACGTCATAACTCAAAGTATAAAAAATTTTCCATCTAAAAACAATTATTAAAAATTTTTTACTCTACTTTTTTCTATACGGATATATTAAATATAAGTTGATTTATAAGATAATATCAAAATATTTTCATTTAGTCATTTTTCTTCAGAGCTATAATCAATTGAACACTTAGAACGCATTTGTCTCAAAAACGAAAATTTTGAGTTATGCCGTTCTTGCAGCAAATGAGCGATATGTATGTATACGAAATATATATGATATTGAAATATATTGAATAGGCATTAATCGGAAAGTAGTCCTGGTTTCAGAGGAAATTTTTTGAATAATGTCGTGCCTTGAATTTTTTAATTGATTTCTATTGGCAAATCAAAGCTCTACATATTTTTATGATTGTATTCAAAAACCTAAAGTATATTAATCAAACAGTTCTTTTTTCCAATCACCTTTTAGCAACTTGACATATTTGAATTTCCTAGTGCAAGTTTTATGACTTCGTAGGGTTTAATTGACTGCCGCTTATATTATGCAATCGATCATGTGCAATATTTCTAAAAAGCCTCCATTAAACTTTTATAAACTTATTTTTTATTAGAATATCAAATGTCATGTTTGGACAATATCTGTAAGATATTTTGATAAAATGTCCAAAAGCTAATTTGTTTTTGAATTCCTTCAGCCAGCTGGCAAATTAAAAAGAAACTCTGATCTCTGTAAGTTTCTATTATTTTCCGTAAAACCATTATTTCTAGCTAAATTCCATAACGAAACGACAAAAGTCAAACAACAATGCAATTTTAATTTGTTTATCACTTAAAAGTCAAGCATATGAACAAACATAAGACCGAATTGAAAACACTATTTGTCACATCGCTAGAAACAAATAAGATATAAAGACAGAAAAAAAATAAACAAACAGCAACGAAAAAAAATGCCAACAATCTGAAGAAACAAAATATATTATCTATTTGTCAACGCCTTTTTACAAGTCTAAGACAAACGCCTTTTAATAAAACTTTCCAACACAAAACACGCAACAATAAATAAACTTCATAAAACACACACACACAAGCACAAAGCCAACAATAGGAATGCAAAAAATGTTTTGATATTATTTTTTTTCAAATAAGACAAAACAGAAAAAATTATTAGTATAAAGTTCGCCATAAAACGTATGGACAGGCTGGTCTTAGAATTATAAACTGCTGTCGTTAAGCAGCCAAGAGAAGGCAAATAAAACAACGTCAATTGAAAACCTACTCTTAACTGGAAGCGAGCCAATTTAAAACATTAAAATGTTTAGCATTTTTATTAGTTTTTTTTTTTTTATTATGTTTTTCCTTTTTGCATTCTGGTTAAAACGAAGTCAGTGCAACACAAACCAGTAGCCAGAACAACTAACAGTGTAAAACGGCTCAATTTTCTAAGGAAGATGTTACAAAAAAAACGAACATGAAAATAAAATAAAAAATCAGGAAAAACAACTGAAGAAAATTTATACAATAAAAATGCACTAAAGAACTTCCTACAAACGTTGCATTTAAATTGCTGGAAATTGGCTGAACTTTGCATATGGACTACTGCAATGATTCTCCAGCAAATTCTTAATAACAACGATTTTATTAAATTATAAAAAATAAATGTAATTTAATTCAAAATCATGGAAATAAAACAAAACAAGTAAAAACGTTATATTCGACCGGGTCGAATCTTAAATACCCACCAAATATTTAGTAAGTAAAATTAAAATGTTTACCTGGGTGGGAGAGAGTTTCTTTATATAATATCGTACGTCAATGCCCACTAAAGGGGGCGGGGTCCAAAAATAGACTACATTATGTCTTCCACAAACGAAGGTATGAAGATTGCTAGACCTTTTTAGACTTCATCACTGATCAAAAATATATATACTTTATGTGGTCTAATGCTTTTTGGAGAGTATTAAGTCTGAATTTTTTGTGGTCTCTGACAAGGGCCGTGGGGGAGGCATTTCACCTTTGCCATACGACTCTAAAAATAAGTATTTGGGATAATTAAAAGTAAAATTTTTTATGTGAGTGAAGATAAATATGCCGAGTTAAACATGTTTTGACGTAAGCAATTACGAAATAACGTATTTAGCTGTGAGGTTAAATATGTTATGACGTAACGAAATGGCAAACAGTGAAGATTTTGTTTTATGAAAATCCATATTTAATAAATTTTTTGAGCACTTTGTGAAAATATTTACAGGTTATGAAAGGTCAACCTACAGGCCATGAGAGTGTGTGTTATCTTGGAAGGATTTTGACCCCAGTGGCCAAATAAGCAGTTGGTATGCATTGCCAGTTAATAACAAATGATTATTTAAGTATCTTCTCTCACACACAACAATTGTAATAGCTGAATTAAGTTTGTGAAAATATTTATAGGCCATGAAAGGTCAACTTACAGGCCATGAGAGTGTGTGATCTTGGAGGGGTTTTGGCCCAACTGACATGCATTGCCAGTATATACAAAATGACGTATGCGATAGAAGACACTCCCATAATCATTTTGTATATAAATAAGGATTTTTCTACAAAAAACTTTCACTGATTGCCCTTTCGTTACGTCATAACATATTTAATTTCACTTCGTAACTGCTTACGTCAAAACATGTTTAACTCGGCATATTTAACTTCACACACATAAAATTATTATTAATTTTTTTTTTTTTTTTATGGGGTCATTTAGGGGGCAAATGGGGAGGAGGGGTAGGGCAGAGGAGTACCAGGTCATGTCTCAGCTTCGTCAGTAAAGTTTGAAAATGTTATTTTTAGGGAATGTAGGCTTAAGTAAAACAATTTGTTAAATTTTTACACAATTTTTGCATACAATAACGCCCACTAAAGTGGGCGGGGTTCAAAAATTATTTTTTTTTTATTTTATGGCTTTTTTTAAATAAAAATATATCATTTGCTTAGCAAAATTTGAAAAAAAAAACTTTAAAAATTATGTTGTTTTTTAGAGGTTGATTTAGTTCTTCTTAGGGGAAATTTTTTCCCTCTGGCCCGATTCAGCCCATTTACGAACTTGGCCTGTGCTACCCTTCAGGATATATTTATACCGAATTTCAAGAGTCTAACTTTTTTAGTTTTTCGGACGGACGGTCGGACGGACGGACAGACATGCTTAGATGGTCTTAGTTTTCGTCACTGATCTATAAAATATATACTTTATGGGGTCTCAGATGGATATTTCGCTGCGTTACAAATGGGAGGATAAACTGAATATACCCTTCAATTCTTTTTTGGAGGGTATAAAAATAAGCTTAAGTTTTCCAGCTCTGGAACGGTATTTTGAATTTTTCTATTTGGAGCTATTTGTAATACATTAATCAAACATGGAAGTCTATGACTTTTCTGGGAATCTAGAATCTATTTCACATACGAACAGATAAAAGGACATGACTTTTCCAAATTCCCTATTCATAAGGACCCATAATTTATACACTTTCTAGTGTCGCATATTAGTATTGTGATGAAGGGTACAAAAATCAACTCGTGTCAGCGGATGGTGTTTGGTCCTTAAGTGGTTAACTCAAAATGTGATATAATATTATTTTGTGTAAAGACTCCTAGTCTAATTTTCATAATTCCACTAGTAAATGGTGTAAATATTCAGCCAGCACTTGTCATCAGCTTCGGTTTCAGTCCCTTCATCCAACTCTCTGCTTGATGCACTGCACATATTTACATACACATCACATCACATCACATACATACATTCCACATTTATGTGGAAATGCTGGTAGGAATTTATTTTAAGACCAGATTTTGTTTCTATTCTATTTGCATGACTGTTCTTCATATTTGTTGGTTTTTTGTCCAGAAATTTCTTCGGTTTTGTTTACTCTTTTTTTTTTTGTTTGTTGCTGGGCTCAAGATTTAATCAAGCAACAAAACTTTGTTGTTTGTTTAGTACTTCTGTGTGTATCAACGGCAGTTAAATTGTCACTAACTGACAGTATGGAGCAGCATGGGCTTCCACTGAAGAGACGCAATCTCTGTCAAGCATTCCATAATAGTGTGACTGCACAAGTATTTGCTGCAGCCTAATATCACACTTTATGTGTTTTGTAATTCTTTTAAATTCTATACTAAAGATTGTGGCACTTGTTCGTTGCAACTTTGAGGTGCGAGCTGAGCACAGAGAAACAGAACAGATACACAAACACTTTACGTTAAGTGTTATCATTGATAATCAGCAGCACGTTTTGTTTGTTCTATATTAATCTTTTGCATTTCAAATGAGTTCTACATAATTTGTTATTTATGGAAAAGAAGGAAAACAAGCTATACAAAAAGGATATTATAAAATAATTTTGAATCACATAAATTTCCATAAAGTGTGCCACAACACAAAATGGAATAGATGGAAAAGTTTATTAAGAGCAATGATCGCTCTTACAAAGACTTTATTAGCTGCTTTTTTTTAAACACGGCATTTTGCATTTTGCAAAGCAGGTTCTGTTTAAAAGAAAATGTCACTAACATTTAAGTAAATATTTTTGCCTAAAATACACTGGGTAACAAAAACAAAAATATCTAAATGTAAATACTTTTTTGACAAACATTCATATTGTTATATTAAATTGAATTAAGATTTTATAGGCTAATTGTAATATCCATCTGAGATCCCATAAAGTATATATTTTCTTGATCAGTGATGACATCTAAGACGATCTGAGCATGTCTGTCCGTCCGTCCTTCCGTCTGTGGAAATCACGATTCAGTCCAAACAAAAAAGCCAGACTCTTGAAATTTGCTATAAATATATCTTGAAGGATAGCACAAGTTAAGTTCGGAAATGGGCTGAATCGCGCCAGAGAGAAAAAAGTTCCCCTAAGAAGAACCAAACCAACATTTACAAAAACAAAATAATTTTTAAAATTTTTTTTTTGTAATTTTTTAAACAAATGTTAAGTTTTTATGTCAGAGAAGGTCCAACGCTTTAAACTTGGAGCCATAAAATAAAAAAAATAAAAAGTTGAACCTCGCCCCCTTTAGTGGGCGTTATTATATGCAAAATTAGTGTAAAAATTTAACAAATTGTTTTACTTAAGCCTACATTCCTTAAAAACAACATTTTTAAGCTTTAAGGACGAGACTACGAGATGTAACTTGGTACTCCTCTCACCTAACCCCTCCTCTCCTTTGCCTCCTAAATGATCCTTTCAAAAAAAAAAATTTTAAATAATTGTTAATTTTTTTCAACGGGCTTAAGTTCGAATCTGCATGACTGCAAATGATAAAAAATAAAAAATCATTTGCAGTCATGCAGATTCGAACTTAAGCCCGTTGAAAAAAATTAACAATTTACATAAGAAAGTACAACTAATAAAAATTCATAATTAATAATATAAACATAATTTAATTTAAAATAATTTAAAAATAATTTTATGTGTGTGAAGATAAATATGCCGAGTTAAGTATGTTTTGACGTAAGCAGTTACGAAGTGAAGTTAAATATGTTATGACGTAACGAAATGGCAATCAGTGAAAATTTTTTTTTATGAAAATCCATGTTTATATACAAAATGATTACGGGAGTATCTTCTATCCCATACAGCATTTTGTTTATACTGGCAATGCATGCCAACTCCTTATTTGGCCACTGGGGGCAAAATCCCTCCAAGATCAAACACACTCTCATGGCATGTAAGTTGACGTTTCATGACCCGTAAACATTTTCGCAAACTCAAGTCCGCTATTCAAATTTTTGTGTGTAATAGAAGACACTCCCATAATCATTTTTTACTGGGGGCAAAATCCCTCCAAGATCACACACACACCCTCATGGCCTGTAGGTTGACCTTTCATAACCTGTAAATATTTTCACAAAATGCTCAAAAAATTTATTAAATATGGATTTTCATAAAACAAAAACTTCATTGTTTGCCATTGCGTTACGTCATAACTTCACAGCTAGGTACGTTATTTCGTAAGTGCTTACGTCAAAACATGTTTAGCTCGGCATATTTATCTTCAGTCACATAATAATTTTTTGCATATAATTATCCCAAATATCTATTTTTAGAGTATTATGGCAAAGGTGAAATGTCTCCCCCCCCCCCCCTGCCCTTGCCGGAGAGACCCCGACACAATACAGATTTAATGCTCTCCAAAAAGAATTGGATCACATAAAGTATATATATTCTTGATCAGTGATGAAGTCTAAGACGGTCTAGCAATGCCCATACGTTCGTCTGTGAAAAACATGATGTAGTCTATTTTTGGACCCCGCCCCCTTCAGTGGGCGTTGACGTACGATATTATATAAAGCTACTCTGTCCCACCCAGTTAAACATTTTAATTTTTCTTACTAAATATTTGGGGGGTATTTCAGATTCGACCCGGTCGAATATAACGTTTTTACTTGTTTTTTTGTTTTTGCTTTTTTTTTTGAGACAAATGAAAATTTAATTATCTTAATTGAATTTAATACCGCAAGAAAAAGTTCGATGGAAAATACTTACCTGAAAATGTACCTTATTTGTTAAGCAGACCTCGTATTTAATGGCAAATTGCATCCTTAAATTCAACCTTGAAAGTGAAATAATTTTATATTTTCTTTTTAATTATTTTGCTATTATTATTTTTGATAAAATTGTGTTACAACAAGAAAATAGATTTTTTTTTGCAAAAAAATTATATAAATTTTTTTTTTAAATCAATGCGAATTATGGATTATCAGAGGCTTATTTCTTTTTTAAACTCTTTTCAATATGAATTTAGTAGAAATAAACACGTTTTAATAAAACTTGATTTTTTTGCAAAAAAAATAAAAGAAGAAAATTTTTTTAAAAAAACACGTTTTTTATAAAATTGTGTTACAACAAAAAAATTGATTTTTTTGCAAAAAAAAATTAAGTATCCTTAACTTTAAACCCTTAACCTTGACTGCTGCCAGGCCACACGGAAAACAAAGAATTGATAAAAGTCTAACAAATACAACACATACTCGTATATCAAAAGTCAGCTATGAAAGTAACAAAACAAGAGCAATCTGACAGATCTTTTAATTGTAGGGAGCACATGCAAAAGCCTTAATACCAGATGAAGTCATGTGTCATGGAAAAACAGTCAACGGCAGACTGCATGGAATCCCATTGGAAGCATAAACTAAATGAAAGCAAATAATGCTGATTATATAGCAAGATTGATTTTGACTATGCATTTCGCATGCAGGAAGTCTGACAAATAATCTCAGATGATTTTTTCATTTTATATATCAAATATGCATAAGAGTAGAGAGGACATGCTGATTTACTCCTCTTGTATATGAAATATTTTTGTGCTGCTCCATTATTTGGAATAATTCGCTTGCTTTAATGGTTTTGCACTCCGTTTTTATGTTTTTCCTTTTGTTTTTCTTGTTTTTCAGTGACTTTTTTACAGTTTAGTTTAACCACAATTTCCCAAAGCAATAAATCATTGACTTCAATTTGTAGTTATGACACCAAAATGTTTTAACTGCAGCTGTGGCTCTCGTTTTTGTTTTTTGCTTCTTCGATGGCAGTTGTTGCTTTTTTTTTGGTCATCATCATCGTCATGGTTGTTGCTGTTGTTGTTGTTGTTGGCGGGGGTTACTCATAGCCTTACACTTTAAGTCGGGATGTCTGCGGATTGTGGCAGCAGTCAACAGCTTAAGACACCAAATGGTTGCTGGAAGTGAATGAAAATACTGTGGAGTAACTCATAATACTCCGTGTCTAAAATATTTAGCATGTGATTAAGCAGAAGCTTAAAAGAGTAAAAACTCGTTTATATTGATAAAAACGTAGGCATGTTTTGGCATTAAAAGGATATTAAAATTATTTATTGGCAAAACAATATTTTTTTTCTTGTGTTGAACGTTACCTTCTTTTGTCAAGGGTTTTTAATATCATATATCAAGTGTTGTTGTTTTGTTGTAAGATATATCACCCCCCAAAAATTATTTGGGGGATGATATATCTGGAAAAATATTCTCTTTGTATTTATATTCTTGATCAGTGATGAAATCTAACACGATCTGAGCATGTCCTTCCGTCCGTCTGTGGAAATCACGATTCAATCCAAACGAAAAAAAGCAGATCCTTGAAATTTGGTATAGATATGTTTTGAGGAATAACACAAGTAAAGTTCAAAAATGAGTCGAGTAGGGCCAAAGGGAAAAAAGTTCCCCCTAAGAAGTGCTAAGCCAGCCTCTAAAAATTTCATAATTATTTAAGTTTATTTTTTCGTAATATTGTAAGGCAAATTATATATTTATATGTCAAAGAAGGTCCAAAGCGCTGAATTTGGAAACATAAATATATAACGCCCCTTTTAGTGGGCGTTGACATAAGATATTATATGCAAAAATAGTGTAAATATTTAACAAATTGTATTACTTAAGCCTACATTCTTTAAAAATTATATTTTTAAGCTTTTTATGATGAAGCTGAGCCGTTATCTGATCGTCCTCTGCCCTACCCTCTAACCTTGCATCCTAAAAAATTTGCTTTAAAAAAAAAATTTCTGTGCTTAATAACCCCATAAATTTACTTTTTGGTGATTTAGGGCAAAGGTGAAATATCTTCCCCATGGCCCTTGCCAGAGCGACCCCGACAAAATTAGAGTTTTTATACTCTCCAAAAAATAATTGGACCCCATAAAGTATATACATATATATTTTCTTGATCAGCTATGAAATTTAAGATGATCTAGCTGAGGAAGTCACTATTCAGTCCATTCTCTGATCTTCACCTGCCTTACCCCTCCGCCCACCTTTGCCACCTAAATGACCCTATCTAAAAAATTTGTTTTTTTACACTTAATAACTCTAAAAAATTAGTTTTTAAATTTTTGCGCAAAAGGTTACGCCCTTCCCGGAGTGATCCGATAAGAAATAGAGTTTTAAAATTGGCCACAGAAATGTCTTAAAGGAACTCTGACCCAGCAGTTTAAACATTTTTAATTTATTTCCCAAATATTTGAAGGGTATTTAAGATTCCACCCGTTCGAATACAACGTCCTTATTTGTTTTAAATTAATTCCTTTCTTGATACTACAAAAGATATCATTCCGAGAAATTGCTGCCTTTGTGGTTTTCTAAGGAAAGGAATTGAATCCTATGGCATGTCAACTTTACCCTGTAACTATTTGTAAATATCACAAATAGGACTCTTACCTATTCCTTTTGAACAACAATTATTAAAAATAATTATTGAATTCCCCACTTTTAATAAATATCTCTATGTAATAAACATTTAATTCATTTAAAACTCTGCCTTTAATTTACTACAAGAAAGTCAACATTTTAGGATTCCACCTTGTGAAATCATTTAACTGATGCCATCTACATTGCTTAGCCCTGTTACCTTTAAGCAGCTTTTTTTTTGTTATTGGGTCTTGTTGTTGTTGGCTGCTGCTTATGCTGATGTGACCATTAAGCGTGCAATAATATAACGACAACGACAACTAAAAAGAAAAACAACAACGAGCTGTTTTATGAACAGCTACTACAAAAACAACTACAAGTACAATGCCTGTGCACAGCATTAGCAGTTGAAAATATTATCAGCATGCGGCTACAACCTTAAGGGACGGCACACAAACATGATGATGACTTTAGTTCGCCTCGTCAGATATTGATTATTTATCGTCTTTTAGATTAAAACTGCTGGGATTTCTTGTCGTTTTGCTTTTGCTTAGCTGGTGTACTGCCTGTCCGTCCATCTCACTGATGCTTACTTTTGCCTGTGCTGCTGCTGCTGGTGGTGGTCTAACAGACTTTCAGCTCCAGTTAGTTAAATATAGTGGCAAGGTTAAATAACGATTTTGTTTTTTTTTGTCTGTTTTTCAATTTTTGCATATCAAAAAATTGGGGAAAACGATTTTTGTTCTTACATTTCATTGCACATTTTTTCATTTAAATAAAAATTATTCATAAGACTGCAGCCAATGTGTGTGTGTAACAAAGTTAATGGCTGCTGGTTATAACCGAAGCAGTCAACCAAATTGCAAACCAACCACGCCAGTCATATTCCTTTAATTTATCTTGATATTCATTTGAATTTTAACGTTTTTCTAAGTGACTTTTTTCTGTGCATTTGTGTGCTTGAGGGAAACACTTGTAATGTAAAACTGAAACGTTATTGCTTTTGCTTGCAATGCTGTGGCAGTGTTAGATGCCACAGAGCATATGTGTGGCTGTGTGTGTGTGTGTGTGTGTAGAGGGCTAATGCATAAATGATTGGAAGTGGAAGTGCAAAAGCTGTTGAAATTAAATATTAAATGTCAAGCTCTTTTATAGTTTCTAATGTCAATTAAAAAAATCTTTTATTTATCTTTTTTTATAAAGAATATATTTTGATTTTCAAGGCAAACCTCTACAGTTTTTAATCCGCTTTATTGGCAAAACTTAGCGATGCTGTCTGCTTAATTTTTAATTTAAATTCAGTATTACATAAAAATGCTTGAAATTATGCTCGTATGCATGTGCTTGACATCAAGCATACCAAACAACTAAATTCAGTTGAGTTTTGATCAAGCATCGTTGGTGTCACGCATACAAATAAATTTTCACTTATACTAAAAGAATTGCTTTATAACTACCCGTCTCCACTAGTCGTGACCTTGGTATGAGCATCATGCGGAGCATCACATATGTATAATATTAAATGAAATAATATTAATCGAATAATATTAATCGAATAATATTATTCGAATAATATTAATCGAATGATATTATTTAAATAATATTAATCGAATGATTTTATTTAAATAATATTAATTGAATAATATTAATCGAATTATATTATTCGAATAATATTAATCGAATAATATTATTCAAATAATATTAATCCAATAATATTATTCGAATAATATTATTCGAATAATATTAATCGAATAATATTATTCGAATAATATTAATCGAATAATATTATTTAAAAATATTCTTTTTCACAATAAAATTTCGTATTCTTTTTCACAATAAAATTTGTGTAAATAGGAACTGTTATCACATTCAACTAAGCCACCTAATAAGTGGTGACAAACACAATACACATGAGCACTGATGATGAAAGGGTTGCGTCTTTCGAAAACAGCTGTTCTGCTCTGCTGTGTAAGTTGAATAAAAACCGATGTTGACTTGCCTTTGTGCCTTGGAATATTTATCATGTCTTTCTGAGATTTAAATTAAAATTTCGAACAATTAGCCTATAGAATCTTAATTCAAATTTAATATAGCAATATAAAAATGTTCGTTAAAATTATTACTACATACAAATTTAAGCTATGGCTTGAGCTACCCAATAATAAAAATTGGAAAAACGTTCACATGTACTTAAGTATAAAATTCAAACCAAAAAAGTTTGACTTAGGTGTGATGGAACAAAAAATTCAGAAAAATGGGACATGAAGAAAAATAATCAAACGGTAACACGGGTATTATAACAATAACATGTTAACATCAGGTTGATACAGTTCCCGTATTCTTTTTCACAATAAAATTTGTGTAAATAGGAACTGTTATCACATTCAACTAAGCCACCTAATAAGTGGTGACAAACACAATACACATGAGCACTGATGATGAAAGGGTTGCGTCTTTCGAAAACAGCTGTTCTGCTCTGCTGTGTAAGTTGAATAAAAACCGATGTTGACTTGCCTTTGTGCCTTGGAATATTTATCATGTCGTTCTGAGATTTAAATTAAAATTTCGAACAATTAGCCTATAGAATCTTAATTCAAATTTAATTATTTGAATAATATTAATCGAATAATATTATTCGAATACTATTAATCGAATAATATTATATGCGAAATATATTATTCGACTAATATTAATCGAATAATGTTGTTCGAAAAATATTATTCGAATAATATTAACCGAATAAATTATTCGCATAATTTTTATTACAATTAAAATTAGTAAATTTCTATAAATCCCTCTCAGATGTACTACTTATTTGAAATTTATAGAATATCTACACAATAAATAAATTTTATTCGATATGAATCTATGTATTTTATTTATAATATCCAATAATTCTTATTATTAGTAAAAGTACTTCGAAATTTGCAAAGTACCGATGCACATCTGCCGACGGGTTCACTTAGATCATTTGCCGGCGATGCTGTTAACCCGGATTTCACATAACAAGTGACAACGTAGTTAATCAGCGAAGATTAAGCAGAAGAACCGTAAATCTATTTAGTTATCTGAGGTGTTAAGATAAATAATGTTGACTGCCTCAACGCTACATTGCGACTGCAATAGCAATTAATTTCTTTTAATGTTTTTAATATATAAACTTTTTTGCTTTCGTAGATTTCTTTAAAGTACCAAAAAAATGTATTGCAATTATCCAAACTTTTAATAGTCTTTTTCTTATTTTGTTTGAGTTTTAATGCCAATTTAATTCTGTAAACTAATTAAAATAAATTAGGTACTTTTATACAATTTACTTTTTCAGTGATTCCAATACCTTGCACACAAATACCCCTCGTTATAAATGTCATAATTGCAGTTGCTATTATGATCAATACAGCTTCTGTTATGTTTTTGCCTTCTCTTTTAAAGTTTCAATTATTTGAGTTGCTTGTTCACTATGTTTGGCGAATATTAAACAAATATGTCTATTTACGTCGCTAAAAAACTTGCATATTCACCCTATTTCTTCAACACACCTCGTATATCACTTCCAAGTAACTTATTACATGTGTAAATGCACGTTTAAAAGTCGCATATTTAAAACCAACAAAAAATTCGAAATTATTCAAAAGTATAGCATACCTTTAGGCAATCAATTTGCAAGCAAGCATGCAAAAGTAGGCGTATGAGTATTATTTATTACATATTAATTTTAATTGTACATTAAGTATACGTCGCTATTTAAATACCTTTGCATACTTTCATACTTACATACATACATTCTTACACACATTTGTAAATATTAGTGATGTGTAGGGCAACCAAAAATAAGCAAGTGCTTATTTTTTGTTTCACAGATAGAATGTTTTTGATTGAAAACAGATTTCTGACGTAAATAAGATGAGCTGCATTTGTTAGGGCTTTTTTTTGCTTGTTTTGGCAATATCGGCTTCTTTTTAGTTATATTAGCAGTATCGGCTTTTTTACTTATTTTGCCATTTTACTCTTATTTTTAAACATTTTTAATAAATTTTTGAAAAAAATCTTTATTTTTTTGATGTGGCAATATTGTTTTTAGTTTGTGAATATGTAAAGCCTATAGTACACGATATGAAAAAAGCAACAAGCGCATGTGGCGATGATGTCACTAGAATTTTCAGCATGTTGGTTGCATTTTTTAAATAAGTAGTAGTGATACATGCCGTAAAATTTTGATAGTATTTTTGTCCCAAAACCCAAATGTAACATGTAGTCGAAGAGGACACATTTCCAGAGGCAGCACATTTGTAAACATGTGAATGTCTACATGTACTTATATTATTAGTACTAGTATACTATAGGCTTGAGGGAATGATACTCAAATGTAGACTCATTTATTGCAAATACAAAAAATAAAACGTTCCTTAAATCTCCTGCAAGGGTTCAAAGTTTACGAGAAGCAGCGCCAAATATACCACTTCCCCCACAACCAGTGACAACTCGATGGGGCACTTGGATAACGGCTGTTAATTATTATGCAAAATATTTTGATGAATCCGTACAAATCTGGTCAAATCTAAGCTCCACTGATTCTTCATCTGTACGTACATATATGCCAGTCTTTAATGAATGAAAGTGAACTGCGTAACCAAATATTGTATATATCTTCAAATTTTGGGTTTTTACACGAAGTTATCACAAAATTGGTAAATATAGTAAATATAGTTATGGACACTTTAAGAAAAATTGCCGATGTTCCAGGGAGAAAATATAAATATAAAGTTTAAATCAGTTTTATTGAAGAAAATTAAGGATATTGGGTGGCAAGCAGAACTGTGAGTCCAATCGTATAAAATATACGTCGGTGCAAATACTCGATTTCAAATATGCTCCCCTAACCGTAGTAGTGCTCAGTAACCGTAGAGCGAACTTATTCTATGTATAAGAACGTGCTGACTCCAAACAAACAAAGTTTTCTGTTCAAAAATTTGTCACAGCAATTTTTAATTTACTGTAATAACGCTTTTAGCTAATAAAATTAAAAATAAACAATAAATTTAAACTGTTTTTTTTTAATTTTAACTGCTTATTTTCATGTTTTGAAAAGCCTTTTTTAAGAGCTTAAAACCGTTTTTTTACTGCTTTTGGTTTCTCTAGTGATGTGTTCATATAAATTTATAATATGAAACAATATCCGTTTAATTCTCAGGGAATGTAATGAAAAATGATCGTTTTCAAAATTGAAATTAGTCTCATAATCGATAGCAAGATGAGTTTTGTATGAAAAAGTGATACAAAAAAAATTAAAAATTAATTCTTTGGCCTACTAAAAGTATAAAATTAAACACAACATTTTTCTTTTGTTATTGCTGATTAAATATGTCTATGTGTATGTACTTCATTGGCTTCAAAAAATGCATCTGCTTCAAAAAATAGTTTAAAGTCATCTAATGATTTCATGTAAAAGCCAATGAAACACAGACATATAAACGTACTTAGCCCACAGTTAATAAATTAACTGCGGCAATACGTGTAATAAATTACTTTAAATAACAAAACTAACATTTAATTCGATTTAATTTAATTTAAAACTTTAATATATTTTTGTTAACTTTTTTAATGCGAAAAATTTTCTAAATTCAGTTATTTATTGCAGTTATTACATGTAGCAATTTGTCTACTGTTTGTGTTCATTTTAATCAAAAACGTTAATTTAAATGAAACTCAGTTTAATTTTCCCTATTAGAATTGCCCTGCCACTATTTTATTCATTTAATCCAACATATAACATTTCAGTTTGCTTTTGCCATTTGCCGCTGATTTCAATTACACCTTTGGGTGTAGTAATTTTAACAATTTGCCAAGGCACAACAACAACAACAAACATACAGTAAACCATATGCTTTCTTGCTTTGAAGCTGGCTTTAAAGTACCTTGTTCAACTAGCATCCGTATGGCAAGCATTTCATTTCCCTTACTCTCCCACCCTTGAATGCCACAAAAAAAATTCTAAATGCTGCTTTCATTTATATGCTTTTTCCCCATTTAAAGATTTCTTTGCTAATTTGCTTCTTGAATTTTGTAAAAATTTACTGCACACAATGACTTTGTGAATATATTTTTATTTTCTTTTAATTTTATATATATTTTTTTTCTTGCTTGTTTTAGTTACCATATCATTCCTTATAGGTCTGGTATATATACATATATTCCTTATGGTTCCTTATAAGTTTCTAAAACTTTTGCTAAATGTGGCCGACCGTTTTGGTGTGTGTAGCTGTGCTGTGCCTTTGCTTTTGCCAGGTAAGAGGGTGTTTGATTGCTAGAGTAGAAAGTCTTTAATTTCATGGTTGCTTAAATCTATTTCAATGTGAAATTGTTTTACATACAATTTTAGTTTAGTTCAGTTTATCTGTTGGTTAAATCTCAACTAACTGTTGGGAAGGGTACACAAATTTTGTGGGCTCGTTGTTTAGAAACTCTGTGATGTCTGGCACAAAAAGGTAGTTAGCAAATTGCGTGAGGGAAGTTTATGTTGTTGTGTTTGCTTTAGTTTCCTATGAAAATAAGTTTTGTTGCAAGTTGCCGGCAGTATAAAACCAAAAAAACAAAGAAAAAGATCACTACAAAGGGGGTATGGGAGTTCTACTGGTGTTAAATAAAGTTTAAGGATTTCTGTTGAAAGCTAGTGATGAATTTATTGCCAAAAATGTTAATCGCATTAAGTAGCAAGTCATGCCCAGATTTACGTTATTAAAGCTCAAAAAAGTCTGGGGTACTTTAAACTGTTGACTAAAACAAAATAAAAACAAGTAAAAACGTTATATTCGACCGGGTCGAATCTTAAATACCCTCCAAATATTTAGTAAGTAAATTTAAGATGTTTAACTTGGTGGCACAGAGTTCCTTTATATAATATCGTACGTCAACGCCTACTGAAGGGGGCGGGTTTAAAAATAGACAATATCATGTTTTCCACAGACGAACGTATGGGCATTGCTAGACCGTCTTAAACTTCATCACTAATCAAGAATATACATATTTACTTTATAGGGTCCAATTCTCTTTGGAGGGTATAAAAACTGTATTTTGGCGGGGTCGCTCTGGCAAGGGCTGTGGGGGAAATATTTCACCTTTGTCATAAAATTCTTAAAATAAATGCTTGGGATAATTATATGCAAAACTAAAATTTCTTTTTTTTTGATAGGGTTCTTTAGAGGGCAAAGGGGGAGAGGGGGTAGGGCAGAAACAGGTAGACATAAAACTCTAAAAATATATGCTTGGGATGATTATACACAAAATTAAAAAAAAAATTTATATATTTTAAATAGGGTCATTTAGCGGGCAAAGGGGGAGGAGGGGGTTGGGCAGCTACAGGCAGTCATAAAACTCTAAAGATAAATGCTTGGGATGATTATATACAAAATTTAAAAAAAAAAATTATTTTTGGTAGGGTCATTTGGGGGGCAAAGGAAGAGGAGGGGGTAGGGCAGAAATCGGCAGTCATAAAACTAAAACTAAATGCTTGGGATGATTATATACAAAATTTAAAAAAAAAATTTTTTTTTGGTAGGGTCATTTAGGGGGCGAAGGGGAAGGAGGGGGTAGGGCAGAGTAGTACCAGGTTTCGTCTCAGCTTCGTCATTAAAGCTTAAAAATTTTATTTTTAAGGAATGTAGGCTTAAGTAAAACAATTTGTTAAATTTTTATGCTATTTTTGCCTATATTAACGCCCACTAAAGTGGGCGGGGTCAAAAAATATTTTTATTTTATTTAATGGCTCAAAGTTTAAGGCGTTGGACCGTATTTGACATAAAAATATATCATTTGCTTAACAAAATAACCAAAAAACTTTAAAAATTATGTTGTTTTTTCTGGGTTGGTTTAGTTCTTCTTAGGGGAACTTTTTTCCCTCCTGCCCGATTTAGCCCATCTTCGAACTTAACCTAAAAAATATATTTATGCCAAATTTCAAGAGTCTAGCTCTTTTCGTTTGGACTGAATCGTGATTTCCACAGACGGACGGACGGACGGACATGCTCAGTTCGTCTTAGATTTCATCACTGATCAAGAATATATATACTTTATGGGGTCTGAGATGTATATTTCGATGCGTTACAAACGGAATGACAAAGTGAATATACCCTCCAAATTCTTTTTTTGGAGGGTATAATAACATATTAAGAACGTTAGATGCGACAGGGACGAATCTTAAATGCCTAAGAGTTCATTTAAAACATTTTTGTGCCCAATTAAAATACTCTATTTTGACAAGGTCACTTCGGAAAGGGCCGAGGGGGGACATGTCACTTTTGTCGTCAAAACTTAAACAGATTGAAAAAAAAATTATATTGTTTTTTTAGAGGCTGGTTTTGTTCTTCTTAGGGGAGCTTTTTTAACCCTAGTCCGTTTTAGCTTATTTATTAACTCGACCTGTGCCATCCTTCAAAATTTATTTGTACCAAATTTCAAGTGTCTGACTCTTTTGGTTTGGACTATATCGCGATTTACACATACGAACGGACATGGCTCGTCTTAGATTTCATTACCGATCAAGAATATACATCTATACTTTATGGGTTCTCAGAAGGATATATCCCTGCGTCACACATGGAATAAAAAACTGAATATACCGTCCAACTCTTTTTTGGAGGCAGTAAAAAAACCATTAAAAGGAAAAGTGTTATAGTGGCTGAACAAAAAAAAATGTCTCAAAGGACTTAATAAATTTTAACGTTCAAATTTTTTTTTAACATTTCATATAATAAAACAGCAGAATAAAACAAGCCTGTAACTGATAAACTATCTGCCCCTTGAAACATTTCATCTACATTAATCCACCTTATTTCTCCTTTCTCTAGCATATTGTTGCTTTAAATATCCACCAAATACGAGTAAATCCTTTAAAAAACATTTTTGAATAATTGCCTTTACCACAATAAAGCTAATTGCCAAAATAATTTTCTAAAAATAAAAAAAAAATCCACAATTTGTAACCAAATTTAACTCGTATAACAATAAAAAAACGGTTGTTTTAAAGCTTTTCCAGCTAAATCTGTTATTATTGCAATATGACTTGAAAAAGCAACAAAGAGCAAAACTATATGCGAGTGTAAATATTTTTTAACCACCAGCCAAGGATTTGGCTTTTATTACTCGTACACTCCAGAGACATAGAGCGAGTGCATAAAGTAAAGCGGAAAGGACGTTTTTTGTTTAAGGTTTAACCCAATTGGCTAAAAGAAACTTTTTTTGCGCTACTCGTACAATACAATACTTTGTGAGAATTTTTAATACAAAATATAAAATACAGTTGCTAAAATTGTAGTTTGTTAATGAATGCCACCATCTTTTGGTATTTAAGAATGTGGGGGGAAAACTATTTACACTAAAGAACGCGAACGGCTCCCAAACTTGTGTTTTTATACCCTTCATTCCGTGTATAATTTCCATACGTTTAATATGTAACTTCATGAGGAATACATAAACATTCTGGCTCCTTATGAAGAGGGAAGACGAATAATTAATAGTTGTCTGTCCATCTGTATATACGCGACAGCGGTTTTCCGAAGACCCACAAAACACTTTAATCTTGGATTGAAGTATTGAAAATAATCCTGAATAGATTTCTATTGAAAATCCCCAAAAATACGAGTCCAGAGCTGGAAAATTTAAATTTATTTTTGGTATGTAAAAGTCAATAAATTTTGTTTTGGTAATAAAAAATATTTTATAAATAAAGTAAAATCAAATTGGTATTAAAAATCAAAAATACGATTCCAGGGCTGGACAATTGAAATCTGTATTTTTTTTACATAAAAACAAACAATTAAAATATTTTTTTGTTTTTATAAATTACACATTTTGGATATTTTGAAAATATATTATTCAGAAGAAAGCATTCAGAATCAGAAATGTCAAGAAGACTGCTGCAGAATTGGAAAGTTCAACCTTTGTCTTAATAATAAACTAACTAAATAAAGCAATTTTTTTTTGCTTTGGCCAACAAACATGTTTCATACTTAAAAACAAAAATTAATTAATATTGAAAATCAAAAATATGATTTTAGGGTATAAAAACCACCCTAAGTTATTCCTAGGATCTTTTACTATCTTCATGACAAATTTGAGCATGAAAAAGTAACAGACGGACAGAGGTACTTTCATATTTATTATATTTGTAAGGAAAAAAGTGGCAAGTCATTATAAAAAGTGTAAGTCATCATAAAAAGTGCAAGTCATGGTGAAAAGTGCAAATCATTATGAAAAGTGCAGGTTATTATAAAAAGTGCAAGTCATGATAAAAAATGCAAGTCTTTATAAAAAGTGCAGGTCATTATGAAAAGTGCAAGTCATCATAAAAAGTGCAAGTCATCATTAAAAATGCATGTCATTATAAGAAGGGCAAGTCATCATAAAAAGTGCAAGTCATCATATAAAGTGCAAGTCATAACAAAAATTGAAATTCATCATAAAAAGTGAAAGTCATAAAAAATACAAGTCATTACAAAAAGTGCAAGTCATTGTAAAAAGTGTAAGTCATCATAAGAAGTGCAAGTCATTGTAAAAAGCGCAGGTCATTATGTAAAGTGCAAGTCATCATGAAAAATGCAATTCATTATAAAAAGTGCATTATGAAAAGTGCATGTCATCATAAAAAGTGCAAGTCATAACAAAAATTGCAATTCATCATAAAAAGTGAAAGTCATAAAAAATACTAGTCATTACAAAGAGTGCAAGTCATTGTAAAAAGTGTAAGTCATCGTAAGAAGTGCAAGTCATTGTAAAAAGCGCAGGTCATTATGAAAAGTGCAAGTCATCATAAGAAGTGCAAATCATGATAAAAAATTCAAGTCATTATAAAAAGTTCAAGTCATCATAAAAAGTGCAAGTCATTACAAAAATTGCAATTCATCATAAAAAGTGAAAGTCATAATATATACAAGTCATTACAAAAAATGCAAGTCATTATAGAAAGTGCAAGTCATCATAAAAAGTGCAAGTCATCATAAAAAATGCAAGTCATTATGAAAAGTGCAAGTCATTATGAAAAGTGCAAGTCATCATAAAAATGCAAGTCATTATGAAAAGTGCAAGTCATTATGAAAAGTTCAAGTCATCATAAAAAGTGCAAGTCATTACAAAAATTGCAATTCATCATAAAAAGTGAAAGTCATAAAATATACAAGTCATTACAAAAAATGCAAGTCATTATAGAAAGTGCAAGTCATCATAAAAAGTGCAAGTCATCATAAAAAATGCAAGTCATTATGAAAAGTGCAAGTCATTATGAAAAGTGCAAGTCATCATAAAAATGCAAGTCATTATGAAAAGTGCAAGTCATTATGAAAACTGCAAGTCATCATAAAAAATGCAAGTCATCATACAAAATTCAAGTCATTATGAAAAGTGCAAGTCATCATGAAAAGTGCAAGTCATCATAAAAAATGCAATCCATTATAAAAAGTGGAAGTCATCATAAAAAATGTAAGTCATCATAAAAAGTTCAAGTCATTATAAAAAGTGCATTTCATTGTTAAAAGTGCAGGTCACAAAAATGGTATAAAAACTTAAAAAATTATGTTGTTTTTTAGAGGTTGATTTAGTTCTTCTTAGGGGATCTTCTTTTCCCTCTGACCCGATTCTGCCCATTTTTGAACTGTGTTTTCTTTCAAATTTTATCTGTACCAAAATTCAAGGGTATGGCTTTTTGCGTTTGCACTTTATTGTAATTCCCACAGACGGACGGACGGACATGGCTAGATCGTCTTAGATTTCATTACTGATAGGATGTTAGCGGGATATTTCGCTGTGTTAGAAAGTGAACATGCCCTCCAATTTTTATTATAATTTTATTTTTCTTTTTTTGCCACAAAAAGTACTATGAGCAACACTATTCAACAAGTGTGAGACCCTAGGAATTTTTCCTGTTCCCAAGATTGAAGAAACCTATGAAAGGACGGTGTCTTACAATGACTGAGAAGATAAAACCGAACCTCTGAAAGAGCACAAGGACATACCAAAAAGTGTATATTAAAACTGCTGCGAAAATTGAGCAAGCCCTAGCACAAGTCTATGCTGTAGGGTACGCCAAATAACTTTTTTTTTTTTTTGAAAATGCTATAAAAATAAACTACTGAATATTTTCTTAAATTTCTTTTTTTATTTGAAAGTAGAATCCTTCCGGTTAAGAATGGAAAATAATTTCATTCAAATGGCTGCATGGCCCGATAACGATCGCCATTAACTGTAACGGCCACTCCTAGCTCATTTTCGAAGAAAAATGGCCCATTTATGCCTCTGGACCAAAATCCGCACCAAACGGTGACTCGTTTTGGGTGCTTCGGCTTTTCAATGTATGCGTGCGGGTTTTCTGTGCCCCAAATGCGACAATTTTCTTGTTTACATGCCCGCCAAGATCAAAATGGGCTTTATCTGAAAAGATGATTTTTTTTGGCAAAACATCTTCTGTAAGTCGATCGCAGGCCCACTTAGCGAAGCGAAAACGCATTGGAAGTCAATCATATTCGTTGAGCGAAAGGATAAAACTAATTATCTGTCATATCAGACATGAGCTCAGTGTTACCACTCACGAAATAAGCACTAGTTGAAAAAAAAACGTTAGATTGCGGACCCTATATCTGAAGGAATCTACTTTAAAGGTGACAAAATGGAAATTGAAGAATAAATAAATACTTTTTGAAATATCTGATAATTCACCATATCTTTTGAACAGACCTCGTATAACATTGTTAACAAACAAACCTTCTTTTATATTATGAAATTAATACTGTTCAAATTAATATAAATTTTCTTGGCAGAAATGTATATTCTAATTCTCTACAGTTTCACTATCAGGATCCAAATTACCGCATTCGAACCGATAATTTATATACAAATTTCGATCAATATCAAATGCGTTAATTGGTCCCCTGATATTTTAGCTTTTGTTCGTGCTTTTAAGAAACCCATCTTTTGCAGGGTTCAGGTGTGTGAATATAATGATTTTGTACTTTTAAAAATTCACAGAGAGAAAATAGTGTACACTATTTTAGCTTTTAAGTGGCAACCCTTTTCAAGAATATATTATATAATTTTTTTTTTTTTTTTTTAGTTTTTGCTTCCAAATATTGTTGCTGTTTTATACTTTTGCTTGCACTTTGTTGCACTTTTGTGGTAAAGTGTTGCACAATGCGAACTTTATGAGTTTATGATCGTAAAACCATTTTGTTAGCTGAATACAAAATCAAACAAATATTGTCGGGGAGAAAAAACTTTGTTTAGTTCAGTTGTTCGTACTTGTTTCAAACAGTTTTTCTCTTTTTTTTTTTTCTTCTTTTTTTTTTAATGTTGTTTGTTAGCAATAAAAACTGAATGCCAATAGAAAAAGTAGTAAATTAAACAATAGCTCAAAAAACGTTGGGTTGAAAATAAGATCTCTTGGGTTCCGAAAAAAAAATTGGTTAAATTTATAAACTTTTCTTTTTGAAAGTAAATTTTTTTTCTATGTGCAAATGCTTAAATATTTGGAAATTATTTCACCATTTATATGTTTTATGAAACACTTTCTCCTATTATTGTTACTTGTTTTTTGTTGTATTTGGCAGCGTTGAGAATATTTTGTTTGACAATCATGAAAGCATGTAATTAAATTGAATTAAAATTTATAGGTTAATTGTTGGAAATTGTTTGTTTTAAATTCAGAAAGACATGATAAATATTCCAAGGTACAAAGCAAAGTCAATATCAGTTTTTAGTTATTCAACTTACACAGCAGAGCTGAACAGCTGTTTTCGAAAGCCGCAACGCTTTCATCATCAGTGCCCATGTGTATTGTGGTTGTCACCACTTCAGGTTTTATTTTTAGTTAAAATTAAACACATAAAATATGCTTTCAAATATTTATGCTGTTTATAGAAATTAAGTTTGCTCGTGCTGCTTATTTTCCATTATTGTATAGCTAATAAATTTCTTAGCTTAAAGTCAACTTATTGCTGGCCGTTATTTGTATTTGTAATTTTTTACCGACTTGAATTGTAGCTGCTGGCATAACAAGTGCTTCACTTATTTGTCCCACAATATATTGGCAACAATAGTTTAAATATCAACAACAGGAATCTTTTTTTTATAGAACAGTAACCAGATAAAAGCTATGAAAATATTGCCAATGGTTATTAGTTGATGGCCCAGCAAAAATATTTTAAGAGAAACTTAACAAAAAAAAAAAAAAAAGAATTTAAATAAAGAAAAACTTTTTACTTACTTTCTATACTCTAGGGCAATTTACCAAACTATACAAAAAGTGCTGGCAGCTATTAAAGCATACAGGCTTGCAGGCTGGTGGTCTATCTCTCCTTCACACATACAACAATAACTTGTTCATATAACTTTTAAAGTTATTTAAAAATGCTAGTTTAAGTAATTAAAAGCTTTTAGCATAAATTTTTAATTAATTTATTACAAACTGTCATCAAACAACAAAAAAAGTAAATTTATTTATATATTAATTGGCTTAAGGGAACAATTTGTCAATAGAGTCATCAGGTAACGAGTTCAATCAGAATCTTTAAACTATTCCCTTTACATATTACAATAGTAAATAAATCTTCCTGTGCTAAAAATTAATATTTTTATGCCATAAATAACCAAAAAATGATCTATAAATATCTTAATAAAATTTATTAATTTTTGTACACATTTCAAAATTTCCAAATACTTTAATTTATTTCAAGCCTACATAATATGCATTACTTTGTTAGCGGTTGTTAGAAGGAAGGAAGGAAGAAGGACCAAGCCATCGCCAACAATATGTTCTTTCGAGAGACTTGATGGCCGATTTATTTATTCGTTTTTATTCAACTAACCTTTGACCTTTGTTTTCAGTGCAAATTGCAATCATTTCTCTTATTCATGAATAATAAAATACTTTCTCCAAAAAGTACTTTTACCAGACACCACTTTTGAGTTAGAAGTATCTTTCCTTAAAAGTGCTTTTCCATAAAAGTACCTTTTCTTAAAAGTACCTTTCCTTAAAAGTGCCTTTCCTTAAAAGTACCTTTCCTTAAAAGTGCCTTTCCAAAAAAGTACCTTTTCTTAAAAGTACCTTTCCTTAAAAATACCTTTCCCTAAAAGTACATTTTCTAAAAAATACCTTTCTTTAAAAGTACTTCTCCTTAAAAGCAGCTTTCTCCTTAAAAGTACCTTTCGTTGAAAGTACCTTTCCCTAAAAGTACTTTTTCTTAAAAGTACATTTCCTTAAAAGTACCTTTCCTCAAAAGTACCTTTCGTTGAAAGTACCTTTCCCTAAAAGTACCTTTCGTTGAAATGACCTTTCCCTAAAAGTACCTTTTCTAAAAACACCTTTCCTTAAAAGTACTTCTCCTTAAAAGCACCTTTCCTTAAAAGTACCTTTCGTTGAAAGTACCTTTCTCTAAAAGTACCTTTCCGTAAAAGTACCTTTTATTAAAAGTACTTTTCCTTAAAAGTACCTTTCCTTAAAAGTACCTTTTCTTAAAAGTACCTTTCTTTAAAAGTACTTTTCCTTAAGAGTGGCTTTCTTTAAAAATACCTTTCGTTGAAAGTACTTTTCCCTAAAAGTACCTTTCGTTGAAATTACCTTTCCCTAAAAGTAGCTTTTTTAAAAAACACCTTTCCTTAAAAGTACTTCTCCTTAAAAGCACCTTTCCTTAAAAGTACTTTTCGTTGAAAGTACCTTTCCCTAAAAGTACCTTTCGTTGAAAGTAACTTTCCCTAAAAGTATTTTTCCTTAAAAGTACCTTTCCTTAAAAGTACATTTTCTAAAAAGTACCTTTCTTTGAAAGTACTTCTCCTTAAAAGTACAATTCCTTAAAAGTACCTTTTCTTAAAAGTACCTTTCTTTAAAAGTAGTTATCCTTAAAAGTGTCTTTTCTTAAAAATACCTTTCCTTAGAAGTAACTTTCCTTAAAAGTGGGTGCTGTTGGCTGAAGTAGTTTAACACGAGACTATGAAGCGGAGGGTCCTGAGTTCGAGCCCGCGCTGAGTCATGAAATATTGTGTTGAATTCTTCTGATCAGCATTAGTGCGTGGTTGTGTTAGTTGTTGCCAGCCTGTTTTCAATGATGCAGGCATAGTCACTGGTCACTGAACATAATTGGCAGCGACTGACACTATCATGTACTAAAAGTAGAGTAATAGCACCCACCTTCGTCGGCCCGGCTTAAAAAAACTGTCTATCTTCTCATATTTCCTAATCTGTCCCTTCAATACTATCCCCTCGTTTTCAGTTCCGGCGCAGTGCATTGCATATGTAGGGGTCATCTCCTGAGTGCTGGTCCAAGATAAAAAAAAACTTTCCTTAAAAGTACCTTCTTAAGAAAATTCTATTTTGAGAATGCATATTTTGCTCGAAAAAGTACTTTTTAGTTTTAAAGCACTTTTCCCAAAAAGCAATTTTAAAGAAGTAGACTCCTCAAAAAGAACCTTCTTAAGAAAGTTATATTTCAAGACAGCATATTTTTTAATAAAGTAGCTGCGCGAAAAAGTACCTTTTTGGAAAAGTACTTTTTTGTTTTAAGGTACTTTTCCCAAAAAGTACTTTTAAAGAAGTACAATCCTCAAAAAGAACCTTCTTAAGAAAGTTATATTTCAAGACAGCATATTTTTTAATAAAGTAGCTGCGCGAAAAAGTACCTTTTTGGAAAAGTACTCGGAATTCAGATCACATCTATCTTAGGTTCCCAAATATAATGACACTGACTTTACCCTTCTGTGCTTCATTCTATTTCCTTCGCCTTCGTATTTCTAAAAATCCCTTCTTAGTGGATCTATATATGAGAAGATGCTATCAGCTCTCATACTATCATAAGTAAACCAACACAATGTTACCAGCTTATTTGCATGCATGTGCATGCAAACTTTTCTCAAATATTTTACTAAAATAATTTTACTTTTGAACTTTTTAAAGTTTCACAAAAAATCTTAAATATTATTGTCCTTTATAAAAATATGCTCATTTCAAAATATCTTACAACACAAGTTTTATCAATTCCTCTTATAGTTTGTTTATATTTGAACTATAAAAAAGAAAGTGTTTTAAAAATCTTAGATATAAAATTCCATTAAGAAAAATATTCTACTTCAGAATACATATAATAGTTCTTAATTAAATATTGCAAGGCTCTGAAAAATATGCACTCCTTAAAGAGTTTTCCTGTTTAAATAGTAAAACTTTTTCGCATCCAGCCACATCCCAAACGAATCATGTCAAATTCTTAAAAATTTCTTTATGAAAAAAAAAAACAGAATATTATCAAACTATGAAATGAAATTAAAAATATTGTTGGAACTCCTTTTTAATGTAAGTTTAAATTTTTCCAAGATCTTTAAGAGAAATAAAAATACAACAACTGAGAAAATGAAAAAGAAAAACCGAAAACAATATTATAGATTAGAAGAAAACTTTCCAACAAACAAATACTTACATTTATAACAATGATTTTTAAAGAAAATAAATTAAACTGCAAACACTACAAGAAGTAGAAAATTTTCAACGTAAACATTCCAATAAACCTTGATTACAAATGTATAAAGTCGTTAACGAAGGCCGTTTCAGAATTGTTTAATAAAAATCATTAAACAAATGGATAATAAATATGGAAATTTATGCCACTCGTAGGGATGATTCCAGACAATTGCTTAAAATATTTTGGAACTTAATGTCACATACGGTAACAATTTAAGTAATTTATATGCACTCGTACATATAAAACTACAACCACATACAGGATCATAACCAGCAGACCGTCAACTTGCAACAACAAGAACAACAACATCTTTAATACTTACACTTTTATAGCAACCAGAAGAGGAACGTTTAACATGGTTTGTGGTAAAATAGAGTTTGAAAAATAACACTGAAGTATAACAACAAGAAAAACTTCCGGTTTGCTCATTATCCATAGTTTATAGTTGCAGTTTGTTGCTAAAAACGACAACTTCCGTTGAACACACACACACACATAAAGAACACAAAAATCTCTCCTAACTATTATTACTAACAGGTAAACTCATGCATACATACATATATCCTCCCTCTCCCACACACTCGCCAAAAAAATAAAAACACAAAGAAAAAACTTTATGCAAGTGTTTGTGTGTGAAAAGAAGATATTCGTAAAGAAACCCACAGGAAAAAAAATGCTTTAAGCCACATGCTAAAACCACAGAAAATTCCCTTCTCCAAAAAAAAAAAACAGAAAAAAGAAAACAAAAGATGCCCTCAACTAACAGAGACTGCCTGCCTGGTTTAACGTTCATGGCCTTTATAAAAACAACAATGGCTACTGGGAGTTATAACAGTATTAAAAACGTATGCCCTTATGAAAAACCCTGGTGCTGGATCATATTGTTTGTCCAGTAGAACAGCTAAGGAAATAAAACGTAATATTTTTCTTAGCACCCAGCAGGTGGAAAAGAAAAAAGTTCACAAAAAACAAACCGGAAGCTTTCACTTGTTAAACGGAGATGCAGTAAATGTTTGCTGTTGGAGTTTAAAATTTTAGTCCAAAGTTTTAATGTCTAGTTTGGCCAACATAACGAGCAAAACCACAGCAAAACATACAGAATTTGGAGTCATAAGAGTTAAAGAGCATTTAGAAGTAAAGCATGATAAAACAAAACAACATGAAGAACAAAAGTTGGATACGGCCAGAAGACACTCGAAAAAAAAATTAAATCGAAATTAGAGATAAATTTACAAAACTTTCAAATATTTGGACATGAAATAAAATTTACATTAATTTCAATTACAGCTTTCGTAAGAGCAATTAAATATAACGCAAAAATATTCGCATTTAGAATAATATAAAAATTGTTTTAAATTTAAACTCTTGTAAAACTCTTGTTTGTAAATTATGCCAAAATATTCACATATGAAAAAAAAATTCAAATTGTTTTCAATTAAAACTCTCTCAACATCAATTAAACAATTGTTTGCAAATAATGTCAAAATATTCGAACATAGAATTATATTAAAGATGATTGTAGCTAAAACTTTTGTAATAGCAATTAAATAATTAATTATACATCAATATTCAAATTGTTTTCAATTAAAACTTTCTTAAGAGCAATTAAATAATTAGTTATACATAAATATTCAAATTGTTTTCAATTAAAACTTTCCTAAGAGCAGTTAAATAATTGTTTGTTAACAAGGGCAAAATATTCCAACATGAAATAAAATTAAAATGGATTTCTACCAAAACATTGATGATATCAATTAAATAATTGTGTGTAAGTAATGGCAAAATATTCGTACATTGAATAAATTTAGAAGTGATTTCAATTAAAACTTTCGTTATAGCAGTTAAATGCTTGTTTGTGAATAATGACAAAATACTTGATTATGGAATAAAATAAAAATAGATTTAAATAAAAACTAGCATGATATCAATTAAATAATTGTTTGAAAATAATGGCAAAATATTCGAAAATGAAATAAAACTTAAATGGATTTCTAACAAAACATTGATGACATCAATTAAATAATTGTTTATTTGTTTAATATTCGTACATCGAATAAAATTAGAATCGATTTCAATTAAAACTTTCGTTATAGCAGTTAAATGCTTGTTTGTGAATAATGACAAAATACTTGATTATGGAATAAAATTAAAATAGATTTAATTAAAAACTTGCATGATATCAATTAAATAATTGTTTGAAAATAATGGAAAAATATTCCAACATGAAATAAAATTAGAATGGATTTCTACCAAAACATTGATGATATCAATTAAATAATTGTGTATAATTAATGGCAAAATATTCGTACATCGAATAAAATTAGAATTGATTTCAATTAAAACTTTCGTGTTTGTAAATAATGACAAAATGTTTGAATAGTGAATAAAATTAAAATATATTTCAATTAAAACTTTAATGATATCAATTAAATAATTGTTTGAAAATAATGGCAAAATATTCCAACATTAAATAAAATTCAAATGCATTTCTAACAAAACATTGATGACATCAATTAAATAATTGTTTATAATTAATGAAAAAATATTCGTACATCGAATAAAATTAGAATTGATTTCAATTACAACTTTCGTTATAGTAATTAAACAATTGTGTGAATAAAGAGATTTCAATTAAAACTTTCTTGATATCAATTAAATAGTTGTTTGTAAACAATGGAAAAATATTCCAACTAGGAATAAAACTAAAACCTCGGTGATATCAATTAAATAATTCTTTGTAGATAAATGCAATATATTTGAACATGGCATAAAATTAGAATTGATATCAATTAATCGTTATAGTAATTAAATAATTGTTTGAATAATAACAAAATATTCGAATATGGAATAAAAGTAAAAGAGATTTCTATTAAAACGTTCATGATATCAATTAAATAATTATTTGTAATTAATGGAAAAATATTGGAACTTGGAATAAAACTAAAACACTCGTGATATCAATTAAATAATTGTTTGTAGATAAAGGCAACATATTCGAACATGACATAAAATTAGAATTGATATCAATTAATCGTTATAGTAATTAAATAATTGTTTGAATAATAACAAAATATTCGAATATGGAATAAAATTAAAAGAGATTTCAATTAAATCATTCATAATATTAGTAAAATAATTATTTAATGGAAAATGTTTGAACTTGGAATAAAATTAAAACTTAAATCACTGAAATAATTGTTTTGTAAATAAGGGCAACATATTCGGACATGGCATAAAATTAGTATTGATTTCAATTAACACTTTAATTACAGTAATTAAACTATAGTAATTAAACTATTGTAAATAATAGAAAAATATTTCATTTCAAATAACACTGTCGTTATACCAATTAAAATAATTGCTTATAAATGAGATGTCTCCCCCTGGCGGTCATTTTAGGAGTAACCCGGTATATAGTTTCAAAATTGGCATGTCTTAAGGGAACTGTGGCCCAGTCGGTTAAACATTTTTAACTTATCTCAGCCCCTTTTTTGCATGTTGATATAAAATATTAATACGAAAGTTTTTATGCTGCTCCTACCAACACGTTGAAAATTACCACTTTAAAATAAATTTTGTTCTTGTTCACTTAAGCCAAATACCATAAAAATGTAAATGTTAATAAGAATAAAAATATAGATTTTATGTACTAAATATATGAAGGGTATTCAAGATTCAAACCGGTCGAATATAACGTTTTTACTTGTTAATCCCCCTTAACTATTGTAACTATTTGCCAACGTCACCTCAAGACAACATCAACATTAGGACACTTACCCACTCATTAGGGACGACAATTGATTTCATTCGTGAATTGGCCGTGAATATCCTCTAAGGTATTTTCTATATCGAGATGCTGTTAGAAATTGTCAATTGTTAGAGAAAGCGAGTACAGAAATGTCATATTTTTGATATCGTCTCAACGTGACGTTGACGATGACTTACAGAATAAGGGAGAATATTAATCGAGCTAATGGAAAAGGGTGCGCTGAGGACTTGTTATTGTTACTCAGCGATTCCTATTAGCTATAAAACATATTGCTGCTTTAGTTTTTTTTTTTATTATAGCCTTTTCATGGCTGTAGTGTTAAAGACAATGATTTTAAGCCAATTGTGCATAGTAAACAATATGATTGATTATAACAACAAATCCATCAGCAGGCAGACTATTGCAAAAAGGAAAATAAAACATAAAACATGTGCAACACAAAATACTTTCAACACACTAGCGTACAATATACACACATACCACATATACATATGTAGATGCTTTAACAAAGTCTAGCTGACAGACAATGCGGGCTAGCCAACAAAGCCAATTGCAACAACAACAACAACAAGACCAATTTAAACTCATACATATTCATTTGTGTACATGTGTGCAAACAGGACATGAACTTGTTGTACAAAGGAGGTTATTAAAATGCATGTATCCGTTAATATAAAGTACTAGTAGTTGTTGCTGTTGTTGTTATTTTTTATATTCCACTTCCTTCTGCTGCTTCCTGGTGCTTCCTTGTTTATTTTCACCTGACAACCAGAATGTAATGTTTATGGAATAACATCATCATCATCATCATCATCATTGATTATTAAAGCTTTGTATTACTTTTTCTATCCGTTTGTCCGCACAAACATTGTAAACATGCACGTTGTTGATTAACTGTTTTTGTTTTAAGATTTTCCTTGCATTTCTGCACCAGAATATTGCATAAGAAAAACTCTTGCATCATATTTGTTCATATTAAAACTTACCTAAGACATTCAGGATGCTGGCTTAATGCTGAGTATATTTTGCCATGGTAATATTTGCCATTTATAAAAGAAAGCTTATTTCCACATACTATCTGCATTGTTAAAAATCTTCTTGTTTTCACAAGCTGTATTACGTCTACTGCTTTTTCTTTTCTTTTTTTTATTGTTTGTAGTGTAGCAACAACTGGATTTAAAGTCCATTTTAGTTTAAAATGCAGATTGCTGCAGAATATTTTCATTAGAAAGGGTATTTTTTAGGGATGTAGAAAGTTTAATTTTACAAAAAAAATATGTATTAAATTCAATTAAGATTGTTAGGCTAATTGTTTGAAAATTTCTTTTAAATTCCGAAAGACAGGATAAATATTCCAGGGCACAAAGAACTGTTGTAATGAACAAAGTCATCAAATAAGTGGTGGCTAACAAAAATACACAAGAGTACTGATGATGAAAGTGTAGCGGTTTTCGCTCTTCTGTTAGTCTGTATAAGTTGCATAATTAAAAAACTGGTGTTGACTTTCCTTTGTGCTTTAGAATATATATCATGTATTTCCGAACACCTCAGCAATGTTTCTATGCGTGGTTTGTGCGGTCTATGTAGCTAAAGCTGCCACCTACCTCTACGTGCCAGGTAGCGAAGACACAATTTTACACCTGCAAATGAAATACCCTTTACTACCGTTTTTTCATTTTTCATATACTACTAAGCATGTTATTAGCCACAATGTAAAGAAAATATCATCAAGGAATGAATGAAAATATCACCAAGAACGATGAATTGGTGTAATATTTGCCACAATTGCATACAACGCTTCAATGTTACATAACCTCAGATTTTCCCCGAAAATATTTTTAAACCTTTTTTTTTAGAATAAAATATTTAATAAAAATAAATTCTTATAAAATAAACATGTTTAATGAAAAAACCAATTTGAATTTCAAATTATGTATGAATTTCTATTTTATTAGTCGAACTTTCTTAAGTAAATTATATTACAGGATGTTAATTTTTTCAACCGGCTCAAGTTCAAATCTGCGAAACTACAAATTATTTTATATATTTATTTAATAAATGAATTTGTTCAAATTCTATTTATTTTATATTAAGAATCTGAATTTCAAAATTTATATTGAAAACTTTATATATTAATTTTTTTATACCCTCCTCATTCCGTGTGTAATGCAGCGAAGTATCCCTCTAAGACCCCATAAAGTATATGTATTCTTGATCAGTAGTGAAATCTAAGACAATCTAGTCATGTCCGCCCGCCCGTCCGTCTATCCGTCTGTGGAAATCTCAATTCAGTCCAAATTAAAAGAGCTAGACCTTTAAAACTTGGTATAAATATATCTTAAAGGATAGCATTGGTCTAGCTCTTAAATGGGCTCAATCGGCCCAGAGGGAAAAAAGTTCTCCTAAGAAGAACTAAACCAACCTCTCAACAACAACATAATTTTTAAAATTCTTTTTGTAATTTTGTTAAAAAAATGATATATTTTTATGTCAAACAAGGTCCAACGCGTTAAACTTGGATCTATAAAATAAAATTAAAATTAAGTTTTGAACCCCGCCTCTTTTAGTGGGCGTTATTATATGCAAAAATAGTGTAAAAATTTAACAAGTTGTATTACTTAGGCATACATTCCTTAAAAATAAAATTTTTAAGCTTTAAAGTCGAAGCTGAGACGTAACCTAGTACTCCTCTACCCTACCCCCTCCTCCCCCTTTGCCTCCTAAATGACCCTATACCACTTTTTTTTCTTTTACATTCCCTAAAAACTTAATTTATAATGTTTTACGACGACGGTAATATGTTCTCTGGTCTTCTTCTGTCCTACCCGCCCCTTCCTCCTGCTCCTTTGCCCCCTAAATAGAGCTATCAAAATAAAATAAATAAGAAAATAAATTTTACAATTAATTATCTCAAACATTTATTTTTAGGCTGAAATGATTCCAAACATTTATATTTAGGGGAAATGTACCCCCTACCCCACGGCTCTTGCCAGAGAGACCCCGACAAAATACAGTTTTAATACCCTCCAAAGAGAATTGGACCCCATAAATTGTATATATTCTTGATCAGTGATAAAGTCTAAGGCGATCTAGCACTGCCCATACCTCCGTCTGTGGAAAACATGATATAGTCTATTTTTGGACCCCTCCCCCTTTAGTGGGCGTTGACGTACGATATTATATGCAAAAATAGTGTAAATATTGAACAATTTGTATTCCTTAAGCCTATAAGAAGCTGAGGTGTTCTTTGATCTGGCAGAGGTGAAACGTCTCCCGCACAGCCCTTTCCGAAATGACCCTGTCAAAATAGAGATTTAAAATTGGGTACAGAAATGTCTTAAAGGAACTCTGTCCCAACAAATTAAACATTTTAAATTTACTTACTAAATATTTGGAGGGTATTTAAGATTCAACCTGATCGAATATAACGTTTTTTTTTTTTACTGGTTTAAAATAATATTAACGATTATTAATAAATTTTGTTGTTTTTTTTTTCAAAATTTATCCATAGCAAGTTTCAAGAGTCTGACTCTTTTCGTTTGGACTGAATCGTGATTTCTACAGACGGACGGACGGACATGCTCAGATCGTCTTAGATTCCATCACTGATCAAGTATATATATACTTTATGGGATCTCAGATGGATATTCCCCTGCGTTACACACGGAATGACAAAGTGAATATACCCTCCAATTCTTTTGTTGGAACCTATAGTAATCAAATTAAAAAACACCTTTTCAAGACTTAAACACATATTTTTTAACAAACTTGCATATCTATTTTTGTTTCTATCTTTTAAACAAATTACATCCTACTGTAAACATTTATGGCAATTTAAAAAACACATCAGCCATGTCTAATAAATAAATTTAAATATAAAACAAACACTAGAAGACGGCCGCAAGATGACAATCAACAGACAAACAAACGAACAGAGAGACAATAAAGGCCAACAAAATAAACATGATAGGGAAGAAAAAACATGCAACATGTTTGATATTTATTAAAGTGATGCTGTGACACTTAAATGTCAGTGTTTTGCATGTTATTTGCTTTGCTTGGAAATGCTTTGGTTGGCCGATTTGCTGACTAGTTTAGTCATAAGTTACTCACTTCCATGGTCGTTTTGTCATTTGGCAGGCACAACGACAGACACCTTATTGTGGACATGTACTTTGTCTGTTAAAGTTAATTTTTTTTTTTTCAATAAAACAGCTCATTGTCAGTGACAGCACAGGCAGTAATAAAAAGAAATCACCAAGACAAAGGGAACAAAAAATGTGTGCTTTTAGTTGCCTTATAGTTATAGGAACACATAGCACTCGTATGTTGTATGTTAACTATCTTATTCCTTGTATGCTGCCCATCCAGCAAATGAAATGGATACAAAGAGTTGTTAAAATATTTCTTGGAAGACACACACAAAATAAAGACAAAAACGATCATGTTTAATTAAGAAATTATGTAAAATAAAAAGTTCACAAAAAATCTTTGACGATTTGTGAAGCATAAAATGGGGTTCCAAAGCGTCAGTCTGGCAAGGCTCTCAGCTGTTCAATATCTGTCAATAAGTGTCATTTAAGAATATGGCTCTTTTAACAAAAGGAAGAATCCATAAAAATAGTGAAAACTACAGAAGTGTTGACACAAACATGGCCACTTTTCAAAGATTACGGGAGGATTAAGTTCACCATAATCGAATTATGGAATTGGCAAGTTTATAAAGAAATGTAAAGAGACTGGAAACGTTGTCAAGGTTGGCCAAATTTCAGGTTAGGAAGTAAATTGGCTGGATAACACACTTTTTTTTTTACAAATTCAGTTTTATTTACTATATCAATATAAATTAGAAATATGGGAATTAAAAATGGCATATGATGTCAGTCAAATATCCATCACAGTGTGATTTTTTGCGCAATAAGGAATTTTTCGACACATAAAATTTAAAAATGTAATGATGCAGTTTTGTAGAAAATTGATTCCGTATGAAGAATCCATAAATTGTTTCCCAAAAACACGTTTATTTGTCCTTAAAACAATGAAGTAAAGTCACATGTAAATTTTGGTCCAAAATATTGAAAACTGTTTACGCACTTCTATAGTGTTTGTGTGTAAGATAATTTTATTGCTCTGATTTAAATAGTGATTTTTTTTATATATAACATTTTCTGCGTATTTAAAAAAAATTATAAAGTTCGCTTATATGGTTTAAAAGATATGATAGAATAAAATTTGTTCCATAATGTGCCGTGAAAATTTGTCTCCAAATTCATGAAATTTTTATTAAATAATTATTTATAAAATAATTAGTTTTGGTAAAGAAACAAAAAGTTGTGGGAAAAAATATAATATGGGTTATATGGGCGGTGAGTTAATTGAGGTAATAAAAAATTTCAAAAACTTTGGGCCAAAAATAAATTTTGGTTTCTATGGGCGGTGGGTAGTGGGCGTGGCTAATTTTGATGAAACTTTATTTTATTCTTAATTGAGGTAATAAAAGGCTCAGTACCAAATTTCACAAACTTTGGGCCAAAAATAAATGTTGGTTTCTATGGGCGGTGGGTAGTGGGCGTTGCTAATTTTGAAGAAACTTTATTTTATTCTTAATTGAGGCAATAAAAGGCTCTGTGCCAAATTTCAACAACTTTGGGCCAAAACTAAATTTTGTTTTCTATGGGCGGTGGGTAGTGGGCGTGGCTAATTTTGATGAAGATTTATTTTGTTCTTAATTGATGTAATAAAAGGCTCAGTACCAAATTTCACAAACTTTGGGCCAAAAATAAATGTTGGTTTCTATGGGCGGTGGGTAGTGGGCGTTGCTAATTTTGAATAAACTTTATTTTATTCTTAATTGAGGTAATAAAAGGCTCTGTGCCAAATTTCAAAAACTTTGGGCCAGAAATAAATTTTGTTTTCTATGGGCGGTGGGTAGTGGGCGTGGCTAATTTTGATGAAACTTTATGTTATTCTTAATTGAGGTAATAAAGGCTGTGTGACAAATTTCAAAAACTTTGGACCAAAAATAAATTTTGTTTTCTATGGGCGGTGGGTAGTGGGCGTGGCTAATTTTGATGAAACTTTATTTTATTCTTAATTGAAGTAATAAAAGGCTCTGTACCAAATTTCAAAAACTTTGGGCCAAAAATAAATTTTGGTTTCTATGGGCGGTGGGTAGTGGGCGTGGCTAATTTTGATGAAACTTTATTTTATTCTTAATTGAGGTAATAAAAGGCTCTGTGCCGAGTTTCGAAAACTTTGGGCCAAAAATAAATTTGGGTGGGTAGTGGGCGTGGCCAATTTTAATGAAACTTTATATGTTTTTTAATTGAGCTAACCAAAGGCTAAGAGCAAAATTTCAACATTATACGAGCACTTCTTATATATTTTTGCCAAATATTTTATGAACAAATCCCATTGTGCGTCGGCAGACATCCGGTCTCTTCACCAAATTTTTAACCACATTGCCCTATAATATATAGCTCAACAATTTTTAGTCGCAGTATGTTAATTTAATATGTAATTATCAATATTAAATACATGATTTTGATTATTGCATCTTTATTTTGTGTTAAGGGCTCAAGTTTTCCAGGCCATTAAAAATGTTACCATGCATGACTGTGAGCAAAAAACAAAATATTTTTGTGCGTGTCTGCGGCATTGCTGTTTCATTGAAATGAAGTTGCGTAAATTTTGCAGGAATAATAACAATTAATCATTATTTTCTTTTCTTAGTGAGACTGTATAATTTTCAGCGAGATCTTGCTTACGATACACAATATTTTCAGACCTTTAAATATAGCCGGCTAAAGCACTAATGAATCTTATTTATTGTTTTTTTAATCAGCGTCAACTTACAAAAGAAAATTAATTCTATTGTTATAATTCAACAAGGAAATAGCAAATAAAAACGTTATTTTCGACCGGGTCGAACCTTAAATACCCTCCAAATATTTACCTCCTTATTAATGAAAATTATGGAAGGCTTATATGAGTTTAATAGAGCAAATTTCATATGAAATTTTGTTTTATGACGCTGTTATTAGACTCTCATAATTTTTATGAATAAGGGGGTTAGTAAATAAAATCTATATATTTATTCTTCTTAAAATTTAAGGTATTTGGTTTAAATTCTTCTGGTTTCTGGACCTCTTTTTAATTATTATTGTATTCTGATATTTTTAAGCTTAAGGTCTCTTTATTTTGATTTAATTTTTAGTTTCAATATTTCGTCACTCCTTTGTGTGACTTCTTCAGGAAATTAATTATTTTATTTATTTGGTTTAAGTAAACAAGAAAAAAAAATTGTTTTAATACGGTCGTTGCTAAAGTGTTTGGGAGGAGCATGGCTGAGACACCTTGCCGTCAGCATAAATATTTACGTAATAATATTTTATATCAACGTGCAAAGAAGGCACTGAGATAAGAAAAAAATATTTGACCTGCTGGGTCACAGTTCCTTGAAGACATTTCTGTGCCCAATTTTAAAACTCTATACAGGGCCACTAGGAAAAAGTCCGTAGAGGGAGACATAGAAAAAAACATTTTTTTTTATGTGGTGATTTAGGGGTTAAAGGGTGTAGGGCAGGGGATGATCAGAGAATATATTACCTTCCTCGTGAAAGCTTATAAATTTAATTTTTAACGAATCTATACTTAAGGAATACAAATTGTAAAATAATTTTCTCTAGTTTTTCATATAATATGTAACTTCAACGTCCACTCAAGGGCGCGGGGTCCCAAAATAGACTGACTATATCGTGTTGTCCACAGACAGACGTAAGGGCATCGCTAGATTGTCTTGGACTTCATCACTGATCAAAAATATATTGTATACTTTATGGGGTCCAATTCTTTTTGTAGGGTATTATAACTCTGGCAAGGGCCTTGGGGGGAGACATTTCACCTTTGCCATAAAACACTAAAAATAAATAATTGGGATAATTATATGCAAAATTTGAAAAAAAAAAAATTTTCCTCTTTTTCATTTAGGGGGTAGGGCAGAGAAGGATCAGGTTACGTCTCAGCTTCGTCATTAAAGCTTAAAAATGTTATTTTTAAGGAATGTAGGCTTAAGTAAAACAATTTGTTAAATTTTTACACTATTTTTGTTTATAATAACGCCCACTAAAGGGGGCGTGGTCTAAAAATTAATTTTCATATATTGTGCCTCCAGGCTTTTTTTGACATACAAATATATCATTTGTTTAACAAAATTACAACAAAAAAACTTTTTAGAGGTTGGTTTAGTTCTTCTTAGGGGAACTTCTTCCCCTCTGGCCCGATTTAGCCCATTTACGAACCTGTGACCTGTGCTATCTTTCAAGATATATGTGTGCCAAATTTCAGGAGGCTGGCTTTTTTCTTTTGGGCTGAATAGTGATTTCCACAGAAAGACGTACGGACGGACTTGGCCACATCGTTTTAGATTTCATCACTGATCAAGAATATATATATATTTTATGAGGGATATTTCGCTGCTTTACATACGGAATGACGAAATGATTATACCCTCTAATTCTCTGTTTTGGAGGGTATAAAAAAGAACAATAGCAAATAAATACAGAGTACTTGTAAAACCAAATGATTTACATTTAAATTACTTTACGAGTGGATTATGGTGCCATATGGTGTCCTGATTATGCCATTTTTCAAACGCTGTAATACAAATAATTTCATTTATTTATTTCTAATAATAGAGAAATCGATTACTCCTTCTCATGCCTGTAGAAGATGCATGTATTACAAATAGAATTCATTTATTTGTGTTGAAGCTTTTAAAAATATTGGCTTGTATTTGCTTAATTTTATATGAAGCGATAAATTTCCGAAACATTTTGTCTAAGGGAATAATCATAAAATTTGTTTTTTTTTATTATTCTATTTCTGTATTAAATAGCCTGTAACCAGCTGGAAAAATGTAAATACATTGTGGCTTAAAAGATACAGCAAACAGACGATATAGAGAAGAAGTTTTTTACAATTCTGTTGTTATGATGATGATGATGATGATGATGACATAGATTTTGTTGCTTGGAAATATAATAAATGACCAACAATAAACACATAATGTTGCCAACACTAACATAATTTTATTCATGTTAGTGTTGTAGAAATCAACCGTATTTCCACTCGTATGACTTTTGTTATTATTATAAATTATTTTGCTAAGATAAAGTTGGCATACCAAACAGAATATCAAGTATGTTTTGGGATATGTATTTTTCCAAAAAAAAATCGTAAAAATATATTCAAGCTGTTTAGGACGCCAGATCAAATGTTTTCTTTAGCTTGCCTGTAAGAAATTTAAAAAATTTTCCAAAAAAATCTGAAATTATTATTTTTACACCGTTTTGCAAAAAATAGGGGTTTTCCCTATGAAAATTTATATAATAGTGTTTTGTGAATCTCTTATTAAAATTTGGAGCTGGAAGGCCTTTAGGATCAATCGTTCTCCGTATTCAAAAAAGTATATATTTATAACGCCTAAAAGTATGCACAATTTTTAAAGAAGATTACTACATGCATATATAGCTTTATTTTCAATATCGTGCTACAAATTAATTTCTTTTAGCCAAAAAAAAAATCTTATAGCGATCTTTTATATTCGCTTTAACAAGTCAAAACGGTTAAGAGCCTTTTTAATAGTAAAAATTCTGCCAACACATTTGAAGGAATCTACTCCTGTTTTTTCTTTTTTTTAATATTTTTGATGAATTGCCCAACATAAACACCAACCATTTATATGACCAGTAACAAATAAATTATACAACATTTTCGTTGGCAGTTATACGCCTAGTTTACTTTTATTTCTGCTCTTTTATTTTATATGCCTGTGTATGTATGTATATGTGTTTTTTATAAAAAATAGTATTTAATTTTCTCAAAGCACCGTAATGCGTGTTGAAACCCACAGCATAAACAAAACATAAATTTATGCCACAAAGAGGCAATTTTTTTTAACGTTTTGTGTGCTTGGCATTAATTCGTGGTGGAATTTCCGTTTCCGTTTCTTGCAATAAAAACTACTCAATCACAAATGTGTGTGTGTGTGTGTATGTGCTAGTCAAGCCAGCTAACGAAATGTTAAGAAACAAACGGAGTTGTTAATTCAGGGATTTTTACCCGCAACACTTATGAGAATTTGATTTGGAACGAAGTTCCTTATGGGACGATGCGAAGGTGTACCCTAACCGGGAAAAAACGTCCGTAACGTAAGAGATTTTGTTTCTAAATCAATATTTAAGAGACGTATGAGTAATACGATTCCATACAAACAAATATTAATCATACGCAGCCGTGCCGTGACAGAGTTCAATTTCTTTTTTTTTGTAGGAACAGTTTTCAATACTGCTTTTCTTAGTTTTTAACTTTTCTAACACATACGATTTTTTATTTTTTAATAAAAAAAATAGGAACAGGACTCAGGAAGAACACTTATATGTGTAGTTCATTAATATGAAGAGGACACATGAAGAAAGATGAGAGTTTAGAGAATTTGTTGTAGCTACTTTTAATAAAATAATTTAAATTTAATAAAAATTCTTAAAAAATTAGTTTGCAGATTGCAGATTTGAACTTGACTTCCAATTAATAATTATTATCTTAATAATATAATTAATTAGTTCGAAAAAGAAAAATTGTTAATCATATTTTTTTATACCCTCCAAAAAAAGAATTGTCCAGCCGTGTGTAACGCAGCAAAATATCCCTCTATGAAATTGTCCATAGACTAATTTAAATAAATAAATAAATTACGCCACAAAGTATATATATATATATATATATATATATATATATATATATATATATATTCTTGATCACCGATGAAATCTAAAACGATCTGAGCATGTCCGTCCTTCCGCCTGCGGAAATCACGATGCAGACCAAACGAAAAGAGCTTGACCCTTGAAATTTGGTATAGATAAATGATGAAAAATAGGACAGGTCTAGCTCGTAAATGGGTTGAATCGGGTCAGAGGCAAAAAAGTTCCCCTAAGAAGCACTAAAACAACCTCTAAAAAAACAACATAATTTTTAAAGTTTTTCTTTTATAAATTTGTTAAGCACATGATATAGTTTCATGTCAAAAAAAAAAATAAATCCCAAAGCGTTGAATTTGCAGCCAGAAAATCAAAAAAATCCATGTTTGGACCCCGCCCCCTTTAGGGGCCGTAGGAGTAAAATATTACATGGTAAAATAGTGTAAATATTTAACAAATTGCATTCCTGAAGCCCAGATTACTTAAAAATTAAATGTTTAAGCTTTTACGACGAACCTGAGATGTTCTCTGATCTTCCCCTTCACCTACCCTTGTCCCAAAAATTTACACCAAAAATTTACTTCTTACATTTTTACGGCAAAGATAAGATGTCTGCCCCATGACCCTTCCCGGAGTTAGCCTGCCAAAATAGAGTTTTAAAATTGGGCACAGAAATGTCTTAAAGGAACTCTGACCTAGCAGGTTAAATATTTTCATTAAAAAATTATTAAGAGATTCAAATGGCAATAAATATATTTACTATTTATTTTTATTCTATTTAAGATTAGAACCGTTGCAATATAACGATCTTAATCTTTACTTCGCCAGTGAGTTTTTACTAAAAGGCCGTTAAAGGAGGCTGCTGTTACAATAGCTGCCAGTAATTGTTCTATGATCAGTGCTATGCCTTCATCACTGAAACAGGCCAACTAACGCAACCATGCGCTAATCCTGCTCAGAAACATACCACACTATATTCATGACTTCAGTCAACAGCACCCTCAACCAAATAAATCCCGAAGGAGTTTAGAAAGGCCCGCCTAAAAAAATGCCTTCCATTCATGCACGTGCAAGTACATGTTTTTTCCAGAAAATTGCTTGACAGCCTAACAAATGACCATCTGATGATAATTACGAATTGTTTGCTGTTATACGATGTTGAGTGCCAACATGACAGAAATAATAAAAAACGTTAAAAATACATTTTAATTGCAGCGGCCTTTTTCTTTCTTTCTCTCTTTTGAACAATTTTGTCATATATTTAATTTAATTTTTTTTCTTTTTGTGCATTTTTATCTTGATTTTGGCGAGCTTTCCTTCCTTAACATTTCTTTAATTCTTGACTTCACATACATACAGACATTTTTCTTAATTTGTATGGAAATGAAATATGGAAATGAAAATGTAATTTGTGTATTTTTGTTGTACATTTTTTTTAAGCATAATTAAATATAATGGCATAAACAGTGAAAAAATTTTTGTTAAGTTAATGGTTTTCAAAATGAAATTTTGTTGTGATAAAAAGTCAATAGCTTCAAAACAAAAATAATAATAAATAGAATTAAAAAAATCTAGATTCCAGAGCTGGAAAATCTATTTTTTTTTTTTGGTATACACATACATACATACATACAAATAACCAAATCAGTTCTTTATTTTTGTTCCTTTGGTGAATGAAAAAAACTATTATATACAGAGTGGGCTTATTTGAGGTTAGGAAGTAAATTAGCTGTCAAATGAGAAAATGTCAAGAACTCAGCTGTCATTCTTTGACATTTATTTAGTAAAAAGTTAGACAATTTTAACCATCTTCAATGAAAAATTTTAATTGTGAAAATTTACTATCAAGAAAACTGAACGAAAACAACACATTTTTCAACAAAATCATCTTCAGTGATGAGGCCCATTTTCAATTGGGCGGTTAAGTAAACAAATAAAACACGAAATCCACAAACAGTCCTCGAAAATCCATTACATGCAAAGAAAGTGACCGTATGGTCAGGTGGCATCATCGGTCTGGTTTTTTTCCAAAATGTGCAAAGGAAACGTCGTGACCCTGAATTCTCTGCACTGCCAAACCATGATAACCAATTTTTTGCTGTCACAATTCAGCAAGACGGCCAAACAATTCAATTATTGCATGAGAATTTCCCGGTCGCGTAATTTGTCTATGTCAATTGGCCGCCCCGTTCTTAACGCCGCTGGGCTATTTGCTCATGTGAATAAACCACTAATAACTGACACTCGGAAGGACGAAATTCAGAGGTACATTGACGAGATAAGTGAAGTTTTGTTGCAAAATTTGGTGAAAAATTTTGTGAAAAGAATGTGCTAGAGTTGGACATTTGCCCGATATCTATATCATTATTAATTCAAATATTTTTATATTCCATTGCTATCAATAAATCTGAATTTATGAAAAAATTGTTTTAAACCAATTTATTTCCTAGCCTTAAGATCTAAGATGATCTGGCCATGTCCACCTGTCTGTGAAAAACACTATACAGTCCGAACGAAAAGAGCCAAACCTTGAAATTGGGAAAGATACCACAGATCAAGTTCATAAATAGGCTGAATCGGCCCTGAGGGAAAACTGTTCCTCCAAACAAGAACTAAACCACAATCTCTAAATAACAACATAATTTTTAAAGTTTGTTTTCTTGCAATATTGCTAAGCAAAATTTATGTAAAAAAAGTCAGAAGTGTTGACCTTGAAGCCAGGAAATCAGAAAAATCAATTTTTGGAGCCCACCACCTTCATGGCAAAATAGTGTTAATGTTTAACAAATTGTATTCCTTAAGCCTACATTCCTTAAAAATCCAATTTTTAAGATGTTCCCTGATCTTCCTCGGATCTTTTTCTAACACAATTTCTACTTAAGGAATCCTTGAAAATATTTTGGCCATCTATTGAATTCCTTTTACAGCGGCATTCAACCATAAGAAAGTTAGACAGTGCCACTCCCATACAATGATTCTCTTACAATAAAATTTACTGATTTCGAAAAATGATCAGTATCAGGCATATGTAATTTTACTAATACTCTTCAGCCAATTTGGTGCTGCGTATGAAATGTTCTATTTCAGATATTAATATCTTAGGGAGAATAATACGTTTTTAATAAACATTTAATATAAATATATATGTATTTAAATAAATGTTTGCCTCTTCTCATTTGCTGAATGACTTTAATTTAAATTTCTTTAGAAGTGCGAAATTTTGTTAGAAATTTTCCTATTTGTAACTAGAAAAAAATATATCCTTGCCTAAAGCGGGAATCCCTTTTGCATACAATTATTAACAAAAGCAGATTTATTTGCACACACTCTACAAAGAAACAAAACAGGGCAAAACTAGCTTAACAGTAAAGAAAAATGAAAATTAATGTAAACAAGTAAAAGTGCTATACACGGCTGTGCCGAATCCTAAATACCCTTCACAAATATATTTATCCTTTTAAATTGAATTAAGATTTCATAGGCTAATTGTTCGAAATTTTAATTTAAATCTCAGTAAGACATGATAAATATTCCAGGGCACAAAGGCAAGTCAACATCAGTTTTTGTCATTCAACTTACACAGCAGAGCAGAACAGCTGATTTCGAAAGACGCAACTCTTTCATCATCGAAAACAGCTGTATAAAATATTCGTTAAAATTCTTACTACATACAAATTTATACTTTTGTTTCTAAAACAGAAAATAGATTTTATCAAATATAAGGAACTGTATCAAAAAATTTAGATTTTCCAACCCTGGAATATAATTTAAAATTTTTGGAATTTTTTACACGAATGCAATTCTTCCTGAAGTACAAAATAGTTTTAATTCAACAAAAAATTAAAATAAAAATTAAAAACTTATTTGGTTACTTTTACGTAACAAAAAGTTTTGATTTTCCAACCTTGGAAGTGCATTTTCAATACTTTGCGTTTATCATACCAATTTAATTCTTCGCGACGTATAAAATAGTTTTAATTCACTGAAAAACCCAAAATTTGGAATTTATATGGCAACTTTTATGTACCAAATATATTTCGATATTCCAACCCTGGAATCAAATTTTAAATTTTTTTAGTTTTCAATACAAATTTAATTCTTTCTTAAGCGTAAAAAAAGATTAATGCACCAAAACGAAGCAAGAGTAGTGACTCTTTTGATACTTTTATGTGCAAAAAAAATCTTCGTTTTCCAACCCTGGAATCGAATATATAATTTTTTTGGTTTTTAATATCAATTTAATTCTTTCTAAAGTATAAAATAGGCTTAGTTCACTAAGAAAAAAACAAAATTAATAGCCTATATGAGTATTTTTACGCAACAAAACTATATCGATTTTCCAGCCCTGAAATAATTTTTTTAATATTTTTAAAATTTTACACAGATATATTTCTTCTTGAAGTATACAAATTTTTTAATTTACTAAAAGAACCAGAATTAAGAAATTATTTTGCCCAAACAAATTTAAATTTTCCAAACCTGGAATCGAATACATATTTAATTTTTTGTTTGTTTTTAGTACCAATTTAATTCTTCCTGATGTATAAAATGGGGTTTAGTTCACTAAAAAGAACTGGATTAGGCAGTTATATGGCTATTTTTATATAACAAACATATATTGATTTCCGAACCCTGGAATAGAATTTTTAATTTTAGTTATTTATTACACAAAAATAATTCTTCCTGAAGCATAAAATAGGTTTAATTCACTGAAAAACCCAAAATTAAGAACTTATATGGCTTCTTTTATGTACTAAAAAAAATTCAATTTCCGAACCCTGGAAGCGAAATTTTAACTTTTATGGTTTCTTTTTGCCATTATAGCTCTTAGTGAAGTATAAAATAGTTTTATTACGAAAAACTTAAAATTTTTAACTATTTTGGTCAGTTTCATGTACTACAAAATATTGCACTTGTCCAACCCTGACATCAAAATTTTAATTTATTTTTTAATTTTTTTTTTTTATTTTTTTTTAATTTTAATACTAATATGACTTTTTCCTAACTTCTAAAATAGTCTTAATTAGCAAAAACAAAAAAGAAAAACTTGAAAAAATTTTTGATTTCCCATCCCTGGAATTTTTTTTTTTTTTTAAATTTTTAATACAAATTTTATTCTTCTTAAAATATGAAGTAGGTTTAATTAACAAACAAATAAAAAACAATTGGTTTTTGCTAGTTAATTTTGTGTCCAGAAATAGGTGTAAGCTTCCCAGCTCTGGAACCGTATTTCGGACTTTTCTGAATTTCCAGTCTATTTAAGTTCATTTCCAATCCATCAGTCCAAGAATGAAGTCTCTAGCTCTCCTGGGGGCTTGGGAGACTCGATTTCACGTACAGACAGACGGACAGATGGACATCGCTCAATAGTCATCGTTATTCATAAGGATCCAGAATATATATACTTTATGGGGTCCCATATTAATATCGAGAAAATTTCAAACGGAATGACAAACTTATATATACCCTTTCACTTTTTTGTGAAGGGTATAAAAATCTGGTTTGTGTTAAAATGAATGAATAGCTGACTCACTGACTGACTGACTGACTGGCTAGGTGGCTGACTGGCTGCCTGGTAATATGAACAAATGAAAAACTGAATGAATAGTTTAAAAGCAAAGAACATTATTACTTGAACATTGAATGAAAAGACCATTGAAATGAAATAAAACATGATATAAAAAAAATTTGAAAAAAGGCATCAAACTATGCAAACAAGTTAACACAGACAAAGAGAGAACAACAATCGTATGAAAAGTTTTTAATAAGCTTTACAGCATGAGTACAAGCCAGTGTGTTTGCCTGGTCTCTGTTTTTGTGTTATAAAATAAATCAAAATATGAAACCAAAAGCTTCAAAGAAAATAATTTTGAAGAACCAAAAAAAAATCATGACATTTTGTTTTTTTTTTCTGCCTTTTGTAATATTTACATAATAATACGCTCATTTTTGTTAACCACATATAAATACAACAACAGCAGCAACAACAATAGTTAATAATAACAATAATACAGTCAAACACACTCCTTTACAAATGGCATTACATAACCGAAGGCGTTGTAGACAAACACATCCGGCTGTGACGGAAATAAGCCTTGACACATTCAACCGCATTGAATGTACCAACACATACAAATAGTTTCATGTCCGTTGGCAAATGTCACTTGTTTTGATTCATTCGCACATAGAAAATTTGCGGTTTTAGACAAACTTAAAAAGTGTCATGTGGCATTAGTGATGTGTGTTCTGTGTGTGTGTGTGTGTGTGTGAGTTTGTTTTCCTGTATAACAGTGCGTTTAGAAAATAACATTTACAATTATTACACAGTAACAGTTTCAACAACAACTTCGGTCCGTTCTCGTGTTATACGGTCCTGAAGGCTCCAATTTTTAAAGTGCCATGAGAGAGGAAGGCTTTCACCTTTTTACATTCAGATCTATTTTGAAATCATCTTGAGTTTTCAGTGTTAAGGGTTCATTACACCGGCCGACAAATGAAAACTTTTTGAACGTTGTTTGAATTTGACTGAAAAATTTCACCAAATTATAGGATTCTAAACACAAAAATACTTACAGATTTACCCCATCACATCAAGTTTTATTAAAAAAAGAAAAAAGCGTTTATTTTAAAATTTTAAGGAAAAATCAGTAATTTTATTATAAGTACATATATTTATATATTTATTAACAAAATATCAAGTATAAACATAACTGTAGGACTATTTGGAGTGACATCTTTTACGTTTAGTGACAAAGCTACGTCTGGGTGTTATTTTTTTATGAATATCATCGGTAATGTCACGTTTCAGTGACCAACAGTAATCAGCCATCATATTCGCATTCCATCGACCTTGGTACCTTTTTTCCATAGTTTTTATGTCTTGATGAAACCTTTCTCCCTGTTCTTCACTATAATCAACAAGATTATCAGGAAAAAAATCGATATGTGAATCTAAGAAGTGGAGTTTAATACTCATATTACTCCCTAATTTTTTATACTTATCTAATAAGTTTGCAACAATATTTTTATAGTCAGGGTGTTTTTTATTTCCTAAAAAATTGTTTACAACATCTTTGAACGCCAACCAAGCTTCTAATTCAGTAGCATTCATTGTTGCAACAAATTTTTCATCGGACATTAAAGATCTGATTTGTGGTCCATCAAACACTCCTTCTTTTATTTTAGCATCAGATAACCTCGGAAATTTTTTAGATAAATATTGGAAACTAGCATTGTTTTTATCCAATGCCTTAACAAACTGTTTCATCATACCAAGTTTAATATGAAGCGGAGGTAATAAAATTTTCTTAGGATCAATTAAATTTTTCCGTATAACATTTTTGGTTCCAGGTGTGAGATTTTTACGGGAATTCCATTCTTTTTGTACGTAGTGCTTTTCTCGCGCTCTACTGTCCCACTCACACAAAAAACAAGGAAATTTTGTGTATCCTGACTGCTGACCTAACAGCATTGTTATTATATGTAAACCTCCACAAAGCTGCCAACCGTGTTTTTCATATCCAATTTTATCTAGCAATGTTTCTAAATTTTCATAAGTCTCTTTCAAATGAACGGAGTGCGCAACTGGAACAGAAGCATACTGATCAGGGCTGCCAGAAATGCCGATTTATCGGCATTTTGACGATTTTTTACTCCAAAAATTTCAATATGCCGATTTGCCGATTTTACCCCTAAAAAATGCCGATTTTTTAATAATAGTGTGGAACATCTTTTATTATATAATTCTTCTTTTAATAACCATTCAATTGCCTTGTTGTAGCTGTGCACGAAATTCCGATGTTCCTTAGAAAATAAAACTTTAAAAGAAGGAATTCTTTATTCTAAAGATTATTTGAAAATGAAAAACTCTAATTGCGAAATAAATAACGATTTAATAAAAATGTCAAAATCTAATATATATGATTGATTTATGAAAACCACATTATTTCCAATTTTTGTATTATATTTACGAATTTTGTTCAAAAATTTTAGGATAATATTCTAAATTTTTAATTGTATATTGTAACTCCTATTTTAGAACCTACGAGTAGAGTTAATTTTTAGGAAATTCTGAAATATAATAGCAATATTTTGAAATACTATTGGAAAAGACGTATATATTTTAATTGGAACGAAGTTCCTTATGAGACGTTGCGGAGGGGTACCCTAACCGGGAAGAAACGTCCGTAACGTAAGATATTTTGTTTCTAACTCAATGTTTAAGACGTATGAGTAATACAATTCCATACAAACAAATATTAGTCATACGCAGCCGGGCCGTGACAGAATTCAATTTCGTTTGGGAACAAAACTGATTCTGTATTTTCGTTGATCGGCGAAAAGAAAAATCCTAATAAAAAATGTATACCCGAATAATTATTTTCTTTATACCTCGAATAGAACTTAAAATTAATATTTTTACAATAAGGAACTGCGTTCCTATCCGGTGTCCCACGACACCACACATCTTTTTTAATTATTTTATACTGTTTTATAAAAAGCAAGTTGATCTTATGTATTTTTTTTAAGTAAAAGTCATTCTAAATGAATAAAATAATAAATCCTTTCTTTTAAATTGCCAATTGGGAGATTAAACGAAACCCCAAAATAATTTCAAAACTTGTGAGGTGCAAAGTTATTGATCTGTACATGCTGTTTTATGTATAATATTTAATAAATTATATTGAATTGTTTTTGTTTATATGTCAAAATAAGTTTTTTAATTAATGCCGATTTTTTGCGGATTTTAAGAAATGAAAGTGCCGATAATGCCGATTTTTTTTGGGAAATTTGCTGATTTTTCACGAAAAATTTCTGGCAGCCCTGATACTGATTAGTATTGTGTAAAAGAACACCTTTTAAACTCCGCTTCGAAGAATCTATAAAAAGTCTCCATTCTCCAGGATTATATGGCGCTCCTAACTTGTCAATAAGATCAGGAATATTTATACAATAAACTAAAGATCCTTCCTGGTCAAAAAAAAAGGTACAAATTCTTCTTCACGTTTCCTAAACCAAGCAAAATGAGCATCAGGAGCTAACAAGTGTTTCGCATGAAGTCTAGACCCAAGAATTTGAGCAGATTCTTTAGAAAGGTTAAATCTCTTACTAAATCATTCAATTCGCCTTGAGTGATTGATTCAAGATTGGCTCATAAAACGCATTCGAATCTGGACGCTGTAAATTTTGTTCTGATGATGTTGAACTAAGATCAGATATTGAGCTTGGAAGAGGCACTGGGATTTCTGGACCGTGTGGCATCGGACGTGTAACTGAGGGTACATTTGCGTAGACTATCTTATTTTTATTTTTAGCATTAAAATCTTTTACATTTGTACAGCAAAAATAACAATCATCAATATAATTAGTCTGCTCTCTCCATAACATAGGTCTACCAAAAGGTAGAGATTGTCGTTTGCAGTAGGTCCACTGGGTCCCGCTAGGAACCAACCAGGTATTTGTTAAATTTTTCAGGTAAATGGAAATTGCAAAGAAAGTTGTAGAGTAAAATATGTTTAGAATTGCAAGTTTTATAACACTGATTTTTTCCGGCCAAAGGAAAAAATCAGGCTATTAAGGGTTAATAAGAAGTGAAATAAAACAAATGAAATAAAAGACGCAGTGCAAAAAATTTAACAAATAAAAAGTAAAAAAGTTTTTTACTTTTGTGTAGAGTTTGTTTTAAAAGGGTAATGGCAGAAGATAGCGAAAGCGAGTGGGTTCTGCCGGTGGAATCGGAATTAAGGACCGATAAAATTATTTTGAAAGGCTTCATTTTTAATTTGCAGGCATTGCCGGAGTTGTGGAACTCGTCGGCTAAAGCTTTTTTTTGGTTTTCTCGCCACATTTTTTTAATAAATGATGCGTAACGTAAATACTGACGCGATAAATATTGAACATGTTGCATACGCTCGAGATCCAGCAATCCATTAAAATGGATCGCGATCCAAATATCACAATATATATTGAACGTGTAGCAGTGCCCGTACAGACATTGGACCGCCTGCATGAAACTGAAACAATTGAATATATAATTACAGATTTTATTCAAACTGTAGTCATAAAGTCATACGTCATAGTATAATACCACGAAAATAGTGGGTGGGCAAATTTGAGATTAGGAAGTAACTTGATTTTGAACCACATTTTGCAACAAAGATTTGTTTATCTCATTTGAAAGATCGGATTTAGATCTTTCAAATGGCCCTAGAGAAAATAATCTAGCGGCGTTAAGTGACAAGAACGAGGCGGCCAATTAGCATCGCATGTGTGGCTTGTGGCGCCATCTTGCTGAAACCAGCGGCCACTGATGTCAACATTAGGCAATTGTGGCGACAAAAAATCGGTTATCATGGTTTTGGTAGAGCAGAGAATTCAAGGTGACGGCATTTCCTTGCTGACTTTCGAGAAAATACGGGCCAATGATGCCACCTGACCACACAGTAACTTTCTTTGGATTTAATGTCGCATATGGAGCTCCATATGCGACAATTTTGTTTCATAACCGCCTAAGTGAAAATGGGTCTCATCGCTAAAGATGATTTTGTTGAAAACTGCGTCTTTTTCATTTAGCTTTAATTCTTGAACGAGTAAAAGATGAAGACCTTTATGCAAAATGTTGCGCAAAGTGCTTCCCTCTGGTGATGCCCAATTGTTGCGAACTTCGACAAGTTCCGGATCCAGGCTCATTCTCAGCACTTTGCTGTATAAAGGCTATGTTTGCATCACTATGGCCACTACAAGGCGTATTGTTGTGGTCCATTGCCAGCAAGAGTATCGTAAACCTCAAGTTTAGGAATTAAATTACGCACAGTGGTCGCAGAAGGAGCCAGATTACGAAGAAAAGCAGCTCGAAGTGATATAGTACAATTTTCACGATTTTGATGATAAATTTTTTCAATTAAAACTCTTTGTTCAAACATGTAGCGTTCCATGGTCAAAATTTCCCAACTTTTTACTAAAAAAATGTTAAACAAGTAAAAACATTATATTCGACCGGGTCGAATCTCAAATACCCTCCAAATATTTAGTAAGTGAATTTAAGATGTTTAACTTGGTGGCACAGAGTTACTTTATATAATATCGTACGTCAACGCCCACTAAAGGGGGCGGGGTTCAAAAATATACAATATCATGTTTTCCACAGACGAAGGTATGGGCATTGCTAGACCGTCTTAGACTTCATCACTAATCAAGAATATACATATTTATTTTATAGGGTCAAATTCTCTTTGGAGGGCATAAAAACTGTATTTTGGCGGGGTCGCTCTGGCAAGGGCTGTGGGGGAAATATTTCGCCTTTGTCATAAAACTCTGAAAATAAATACTTGGGATAATTATATACAAAATTAAAATTTCTTTTTCTGATAGGGTCATTTACAGGGCAAAGGGGGAGAGGGGGTAGGGCAGAAACAGGTAGACATAAAACTCTAAAAATAAATGCTTGGGATGATTATACACAATATTAAAAAAAATTTTTATATATTTTTAATAGGGTCATTTAGCGGGCAAAGGGGGAGGAGGGGGTAGGGCAGCAACAGGCAGTCATAAAACTCTAAAGATAAATGCTTGGGATGATTATATACATAATTTAAAAAAAAAAATTTTTTTGGTAGGGTCATTTGGAGGGCAAATGAAGAGGAGTGGGTAGGGCAGAAATCGGCAGTCATAAAACTCTAAAAATAAATGCTTGGGATGATTATATACAAAATTTAAAAAAAAAATTTTTATTTAGTAGGGTCATTTAGGGGGCGCAGGGGAAGGAAGGGGTAGGGCAGAGTAGTACCAGGTTTCGTCTCAGCTTCGTCATTAAAGCTTAAAAATTTTATTTTTAAGGAATGTAGGCTTAAGTAAAACAATTTGTTAAATTTTTATGCTATTTTTGCCTATAATAACGCCCACTAAAGTGGGCGGGGTCAAAAAATATTTTTATTTTATTTTATGGCTCCAAGTTTAAGGCGTTGGAACGTATTTGACATAAAAATATATCATTTGCTTAACAAAATAACCAAAAAACTTTAAAAATTATGTTGTTTTTTCAGGGCTGGTTTAGTTCTTCTTAGGGGAACTTTTTTCCCTCTCGCCCGATTCAGCCCATCTTCGAACTTAACCTGCTCTAAGCTTCAAAATATATTTATGCCAAATTTCAATAGTCTAGCTCTTTTCGTTTGGACTGAATCGTGATTTCCACAGACGGACGGACGGACGGACGGACATGCTCAGTTCGTCTTAGATTTCATCACTGATCAAGAATATATGTACTTTATGGGGTCTGAGATGGATATTTCGATGCGTTACAAACGGAATGACAAAGTGAATATACCCTCCAAATTCTTTTTTGGAGGGTATAAAAATGACAGCACAACTCTTTACATTTCATTATTTGACAGCCAATTTATTTCCTTACCTGAAATTTTCCCACCCGTTATAGAATATCGTGGTTCGATTTATATTTTTAGAGTTATTTTATGACTAAACATTAGGACTTTTTTTGTATGCAGCATAAAAAAAATTTTAAGTTGTTGTAAAATAATACAACGTTGTAAAATAATGCGACCAAATAGCACACAGTGTGATTACGCCATTTATTTGATAACTTTTTTGTATGCAACGCAACAATTTTTTAAAATTGTTCTAAAATAATATGACTTTATGACAACATAACTAAATAGCACACTGTGTGAATATCCCAAATTTTATAGCGTCATTTTTCCGAATAATACTGATTGCATTAATAATTTTTACATATTATCTTAAATGACTTGCATTTTAATCAATTGTTCATAATACGCTTTCGCTAATACATCGATAGGCATTTTATTTTCAAATAAAAAAAATCGAAATATGTAAGAAAATCAATTATTTTTTTTTTTTTGGTAGGTCATTTACAGGGCAAAGGTGGATGCAGGGATAGCGCAGGGAAGGATCAGAGAACATCTCAGGTTTATCGTAAAAGCTTAAAAATTTAATTTTTAAAGAATGTAGACTTAAGGAACACAATTTGTTAAATATTTACACTATTTTCCAATGTAATATGTTACTTCAGCGCCCACTAAAGAAGGCGGGGTCCAGGAATGGATGTTCCAATTTTTTGGCTGCTAGTTCAACGCTTAACAAAATTATAAAAAAAACTTTAAAAATTATGCTGTTTTTAGAGGTTGGTTTAGTTCTTCTTAGGGGAACTTTTTTCCCTCTGGCCCTATTCAGCCCATTTACGAATTGGACCTATGCTATCCTTTAAAATTTATATATACCAAATTTCAAGCGTCTGGCTCTTTCGTTTGGACTATATCGTGATCTACACAGACGGACGGACCGACATGACTAGATCGTCTTAGATTTCATCACTAATCAAATATATATATATATATATATATGTATATATATATATATATATATATATATATACATATATATATATATATATATATATATATATATGTATATATATATATATATATATATACATATATATATATATATATATATATATATATATATATATGTATACTTCATGGAGTCTTAGAGGGATATTTCGCTGCGTTACACACAGAATGACAAAATAAATGTACCCTCCAATTCTTTATTTGGAAAATATAAACACAAGTTGAAGTGTATGAACCTAGACTAAAGGTATGTTCACACTTATCAAATATTTGCCCTGAAAAGCGTAACCACTAAATACTAATGAAAAATATTTTTCTTCAGATATGTGTTTATTTAGTAAAACAATTTCATACAAAACTAATAGACAGTGTCATGAATCCAATATTATGCGAGACTATTTCACTTAATAAATACATTTTTGAATTAAAAAGTTTTTTATTAGTGTTTAGTGGTTACGCTTTTTTGGGCAAATATTTGATAAGTGTGAACGAACCTTAACAAACACTGGGCAGAGACGTCCACTTAAAAACAGAATCATTTACATTAATTTGTAACATCAACATTAATCCATTTACTCTCGTGCCGTTTTTACACAATGATTATTACTATTGTTTTATTTTTTTATTTGTAGACTTTATAGAGTGAATAGCGCACACACACACACAGTGTCTCCCTTACAATCACTTATAATCCATACTTTTATTATCATAATGGTAAATTGTGCTATTGGCAATTTCTGGCTTAAAACTCATGCTCTAGTTCTTTATGTTGCTCTGTTTTTCTCTCACTCTTACACTCAAACTTATTTTATGTTTGGTTCCGTTACTTCCTGTTATTTTTATTTGATGAATGTGTGACTATTCCAACACTGCATGTATGTATGTATGGGTGTATGTTTGTGTATACAAGAGCAAGTGTTATGGGTTTTTTTTATACTCTCCAAAAAATAATTTTTGTCATTCCGTGCGTAATGCAGCGAAGTATCCCTCTGAAACCCCATAAAGTATATATATTCTTGATCAGTGATGCAATCCAAGACGATAGTCTTTAAAATTGAGGAGTTTTAAACTGCAATACAACAAAATCACTATTTTGTAAAGCTGTTAAAATCTACATCAGCACTAATGGTAAATATGCTTAATAGATTCATGTAAAAAGTTTTAGTCTCGTAAATGTTTATTTTAAATAAATGTGTCTGCATGTTGTTGTTGTTATTATATATGTATGTAATTTGTAAAATGTGTGAGTTTGTGTTAATTGTACACACGTACAATTTACATTTCTTGTAAACTTGTCGTAAGTCCTTCTGATTTGACTAATTGTTTGGCAAAATCTTTTGCAGTGTTGTTTGAAAATAATTAAAATCTTTGTTTTTACTTTGCAAATGAAGCTGCTGATGGCGATGAAAACTGAACATGAAATGGGTGTTTTTGTTATAAATGCAGACACTAATGCTAAAAATTTATTTATTTCTATAAACAAAATGTTACTATTCACAGAAGGCATTGTTTAACAGCATAAAAAAACGTATAGTTTTATGACATCAGATGTTGTATTCGTTTTATTGCTTAAAATGCGACTGATGTAAATTATGTTCAAATATGCCCACACAAATATTTACAAGCCAGCCTTCGACGATTTAGTTTAGTTTGGAACTCACATTTTCCTTCAGACAAATTATTTTTCATATTGTAAAAATTATTATTCGTTTTCGCAAACTTTACAAATATTATTCTCGGAAAATAAATTTCACTCTCAAAATTCATATACAACAATTTATTAAGATCGAGATCTTTTTATATTATTATTAAACATTTTATTTGTTAATATTCAATATTTCGTCATCAGGAATAAGCAATGGAATATTATATAAAAAAAGCTCATGCCGCCCTTTTTATACTCTCCAAAAACAGAATTGGAGGGTATATTCACTTTGTCATACCGTGTGTAAGGCAGCGAAATATCCCTCTGAGACCCCATAAAGTATATATATTCTTGATCAGTAATGAAATCTAAAACGATCTGAGCATGTCCATCCGTCTGTCTGTGGAAATCACGATGCAGTCCAAACGAAAAGAGCCAGACTCGTGAAACTTGGTATAAATATATCTTGAAGGATCGCACAGGTCCAGTTTATAAATGGGCTTAATCAAACCAGGGGTAAAAAAGTTCTCCTAAGAAGAACTAAACCAACCTCTAAAAAACAACAAAATTTAAAAAAAAGAAATTTTTGTAATTTTGTTAAGCAAATGATATATTTTTATGTCAGAGAACGTCCAATGCGTTAAAGTTGAAGATAATAATCAAATAAATTAATTTTTGGGCCTCTGCCCTTTTAGTGGGCGTTATTATATTAAAAAATTGTGTAAAAATTTAACAAATTGTTTTACTTAAACCTGCATTCCTTAAAAATAACATTTTTAAACTTTAGTGACGAAGCTGAGACGTAACCTGATCCCCCTCCGGGCACCCTTTTCCAAAAAAATTTTTCTTTAAATGCATACGAATTATAGTTTTTCAGAAGCTTTTTTAACTATGAAACTCCTTTCAATATAAATTTATTCAAAATAAACACGTTTTGGATAAAATTGTTTTACAACAACAACAAAAATTTATCTTTTGCAAAGGGGTACCCCTTCCCAAAAAAATTCGTAAAAGTTTTTTTTTCTTTAAATGCATGCGAATTATGGTTTTCGAAAAGCTTCTTTAACTTTGAAACTCCTTTCAATATAAATGTATTGGAAATAAACACGTTTCGGGTAAAATTGTGTTACAACAAAAAAAGTTTATTTTTTGCAAACCCTTTGCAAACGTACCCCTTTCCAAAAAAATTCGTAAAAATTTTTTTTCTTTAAATGCATGCGCATTATGGTTTTCGAAAAGCTTTTTTAACTTTGAAACTCCTTTCAATATAAATTTATTGGAAATAAACACGTTTCGGGTAAAATTGTGTTACAATCAAAAAATTGATTTTTTGCAAAGGGGTACCCCTTTCCAAAAAAATGTGTAAAAAAATTTTTTTCTTTAAATGCATGCGAATTATGGTTTTTCAGAAGCTTTTTTACCTATGAAACTCCTTTCAACATAAATTTATTGGAAATAAACACGTTTTGGGTAAAATTGTGTTACAACCAAAAAAAAAATTTTTTTAAATTGGTTTTCTGTAAATCATAGTTTTTTAGAAATTTTAATATGAATAAAAAGAGTTTTTATTTACTAAATATTTTCGAGGGTATATATAACGGTCGAATATAACGTTTTTACTGCTTTTAATTTACAATTTAAAGAAAAAATATTAAAAAATAGTACAATATTTAAAAAATAACATGTTCCACCCCTGATACTTATTTTAAAGCTGTTTTCTCTAGGAAATCTATTATTATTTGTATTTGAAATGAATATAAAAAGAAAAATCTGTGTATTTAAATGTTATTTAGCTAAAAACTATTCTACATATAAACTTCTCCTTAAAATGAATTTTGATCAGTTTTTTAAATTTCCCTTTAACGTATGTATGATTAATAAAAAATAATATAAACGTTCAACTTGCCACATTCATTACACATACGCTTAGTATGACGTTGTTACAAAAAAAAAGGAAAAAATCATCTAAAACCATTTATTCCACATAAATATTTTATCAATATTTTTGCCAAACTAAGCCATGTTCCATTTTCTCTATAATTTATATTCGCAAATGTATGCACAAACTTATTGTGTGTTCATTTGTGTGTGCATTTATTTTAAACTAAAAACGAAAACCAACAACAACAACAAAAACTCGAATAATATTGTGCTATTGTTGTTCCCTTGGATAAACGTTGTTCAATTGCATTTTATTGCATTGTTATAGAGTTTTCATATCATGGTAACTATTGTTTTTTTTTTAAATATCTGGCTTTAGTGTAAATCCCCGTCTTTTTGGTGCCTGTCTGTTTTAGTGTTGTTAAGTGGCTTCATACGCAGAGAGAAAAGTTTCAACGCAAATGATGTGAAATTATTCCATAATTTTAATTTAAAATAGTTTGTAACAAGAAAATATGAGAAATAAATTTATTAATAACAAAATGAGATTAACAGCCATAAAATAAAAAAAATTATGTATGAATTTTTATTAGTCGAACTTTCTTATGTAAATTGTTAATTTTATCAACGGGCTTAAGTTCGAATCTGCAAGACTGCAAACCATTTTTATTATTTTATTAATAAATGAATTTGTTCAATCTATTTTATTAATTTATATTAAGATTGGAATATTAAGAATATTTTTTCAATAATTATTGAAAAAAATGATTATAATCATCAAACCAGCAGAACGGATCAGTAATGATTTCGAGGCCGCTACGCCATCTCATCAACGTTCTTTGTTCAATCTTAATATAAATTAATTAAATAGAATTTGAACAAATTCATTTATTAATAAAATAATAAAAATGGTTTGCAGTCTTGCAGATTCGAACTTAAGCCCGTTGATAAAATTAACAATTTATAAAAAAAAATTAATTTTGGGAATCCGCCCCCTTTAGTGGGCGTTATTACATGCAAAAATAGTGTAAAAATTGAACAAATTATGTTTCTTAAGTCTTTAAAAATAACATTTTTAAGCTTTTATGACGAAGCTCAGGCGTAACCTGATTCTTTTCTGCCCTATCTCCCTCCTCCACGTTTGCCCCCTAAGTGTTCCTATTAAAAAAAAAAGATGGGTGGTGTCGTGGGACACCGGATACGAACGAAGTTCCTTATTATAAATTTATTAATTTTAAGTTCTATTCGAGGTATAAAGAAAATAATTATTCGGGTATACATTTTTTATTGATTTTTTTTTTTGTCGACCAACGAAAATACATACTGTCTGGCCCACGTTATCACTCGATATCGTGCTGTCGAATAAATATATTTAAAACAAAATTTTAGAATTTGTTGTTGTTTGACATGTATTTACACGACAGAACGATATCGAGTGACATCGTGGGCCAGGCAGATAATCAATTTTGTTCCCAAACGAAATTGAATTCTGCCACGGCACGGCTGCGTATGATTAATATTTGTTTGTATGGGATCGTATTACTCATACGTCTTAAACATTAATTTAGAAACAAAAACTCTTACGTTACGGACGTTTTTTCCCGGTTAGAGTACCCCTCCGAATCGCCACATAAGGAACTTCGTTCCAAAAATTGTTTCTACACTTAATTACCCCAAAAATGTACTTTTTAAGTTTTTACGACAAAGGTGAGATGAGTCCCCCACGGCCCTTCCCGGAGTAACCCTGTCAAAATAGGGTTGTAAAATTTCAAACTATTAAATTTGTAAATGTAAATTAATTAAGACGAGCAAATATAATCCTTTCTAATATACATTTCCTATAGCGTTTAATAAGATTACAGATCTGCAACTGTTCGGCGTTCGAAATCATTTTCGGAAAATAGTTCAGGTCTTAAGCAGCTCAGAACTTTAATAGGGGATTTCGAAAGCTTTAGAGATGAACTATAATATTTATCTACGAATGTATTTTTTCTCTCTGTGCATGGGTACAAGAGACACAATTGCTAATAAAAATGAACATTTTTCGCATATATTGTTGTTTTGTAGCACGATTGTTCTCCTTTTTTTGTCAATATTATCCTGTAGCGTCGTATATTCTATTTCAAATTGTAAATGTCGTTTAGGGACTTAAATGTTAGGGAATGAACTTTGTTTGCCAGTGCATCACAGTGCTTTGTATTTATATGCATTTTTAGGTATTTGCCAACTCTTAACACTTATTTGAAGATTTGCGTATTTTGCCAATTTTATCTCGTGGCATCGTTGCATGCATGTGCGTGCTCAAACCGTTGAGTTGTTGGCAATACATATTTTAAAGAGAGGATTTGCTAATATGCACGTATACACATACATCATGCATGGAGAACATTTCATTTTAAAATGTGCTAAACTGATGAGACATTCTGATAACATCTTCTTTAAGGACTTGTAAAACAAATACTTAATAATAATATTAGAGTTAGTGGTTTTAAATAGTAAACTGCTGCTATAAAATAAATTCTTACACTTGATTAAACATGCCTGGGAACCAAAGTACTGAAATACATGCATTGCTTTGCCTTTCAAAAATTTTTATGATAAACAAGTAAAAACGTTATATTCGACCGGGTCGAATTTTAAATACCCTCCAAATATTTACTAAGTAAATTTAAAATGGGACAGCGTTCCTTTAAGACATCTCTGTACCCAATTTTAAATCTCTATTTTGACGGTGTCATTCTGGGGAGGGCCGTGGGGGAGACATTTCACCTCTGCAAGATCAGACATCTCAGCTTTTTATAGGCTTAAGGAATATACAAATTGTTCAATATTTACACTATTTTTGCATATAATATCGTACGTCAACGCCCACAAAACGGGGCGGGGTCCAAAAACAGACTACATCATGTCTTCCACAGACGAATGTATGGGCATTGCTAGACCTTTTTAGACTTCATCACTGACCAAGAATATCTATACTTTATGGGGTCCAATTATTTTGGAGAGCATTAAATCTGAATTTTTGCGGTCTCTCTGGCAAGGGCCGTGGGGAAGACATTTCACCTTTGCCATAAGACTCTAAAAATAGATATTTGGGATAATTAAATGTAAAATTTATTATGTGATTGGAGATAAATATGCCGAGTTAAACATGTTTTGACGTAAGCAGTTACGAAACAACGTAGTTAGCTGTGAAGTTATATACATATGTTGACGTAACGAAATGGCAAACAGTAAAGTTTTTTTATGAAAATCCATATTTAAAAAAATTTTTGAGCATTTCGTGAAAATATTTACAGGCCATGAGAGTGTGTGTGATCTTGGGAGGGATTTTGCTCCAGTGGCCAAATAAGGAGTTGCCATGCATTGCCAGTACATACAATATTATGTATGGGATAGAAGACACTCCCATAATCATTTTGTACGTAACTATGGATTTTCATACAAAAAAAAATTCACTGATTGCCACTTCATTGCGTTATAACGTATTTAACTTCACTTCGTAACTGCTTACGTCAAAACATATTTAACTCGGCATACATATTTACCTTCACACACATATAATTATTTTTAATAAATTTTATTTTTGAAAGGGTCATTTAGGGGGCAAAGGGGAGTAGAGCAAAGGGGTACAAGGTTACGTCTCAGGTTCATCATTAAAGCTTAAAAGTTTTATTTTTAAGGATTGTAGACTTAAGTAACACAATTTGTAAAATTTTTACACTATTTTTGCATATAATAACGCCCATTGAAATGGGCGGAGTGCAAAAATTATTTTTTTTTTATTTTATGACTCCAAGTTTAACGCGTTGGACCTTTTTTGACATAAAAATATATCATTTGCTTAACAAAATTACAAAAGAAAAACGTTAAAAATTGTTTTTTTAGAGGATGCTTTAGTTCTTCTTAGGGGAACTTTTTCACCTCAGGACCGATTCAGACCATTTACGAACTTGACCTGTGCTAACCTTCAAGATATATTTATAGAAAATGTCAGGAATCTGGCTCCTTTCGTTTGGACTGAATCATGATTTCCACAGACGGACGAACGGACAAGTTCAAATCGTCTTAAATTTCATCACTGATCAAGAATATATATATATATATATATATATATATATATATATATATATATACATACTTTATGGGGTCTCCGTTTGATATTTCGCTGCGTTACAAACGGAATGACAAAGTGAATATACCCTCCAATTCTTTTTTGGAGGGTATAATAAAATCAAATTGTGTAAAAAGGACTTCAAATTAATAGGTTTTTGTGTACATATAAATTTCATTAATACAAAGTGATTTACCTAATTAAGGCTTTATTGAACTTAAAAACATAATATAAGGATACTTGCAACTTGTACACAATTAACATTCTAATACACTTTATTTTATTTTTATTATCTGTTTGCTTCCAACTCCATTTCTTGCACATTGTTGCTGGACCACCAAGACGTGATATAAGCTCTTAGACTAGTTAAAGCCAATATGGCATTCGCATCTACTTTCTGGTCATAGAGTGACTGGCAATAGTCTTGCATTGAAGAACAACCAGCGCCGCCATTTTCGAAAATCGATTCTAACGGCAATACCAAAGAGTTGAAATGTTTTTCGGCGCATGACAGTATTTTGGTCAATTGTTCGGATGACATTGCCAAATGTAGTGAAGATTGTATGCAAGTCTTGTTTAAAATATTCATTAATTTAGCGAAATGATTTGAGGTTATGCGAGGCGATATTAAAGGCGCAAGATGCAAAATTAATCTGTGCATCTGCAGTAAAATATGAGTGAAATTATGGAACTGTTTTTCATTGGCCTTGACTGCATACCACAGATTATTTATAATGCTTATTAGACCTTCAATAACATCGAATTGATAGAATTCTATGGAAGTGACAATGGAACTCAGCCACGGCAGCACGCCGATGTGTTCAATCATAATTTTCGAGGAAGCAGGTATCTTGACACAAGACGAAAATACTGAAAGTATTTGTAGATTTAAATCCAAGGTCGACATGGTGCTGCCATAGAAACCCATTAGCACTTTGAACGTATTAGTGGAGACGAGTAGAAACAAATCAGAGCTGGATTTGACGCCATGTTTAATTACTTGCACTATAAATTGTCGGAATTCCTGATGTTCTACTTCGGCTGAATAGAATAAAACATTGAACTCGGGTATGCACTGAAAATTAAAGCTGGCCTTCAGCCTCAAGTACATGGTAAGCTGTTTGTAGAGCAAATGTGTGGGATCTGTGGTGAGATTAAATGTTTTGGCCACAAATAAAGCTGGTATATAAGATACTCTCGGAGTACCAGAATTGGATTTATGTTTCATCCAAGAGTTTCTTAGATCATTAAGACCTGACTGCAGATTTTCGTAGGCCTGTATCCATAGAGGCTTTTCGAAGAATTTACTATTTTCAAAGTGGTTGCGATAACGCAACTGCACACAGCCCGCAGCTTGGCGCATTTCTTTATCTTGAGACGACAGAGCGGCAAAAGTTAAAGCCAAAAGACCATTTTCTACTGGTCTAGCGGGATGGGCATAAGACTCAGCCGCAAAGCACATGGACATTAGAGGTACAAAAAAGGCAGGATCATAGCACTGCTCATAGATTTCAGACCGTTTGGGACACAGACGCATTTCAGTTTCGGCAATTTCCGTTACGCCCAATTCCAGTTTCTGCTCCAAACTATTGGCTCCAAATTGCCAAGCCTTTACAAAAGGATTTTCGAACTGTACCTGCGGCAGTTGCTGCAAAGTGTCCAATTTACGCCAAATGGGAAAATTCTCTAGAGTATATTCGCATAGCTGGCGATCCACCAGAGACATGACTTGTTGTATGGAGGTTTCTTGTTGGGTTAATTTTGCTCTTTCCTCATCGGCTGCCATAAGAGCGTAAAATGCTATAGCACTTTCACCCCAAATGAAAGGACGGTATTTGGCCAAGCCGCAGTCATAGTATTCAAACAAGTTTAGCAAAGCCAAACAATAACGATCGGATTCATATAATTTGGCCTGATATGCTCCCAGAATAGCAGATATCTGACTTTCTTGCAGAGATAGGGGTGCCTTTTTGGCCATCACATACAGCAAATGTAAAACCTGAGTTTTTACCGCAGATTGTGGCGGCTTCGTTAGGATAATGTCATAGAATTTGGAATGACTAAATATCATTTCGTACAACTGACTGCATTCCATGTTGGCAGTAGAGTCTGCAAATTCTTCAGTATAATCATTATACAAGTTATCTGCCAAAAATGCCAATAATTTCAATAACAAGCCATTAAATTTATCATTAACATCAACTTCCACATCAGAATCACTGACATGCATGCCAGTTTTCAAGCAAGATTTACAAAATTGCAACCACTGCTGGGATTTTAGAAGCTTGGAAAAATCAGGCAGCGGCGGCGGCGCCGACAATTGCTGTTCACCGGAGTCTTCATTATTGATTTTATTTGCCTCAAACAAATCCCTGCCGTATGTGAACCAATTTTGCAGTTGATAGCATATCAATTCCAATTTCTTTTCATTCAACTTTTGCATTTTCAGATCCAAAACCATCATTTGCACTTGTAGCATTATAAAGTTAACAAATATTGAAGATTTTTGCTTCAACTCGCTGTTTAGAAAAGCCTTTTCGTATATCTTAAATATAGTTCGCAATTGAAAGGTCTCTATGTGTTCAAACTTAAATTGTTTGTTGCAAAAATCTTTGCATTCTGTTAACGGCATACAAAGTTCTATTAATTTCAAACTGGTATTAACATGTTCCTTGTAAATCATGCCCGCCTTTAAAGGTTTCTCAATAGTTCTCATGAAACCGTTTCTATAACTTTGATAGACTTTTGACAAAATTGCTGCATCCAATTGTAGGTTTTTCTTAAAAGCCAAATCTATTAAGGGATACATCAGTTCCTTTCTATCAATTTGCTTTTCCAAATTTTGCTCAAATATTGCATTATAGTCATCATGACGCTCAAACACCAACTCGGCCAGTTTTATGCAGGATTTTGTTAGTTTTCTTTCATTGAAAAAGCTTTGAAAGAATTTACTATCCAAATCTTTAATGTGTTGATGATTTACCAGCAGGAAATTATAGAAAGCCTCTTCTAAGAGTTCCACATTAAAGTCTCCCGATAGTTTTTTGAACAGGTTGCAGTAGAGTTTGTCAAATTTTTTTATAAATTCTCTACATTTAATGGCTTTTTTCAAATCAGCTAAACGTTGCAAAACTGTTGCCAATAAGGAGTAATAAATTGTTTTCTGATTACCGTTTTCAGCTAGGAAAATATCTTTGTAGGTCAAATTGTCCATTAGCAACTTTAAAATTTCCACACAATGTTCACTGGATAATTGGAAAACTTTTATGATAGTAATAAACTCCTCGAAATGTTCCGAATTATGTTTGATCTCTTCTTTGGAGTTCAAAGAAATGGCAACCGCTTTAACCAGTTTCAACTTGAAATTTTCCGCATATACATCAAAGTTTTCCAATTTGTTACAATGTTGTGTTATTAAATTGATAAAAATTAAATAATTTTTATACGATTCTTTTACGTTTTCCACTGACATCAATTCATTCGACTTCAAACCATTTAATCTGGCACCATATATGTATTTCAAAAGTTTGTGTATAAATAACTCGTTATTCAAGCCGTCAGCGTCATCAGTTAATAGTGTCAGCTCTTTAACATAAAACTTTAATATCAAGTCTAAACATGTATTAACAAATTCGGCCGACCTTTGCGCCTGTTCTTTTGTTAGCATTTGTTTCTCTTGCAACTGCTGTACTGCAAAGAGTACATGTTGCACATAAATCATCATCAAATGAGGATTTTGTATCAAACGAGTAAACTTTTTCACATTGCCTTTGTACTCCAATTCGCAAGCATCATCTTGTAATTTACTTTCGAATATTTGTTCGAAATCGTTAGTACCAAACAGTATTAAAATCTGTATGTCCTTTAGACAAGGTATGCTATTGCACGTTTTTGTTTCTAAAAATAGATTATTTTCTTTGCAAGGTTTCTTTTCAAGCCAGTTTTTCATATACGGCAGCATGGCTTTAAATTGTTGTTTATATAAACTCATGGCGCTTTCGGCTGATGGATAATAGTGGAACATTAGGAAGCAAACAGTTTCTAAATATGTACTTAAAGGTGGTTCAATTTCTACGCCCTTATAAATTAAGGGCATTAACTTGCTTATATTTAAGGTCTCGACATAGGCTTGCACCGATAATCCTTTTTCGATATTTTCAAAAAGTGATTTTAAATTTTCGGTGTTAGTGTCAGGCTCTACCGATTTGGGAACTTCAACGTTAGCTTTGGTCACCTGTAAAGAAAAGCTATTACCTTTTTTAAATCAAATTTGAATAAAACCAAACCCACCTTCAAAACTTCATTAAAGACTTGAGCCACTACATTCACTGTATTAACATCGGCAAATTTTAATGATTGCAGCCATATATCAATTTCAAATTCACACGATTCAAAAATTCCGGTATTTTTAAATATTTTTCTAAGCAAAGCACCTGCCTCGCGGCTAACTTCGGTTTCTCCAAACACAAAAGCCTTGATGAATGATCTTAAAACACTGCTAAACCTTTCTTTTTCTGGCTCCAATGCTTTGGGGAACAACAACAATATGGTTTTTATTGCCTTCATTTCCAATTTGATGGTAGTTTTTGTGTTAGCCTTTACCTCTATAGTTTCATCCTCCTCGTGTGCATAAAGTGGTCTAAGCAGCTCCAAATAGTCCAATATCACCGAAGTTTTATTGACAAATGAACGATTCTCTTGACATAAAATCAATATCAAATCCAAAGCTATATCAAGATGTGCTAAAACATCTACATCGGCTTGGGATCTTAATTCGATGGACGTATTTAACGACAACAGAATATTTTCCATGGTAGGAAAATTCATTAGTAAATGATTTAAAATATCAAACTTAAAACGTCTCATGGAATTGGTGCTTTTATTTTGTTCTCTTTGATTAATAATCTCCATATAGTTGGTGTATTGTTGAAACATGGCTAATAGTAAACGATTGGCGGCCAATCGGTGTTGGAAGTTGTTGTGAAATAATATTTTATGACCATTTATATGCACCAATGATTCCACTGGCAAACAAATTTCTTTAATCCAAAACGTGAAATCAGTTAGAGTTATCTTATCTAGCGCCCCCTTGAGATGACGTGGATGACAAACAGTTATAAGTTTCGTTAAGAAATCAGCGGCCTGAGTCCAAAACCGGAAACCCGTACGTAAAGGATTAATTATACCGGCAAAATTTCTTACAGAATTACGGAACAGATCAGGGCAAGATTCAAGCATTTTCATTACCAATTCCGTTTTACGTTCATCTGTCCAAGGAAAACGCACATATCCCATAAGTTGACCTAAAAATGACAAAATATAGCAAATTAAAGTGGAAAAACGTTTTTTCTGATTAGCAAAAAAAATCAAAATTGTGTCAGACATAAATAATTTGACTTAAGTAAACAAATAATGTGCAGAGGAAAACACAATCAAAAGACAAAAGAGAAACTCCTGATTCTATTTGATTGATTAGGGAAATCAATCAAATAGAATTAGAATAGAATTACACATTTTGCTTGTGTAATTCTCAATTCATTTTTGGCAGTTTATGTATAGCTGAGCGGTTTTGTTATTTTCGAATCAGTCTACTGATGAGTTAGTGTAAGAACCAATTAAATGCAGGGATATAGACATACTTGACCACATAACAAAAAAAGCATTAATTTGAAGGTATAACTATATTTCTTAACAGTATGCCTAGCAACATGAGCATTAGAAACTTTTGACTGATATATTCTTTTACGAAGTTTACATTTTCTAACACGTTCTAGAATTGAAGTGGTCCCAATTAAGATTGGTATTTATTACTGACAACGTGCTGAAACATAAAACACAATATGTCGGCTAAAATAAAATCACATTTCCAATTCATGTCTACAGTTCTAAAATATAAAAAACACATGAATACGAGCCATATAATATACAAAACCTACAAATCATTAAAGGTACAGCTAAAAAAAACATTGGATATATTAGAGAAGCACAAAAGATACCAATTAATATATGTATATGAATTACTTTTCACAAAGGGTAAACTAGCCCATCCTCGAAAAAAAAATTAAATTTCAAAAACATATGCATTAATACTTGAAATGGAATGTTCTTTCAGCAAGCTGTAAAATACAAACCAAGCAACATCTATTTAGCAGAACAATATTTTTCTGTACATTATAATTTCCCTTGATTTCTACATGCACACGAAATTAATATTATTAATACATACTTGTAAAAATATTTGTTGAAATTACCTTGAATAGTGTTATGTTTCTGACGGAAAAATTTTATGGTATCAAATGCTATACCGAACTTCCGTGATGTTAATAAAACTAACAAAAATTCATGTACCGCCTTTGAAACAGCTTCCTTTTCTTGGTGATTTATTAGGTTTTCCATTTGGTCAGCATTCAGTTTTTTCACATCATCCTTTTTACCAGAATGTTTTGCTGCAAAGACGCGTGGACCCATCCAGTCATAGAGTTGAATAAATGATTTACAGCACTCCAAATCAAAAACATGAATTTTTTTTGTTTTAGAAATTTCTGGGCATTCCAAAATATATTGCTTTAAGCTACTTAAAACGACACAAACTGTAACGGAATCGTCGTAAACAAGACCAGCTGCTAAAGCTCTTATAAGGGAACTTCGATCGAGTATATTGCGAATAAGTAGTGTATTGCCATCCACTAAGTAAGACAGGACGAAGTGTATAAAACATTTCCGAACTGTTTCCAAGTTGCCATCGGTCTGTTGCTCTAAATCATATTGGGTGTGCGAAAGGAATTGCGTTATATTTTTCACATTCGATAGAATGTCGTAGGAAGATAGCACTTGGCGACCTAATTGAGGTTCTACGCACACAATGGCTGTTAATAATTTTAAGGCCACTTTGCGATGATTAAGCTGTGCAGATTTCAAAAGTAACTCAATTATGGGACCATGCGATTTAAGAAAGTATCGCGAAGCATGCACTGCTGATTCCATATGAACACGCTGATTGCTAAGAATTTCCATTATGACGTACTGTAGAGCTTCACATATATAGGCAATATGCAGGACATTGCTCTTGTCCACTCGTTCTAATGCCTCGGCAAATTCCAGCGGTTTGCCACGCTTTTCTATATATTTGGCGACAGTTTTTGGCCGATTTTGACACAAGTGTAGAAAATGCCGTAGCTCTAAAAAAGTTTATACAACATATATTAATGCGAGCTTTATTGTGATTAATTCTATAAACACCTGTTATAAACTTGTCTCCCCTCAATTTTGCGCGAAACTCCATCATTTTGAAGTCATTGGAAAACTTTACGTCATTTTCCTCAGCATGAAAGGCCGGCACACTGCTATTTATGGGGATTTTGATCGGTGTTAAAGATTTTTTCGATTGCTTTTTTGGTACCACTTCAGCGTCGTCATCTTCTTTCGGAGCGGTTTCGTCATGTTTTCTTTTTCGTTTGTTTTTAACTTCGACAGCCATTATTCCAACAATTAGTTATTTAAATGTTTAAAATTAACTGTATAAAATAACCAAACTATAGCAAATTTATTAAAATTTATTTTTGCAAGATTAGATGTGCACGTGTTGCGTTATTGATTGCTTTTTTGGAAGAAGCAAAAATCAAAATAAAGAAAATCAAGATAAAATGGAAAAGCATAAAAGTGCTACCAGAGTGCTTTTTTAAGATGCCTATTGCGGTCCTTATCCCATAGTTGTTATTTAATCATATATTATATATTATACGATTAGCAGCATAATGCGGTCGCAACACTTTGCGATCTGTTGTACAATCGATGACCAACCATACGTCTAACGCAGCAATTGGTCACAAGTTGATGAAATTCGTGATTTCGCCTTGGCTTGTTATAAATCGGCTGCTCCTGATATATAAATTACAGAATTAAGGGTCCGACAGACATCGTTCTCCTTGCACAGTTTTAGTCGTACGGTTGAAACTGTACGGTTAACACTGGTAGTGTGTGGGTGAAAACCGACGTTCTTTTGGAACATGCAAAAAAATTTGTCGCGTCTTGATTTTAACCGTCGGTTTTCACACCTGTTCGTTCAAAACTCCTTGTGTGTGAGCCAAACAACAAAGAATGACAGCTTTTGCCTCTCTTTCGGGCTTACATACATATGCATAAATTTTTTTGTTTTGTTTTGATTATTGCGAAGAAGAAAAGAACGTATAGTGTGTGTGCATGGTCGTTGTACGTGTTAACCCGTACAGTTTTACCCGTTCGATTAAAACTGTTCAAAAGAACGAAGTGTGTGCCACCTTTACAGCATGATACAGTATGCTGACGATAATCAAAACTTATTTATTGTACTGCAAAGTTTGCATCATAAGTTCGGCAGTATGAATCCCGTCACTTGAAGGAGTTAAAGGTTTGTCGTAGCGTCTATGCTCTGCATTACTTTAAATAATATTTTGTGATCATAAAAGCGCTTCATTGTTATTACTACTACATAATAGTATTTTTTGTTTACAAAAGTATATCTTTCACGCATTCCATAATCGTTACAGATAAGTTGCAAGTTATCAATTTTTAAATAATTCTAAATCAATTGACCTTTGAACTTCTTAATTTCTAATAAAACGAAACCAAAAGCCCCACAATTTTAACATAATCCGAAAAAGCAATAATAGTATTTAATGTAAAGCAACGTATCCAACCATCACCAACTGCCATTTTTCCACAACAAAAACGAACGTACGTACGTATATGCTCAAACTTAGTTTGCAATGAATTTTATAAAATTCAAAAAGCTTTTTGGAAAATTTATGTTGGTGAATTTTCGTTTACGGGTAATGTTTTTATTTCTTGTGATATTGTGTATAATTGGAGTTATAATCACTATATATAAAAAGCATGACATACGTTTATGCTTCGTTGACTCTCATTCTACAATACAAGACGAAAACATCTACGAACGGGGTTTGGAAAAATTGGAAGATATTTTGCAGGCCAAAATAAAACCGGAACCAGGTAAAACTATATTTTTTCATGAGACTTCTTGTCCTAGAAAACAAGTCGACAGCTCCTCATCCGCAATAACGATCGAAAAATCTGAAAGTTTTCATTGGAATATCGTTAAATTAAATGCTAGACAAGCATGTGCTATTGAATCAGCAGCATTACACAATCCCAATTCAAAAGTATTTGTACTGTTTGCTAGTCCGCGGTATAAATATCATAATAACGGTACCAGTGAAAGTAAGGGCAATGGAGACCTGATAGATGCCATATTATCATACGAAAACGTATACATAAGAAATCTCAACTTATGGACATATGCAGCTAACACACCTATCTATGATTGGCTAAAAGATGGCAAATTATTTAAATCAAGGTAAAACACATACGTTAAGTTATTTATTTGTAAAAATAAATTTTATTTCGTAAATTAATTTTTCACTACAAACAAAACTGATTTTCTCCAGCCAAACAATTTTTCAATGTTGAAAATTATTTAACAGGCAATTTAATTTTGTTAATGAATTTGGTCAAATTAAAGTTTTATATTAAGAGTGGAATCAAAGTATATCTATATATACTTTGAGTGGAATATTTTTTATATTCATCAAACTAACAGAACGGATCAGTACTGATTTCGAGGCCGCTACTCCATCTCATCAGCGTTCTTTGTACAATTTTTCCACTTGTGAAGGTGGTACTAGTCAGTAGGAATATTTACTATTTAACCAATGTTTCCACGAAAAAAGATGCCCACACAAAAAATTAAATCAAGAAGAAACAACATTAAAATAAGTAGAACTAAGTTTGTTTTGTTTATTTTAACAATTTTCAAACTTCCTATTTTAAAAGGAAAAGAATTATTATTGTTTTAAAAGGAAAACTACTCATATGTTCAACAAAACAATTAAAAAAAAAGAATTGATATTATGAAGTAGATCTGAATTAGTTTATTGTTGCCAAATATAATTCAAGTAATAAATGAGAATTCTTCTTGTCCTTTATCATCTCAAAACCTTCAGTTTCTGATACAGCCTTGCTGTTTTTTGAAATAAAGTCAATTGTGTCCTTTTTTAAGGTCCCAGCGCTATACAGATCAGCTAGAATCAATATTTCCGCAGCATTTACAATGTCTAAATTTTTAATAAGAGCTCTTTCACATCTTTTTTTTAATTCCGGTAAATCATATTTTTCACTTGCAGCCAAGAGCCCATGGGGCATTTTAGTTAAATTTTCCACATCATCAGTATACATATAAAGCAAAACTTGCTCAAAGACTTCAAACTCAATATCAGTTATAATAACTTTGTTGGATTTAGCCTCTTCCGATTCATTATCAAACATTGCCGCAAACACTTTACTACGACTGGTTAATATTGCTTTGTGCGCATGCGTTTCACGTCCATCCACAACTATTGTAACATCCCAATACTTTTGGGATTTCATGAGTTCCAATAGACAACAATTTAATGTGAATCGCTCCATTCCCGGAACTGCGTTTGTTTTTCTATAATTCTGAAAATATATTACGCACATTATTGAAGCAATTCCTCCGGCTAACAGACACCTATTATAGTTATAATCATCGTAAAGCATAAGTTCCGTAGAAGTATTGTCTTGGTTTAAAGTCACACTATCGAAAGAAGTCTCCGAAAATTGAACAGTTGGACATAATTTAACTAAAACATGCCACATGTTGTGAGTCGTACTCTGTAAAACAAATCTGCAGGTTCTTTCAAAACAGCTATCACCACCAATATTTAATACACCGACGAATTCTTCGTCATTAACAATGTTATCAAACTTAAATGTCGTTGATGTTGAGAAAGCGTCTGTTTCGCTGCAATGAAAATTGGGAATCTTCCACTCATAACTAAAAGAATTTGATACCGTATCCATCGTAAGGCGCAACTACACCGTTCTTAATCAAATGTACAAATAATAGACTAGCGTTCCTGTGGAGCAAGCACACTAGGGTTGGCAACAGAATACAGATTAAAATTGCTAAATCGCCCATAAAAGGCTAAAATTAAGCATGTACCCCCTCTACTACAACAATTTACTAGAGCAAAAACACGTATTTTGTTGCTGGAACATAGTCAGCTTCTTGTCAAAATCGCATAAGCAGGCTTGCCATTTTAGCACTTTTAGTGTTGCATTTAGTACCTATTTTTCTAATATCGGGGAGAAGGTAGATATTTTTTATAGCTATTTTAAACTTACTTCACCGACTATATTTTTGCTACAGGGCCGACGAAGGAGGTTGCTATTTCTCTGCTTTTACTACATGATACTGGTCATCGCTGCCAGTTATATTCAGTGACCCGTGTCATGCCTTCATCACTGAAACTGGCTGACAACAACTAACGCAACCATTCCCTAATGTTGATCAGAAGAATTGGACACAATATTCAAGATTGATCACGAAGTCAAACTCGGGATCCTCCGCTTCATAGTTTTGTGCTATCTTCAGCCAACAGCGCCCTCAATGTGATTCAATTAATGAAAATCTATTTAAAGAATTATCATATCTTATATTTTGATAAGCCGCCTTGAAAGCAGCAATATATGTGGTTTGTTTACAAACTTTTGATATTAGCCTGGTATGTAACCGATAAAGCACAAATGGTATAAAATGCAAGTATGTATTTAAACTTGAAATTGTTTGAGCTAAGAAGGGCTGCCAGATATTTTTCATCGTCCTCCCCATATTAGAAAAATCCCTTGTTGAAACTAGGGAAACAAATTTCATAATGATTTGTTTGTGAAGATGTTTTTTTTTATACCATTCACAAAAAAGTGAAAGGGTATATATAAGTTTGTCATTCCGTGTGTAATTTCTTCGATATCAATATGGGACCCCATAAAGTATATATATTCTGCATCCTTATGAATAGCGATGATGATTGAGCGATGTCCGTCTGTACGTGAAATCGGTTTTCCCAAGCCCCAGAATAGCTAGAGACTTCGTTCTTGGACCGTTGGATTGGAAATGAACTTAAATAGAGTGCTATTGAAATTCAGAAAGATCCGAAGTATGGTTCCAGAGCTGGGAAGCTTAACTATTTCTCGACGTAAAATTTATACAAAAAAATCAGTTATTTTTTTTAATGCTTGTAAATTAAACCTATTTCGTGCTTTGGGAAGCTGAAATGGCCTATTATAGCACTTTTACTTGTTTTAATTACATGTAAATGAAATTTATTTGTTGATGGTTAAGCAATGTCTATATGCGTTTCACTGATGCTTTACCAAATCGTCAGTAGACGTCAATCATAGAAACTTACAACAAACCTCTTATCTTATCCACACGCATATTTTCAAGAACCATTTGAGAATTTACAAATTATTTAGATTAAGCATACATACCAATATATAATTTATACTCCATATGAATATAGACTTTGCTTAACCATCAACAAGTAAATTTCATTTAAAATAAGATTATGATATTAAATATGTCAAATAGTAAATTTCATAAGACATTAATTGCATTTAAATATGTATGTATTATTTGTAGACTTTTGTAACATGTATGACTAGCGATTATATGACGCGCATACATGAGGTTTCTAATTTCCCGCACTTTTTTGTTTCGGGAGAAATAGGGAAAAAATAAAAATTCCTGAGATGAGAGGTGCTAAATAAATGGGATAGAAAAACAAACATTAACAATCTTGGTATTTAAAAAGAAAATATTTAATTGTTGTTTGCTTTTATTGACCTTTTCTTATATATGTATTTTAGAATGATTGAGCTCGAGGTCGTTTTTGTAAAAATCGTTATAATTTTTCAGGCAGAATGATTAATTATTATTCTAAGCATAGAAGACATATTATTATCAATACGGCTAGGAATTTCATAGAAAGAGTTTTAAATATTAGTGATAAGGTATTTCATAAAAATAATATAAATAAAATTAAAGACATTTTAGAATATAATAATTTCCCAAAGAGTTTAATAATTAAATTAATATATCAATATAGAGATAGAAGAACAAATAACAATAATAATAATAACAAAAATATTAACAACAATACAAATAATAATAATAATAATAATAATAATAACAACAATAATAATAATGGTAATGGTAATATAAATAATACTACACAGCAAAAGACATATAAGTCATTGACTTATATATCTGGAATATCAGAAAGATTAGTAAAATCTAAAATTTACGATTCAGAGAAATATAGAATAGCTCACAAGACATATAATACAATGAAAAGACTATTTAGCAAAACAAAAGATAAGATTGATAAGTGGGATAGGTCTAATGTAATTTATAAAATACCTTGCAAGGGGAATAGTCAGGAAAATTGTAATAAGATATATATTGGTACAACTAAATATAAATTAAAGACTAGGATAACAGGTCATAAGTCAGATCAAAAATATAGACACATGAATTCACAAAAAACTGCTTTATGTTCTCATAGTTCTGAATTATATCATTTTGCAGATTTTGAAAATGTTTCAATATTAAACACAGATAACAATTATAATCGGCGCTTAATGTTAGAAATGTTAGAAATAATTCGCACACCTTTATCACAAAGAATAAATTTTAAGGCAGACACAGAAAAATTAGCACAGAATTATAGGTATTTAGTTAGTAAAATTTGAATTTTTTATAAAAAAAAAAAAAAAAAAATTTTGTTTATTTATGTTAATTGGTTAAAGAATTTATTCCTATGTATATATGTATGTATTTATGTGTATGTATGTATGTGTGTGTATGCGTGTATACATGTATATGTGTATATGTATATATGTGTATGTGTATGCATGCGCATGTGTATATATATTTATATCATATCATTATTTTTATATGTTATTTATATACACTATTCTGTAATCAATTCTTATCCTTGTTGTAATGTTGATTGAATAGTTTAAATGTTGTAAATGTTTAGTTGTATACATATGTATGTAAATTTGTATATATGTTAATATATTAATTTGTAATTATGTTAGTTATTTATATATATGTATTCATATATATGTGTGTATGTGCATATGTGTATGTACATGCATATGTGTTTGTATCTCTCTCTATGTGTGTGTATATATGTTTGTATGTAGTTGTGTATGTTCATGTATGCATATATGTATACGTTCATGTATGTATTGATGTATACATGTATAAATATATACAAGCCTGTATATATGCTTTTGTTTTTATGTTAATATATTTGAAAACATAGATATATTCGAAAAAATTTTTGTCATATTTCAAAACCAATTTATACAGAAAATTTTAATTTTCGATTGTTATTCCTGATGATGTCAACAAATTGTTGACGAAATATCGAATAAAATAGAAAAATTATAACGATTTTTACAAAAACGACCTCGAGCTCAATCATTCTAAAATGAAAATATTTAGTTTTATGTTCATATTATTTATATGCATAAAACTAAAATCCGAAGCACATCGTTCTACGAAGCTACACATGTTTTCTTCTATCCATATACTATGTTCTATCTCCCATTTTTAAATCAATAAATCAATAAATTTTGATTTGAAAAATCAAATCTTTTTAAAAAGTTTTACAAATTTAATTATTGCAGACATAAATAACTCTTAATAACTGATATTTATAAATAAACACTTCGTTTTGCACATTATTATGAAAAATTTATCGAAATTATCATCCATTTTAATCTCGGGAATTCCCGCATACAATACGCGCGAAATGAACTGTTTTCCCGGGAATTCCTGGGAGAAAACCCTAAGCACAAGAGATCTAGTGACTAATGCATAATATTAAGATCAGCAGTTTTAGGTCATAGTATAATAAAAAATGCTAGATGTTTTTCAATGAGAACTGCTAGAATGGCTAGACTCTTGGTTTCAGATAAAAATTCCACTGATTCTCAGATCTTCAACTATTAATTCAATGAATCCTTACTTATTCATAAACTTGCGAATCTTCAAATGAAAACTAATTTTCAATAAAGCCTGCACACGCTCATACTGCATGGTATTGCGAAGTTTTGTTTTTATAATTTCCACGAATCATTGTGATCATGTTCTGTGCTTTTAGTTGACTAATAAAAAACTAATTTTAAGTTAGTTGAAAAGTCATGCAGAGTCGGAAAATTGATTACTCGCATAGGCTATCTTAATCTTAAAATAATCAGTTGGCTCCATTAAAAAGTAATCTAGACATCAGTCACAATTAGTTGAGAAAAAATATATTTAAAGTTGGATAAAAGTTAACTGAATTGCCAAGATTTGTTTTTGTGAAATTTATTACCGAAAATATATGTAAATATGTATGTATAGATATCGATGGCTTAATATAAAAAAGGCCTAACTTGATTTTTTGTTACTTTACAGGAGAAGGAAAAAACTTCATAGAATTCGTACAATTTCTGACACATGAAAAATGTTGATGCAATTATTAAAAGCTATCAAAACTTTTTGTGTCATAAATTTTACGGATTTTATTACGTTTTTTCCTTCTCCTGTAAAGTAACAAAAAATCGAGTTAGGCCTTTCAATATAAATGTATACATCCAAAGTATATCTATATACTTTGTATACTGATATACTTTGTATACATCGATATAAATGCACACATTTTACACATGCGTTAGTGTTGAGATCGAGAGCAATTAAGTACAGGCTGGCATAATTCCTTATAGTGTCTACAGTCAGCTGCACCATATTTTTTAGTTTTGACGATTTTTGGAAAAAATTGTTCTCGAGTTTAACAGCAAACAAACGTTAACTGAATAAACTCAGATATAATTGTCCATTAATTTTTTTCTCACCCATTTTTTAGCTTCGTCCTTTCGCACATATCAGATTTTTTACGTTATCTAACTCTTTGGCGTTGGGGCGGAACATATCTAGACATGGATATTGTTATGCTTCGTTCTATGGAAGATTTGCCGCCCAATTACACAGGTGCTGAATCCAACACTCATTTGGCAGCTGGCATTATGAACTTTAATTCTGAGGGATTTGGTCGCGAAATTGCCTATCAATGTTTGCAGAATTTCCAGCAAAATTTTGATGGTAGTAACTGGGGCAATAATGGTCCAGGAGTTATAACACGAGTTATGCAACAGATTTGTGATACTGAAAACATTGAATTGATGATGGACATTAAACGTTGCATGGGGTTTAAAGTATATCCTATAAATGCATTTTATGCTATACCCTGGCGTCAGTGGAAAGATTTCTTTGAGCCCGAACAATTAGAGGAGACTATGAAAAGAATTAAAAATTCTTATGTAGCTCATATATGGAATAAACATTCGATTAAAAGATCAATAAGAGTAGGTACTAAATGTGCGTACACTTCAATAGCTGAAATGCATTGTCCTCGTGTTTATAAAGCAGCTGGTGAATATTTTTAAGTTATGCTAAAATTAGTCAATTTATTGTTATAATTATTAAGAACCGTATGCATTCCTATATGTAGTGTACACATACATATATGTACATACATATGTGCGCATGTGCACACATGGGTCTACTAAAATATATTCTAATTTCTTTTAGCAAAAAAGTCCACTTTTTTATATTCATATATAAAATACTGCTAAATATTTTATTTTTTCCAATATCAAGCTACCATCAATGAATATGTAGCTTCTTCAGGGATATATGAATATTCATATTTCAAAAACAAAGTTTTTATTTTATAGGTATCTATAAAGATAAGCCAAAAACAATAAGGATATTCGTTTCAACTACTAAATCTACTAAATTTGCAGCTCTTAAATTGTTTGCGTTTAGCAATAAAATTAAACGAACACAGCTGGTAAAGAAATTTTTGTAAAGGCGAAAATAATTAAAAATGCATGTTGAAAGAAACCCAATTATAAATCATTACTGTCACGAAAGTTTAGCAGGAAGTTTAAAAAGAGTAAAAAATGCTGATTATATTTTTAACAGCCATGTAAAGAAATCCATAAAATATTTTAGCATACTCTCTTAAACATTTTCCGTTAAACATGTATAATGTATTTGAAATATAGGTACATATTCTAAAAAATCGAATAAAAATTATTTTTGGCTTTGCATTAAGAGCGTTTCCATGACGAGCAAAACAACATTCTTGCTTGTGTATTTTTTAAATAAATAAATATGCTTAAATACAATTAAAATGTGATTAGTATAAATTAATTGTTAAGAGATTCCGGTTAAAAGGAGGGAAAGAAAGTGTGTTGCATTAAAAGAAATTAATAATCCTTCAAAAATACACTAGCACGGATGTACATATGTAGTATATACATATATTTTATATTAATGTATATTTATTTTTTTAACTAATGTGTAGTAATTATTTATTTATTGTATGTAAAAATATTTATAGAAAAAACACACAAAAAAAAATAATAATAATGAAATAAAAAAGAATGTATGTATAAATTTTCAAAAAAGTAATAAAAAGTTATTGTTTCAATCCAAATCTTTCAGATATTTCCACAAGAGGAATAACAAAATTTTTAAAGACGCCTACATACTGCTCATGATCATAACAATGGTTTTGGTAAATTTTGAAATTTTGTTTGTGCTGATAAATCGCACTGGTTCCTCTAAAGAGAGTCAACTCAAAATTTTACAACTTTCACTTTTTACAAGAAATCGATGTACAGTGGTCATATCTACCCACTGTAAAAATTGTACATCATTACCTCTACTTTTTCGCCAAAAAATATAGAAATCTATACCTGTTTGTAATATAAAGTATATAGTATAAAATATCTGCAGTTTTTTGCCTCTACTGAAAATTTTTAAATTTTGAGTTGACGCTCTTTAGAGGAACCAGTGCGATATGTATGTACGTCACACAATACAGTATTTTTTTTTTTTTTTTAGGAGTAGGACCAGCACTCAGGGGATGTCCCCTATATATGCAATGCATTGCGCTGGAACTGAAAACGAGGGGATAGTATTGAGGGGACAGATTAGGAAAGATGAGAAGATAGACAGATGTTTTTTTTTTTTTTTTTGTAGCTATTTCAACCTTTTACTTCGCCGGCTAATTTTTGCTACAGGGCCGACGAAGGTGGGTGCTGTTACTCTGCTTTTAGTACATGATTGGGTCAGTCGCTGCCAGTAATTGTCCAGTGATCAGTACTATGCCTTCATCACTGAAAACAGGCTGGCAACAACTAACACAACCACGCACTAATGCTGATCAGAAGAATTCAACACAATATTTCATGACTCAGCTGGGGCTCGAACTCAGGACTCTCCGCTTCATAGTCTCGTGTTCTACTACTTCAGCCAACAGCACCCACCAAAATCAAAATAGTTTTGATTTTAAAATGAACTGATACTACAGATGAAGAATTGTGTTATTTTTTTCCATCATTTTTGAAAATGATAACTCGTGACTCGTGATTTATAATTAAATAAATAAACAAAAATGAATAAAATATTTTTAACACATTTTGAAAATTCATACATGTGAAAATGTTAAGAAATTAAAGTTATTGTTTCACCTTCCCTCGTTTATTTCGTAAAAAAATCTTTGATGTGAGAGAGAAAGATAGACGTCCTACTTCCTGTCTGTCTTTCTTTGTTGTGGGATAAGTAAGACTATATGCCTGTATTTAGAAAAATTTCATTTTTGTTTTAAAGGTATTTGTGCGACAGAAGAATATCGTGGGCCCGGCTGTTCATACAAAGTTTTACTGGACAAAACTTTTGTACGAAACAATTGCTGCAATCCAGTTTAATTATTATTAATTTCATTTTGAAATTTGTTAAACTTTTCAAAAGTTAAATGTTACATTATTTACTAAAACAATTTTCTGATCTTTTGGATAGCAAATTTAACAAAAATAGTTCTTCATTTTGCTATTTTTTACAATGGAACCATTTAAAAAAAGAAAAAATATTGCTTTGTAAGTGATAACTATCATTGTAAAATTAATTAGAAAATGATTTTATATATAGGAAACTTACTGTCCCAAAATTTGCTCTAGCACAATAAATTTTCTTCTCATTCAAACTTCCTACCTATTTTGAATAGAGAATTAACATTATATTTGGTATTTTATTATTAAAAGCAAACATGTATTTGTTCGCAAATTGTCTTTAATTCAGAAACACATGATAAATATTCCAAGGTAGAAGAGAAAGTTAACATCAATTTAATTATACAACTTACACAACAGAGCAGAACGGCTGTTTTCGAAACCCTTGATTTAATTAACATTGCCTGTGGCGAAATCTTATTAAACAGAGATCGTAAGTAACAGTTATCCGAAAAATTTAAAATCCACTCTTGATGTTAGAGTCGTCGGAGACTTATACTGTCAAACACCAATAGATTCACATTGACCTACTGTTTCAGAATCTATGGTAATCTTAAATTATTTTTCAAAGAAAACAAAAAGCCAGATGAAACACTTCAAGAACTTTTGTTTTTACTTTTCAAAAATAACCGTTATAAAATGATTTTCTTTATATCGGCCCCTGTTATTAACGATTTCGCACCAAATGCTTGGTTTCATTTCAGGGCATTTAAAATAACCATAAACGAGAAAAAAAATTCGACTAATCTTTTGAATTAAACAATTGGTTCATAAAATTTAGAAAAAACCCATATATTTTATAATATATTGAGTTTGAAAATTAGTCAATACAATAATTTTTCAAACAAGATTAAAATAGAATTATCACTCTTAACATAGAAATATCACTCTGAAGAGTACAAGAGGGCCTAATTTTGTAAATCGCCTTACGGCTATGAAATTTACCGGAAAACAAAAACTAATTCGTAACATATTCACACATTTGTTCATTGCTGTGTCTTTCAAAATGTTTCTACGAAAAATACTGGTAAGTATATTTGAAATTTTGTGTTCATATAAATTTCAGCAACGCAAGATGATTTACACAATTTAGGCCTAAATATTTGTCTTAATTGAATATGGTATGAGACAATCGCCCTCATTATGAATAGCAACGTCGACGTCACATCAACTCGACAGTAAAAAATTATCAGTTGTCTACAAGTTGTCGATAACAATTGATTACCCTTGACAATTTCTTAGCATTCTCTAGGGCATATAATGTCGATAGCACATGTTCATGGTAGTCAGTTGCTATCGAAAAAGAGTGAACAAGCGAAAATTTGTTGCGTCGATGTCGTCGTTCATAATAGGGGCGAATATGTCTATTCGACATATTGCCTCAGTCAATTTATTAAATATAAGTGGTTGTGCTTTATGTTTATGTGGTCAAAAATGTCGATATGCCTGCATTTTATTGCTTCTTACACCAAATCATCAATGGACTTTAACCTAATTCCAAAGTAACAATATATAAACTCCCAATAACGAATTGAGAATTACACAAGCAAAACCGTATAGGCAACAAATAAATCACATTCGATATAAATTAATTTCAGTTTTCTACTTTCATACTTGACCACATAAGAAACAAGAACCACTAATATTTAATAAATTAACAGATAGGTTTTATCTTTCATCCTACTTTTTTATATACTTTTCTTGCTTGTCAAAGGCAAACATATAGATACATTGACAACATAACAAACAAAAAGCATAAATATGTTCGATAATAAATGTGCATACATATCATCATTTGTTTTCAAAAAAGACCTAAGTTACATTTTTACAGGAGCAATATGAAAACTGTCTAAAAATGTTAACATTCTTTTTAATTAAAAGATTGTAAAAATTGGCAATAATATGCATTTTGGTACATTAGACCCCTTTCACACACATCAGGTTTGACTCGTCAAGTCTTGATCTTTTAGGAGAGCGCGGTGAAGAGTGTGAAAAGGGGTACAGACTTGACGGTACTAGTCAGTTTTTTGTATTCTATTTTGTTTTATCATCCATAATATATTAAATGAATGTTCAGCAATGAAGAAAAACTTGACATGACGTTTCGTGTGTGAACATAAATGCAGGTTCAAAAGAAAATTGAAGAAAAATTGATCAAGTAAACCTGATGTGTGTGAAAGGGGACTTACAATCATAGTAAATCATAAAGTTGATTTAAAAGAATTCAGTTTTTTATGAAAACGTGGTGATATGCATGGACGTAGACACAGTTATATGACATTTTAAAACTATGAATCATATGCTTTACGTATGTAAGTACAGCGCTGTCTGTCATCATCGGCCATTGTATTATGATAGTCTAACCTTAAATGCGGAGGCTTATAGAGAGTTGTTTTGGGATTACTTGAATGATCTTCATTCGGTATTGCAGACGAGAAATTGCGTTTTGGTTCCTTATCTATACGGTCAGACGATCGGTAGAAAACAGCTGTATTATTTCTATTTTCTCTGGAATAATGTGACGACGGTGAATATCTATATTTTCCATATCTCTCATTAGAACGCGAAGGAGATCTTCTCCATGAACTACATATTTCACGAGGTCTATCGTCACGTCTATGTTTGCGAGATCTCTCGTCACGTCTATCGTATGTTGCATCGTCAGCTTTACGTGTTCTCCAATTTCGGCTATTAGTTTTTGTTAGGTTGGTCAATGCTTCAATGTAATTTTTCCTTTCTATTTTGTGACCCCGAAAATTTGCAAATCCTGGTAAAATAAGAAATAATTATTCCACATGAAGAACTTCCATAATCAATAGTATGCATGTACTTACTATCCATAGCCTGATTTGGATCCATATTCATTTGAGAAATCATGTAGTTACAAATTAAATAACCAGTACGATTTACACCGTGGGTACAATGTACTCCAATTAATTTATCTTAAAAATATCGTTAAGAGTTATACACTTCAGTATATACAGAAAATGACTAATTTCTTCAATCAATTTACTTACCGTTGCCTTTGTTATTCTCCATAAATTCATTTACAGCTCTTATGAACCTAAATAATGCAAAAGTTAAAGCATTTTTTTTAGTATATATTAAACGTTTTATAAACATACTTGTCCACTAAATATCGATCAGGAATTTCATGACCCGGTATCATTATCTTTTTATAATTAACACCTTTATTTTCGAAAACCTTAGGAGGAAATGTATTTAAGTGAAAAAAAAAATAGAAAAGGGAAAAAAACTTACTGTAGGATCATAGAAGCGATTTGTATAAGTTAAATCTATAATAAGACCCAAATTCGGAATCTTTCTCAATAGTATTCCTGCATCCAAGCGGTCCAATCTACCAACATTGTTTGAAATAGACTAAAAAATTTTTATTAATCAACGTTAATAAGTAAAAAGAAATGCTTCTCATTTCCGCAAAAGGAGTGGTCTTCAAATTTACCATCAATCAACCAAAATCCACGATCTAATGTCCAACTAGCTTCACACTATGAAACATTTTTAGCCACAGATCTTTTGATTTTTAGAGATTCGAAGCAAATATTGAGATTGCATATATACATATATAAAATATTTTACAATTTTCATAGTTTCCGCCATAAATGTAACAAGTTTTTCAACTTCTCCAATCTCATTTATAACTTGCACCTTTAGGTAATTTTCGCAATGTGCAATTGCTCGTACCCTCATAACTCCGATCAATTATTTATTTAATAAGAAATAATTATTTAATCTCAAAATGATGTATTTGATTAAACTTACTTCTCTTAAGGGAACCTTAAACGCAATAAATTTAGTTCCTTCAATTTGTTCTCCAATTGGCTTGTAGTCTGTCCACCTTAAAAAATTATATGTATGTACATAAATGTCTAAATATTATCTGTTCAACAGAATAAACTGTACCTGTCTGGTATTGCTGGAGCCATTTCTTCTTAAATTTAAGTACTATTATTTTTAAAACTTTTCTTGATACGTACGTAATTTTGCTAGGAACCAGAACTTTAAAATCTGTAATTGTTAAAAAATTGTAAACAAGTGCTGCGGAAGTATGAAGCACTCGGTAGCGAGTTTATATGCTGGTACTCGGTACAAAAAAGTAGCTCTCAGTACTTATAAATGTATATAACCAGAAAGTAGATCAGAGCTATGTAATCCTAAAACGTCTCCACATCAGTTTTGCGATGTGTTAAAAAGATATAAGCTATATCATAAAAACATGAGTATATGTGGGGGAAACTGAATTACAGTTTGAAATAATTATAAAACAGTAGACAGCTGCGCTACTGAGAGTACCTGGTAAATCTGCCTTGGCATATATGCAGCAATACGTGTTTTGTTGCTATAATTTTGACGTAGACAAAAATTTCCTTGGTTGTTGTATTTGTTGCCGTAGTACTGCCACCTTATATTTGATCACCATGCATGGTAAATGTCATCGGAAGGTACACACAGAAAAATCAGCCTGGTTGTGCAAGGCTTTGGCGTTTACGCCTAAGACATTTTTTGTACAACATTAAAGAAATGCACAAGCAGCTTTCTTTAATCTACTACGAAAAACGCCTGGACATATATAAACCACCCATTCACACTAGGTGGGCTGCATTCAATAACCATGCTAAACCCCTTCTTGTTACTTCGATAAAGTCTTATACATATGTATATCAAAAGTAATATTAAATCACCTTTTGGTATTCACCAATTTTATTACATATCTGATAAAGTGAAATATTAGGTACTCATTTTAATGCCAAATACACATATGTATGTATATTGTTAGTGTAAACATTTTCCTGCTGTCAAAAGTAGGTGCTTGGCAGATGTGTTCATTACCCAACGTCGCACGTTCGAGATTTCTTCTCAAGTGTTTTACACACAATCTGTCTTATTACCGTTCTCGAATCAACTCGAGTGTTTGTAATAGATTAAAGAAAAATCTTGTATATTTCTTTAGTTTATTACATTCTTTCGAGTCGAATCGAGAACCGTAATAATGACCAATGTTTTAAAAATTTTCATTATTACTAAGTTGATTTAATATATTATAACCATAACAGACAACTTACAGATATTGTTTTCCAAAAATTTATATATTCCCAGAAATGTTACTGTTATTTTATAAAAACAATTTGAATTCTGCAGAGTCCATTTGATTATTATTTCTATTGTATTGATGTTGGAGTTTAGTGTTTTGAAGAAATAAAACTTTTAGATTTGATGTTTTAAAAAGAGAAAAAGAAAATCAATTCAAATAAAAGAGGACACTAATAGTGTAAGAAGCGTCAGAGTATCACCTATGTACTTTGCTAACTATTTATTTCAAGCAAATTTCAAATGTTAAAATTTCTTTTTGTATACGAATGCGGATTAAGAAGATTAATACATTGACAGGAGCAAAAATTGCATGTGCGAACAATGAATGGAAAAGGGTTAAAATTGGATTTTCCTATCATGTGACTGCTGAAGTCATCTAGTATATTTTCGAAAGATCCAATATCTAAATACGTTTATAACACCGATTTAAAATCTTTAAAAATAACTTTTCATTGTAGTTTATTTTCTAATGAAGTTTTTTATTTTATTTTTTTCTTTTCAAATTTGTGTTTGTACGTTTGATTTTCCTTTTTTATGTACTTATGTATGTACAATAAGATATTTCTTTTATTATTTTATGTTGCATGTATGCATTTTGCAATAATCATGTTGATTTGCTGTCAGTTTTGTTTTGAAGGGTTTTTGTATATTTGCTATTGATTCAATATTGTGTACATTCTTATTTTCAGCGGCAGTTATATAAAAATACACCATGAACTGTACATACATACATATGTATGTACATATGTGACTTGGGACGAGAGCATTTCATATTAAATATTACGAGTCATTAATATGTATGTTTAACTCATTTTATTTAGTTTAGTTTGCATTTTCAGTTTATTTTGTTTTATTTAATAAAATAATCTCATACATGATGTCTGCTAGTGTTTTGTAAATGTTGGTGAACATTTTTGAACGTGCATCAGGCATCTCCTGTACCGCCAACAAGCACAACGTTTGGTCCACTATTAGGACCATTTTTGGGTGTATAAACAGTAGCATTCGGGTCTAAATTAGAGCCATTAGAAATCCCAACGCCATTGGAAACTTGTGGACATGTTACTAGGACTGAAGTTCCTACAGAAACTGGTACAACTCCGACACATTGTTGTTGTTGGTGCTGATGCTGTTGCTGCTGTTGTTGATGTTGCTGCTGCTGCTGAGGATGTGGAGCAACAACATATTCTCCAGACATTGTTTGTTGCACATAGTCCGATGCCGAAGCAGATACGATTACATGTCCTGTTAATTGTTGTTGGGCTTGAGCAGCATTTAGGCTGGTAAGCATAGGGGAAGCAGGACCCGGGCCAGTTTGGAGCGGTGGTGTATCGTTCATACGTAGCATTGAACTGGCACCAGTTGAGCTACAGGATGGCAAACACAAAGTATCAGTGGGCATGACTGCTAATAGTTGCGCAATTTTTGCTTTTAGATCATGAACTTCTTCTTCCTTGGAACGACGCAGGCCTTTATGAGAGGAAGGAAATTTATTTATATAGAAAATAAACTACTTTTTTATATGGAACAATTTACATATTCTATGCTATTTTCAATAGAATAAAGACTAATTTCCGCATTCATAAAACATAATAATTTCTGTCCATGTACTAACAATTTATAACAATTGTTGATAGGAAATTTCGAAAGAGAGACTGTCGAAAGGTAGCAACAAATTGAGACACAAACATTTTCTTTTTGCAAGTTCTTAATAGTAAAATGCTTGTCTTCAAGAATGTTTTGAAACAGTATAAGCTCGTATAAGCTAATTAAGTTTTCTAAAAGAAATATTTAAAAAATTTCAAGTAAATGTTTATTTTTTTTGGGAGTAAGACCAATAAAATACGATAGAAAACATTGATTAGAATTATCTGGACCATCATTGGAAAGCTTTTCAGCTTTTGAAGAGCTCTTCACCGATAAATCGGTTAAGATCGGAAAATATTCTATGTATATATTTCATCTATTTCAATCATGTTATGGTATGTATTTGTATATGCTTTAGATATGTTTTTATAATAAAAGCAATTTTACTTTAACCGTATTTATATAACTTTTAATTTATAAACCATTTCTTTTTTGTAAATGCATTTGGGAACTGGCAGTTTGTATTAAATATTTTTTATGAATAATGCATTTATACTTTTAATGCCAACCTTAAAAATTCTCTGCTTATTTTGAAAATGTATAATTTTTATTATTTATTGTGACGTTACATGATTGCAACGTGTAAAAAGCAGTTGTTATTTGCTCATTTTAAATATTAGAGTACGAGCAGATGTTAAGTACTAATTTTAGAAAATTTATTTCTGATATCCCATTGATATTTCGTTATGTAGATACAAACTAACAAATCTGATGTGGACTTGAATAGTGCTTTAAAATAACTTTTCAAGTACAGATAATTTTTTATGAATAAACAAGTAACATATTTGAATTTTTCACAATATTTACTTTCTGATATTTCCAATTGTCGTTTGGCATCCCCCAGAGCTGAGAATAAGTCCAGCTTAACTCTCGTCTCTGCCGAGAGATTTTTTTCCAAAGTGCAATTTTTGTCTTGCATAGTGGCTAATGCGTTCATTAAAACATCGGTCCCAGGTTGTATGGAGTCACGATTACGTATTTCCTGCTCGAACAAGCGTAGCTAAAAACCATATAAAATTAAAATCCAACTGTAATAAAATAAAAAAAAAAACATTTTGTATTTCTAATACAGACTTCTTGTTCCCATTTACGACCATGTTGTTCAGCCATTTGCTTGGCTTCCTCTGCCACTTTTAAATCCCGCCTTAGATGCTTCATTTCATCTTCCAATTGAAGTTTTCTCTGTTTACACTGTGAACTGCATTCGGGTCGCGATGCTTTGTCTTCAGCCAATTTACGTGCTTTCTTTTCATTATTGAGTTGAGCATCTAAAGACTGTTTTTGCCGCCTCTCTTCAGCCAAACGACGTTCAATAGTCTGCAATTGTACCATATCGTTATGTCGGGCATTAGTCAATTCGTGTAAACGTTTCTCCAATTCATCACATTCTTTCTGTTTGGCCTGCAAACAGGATTTTGTTGTCATATTTGTATCCAATTTTTGTCTTAATTCATTTTCGATCTGTTTCATGTGACTAATCTCTGTTCGATATTTTTTCACATCGGCTTCCAATTTCAGACATGATTCGCAAATCTTTGAGACGAGCTTAGAAGCTATATGAGATATGGTAGAAGTAGCCGAATTTCCGGATACACCCGACGATGATGAAGATGATGTACTTGATGAGGAGGAGGACACTGAGGAAGCATCCGAATTTTGATGATGGTTATGATGAGTATCCTTGTTTGTGTTATGGTTCTCTTTGTTGGAAGAGTCTTTCGTATGAGAATGATTATTGCTGTTGTTGTTGCTACTGCTGCTGCTATTATTATTATTGTGGTTATGATGGTGATTGTCTTTGGAAGCATTATCCTTCTTAGAACGATTTCGGCGTCCTATAATGACCAATAAATGTTTGCATTAAAGTAATGTTTGAAATTTTTAAAATTCAACTCGTTATTACCTTTAGTTTTCTCCACCGGTTCCACTATAACAACATCTTCCGCATCTATGTTTAAATTAACATTGTCATTTACATTATATGCTGATGACGATATGGAAGTATTTGACTTTTTATTCAATTTTGATGGGAATTCTTAAAAGGAAGAAAGAAGATTTTTAATGTTTATATACACCGTTTAAAAAAAATGGATTTATATTGAATAAAATATGTTTGTTGTGTTTTCTAAAATTTCAAATCCTATGGTTTTGATTGTGTAATTCTCAATTAATTTTTGGGAGTTTATGTATAAGCTGAGAGATTTTGTTATTTTGAAGACTTATAAACGCAACAGATGAATTTTGTATAAACATTTTTGAATTCTTTAAGATACTAGAATATTAAAGAAAAATGTTAAATATTATCAATATGTAATTAATATGATCCAGAAAAGCAAAAGGTTAAAAAATTAAATCATCAATATATTAAAAACAAATTAAAATTATTATCTAAAAAATAGCAAGAACAGAATTGTACCAATTTTTTTTAGCTCTATGTCATGCCTGAATAAGTAGTTAGATAGTTCATTCTTTTGAGAACCCAATCCTTTTTGCCTCTAAAATATCTGAACAAATTAATACTGCACTCAGTTAACTGCAGATTGCCTACATTCTCAATTCAATAATATATATACTATATGGGGTCCAATTCTTTTTGGACGGTATTAAAACAATTTTGTCGGGGTCTCTTTGGCAAGGCCCGTGGGGGAGACATTTCACCTTTGCCATAAAACTCTAAACATAAATGTTTGGAATAATGAAGTGTAAAAGTTATTTTTTTTTTTTTTTAATAGGGTCATTTAGGGACCAAAGGGGAGGTTGGTTTAGTTCTTCTTAGGGGAACTTTTTTCCCTCTGGACCGATTCAGCCCATTTACGCACTTGACCTGTGCTATCCTTCAAGATATACTTATACCAAGTTTCAAGAGTCTGGTTCTTTTTGTTTGGACTGAATCGTGATTTCCACAGATGGACGGACGAACATGGTCAGATCGTCTTAGAATTCATCACTGATCAAGCCTGTAAATACTTTATGGGCTCTCAAATGGATATTTCGCTGCGTTACAAACGGAATGACAAAGTGAATATACCCTCCAATTTTTTTTGGAGGGTATAATAGTACCAGTTTCTAACAATCATTTTTCGAAAAATCTTTTGGGACTAGTGCCAAGGCACACGAATGAGATGTGTACATCAGCTCCCTTGATAGCAGACGACATATCTAATTTTAATATATTTTTCAAATACATACTACATACAATTTTATTTTTCGTTTTGATATTTTCCTATTATTTTCACAAAGCGAGTGCATTTGTTGCATTAATTCGCCGATAAGCACAAGTTATTACGAATTTTTTCAGCTTACCGTATTTATCTTTCTGTTGTGCATGATGATAACTAGTATTATCCCAATCGGTTAGTTTTTCCTTATTATTGTGATTTTGATGGTGTTGCTGCTGATGGTGATGACTGCCATCACTAGTGGTCTGATTCAATTGATGATAATTATTATTTTTGTTGTTGGATTTTGTATGGCTTTCATTATCACCAGTAGACAAATTATTATGATTAGACGATGAGAATCCTTTATGTTTGTTTTCCTTGTCCAAACTACGTCGATGATTTTTACCTCCAATTCCACTGCCTGCCACTATGTGGCCGTTGGATGATACTGCTGTTATATAATAAAAATTTAGATGGATATAAATGATGTATTCATTTGTATAAAGAAACATAATAAACAAGTAGCATATAGAATCAAACTATTCAAGCAATAAAATATTAAAGCAAAACTATATAGAATATGTATGTATGTGTATACTCAAGTACGAGTATATCGTACGCTCTGCAGTATTTTAACTGGTTTTCTTAATGGAAAGCACAATTATGTATGTATTTACATATAATTCGTTGTGAAATTTCTAGCATTTGGCCATCGCTCTTAGTCGTTTGATTTTAATTTTTGTAAAAGTGGTTAGGTGTTGATAAAAAGTTTAGATTTAGTTTTATAAGATTTTCGAACATTCAATATAGTTCCCACAAATTCGTATACTGCTATGCGTATGCCCCTATTATTACGACAACATGCATACAATGATGTTGTTAAGTTCGCACTGCAACATCTCAAAGGATTTAAATCCCACTTGACAATAATTCTAAATGAAAGTCTACGTTTCGATGTGAAATGATAACGAGAGATATGGTAATTTCTTTTTCAGGAGGCGATGCGAACGCATTTGTATGATATTAACATTGAAATGCGCAAGCAATTCCTTTCGCATCGCAATTCAGAATAACCGCCCAGACTTAATAACCTATGACAAGTGTGCTCATATGATATAAATATAGCAAAATTACTTGGCGCTTTTTTTTAAATTCACACTTATTTTTGGTTTTAAAAGTAAAACTTTCGAAGTTTTCGTTTTTGGATATTTTTTCAAAATTATGTATTTCCACTGCGTTGGTATTGTAATAATTTTTTAATTTTTTTTAATAGTATAGTTGGTCAATACTTTCTCCAAAGATTGAGTTTTTACACTACATTAATTTGTATTTCGTTAAATAATATAAAAAAATAATATTAATAATTGAAATATTCTAGTAAACATTTTTTAAGCTTGATATCTTTATATATATATATATATATATATATATATATATATATATATATATATATATATATATATATATATATATTTAAAAATAAACATAAATGTAAGCTTTATTTGTGGAACTTTATTAATTTTATAATAAAGATAAGAATTTTTTATTCAGACTCAACTGAACTTGAAAATATTTATTTATATTTTCTATATTTCGCTACTACGTTTGCTGTGTTTTTCAGGACAATATTACTTATCTCTTCTTTTTTTAAGAGAAGAGATGAGCAATATTATCTTCAAAAAACTATCCATGAGTGACGAAACATTGAATACATAAATAAATATTTATATATTCAATAAATAAATTTTTTTTTATAAAAGAAAACATCAAGTAAAAAAAAATATTATTAAAATAATCCGCCTTATTCTGTAATTATTTGTCAACCTCACGTCAAGACAATATCAGAATTGAGACACCTGCATAACCATTTTCCTCAGCATTTGATTAATTTTAACAGCCGCCTATTATTTTCTAGGGTTTAAGAGAATCGTCAGAGGCTGTCAGCATTAATCAGTAGTTGCCCAAAACCTGAATGTAACTGCCCTATTTTTGATATTGTGTTGACGTGACATTGACAAACAGTTACAGAATAAGGGGCAATATTGAAAGGCCAGGAATAAGTAGGGATCTCTAACTGAAATAAATATATTTATTTGAAAATGATAAGGCAATAAAATTTATTATTTTTAAAGCATATAAAATACGTATGAAATTACCACCACTACCGCCACCAATTTGTACATAGCTTTTATCATCATTCGGTGATGATGATGACGTTGATGTTGTTGTTAGCGTAGAAGATAAATATGAGGCTGACGTAGATGTTGAATTGTTATTATTATTATTATTAGATATAGAAGAGGAAGTAGAATTAGAGGAGGAGAAGGAGTTTGTGTTGGCAACACCTGTAATAGTTGCAGATGAAGCCAGTGAAGCGGTACCATTTGTTGTTAAACTGTTACCATTGTGATTATTATTATGAAGGTGCTGCTGATGATGATCTTGGTGTAGATGGTTATTATGCTGATAATGTTGCTGTTGCTGCTGCTGCTGTTGATTTTGTGATAACGCCACAGAGCCATTTGCTGTGGCTATAGAATTCGATATTTGTGTATGAGCAGCTGTTAATGAAGCTCCCGTTGTTATATTTCCAATACCAACACTACCATGACTTGTTACAGCAGCAACAGCATTTACATTTGATGTATTTGTGTCCTCAGGCGGTGCAGGTTCCTCCTGTGGCAGTGCTTGTTGCAATAGTTGCATATAAAATTCATTTTCTTTTGAGACCTCGCGTTGCTTACGCTGACGGATACGATAGCCTACGTAACTTTTGAAGCCAAAACCTAAAGTTACAACGGGATAACCAATGCTGAAAGTAGACATAAAAGGAAATATTTGGAATAAGATTTGCAGACATTTAATTAAATTCAAAATATTTGTTCGATGATAAGAAATTTATAAATTCTAGCTGTACGTAAGCTGCATTAGACCAGTTCCCAATCTCCCAGCAAGAGTATGCTTTTCGGTAAAACTCACAGCAAAAAAAAAACAGATATATTGTATGAAAACGATTTCTACATTTTATGTTAATGATGATGAAACTTAAAAAGCATGATTTCATTTTGACTACAATACAAAAACTTTTTTCCAATTTATTATTGGTAGCTCAAGCCATAGCTTTGTTATTCAACTTACACAGTTATCACATTCAACTTAGCCACCTAATAAGTGGTGACAAACACAATACACATGAGCACTGATGATGAAAGGGTTGCGTCTTTCGAAAACAGCTGTTCTGCTCTGCTGTGTGAGTTGAATAACAAAAACTGATGTTGACTTGCCTTTGTGCCTTGGAATATTTATCATGTCTTTCTGAGATTTAAATTAAAAATTTCGAACAATTAGCCTATAGAATCTTAATTCAATTTAATATAAAATAATAGTAATTTTTAGTGATTAAAATTAGCGGGAAATTCTGGGAATGGCTGTTTTCCATATGTTTTTTTAATGAAATGGAATAAATGTGCAATGGCGGAAGTCTTTTTCTGTAGGTTAAATTTTTGAGGAATTATAGAATTAGATGAAACTGATATTTTTTTTAGAAAAAAATATAAAATAGAACCAACGTGTTTAATACACTGCATGCTCTCAGATTAGAGCTGGCAGTTCTAATTTCTGAGCATTTTAATTTTTTTGTTTGTTTCTAACATTGAAAAATTGCCTTTACAGCAGATACGGGCGTTTCATAGCACAATTGTGCTGAGATCATTCACACGTATTCTTACCCTCTTTAATTTAGTCGTCGATGAGACAGCGTCGAATGAATATCAGGCGGATGCTTACGAATTTTTTAATATATTTTTCCAGAATATTTCTCAGCAAACAATTTCAGTCATGATGATATGTGAAAAATATTTTGTCATAAACAGTCCTTTCGATAACATACAATGCCTTTTATACAATTTTTATCCAATAACGGACTATACTAATTCTCCTAATTTGTAATACACTTAATCATATTAATTAGGCTGTGTAAAATCTTGTCAAAAATATTTTGAATATGTTTCCCATATGAAAATGATCTTCCATGCCGACAAATATCAAAGCTTATTATTGATACATCCAACAGCGTATTTTCTTTTTGGCCAGTATTCAGTGTTATGCTCCAGCAAGCAACCATTGTTTTATATACATATATATTTTTTTCTTGAACGGAAAACAACAAATTATTGTCCTATCTTTTTTAATTTTTTTCATTTGACTGTTTACTTAGCAAAAGTTTTATTTTTAAATAATAATTTTACGTAATCAAAGTGTTTTTTTTTCAACTTAGAAAATATTGCTACTTATGTATAAATATGGGCATTTCCATTTTGGCGTTACGTTACTTTTGTACGACGATATGTTGAAAAAAACTTTAAAAACCATAATTTAAAAAAGTATTTTTCTCACATTAGAGAAGTGATTGGATAGCTCTATATTCAGCCAAAAAATGGAAATAGTTGAGCCTAAGAATTTCAAGATATACTCCAAAAAGTGACCTGGCGTTACGTTACAAAAAACGGAAGTGCGATTTGACTTTGATAACAAAATTGTTGAACTCTGCGAATTGGGCAAGTATTTTTAATCAAATTTTTTTTGATAGGTTTTGGACCAATATACATTTATTTTCCAAGTTATAAATTGAACAAAAAATTTTTTTCCTTTTTTTTCTTTTATGAAAATTGGTCTGGCGTTACGTTACTGGCATTACATTACTAAAATTTCCACTTTATTTTATTATGTTAAAAAAATGCGAAAAAGACATAAATATTAGAAAATTATATAAAAACTACAAAATACTAAATATATTTTTTGCATTTGTTTTATGATTAAATATTTTTGTAGCAACAGTTTTGCAATAAGAGTATTATTATAAAATTGATTTTAGGAATGTTAATTATAAAGAGAAAATGCCCTTGAAGTTAAGAAACACTTACAAAAACGAGAACTTCAAACTTGTAGCTCAGTATTTCACCATCCCAACAAAAGAAAGCTTTAAGCTCCTAAATTTAATTTATTTTAGAAGTTTCTCCTTTATAATACATTAGGAAAATATCTGTTTGTTAAATTTTAATTTTTCGATCAAGGTGGACTTTTTTCTGGAAATGCCCATATATAATGCACCATTATCTTTCAAACGCTTGGCTTTTTGTTTGGTGGGTAGCTCGCAAGCTCAACACATACACAATTTACCAATACACTGACGGTGCCCACCACTGCTTTACAGCTTTAATTGGTACATACATAGTAGAAAAGGGGAATCCCCCCCCCCCCCCTTTACGTACATGTATTTTTAAAATATTTGTTATTCCGTGCATTGTATTGAATTTTAATGAAATAGTTATATGTATGTTGGGTTTAAGAAATAAATTTTTAAAAATGTATACAGGAGTTTTTTTCAGTACATATTTTAAGATGCAATTGTGTTTAGTTTTTCATTGAAAAAAAAAAAAAACCTTCGGAAATTCGAACTTCTCTAAAATTAGAACTACCCCAGGCAAAAAGTGTTTCTAATTTACAATTGCCTACTGTATCAGGATTTTTTTTATTTCGAAAATATATATATGAACTATAACAATTAAACTGGGATTTCACTCAAGCAGAGGCATTTCTTAACATTTCCATTGAAGCAGACGCATTTTTTCAAAATGTGTGGAAAACATTTTAAATAAAAAAAAAACATTAATTTGTTTACATACCAATGTGCTGCAAACGGCCTACATAAATCTAAATGCGGCATATGTCTGTTATCCTTCCACCTTATGCCAGCCTCTAAGTATACAAATAACATCCACAATATAATAGTGGGTAAACAGATGCCCTTATCTGTAACAAGAAAGTGAAAAGATTTTTTTTAAGAGTTGCAGATATATGTATATCAATCTTCCTTACTTACCTGTATGCCAAACATATTGCACCCAAACATATGTACTGGCAGCAAATAACAGCCAATTAACTGGTATAAAGAATAAACAAACTAAATCGGATGTTATGGCAATACAAACAAATAAAACCGAAAATGCCTGCAATGACAAAAACAGCATAAACAAATCAGTTAGTAATTTCAAAAATATAAAAAATGATACTTACCAATCCTTTGTATTTAAATGAATCGTGTACGGAGCGCAGTAGTAACCAGAAGGGCCATAAAAATTCGAAACGGAACATAAACATAAAATCCGCAGTTATCACAATTGCCCATAATACCAAAAACTTCATATACAATACGGTTGTGCTACAAAAAAACAAATAAAATACATATAGACATACATATATTTTATCAATTTTAATATTTATTAAAGGTTTAATTAAAAAAAATATATTTCATGTTTATGAACTTCTTATTTGAAATGAAATTATTTAATCAGTTTTATTACGAACACACTCATTATAAAGCTGTGGTCGGTAATGTATTTATCTATTAATCATATGTGGCATTTGTTGCGGTTTCACATGATGATATAAAACTTTGTATATTTAAACAGGCATATTTTTTTAGCATCGGTATTCACAGAATGACTCCTACCCATGCAATGCATTCAATAGAAGAGAGTGGACATCATTGAAAATATATCTGAGAAGATAGAATTTGTTTGTCGACAGCGTATTTTCTACAATACCCACGAAGAAGAATGTTTTGTTTTAATGCATGATTGTGTCAACCATTATTGCTGCTCAATAACTAAAGCAGACAACAAACACTAAATCCCATTTTCATGAACGGGAGAACGGTTTCGAATTTAGGATCGTCTGCTTAGTAATCAATGCGTCAACTTATTTAGCCAACAGCAGCCAATGTTCCAATTAAAAGAAAAAAATTTAGAAAATTTTTGCTATTAACTATGACTAGAGAAGCTAGAAATAATATTTTTATGTTGCGATCAGTTGTAATTTCTATGTCTAAATAAATGGTAATCCCATAAAATAATATATATTTTCATAATAAACTGAATTAAGATTTATAGGCTAATTGTTCGAAATGTGTACTGATGATGAAAGCGTTGCGGCTTTCGAAAACAGCTGTTCTGCTCTGCTGTGTAAGTGGAATAACTAAAAACGGGTGTTAACTTTCCTTTGTGCCTTGTAATATTTATCATGTTTTGCTGAATTTTAAAACAAAAAATTTCGAACAATTAGCCTGTAAATCTTAATTCAATTTAATATAGCAATATGAATGCTCGTTAAAAAAAATACTTATGTATATGCAAATATATATTTTCTATTATATAAAAATATTTTATAGCTCTTTTTTAACAAATGAAGACAATAAATGGTTTTATTACAGAGAAATTTTAAAAACATTTGCATTTTTATTACGGATAAAATATGTTTACATGCCTGAACTTTGTTGGATCTTGCACCAAATCATTAATAGACTTCAAAATGATTCTAAAATCATACAAAACCTCTTAACTTTTGCACAAACTATCAAAAAGCAATTGAGAATTGCATTAGAAAATTTATGTTTGTAAGCTAAGAGATTTTACTAATTTTTATGGAATTAGATTGGAGTCTACTGATGGTTTGATGCACTTAATACGTAAGAAACAAGACTTACATATATACATCTGTATATTTAATAAATTAATAGACACGATATCTAAAATAAAATATAAAAAAAAAACTGCATAATTGACGAAATGTGTATATGTCTTAATTCTTCTGTATGTACTCGTACATAAAGAAAACAAATTTAAGAAAATATTGATTTCCAGGAAACTTAACTTCTATACTTTGTTATTAAAAGGTCACAAATAGATCAACGAGTGCTTTTTAAAAAACTTAGTTAGACTTAAAATTCGACTTTAGTGTCTCGATCAGTTTTCTTTTTCATATTTAATTTATTTTTATTTTTGAATTAGTAATCGAATTACGAGTACTTACCTGCCATACATGCTTTCCGTTATTTTGTTACGTTTAATAGGTCTCCGTAGTTTGCCGCAATCGGCATTACGACGCTTCATTTTAAAATTTGTAATGTTTTCAATTTATAAAAATAACCGTTTTGAAACAAATATTTTGTTACTTTTTTTTGTATTTTACTTGTCGTAAATTAAGATATTTATTTCCTTTACGAAACAAACGTTGCAAGTATTGTTTTATATTTTCCAATACATGTAACTTTACTAGTATGTATGTACATATGCATGTATGTATGTAGGTGTATTCTTATTTGAAATATGAATACAAATTATTAGTATTTTAATTTAAGTTTTATTATTGCATTTAATAGAATTCTTTTAGCGCGTTTTGGTATTTCTGGCGTATTGTAGACACATACATCTATCTAGTAGCAGAATTTTAACGACGGTGCTGAAAATGACGCCGTCGAGATGTACAAACCAAAAAACGACGTGTAGGGGGCAATAATTATTTAAGAATCAAGTAAGATAATGCACTAAAGAGAGCATGCGAATTTGAAAAGAATTTCCAACAACAGCTTTACATCTATCTGTTGTTGTTGGATCTAATATAGTTTTCAATTTCAAAAATGTTTATATGCTCTGCTTTTTGCCCCTTTTTTATTTCTTCTCTTTATAGACTTCGGCTATTTTTACAAAGACCAAATTGTAGTTTAATTTTCTTATTTGTGGTAGAATTTCAAATCTTATTGCTGTCGTTGAAATTTTATGCTGATTTACGTCGAGTGTCAAAGGAATTCTTTTCTTCTGTGATTATTTTCTTGCTTTTACGTTTTCTGCTGTTAAGTTGACAGTTTTTCGTTAAATACATACTTTTTTGTTTTTAATACATATTAAGTTTGTATTGTTGTTTGCTGTTGAGTTTTAGTTTATTTTATTTATTTGCTATATTTTTTCTAATGCCTGTCTGAAGGTGTATCTGCTGGTTAACATTTAAATGAACTGTATCAGCAGTTGTCGGTGACGATCTTTAGACTTTTATTTAAAATATGTATGGCCTGTATTTCACGTTTATATTTCAGACCAATACAAAGTTATATACATATGTATGTAGGTATATTTTTATGTACATATGTATGTGTGTTTTGAATGCCGTTTAGCAAGTGCATTTAACTGACGTATCTAGTCAACAGTTTTATTTAATTTCAAATTGAAACTACTCCTCATTTATTCCTTCTTCTAATAATTTTGTTTTTCATGCCCTCTTTTTCAAACGTTGTTATTTTTAATTTCTGTTTGTTTATGTTTGCTTTTATTTTCTCTCAGATGTTTATTTTTTGCAAACTGTTTATATTTCAGGCTGTTATAGTTGATGTTGTTATATCTGTAATTACAAAAATAAAGAATGTGAAACTAAAAATAAATTTATTTAAATGTTTCTTTACAGAAATTGAACAAATAAACTGAAAAGAGCACATTATGCAATTTTACTTTCAAATGTCAATGTTTTCATTCGGATTAATATTATTGTAAAAGTAATAATAATTGCTATAATCATGATCATTATAACAATAAGCATAATTGAAAATTTTTTAAACATGTTGTTTGAAGATCTACTACTAACTTGGCATTAGCGCCGATGAAATGCAGGCATGTTTAGTAGGTTAACGCATAATAAACAAATAATTTATTTATTATCAGCTGTTGTGATTATAATCTCTATATTATTTCGAGCTTTTTATATGTAACTATTTTATAATTTACTAAGAACTGAGTTTAGCTTTTTTATTAAAATATATTTTTATTACACTTTGTCTAATTGCTTCAAGGAAAAATTCAAGTGAATTAATTAATAAAATTTTCCAACGAATTCGTTACAAAGAACAAAATATTTTAAGTAAGAAAATATTTTTTTTTTATAAATTTGTTTACGAACGAAGGGACATTAGGAGAAACACGTGTTTCTAAATTTTTGATTCTGAAACAATTAATATTATTATCTCGTCTGTATTCCAGATATTTATAATTTTCGTCTATTACACTTATATCTAATATGTGCTATTCTTATAAAATTCTTAGCAATCTTAATTATAGACATTTTTGAATGTTTAGAAAGTAAATTCTCACAATTTGGAATCATTGTTCTGGCGTTAAACGATTAGTGATGACTTTGCAAACCAGAAATACAAACACTATTTGGCATTGTCAGCAGTAAAAAAGAAATAAAAAAAAATAAATAAAATAAAATATATTCAATGAAAAACCTGCTATGTTATCAAAAAAAAACATATTTTCTATAGGACTTTAATTTGTCCCATGTCGGTTTATTTTCTTTACTAAAAACTGACGTAACTTTAAAGTAGAAACCAGATACTTCGTTATAACTAAGTCGATAATTAATTTCGTAAAATTTTACTCTATTTTTTAGTTTCACTGACATGTGTACTCGTATATAAGCATATAAGCTTATAAACTAAACTGACTATGAATAACTTTGGCAGCAACTAAAAATGCACGAGACTCCAGATAGAACTTAAAGCGACTACTATTAATACGAGACATCATTTTTCAATGCAAACAGAAACTAGTGACATAATATGATAAAAAATTGGAATTTCTTCCACATAAATAAACAATAAAATGTCTTATATCAAACACGTTTTTGGAATAAATTTGTTATTTAATCAAGTTAAAATGCATTTAATCTGTTTAAGCCATCACATTTGCTAAAAACTGTTAAAAGTAGAACACAGAGGGGGCTAGGAAAAGGTACTATTAAGAGAAGGTGGTGTTATAAATAAAAAAGCAGCAAATAATTAACAATTGCCAAAAATAAATTAAAAGAAGAAACATACGAATTAAATAACAAATATGTTTGCTTACTTAGATATAAAAGTTCAACAAGACAGACATTTATGTGTAGCATGTATACCATGGACATGCACATATGTATGTAAGTAGATATGGAGATACATACATATTTAAATATGTACAACAAAAAAGCGGTTTTACATGAACTACAAGTTAAACGTAAACACATTTCTTAACAAGAGACAATGCAACAAAATTGAAACATGTTGACATTGGAAATTTATTTTATTTAATTTGTTGCGAAATTAAAACAAAATTAAAAGAAAAAGTGTTTATTTCTCTCACTTATTTACAAATTAACACAATTATTTTGTGATATACATTTTGAATTTTATTTGTATATATTCACCCATTATTGCCATATTAAAACAAATACTGAGTTGCCTGCCAGTTTCTGTTTCCCTTTACTATTTGCCATCCATTTAAGTTACAACTTCCTGTTTCCCTCTTTTATAAATCTGCATTTAACCTATTATATTGTTTATTTAAAGAAATTAAAAGTACATAGATATATTGCTCCTTCTCTGGCTGAACATCATAATAAATTATAACGTTGCATACACCTCAATAGTTTTATTAGAAATGTAAATAGCAAACTTTTTAGCCACAATACCGCCATTAAATTTCCTCTGACATTTCGATTTAAGCACACCAGCAGACTGCACTTGACACCGTACACTGTGTGGAGAGGTTGTTTAATAATGTTCTCTAAGTGAAACATGTTGTTTCTACTTCAATGCCCGAAGATACTAAAAGGAAATTGAGACATATTGTTTTTGCTTCTAAGAGATCGCAGAAGGTGGTAGTAATGAAGGTTTTATACTACAACAGTGTTGACAAGGAACAAAACTATGGCAGTAAAAATTAAAATAAAAATTTAAAAAAAAAATGCCCTTCAGGAGCAAAAATAATGTTATAACTTTAATATTATTACACTCCTATATATATATATATATATATATATATATATATATATATGTATATATATATATATATACATATATATATATATATATATATATATACATATATATATATATATATATATATATATATACATATATATATATATATATATATATATATATATATATATATATATATACATATATATATATATATATATATATATATATACATATATATATATGTATATGTATATATATATATATATCTTTTTTTTTTGGACGTAATGATAGCAACTATCAATAGTGGCCCCACGACAACTTCACTAGGTGGTGCTAGTGAAGTTGATAGTTGCTATCATTACGTCCAAAAAATAATATATATATATATATATATATATATATATATATATATACATATATATATATATATATATATATATATATATATATATATATACATATATGTAAGTATATATGTACATAGAAAACATAACATCTTATTTTCTTTCGTTAAAACTTTTGTTTAAAGTGAAAACTCATCTAATTTTTGTGTTTAATTTTTGTTTGTATGATATATGGTCGCTACTGGTGTTCATATAAATATCTGCACTCTGCATAATATTTTGCACTTGCGTTCAACATTTGTATCATGTGCTTTATGAAAAAGACATTTTCGTTAAAATTAATTCGGCCATGACGCAGAGTTAAATTGCGTTCGGAAACAGTATACATTCTGTATTTTAGTTTCTCAGAAAACGCAACAAATTTTCGGAATGAAACACCAAACTAATGACATTCAAAATGTTTTTATTCCGAATTTCTTTGTTTTTTTTAAATTTTTTTTACTGAATATTACCACAAGATTAAAATGATTTGGCAAACAATTTCAGGACCGGTTAAATTCAAACATGAAAGAATTAAGCAAAGTTTTAAAATTTTACAATGATTTTAAAATTTAATTGCTTCTTAAAGTGCTTCATGCAAAACTCTTCTTCGAACTATGTAAAATGTAAAGAATTATATAAATATTAATGTAAATGTTTATTTTTCACACTTATTAATTTTATTATTAAGATAAGATATTTTTATTCAGAATTAAGTTCAAATCTGCAGTGTGCAAATTTTTTTAAAGAATTTTTATTAAATTCAAGTTATTCTAGTAAAAGTGGAATATTTACAATATTTTTATAATCTTCAAACTTGCAGAACGGATCAGTACCGATTTCGAGGCCGCTCCGCCTTCTCATCAGCCTTCTTTGTTCAAGTTCTTCCTACTTTTCAAAATATAATTTGTAGATTGCAGATTTGAACTTGAATCTGAATAAAAAATGCTTATGTTAACAATAAAATTAATTAAATTAATTCAAATGTAAAAGAAATGTTAATGTGCGTACATATACGCTTATATCTGTGCATGTCTATATTTATGTATGTATGTACATACATAACTAATTATTTACATATATAATCTCATTATTTCACAAAATCTATAAAAAACTTAATTTATATTTCCATTTCATATAGTTAACAAGAAATATTATAGAAAAGTATAGCAGAAGGTTGAGTCTATTGACATTATTGCTTGACTATGCATCATTAACTGATGCGACAGCAAAACTAATTAAAAAGGACATTAAAGACTGGAAAAATAAATAGAAAATAAAAATAATTTTCAATAAAAAAATATTTATAAACAAGAGATAAAGGAACTTAAAGAGAAATCTATACGACAAAATGGAAATAATTTAATAAACCAGCTAAAAATAGTTATTAATTTGCACACATCATTACAAGTATGTACATGCTGTAGAAAAGTATGCTACATTTTAAGAAGAGAAAGAGTGAGAGAGCCAGAGTAGGAAACTAAAGCAACAGGAAAATCATTTAATGACTGGAAAAATTCATACTTAAAACATGTTTATGAATGAAGATATGTGTATGCATGCGTTAGAAATTGTTTGGAGCAATAAAAACAAAAACGACTGCAAAGCAAAACAGTAAGAAAAATGAGCGTCTGTAACAATATTTGTTATACGTATACCAAAACGGAAGCGGAAATACTTCAATCATCAGTGCATGTTAAATTAGGAGAGCACTTTCAAAAACCTACATAACTTCTCTATAGGGTGTTTCAATAAGACTAAAAATGTAGTTAATATATATGTATAGATATACATATATATATATATATATATATATATATATATATATATATATATATATATATATATATATATATATATGTATATATACATATACATATGTATATACATATACCGAAATTTTTATGGATTATTTATTTAGACTAATCACCGTCTCGTCTCATTTTACAGGATGGGTGTAACGATTTAGATTGGTGCATTTGAAGTACATATGTATTTAAAATCCTCAGAAAATAAGAGTTATTTTTGGGTTTTAAATTATTCCTTAGAATATAAATGTAAGTTATTATTTGATTTATAATATAAACGTAGTCCACGTATTTTTTTTTTACATTAAGCTCGGGAAATAATTATTTGCGGTCCCTAGAAATAAAAAGTTCGATAAATCGTATATGGGCATTTCCATTTTGGCGTTACGTTACTTTTGTACGACGATATGTTGAAAAAAAACGTTAAAAACCAGAATTTAAAAAAGTTTTTTTCTCACAATAGAGAAGTGATTGGATAGCTCTATATTCAGCCAAAAAATGGAAATAGTTGAGCCTAAGAATTTCAAGATATACTCCAAAAAGTGACCTGGCGTTACGTTACAAAAAACGGAAGTGCGATTTGACTTTGATAACAAAATTGTTGAACTCTGCGAATTGGGCAAGTATTTTTAAACAAATTTTTTTTGATAGGTTTTGGACCAATATACATTTATTTTCCAAGTTATAAATTGAACAAATCTTTTTTCTTTTTTTTTCTTTTATGAAAATTGGTCTGGCGTTACGTTACTGGCGTTACATTACTAAAATTTCCACTTTATTTTATTATGTTAAAAATATGCGAAAAAGACATAAATATTAGAAAATTATATAAAAACTACAAAATACTAAATTTATTTTTTGCATTTGTTTTATGATTAAATATGTTTGTGGCAACAGTTTTGCATTAAGAGTATTATTATGAAATTGCTTTTAGGAATGTTAATTATAAAGAGAAAATGCCCTTGAAGTTAAGAAACACTTACAAAAACGGGAACTTCAAACTTGTAGCTCAGTATTTCACCATCCCAACAAAAGAAAGCTTTGAGCTCCTAAATTTAATTTATTTTAGAAGTTTCTCTGTATTATAAAACATTAGGAAAAAATCTGTTTGTTAACTTTTAATTTTTCGATCAAGGTGGACTTTTTTCTGGAAATGCCCATATACATATGAAACTTTATTAGTGCTTTTTGTTCGTTATGTGGTCAAGTATGTCTATATGCCTGCATTTCATTGGTTCTTACACCAAATCTTTAGTAGACTTTAACCTAATTCCAAAATAACAAAACCTCTTAGCTTATATATAAACTGCCAAAAATTAATTGAGAATTACACAAGCAAAACCATAGGATTTAAAATTCAAGAAAACACAACAAACAAATTTTATTCGATATAAATCTATTTTGTTTACAGATATTGAGTTTTAATATATAAAAAGTATGCAAAGATTGTTATTACTTCTTATTTTAATTATTTCTAATTTCATAGTGTATATACATACATGCGAAGGATCATAGCACGAATTTTCAAGATTAATATTCTTATATTCTGATATTTTTAAGCTTAAGATCTCTTTATTTTTATTTAATTTTTAATTTCAATATTTCGTAACTCCATTGTGTGACTTCTTCAGGAAATTAATTATTTTATTTTTATTTTTAATTTTCGGCTTATAAAACTGTGTCGTTTCTAGCTGATGGACTAAAATCGTATGTGAGAAATGAACACGGGTATCCTAATAGTGCTGAACTTACCGGGCAATTCCATTGTTTAATAGTGTTGGATATTTCTTCTAACATGTCAAGTTGCTTGAATATATTCAAAAACATATACATATGTATATGTATTTAGCTACTTGTATCATGCACTGGAGACTTAACTGTGTATACGCACAATAATTCATCACATCCAAATTTTATATGAACAAATCTCTTTAGAACAACTTCTGTTGCAAATGCTTTAGCAACACTAATTTAAAATATTTTTACATTTCCAAACAAATTCTTATTAGCAAAAAAAATTTTTTTTTGCGTTTTCCCTTACAAAACTATTTGACGTCATGATTAAAAAACAAGCACGCATTTCACAATTTATTTATATTGAATTTTTTGAACTTGGAAAATCAAGGTAAACAAATCGTAAATTAAAACGCATAATTAATAAACATTGTGAAAATGAGCATTAAAAGAAATTCACAAAATTCAACTCTCTCAAGATAATATCTAAGGATTAATGGCACAAAATTTTTTTTGTGTCAATATGTTGAAATAACTAGGTTGATAGCGGAAATAAAAAGGAATAAAAACAGCATCCACACACAAATGAACAGGGAATTGAGGAAAAAGGGAAAAAACACTGAATAAAAAACAGAAAGCTGCAATTGTGTACAACAAATATAAACATAATATCGTGATTACAACCCACCACACCGCACAATACAAGAAACCTTCGTAACACACTTACATAAACTTCAATTAACATTATTATCATCTTCATTGTATCACACACAATGTACAAAATTCTTGAACACCCACACTCAGAGCATAGTATATACAACAAAAGTTTACAAAACATTAGGGGGGTAATTTTAAACTATTCTTCCGAAAGTTTTGCAATCATGTTCTCAACTACATATTACATACATATTGCTATAGATGTACATATATACATATCTGTTTACTGCTATTTACTTGTATGTAGGTATCTAAAATCATTATCTTTAGTTTTTTTATTTTTGGCAAGTTGTGAATGCAGCTACTTTGAAATGTTTCTTGCGGTTCTAGCCTCTTATCTAAAAGATTTGTATACATAAAGAAATAGTAATTAAATTATACTTTCCCATACTAGGTATACTTTATAATCTGTTGAATGCATAGTTGTGCATCAATATGCAATATGGATTAAAACGTTGTGATATGGCGGCAACTTGAGGTAAAATGTCAATTACACCCCTACTATAGTAGGTAGGAAAACACCGAGCATGAAAATATATTTATGTTATTAAACATGCCTACAGCTTGAAAGCCAAGAAAAGCATTCACAAATTTCATGCCAACAACAACATATGAATGTGGCGCAAATGCAAAAAAAGTAAAGCATATAAAAAATATGAAAACTGACAAAACGGAAAATCAGAGAGCATAATATTGGTGAAATAAGGAAAAGAAACAGCAGAGCAAAAATGAATAGACCGAACTTTTTCACTTTATAACATAATAATGATGCTACAAATCGAATGAAAATTAGTAAAAAGAAATGAAACCATGATGAGAAAACAGTTAAAATTATTTTTATACATCAGATCTATTCTTTTTATATAAAAACTATTCACTATTTTACTTTTCCATTTTTTCTTAATAGTTTTTACTTTTCCATATATTATTAGACAAGTAATACGTACAAAATATTTTCTTTTTTGTAAAATTTGCTTGAAAAGCCTTTTTCACTACTACACTGCATAAGCTTGTATCTTTTTGTGATTTGGTATTTCGTGACAATTTTTTCTTTTTCACATTTTACATGTACAATATTAGTATTCTTAATTATTTAGTGTTCTTCACATATTCACTGTATTTTCTGTATATATTATATTTTAAAAACACTGTGAATCTTATTATTAGTTTTAAAATTTTTGCAATTTTTCTCCTCTAAACAGCAGAAAATTTTTTCTTCTTCTTTTCTAAGTGATGTAGTTCTAGCGATTACTTCTGCAACTGAAAACATAAAAAAGTATTTTTGATTGGACAAAGTTATAGCGATTTTTTCCCAAGAAATAGTGTAACCAGATCTAAGAATGTAACTTAACTTGGGTGTCACACGATCAAGTTTTCATTCAAATTTTAAAATTTCTCTCATTTTTTTACCAATACAGTCATACTTTTAAAACTTGCTGAGAGTTTGCTTTCAAATTTTCGTTCAAATTGAGTGTTTCAAGTTACAGTCAAGAAAACAGCTGATTGCAGCTTTTTCTTCCAAATTTGCATTATTATTTAAAAATATTCTGCTATCAGTGACATCTTGCTGAAAACTTGCTTTGAAATTGCGTGCAGCCTACGTCACAGCTTTCAAACTTTGTGAATTTTGACAAGCAGTATGTGTAAAAATCTTGATAGAGAAACTTGATAGTGTGACTGCAGCGTAAGCTGCCCATAGAAAAAGAAATGACTCGATTGCCAATGTCTCTGATATATATTAATTCATATTTACATATGTCTTGTTCGTCACTGGATACGAACCAGTGACGTGGATGCGTACTTGTTTTTCCGAAGTTCATATAATGATGCAACATTGTTTTGTCTTTTTCATATATTATAGTGGCCTTACATAGCGTCTATACCTGATATAATATCATATATATTTCTATCAGCAAACGTCAAATTTCATAGCAGAGGGAATCATATTACGTGTGGACTGCAATATTAGCATTATATTAATATTATTCAAATATTATAATATTGTTTTCATAATATATATTTAGAAAACAATATCATGATATGAACTGTCAGAGAACGTACACATACACACATATAGACACAAGAAAAGAACTTTATGTATTAAAATAGACGCCCTAAGAAATTTTTAAACAATCGCATTAAACAAATATATATAAATAATAAAAAACTAAATATAAATAATATAAAACACGCTGTATTATTAAAGTAAACGAAGATGTTTACTGCACGGTTGCATGATAATTATGAAATATTATGATATTTACAATAGTACTTTTTCCACTACATAGATATTAATATTTATACAAATATATTTTTCTCTTTATTCTCCCGACGTTCTCTCTCATATTATATCAGAATTAATAGACGCTATGTTAAGTATTGTTTTTTGTACGGTTTATGGCAAAGTTTAAAATTTTCTTAAAAACGATGAGACACTGGAATATCACCTTGGAGGGAATCCAAACCATGGCAGCTGATTGATAAACAATATGTCGTATTAATTATGTGCAAATAGGGATATCAAAATTACATTAGACAGAGAAGAACGAACACATTTTCTGAAATATGGCTTTGGAAATATATTCCCAATTGTTAACTAGTATTCAAGGCGATTTAATATCAAGTGAACTCATGGAAGAATTCCCTGCAAGTTGAAATTTCAAAATCGTTTGGAAGTATATAGAAAAAAAGTTTTGACAGCCAAACTTGCTAAAAGTTAAAGCAGCACAAAGTAGCAACAAATCCGGAAAACAGCTATGGAGTTCACCTTACATGAATTCGCCTTACTAGTATTGCAAGCTTTTATGCTGCCACATGAATTTAAGATTAGTGCTGCCAAGCCTTAAACTGATTCCTATAAATGGCATCACGTAAAATTCTTCTCTTTCCGGTTGTCAAATTTTTGGAAGCAGCAAGCGTTTCGGCTGACGAACCAGACTGAATTTTAAGTTTTCTATATTAAATTTAATTATAATAAAAATGGCTTTTGGTGATGTTAAAACTCCACAAGGACTAAAGGAATTGAATAATTTCTTAGCCGACAACAGCTACATTAATAGGTATGTGCCTCCAACATGGCTTTAAATAAATGAGGTTATGTGCATTAGCAATCTCCACACGTCGGCATTTAGTTATAAAAATATTTAACCTAGCGTTGATGTCAATGGAATGCAGGCATTTTCGACGTGATTAATGCACAAACTTACCAATTGTTTACTTGCGTGAATATGCCAAATGTCATTAATTATTTATGTATGTATTCAATTCTGTTCTAGTTATGAACCATCAAAGGCCGATTTATCTGTGTTCGATGCTTTAGGAAAGGCCCCTACCGGTGATGTACCACATGTACAACGTTGGTACCGTCACATTGCTTCTTTCGAAGCTGGTGAAAAGGCTGCTTGGGGCGGTTCCCCATTGCCACAAGCTGCTGGTGCTAAACCTACCGTTGCTGCTCCTGCTGCCGCTGCTGATGACGATGATGATGTCGACCTGTTCGGTTCCGATGACGAAGAAGAAGATGCTGAAGCTGCCAAAATCCGCGAAGAACGTGTGGCGGCCTATGCTGCTAAGAAATCTAAGAAACCCGCCCTTATTGCAAAATCCTCTGTGCTGCTCGATGTGAAACCTTGGGACGACGAAACCGACATGAAGGAAATGGAAAAACAAGTACGCACCATCGAAATGGACGGTCTTTTGTGGGGTGCCTCCAAATTGGTGCCTGTCGGCTATGGTATTAACAAATTGCAAATCATGTGCGTAATTGAAGATGACAAAGTTTCAATCGATTTGTTGACCGAGACGATTCAGGAATTTGAAGATTTTGTACAATCTGTCGATATTGCTGCCTTCAACAAGATCTAAAAAGCGGACGTTATATAAATGTCAACGCTTTTGCAGGCGTTAAAGAAAGAAAATAAAGTGTTCTCCATCAGCGCATTTCAATAAAAGATTTGATACAAATTTATAAAAAAAAAATAATTTGAGATGCTTTTTATTATTATTTTGAATAAAATGTTAATAGTGGTAATGGGGGCTGCTTTTTTTAAATACAATTATCTTATTATGAAGTTTCCACAAATTCAAAAATTTAAATTACTTTTGAGTCTCGTTGCAAAACGAATTTAATTAGAAATAAATACATTTTCGCAAAAACTAATCTAACAACATGGAAATTAAAGGAAAAAGTATCGGGTTTTTTTAAATATCTCCAAAAGGTCGAAACTCCTCACAAAATGGTTTTGGTAGACCTAAAATATATTTTTGAAAATTTGTGTTACAAACATGCAAATCTCAGAAAAATAAATTTTTTCCAAAAAATATTTGTAAGTGAAAAATTTTGGAAAAAATCCTAATAAGCATGGAAACCTAAAAAAGTCGAAATCAAAAAATTATTTGTTTTAAATGCATGCACACTAAGTATTTATATAAATGAAAAGACGCTTCTTTACTTTAGAAACTCGTTACAAAACGTGATTATTAGAAATATTGGAATTTTTTAAAAAACTTTTTTGCAAACATGAAAGTTCAAAAACTCGGTTTTTTGCAATAGGAGGTACATACCTGTTGCCTAAAAATAATATTTTTGACAAAAAGTATTATTAATATATCAACATTACATGTGCATCAAATATCTCATAATGATCGTTTTTCCAAACAGTCTGGCCACAATTTTATCTTGATATCTTTTTTCCCCGCTTGTGTTTTAAGTCTTTTGTTTTTTTTTGATTTTTAAAGCTTTTCTTGAGTTGTTTTGAAAACCGCAGCTTTAGAACAAGAGCTTTTTCACTAAGCATGCTGCTGTAATCAAACAAAAATCTGCTGTACAAAACTCATTTAAATTAGTTCCAATACGTTTATCAAACAGTGAACATCTTATATTTAGTTCAAAACATATTGCCCATAGTGATTTTTACACATGAACTAAATTAAATAATATTATTAATTTATTTAGACTATATAAATACTCCATTACTTATTAATTACTTTTAAATAAAAAAATATTTTCCAAATACAAAATGGCAAATAAATTGTTCTACATCGCGTTCATTGTCAGTGCTTTTGCCGTGGCCTTAATTCATCTCTCCCAAGCGGACATATCAGGTAACCATAATATTAAAAACAGTTTCGGAATAAATAAAAAATCAATAAAACGTGTGACATATTAAAGCTGTTCGCTTATAATAACGTTTCAAATTTATATTTAAAATGTTTCGTGGACGGTGAGTGGGATTTTCTTCTTACGATCCGGCTGTTGCCGGCTCGTTTTTTTCCTGTTCTAAGAATTTTTGCTGTATTCATGCAGATCTTATTGTTGTTTATGTTTCGAATCTTCAATACTCGCCAGTTCCGCTTTTGTTTAAATCCGCGTTTTCTTTCTACAAAATTTTTGATTTTGCATGTTCTATTGTGTTAAATTAAGAAACAACAGAAAAAACTTGTTTCTATTTTTATTTTTATTATTGTTAATATTCACAATATTATTATTAACGAAACAATGTGAATTAATTGCTGAGTGTATGCGACTACAAATAGCGGATTTTCTAATTTTTTTTTAATCTTTCTCACAAATCAAAGGGGATTCTTTTTAATTGCTGATATTTTATTAGATAAACACTCGTAGTAAAAGCATAAGAAATTATAATTATTTAAATATATTTTCAAATAGCTAAATAATTAGGAAATTATTTTAAAAAAATTTATAGTGAATGAAATTGCAAATAAAAATGTTTACACTATTTTTAAAGTTACACAATTACAAGCAAATTTACGCTTTTACTACACATGGACCCTAAAAAATCCAAAAATTCGTAATAAACTGCAGATTTTTTCAACTGTTATACTGGCATATACAGCTACTTTCACATATCTACTACACGCTCGTATTTCAAATATACATATAATTTGTTTGTTTCCAAACTGATAGATTGATTTATGTTTTTGGTTTTTAAGCTGTTGTACAAACGAAATTTTGTTGTATAATAGAATTTGACCTGTTATAATTGACACTATTCCACTAATATCTATTATACAAAACTAATTTTCGACCTGAAAATTTAAATAGACTGTATAACGGATTAATAAACAACTGTTATACTCTGGTAGAAAGTTTCAAGTGCATTACTTTTAAAAATCTGCAGTTTTCACCATAGAAAATTTTGCCATACAACGGCTTATACGACAACTATTTCAAACTGTTATACGTTTAATAAAACTAATACTTCCTTAGCTGTTCTACACAAAACACAATTGTGTGCTTAGAAAATATAAGAAAACGGCTAAATAACTTGAATTAAAGAAGAAATATATAAAATTAAATAAAATATTTTTAAGTTCGACGTTTAAGGCAGCCAAACTGGAACTGTTATACACACACAAATCGTATTTTTGCGTATTTTTCATAATTATATTTAAACCTCATATATTAAATGCCCCGCTTCAATTTCTTAAATATGCAACAAAATAAAAGAATATACATATATCTCTTACAACTGTTATACGCCAAAAATTTCTTTTCTTTACTACCTATATACAAATACAACACCACGCTTCATATTATGCAAATTCCTATGAATCTTTTCGACAACTAGATTTAAAGTTTAACCTCCTTATTCATAAAAATTATGAGAGACTTATAAGAGTGCAATAGAGCATTTTTCATATGAAATTTTGTTTTATTACGGTATTATTAGACTCATAATTTTTATGAATAAGGGGGTAAATATATTAAATATTATGGAGAAAATGAGTAACTTATAACTGTTATAATCATACAATCATCTCTAAAAAAAAATTAAAATAATTCTTAGTTCATATGTTCCATACTCTGCCTCAGTTATGTAAAAATGGATTGCGTATAACAGTTATAAGAAAATTAGTTATATATTTTATACAAATTTGTATTTTATTTTACTGTCCTATCAATAAATTTAAGCCTTTAGTTGGTAATTAGTACTGTTATATGTAAATAAACTGGCATATTACAAAAATTAAATTCTTATACACAATAAAATAATAAACTTGAATAAAAGTTACTACTTGTTATTATATTTATTATATTATATTCTGAAACTGTGCTGAAAGTTAATTATTTATAACTGTTATACGATTGATATTGTTTTGCTAAAGCCGCAATAATTTCTCCTAAAAATAATACTTATCTTGCCAATAGTTTTCAGCTAAAGGAATTATGATATAACAGTTTTTAACTGTTATACTGAGAAGCTTGTTTAGTTTTTATGCTAATTTTTGCTTAAACTATCTATTTTTTATTTACCAAAGAACAAATCCTTTAAAGCATAACTGTTATACTCATAAAAATATATGTGGATACGTTAATTTTACACACGACTTAAATTTACAGTGGAATTCTCATTATTTGTTTATTATATTAGACCAGCAGTCAGATACAAGAAACTAGAACGAGGGGATAGGATTGGGGGGACAGATTAAAGATGAGAAGAATTTTTTGTTTAGACTTTTTGAAAGGTTATAGCTTAAGTGTAGATTAATTGTAACTGTCATACGCACACAAATTGGGCTGGCTTGAACATGCAATGGAATTTATAGCCAACTTAGTTTAAAGTATTTATTTAATTTAAACTGTTTAATATATTAAAATATTGCCGTAAAATTGCTACATCTGTAACTGTTATACTCATTAAATTGTATGCTTTTAAGCAATATTTAGTGGATTTTAAATGTTTTAGCAACAATTTTAAGATTTTATAAAATATATTTTTAAACTGTTATACTAAAATAATCTTCAATTAAATTAAAAATTTATAATTTCTAATAAAAAGTGTAATATTAAAAATAGAGAGGTAAATTTATTTGAGCTGTTATATGAATGGCGTTTTTATAAAAATCGTTTTAAGCTAAAATTTTCTAACAACGGAGTAGAAACGATTCTTGCCAATTTCTTTATTTTATAAGATAAATTTCTTTTTTAAAAAGAAGTATACAGAGATGTACGTATGCAGGTGTGTAACTTGTAAAACCGTACTGTTATACACTGCATAATATGTAGGATTTTTAATTTAATACATGCTAATTTTTTAAAAATAATTTATATATGTATGTATATATATAGTATATATCAGATATAGATATTTGGAAAATGCACCATTGTTGCTAACTGTTATACAAACGAAAACTCCATTTTTCGCTCATATAAGCTCTTTCTACATAGGCCTTGTTATTTTTAATTATGCAGTAAAATAGTCAGATTGTTTTGTAACTAAAAATCAATATAATTAATTGATATTTTATAGCTAAGCAATAAATGTTAAATACAACATAGTTACAAATTTAACGCTATAAAAATTTGCTAAAATATAATCAACAGTTTTGTAAAATAATTACGTCACTTGGTTATAACAGTATAAATAATTTTGCTTAACCATCTCAGTATTTTTACAGATTTCGCTGCTATATCAATTATGTCACCAATTATACTACTATAGCTTAATTCCAAGTATTGCTGTATTTTTTATTACTTTTTTTCTGATTTTTATAATAAAAGTAAGAATTGTTGGCGGCCATTTATAAAAATTCCAATTTTGGCCATGTAAAGAACAATACGAAGGCCACAAGTAGAAAGGGCCTCACTCGTGTTTTTACGAAATTGACTATTTCGTGGATTCCAATACATTTAATATTGACACGCCGCGTTACAAATATTTAGAGCAATAGTTAAAAAAAAACAAGTAAAAACTTTATATTCGACCGGGTCGAATCTTAAATACCCTCCAAATATTTAGTAATTAAATTTAAAATTTTTAACTTGGTGGGACAGAGGTCCTTTAAGATATTTCAATTTAAAAAACTCTATTTTGACAGAGTCATTCTGGGAGGGGCCGTGGGGCAGTACATTTCACCTCTGCAAGATCAGAGAACATCTCAGCTTCTTATAGGAATACAAATTGTTCAATATTTACACTACGTCAATGCCCACCAAGGGGCGCGGGGTCCAAAAATAAACTATATAATGTTTTCCATAGGCGATTGCTAGACCGTCTTAGACTTCATCACTGATCAAGAATATATATACTTTATAGGGTCCAATTCCCTTTGGAGGGTATTAAAACTGTATTGTGGCGGGGTTGCTTTGGCAAGGGCTCTGGGGGAGACATTTCACCTTTGCCATAAAACTAAAAATAAATGTTTGGGATAAGTAAGTGTAAAATTTATTTAATTTTTTTTTTGTGATAGGGTCATTTAGAGGATAAAGGGGGAGGAGGGGGTAGGGCAGAGGAATACCAGACTACTTCTCAGCTTCCCTATTAAAGCTTAAACGAGTTATTTTTAAGGAATGTAGGCTTACGTAAAACAGTTTGTTAAATTTTTACACTATTTTTGCATATAATAACGCCCACTAAAGGGGGCGGGGTCCAAAACTTATTATTTTTTGATATATGACTGCAAGTTTAACGTGTTGAACTTTCTCTGACATAAAACTATATCATTTGCTTAACAAAGTTAAAAAAAAAAATTTTAAATTGTGTTGTTTTTAGAGGCTGGTTTAGTTCTGCTTAGGGGAACTTTTTTCCCTCTGGCCCGATTCAGTCCATATACATATTTCACTTGTGCTATCCTTCGAAACATATTTATACCAAATTTCAAGGGTCTAGTTCTTTTCTTTTTTGGACTGAATCATGATTTCCACAGACGGACAAACGGACGTGCTCAGATCGTCTTAGATTTCATCACAGACCAAGAACATTTATACTTTATGGGGCTTCAGATGGATATTTCCCTGCGTTACAAAAGGAATGACAAAGTGAATATACCCTCTAATAATCTTTTTTTGGAGGGTATAAAGATGATTCAGGGTTTTGGAATGAATGTGTTTTTATACTCCAGACGTAAATATAGAAAGTTCGGCTCAACCGAATATCCCACTTTTACTAGTTGATCTTCGATATTAATCTGTTACGCCAGCAAGATCGGGTTTAAAATGCCATGCGCACAAACTTTCCAAAGCTCAGCAGTTTTTTTTTGTTAAACCAAATTTTACACAAACGCTAAAGAACTTTGCATTTGTTTAAATAAATTTAAATCTATGTGGGCTGTTTAAAATGTATTAAAGATTTTTTTTCGGTCAACGCGCTTTGGCTGAAGAAATGAAATCATAAAAAAATCTATTTGCAAATTTAATTTACTTACAGAAATATGAGTAGAGCGATAGTTACGCAAAATAGGTCAACCATCGTATGGCTTTAAAAATTCTCGTTGATAAACTGATTATTTCATTGTAATCAATGTCTGTGTGTGTGTATGTGTGTGTGTGTACAGTGTTCACGCCTTTAATCTATTATCAGTAAATAATTCTATATAATTACACTTTTTTTGCTGTCTGTAATTTATAATAGCAAAGTATCCTCTTGTGGGATTTTGTAGAAATTTTTGAAAAAAAAAATTATTATAAAATATTTTTTTAAATTATTCTAAAGGTCTTCGTAGTGTAATTGAACATGCATGACACATTTACAACAAGCGCATATTAATATTTTATAAATGTAATAATTCATAATGAGAATGGAAATGTTTGCATTCAAGTGCGAACAAAAAAAAATGTTTGAAATATTTTAATAAATTCGCCCCGTTGGGTGTGTGACTCGAAAAGCGCAAACAACTTAAATAAACACTTTTATTGCAAGTATTTGCATTTTTATTTCAAGCCATAAACGAAAAATAAATTAAAAGTAATCAGGAATATATAATATCATCAATATTATTATTAAATTAAATTGTTTATCTTTTGTTATAGAGTGAAATTTTTTTGCTTGTGCTTTTTCTGCTTTCAAAATTTTTTTAAACTTTTCTTAAGCCTTGGCTTTGTCTGACGGTTAATATCTCTTACATATTTTCAAATATAAATTTTACTATTTAAGCTTTCAATTAGCTTGTTATTACGAGCAAAACTCCATAAGTCTTTAGAAGAAAAAACAAGTAAAAACGTTATATTCGACCGGGTCGAATCTTAAATACCCTCCAAATATTTAGTAACTGAATTTAAAATGTTTAACTTGGTGGGACAGAGTTCCTTTATATAATATCGTACGTCAACGCCCACTAAAGGGGGCGGGGTTCAAAAAATATACAATATCATATTTTCCACAGACGAACGTATAGGCATTGCTAGATCGTCTTAGACTTCATCACTGATCAAGAATATATTTACTTTATGGGGTCCAATTCTCTTTGGAGGGTATAAAAACTGTATTTTGGCGGGGTCGCTCTGGCAAGGGCTGTGGGGGAAACATTTCACCTTTGTCATAAAACTCTAAAAATAAATGCTTGGGATAATTATATACAAAATTAAAATTTCTTTTTTTTGATAGGGTCATTTAGAGGGCAAAGGGGGAGAGGGGGTAGGGCAGAAACAGGTAGACATAAAACTTTAAAACTAAATGCTTGGGATGATTATACACAAAATTAAAAAAAATTTTTATATATTTTTAATAGGGTCATTTAGCGGGCAAAGGGGGAGGAGGGGGTAGGGCAGCAACAGGCAGTCATAAAACTCTAAAGATAAATGCTTGGGATGATTATATACAAAATTTAAAATTTTTTTTTTTTTTTGGTAGGGTCATTTAGGGGGCGAAGGGGAAGGAGGGGGTAGGGCAGAGTAGTACCAGGTTTCGTCTCAGCTTCGTCATTAAAGCTTAAAAATTTTATATTAAATTGAATTAAGATTCTATACGCTAATTGTTCGAAATTGTAATTTAAATCTCAGAAAGACATGATAAATATGCCAGGGCACAAAGGCAAGTCAACATCAGTTTTTGTTATTCAACTTACACAGCAGAGCAGAACAGCTGTTTTCGAAAGACGCAACCCTTTAAAAAAATTTTATTTTTAAGAAATGTAGGTTTAAGTAAAACAATTTGTTAAATTTTTTGTGCTATTTTTGCCTATAATAACGCCCACTAAAGTGGGCGGGGTCAAAAAATATTTTTATTTTATTTTATGGCTCCAAGTTTAAGACGTTGGACCGTATTTGACATAAAAATATATCATTTGCTTAGCAAAATAACCAAAAAACTTTAAAAATTATGTTGTTTTTTCTGGGTTGGTTTAGTTCTTCTTAGGGGAACTTTTTTCCCTCTTGCCCGATTTAGCCCATCTTCAAACTTAAAGTGCTCTAAGCTTCAAAATATATTTACGCCAAATTTCAAGAGTCTAGCTCTTTTCGTTTGGACTGAATCGTGATTTCCACAGACGGACGGACGGACATGCTCAGATCGTCTTAGATTTCATCACTGATCAAGAATATATATACTTTATGGGGTCTGAGATGGATATTTCGATGCGTTACAAACGGAATGACAAAGTGAATATACCCTCCAAATTCTTTTTTGGAGGGTATAAAAAAAATGGAAAACCAAATATTTTAGTTTCATAATTAAATTTGATTGTACAGACAAGATGTTATATAAAAATAAGAACATTAAGTATAATATATCTGAGGCCTCATAATCCTCTTAAGTTTCCTAAACATTTCCAAAATTGTAATGAATTCTTTTTTTTTTAACAAATTCCAAAACCATTTTGTGTATGAAAAATTATTAAGAAAACCAAAACAGCTATTCTTTTACTTCGCACTTAAATATGTATTACAACTAGTGATGGCACGATTAATCGAAAAATTTGTTATAATCGATTATTTTCCTTCAATTAACGATTTAATTGTATCTTGAATTCTATTTCGATTAATTGAATTAATCGATTATTCCCAATTATAATCGATAGACATACAGGAACAAAAAAGATTCATCTCCAGCCGCATTGACGGCTGACGACGAAAGGGCTAGAACTGCAACACTAGTTATTAACATCGTTCGCGATCGGCATTTTCTTCAGTCTCATCCAACCATTAAACCGTAAAGAAGAAATGAAATCGGTCTACCCTAATTTATACTCTCTAGCACAAAAATATTGCTTGTTGATTGGTACATCTGTGGCTTTCTTCCAAAACGGGTGCAACAATAACGGAAAAACGGAGCATATTAACCACGAAACGGCTATCAAAGCTTGTATTTTTAAATTCTGTACTAAACAAATAAATTCTTTTTAAATAAATTGAATAAACAGAAAATTTTGTAACTAATTAAATAATATTTTTTTACAAAATTTTTTTATATTATTCGTGGTTGGTGATTCTTTTCCCAATTTTACAAAAAAAGTACAAAATTGATTATTGAGGGGTTTTAGCTAGTTCCTATGCGCATTTCACTGGGGCTAATGCAGATCATCAGGGAACCTTTACCCAACATTTCTTAGAATAACTAAAGATATTATTTTAAACTTCGACTCAATTGAATCAGAAGTTTAAGTAAATATCAAACAAGAACTCAGTAATCAATTTTTCCCTTTTTGTTTTCTTACTATTATTTATGATAATTTTCAATTTTAGCTGAAAATATCGATTAATCGATTAATTGTTTTCAATTAATCGCGATTAATTATTTGTCGTTTCGATTAATCATATGATTCATTAATCGATTATTCATTTTTTTTTTGGCATCACTAATTACAACTACAACAGGCCAAATCTAAATTTATGCAGGCCAGAGTTCTTTTGCGGCACAATTTTAGATATTTTAACGTCCATCAATATTAAGGAACTTTATTTACTTCAATACGTATTTAATGTTGATTTCTTTTCCACAAAAGAATGCTACATATTTTGCACTTTTCAAAAAAAGTGCACTTGGCAATAGTGAATTTATTAGAAATTAATCTATAATCTCTTAAGAAAAATTATTTTTATTTTAGAAATTCGTCCAGTTGTAGTTTTTTTGGAAAACAATGATAAAATGTTACACTTTTTTCAGAACAGGAATCGCCATAAGTGTAGATGTACACAATAATATTTTTTTTTTTTAAATGCTTGGCATAAAAGTGTTAAAAAATGGGTTTTCGTTTTTGAACTTGCCAACACATCTGGGCCCCATTATCATAAAATAACGATACGATTTTTATAAATTCCAAAAAAAGAATTGTAGGGTATATTCACTTTGCCATTGCGTTTGTAACGCAGCGAAATATCCATCTGAGACGACCCCATAAAGTATATATATATATATATATATATTCTTGATCAGTGATGAAATCTAAGACGATCTAGACATCCGCCCGTCTGTGAATATCACGATTCAGACCAAACGAACAAAGCCAAACCCCTGAAAATTAATATAAATATATCTGATATATTTGTTTGAGTCTTGAGGTTAATTTATATTAATATTTGATTTGAATATCAAATATTAATATAAATTAACCTCAAGACTCAAACAAATATATTATTTATTAAAGAAAAAAGGTTAAAAAAATTAGACAAAAGAATCATAAATATATCTGGAAAGATAGCAGAGGTCAGGTTCGTAAATGGGCTGGATCGGGGCCAGAGGGAAAAAAGTTCCCCTAAGAAGAACTAAACCAACCTCTAAAAAACAACATAATTTTTAAAATTCTTTTTGTAATTTTGTTAAGCAAATGATATATTTTTATGTCAAAGCCACAATATTTAAAAAATGAATTTTTTAGTCCCGCCCCCTTTAGTGGGCGTTATTATATGCAAAAATAGTGTAAAAATTTAGCAATATGTTTTACTTAAGCCTACATTCCTTAAAAATAACATTTAATTTTTTTTATTTATTTTTTATCTTGGACCAGCACTCAGGGGATGACCCCTATATATGCAAGGCATTGCGCCGGAACTGAAAACGAGAGGACACTATTTAGGGGACAGATTAGGAAAGATGAGAAGATAGACAGTTGTTTTTGTAGCTATTTCAACCTTTTACTTCGCCGGCTAATTTTTGCTACAGGGCCGACGCAGGTGGGTGCTGTTACTCTGCTTTTAGTACATGAAAGTGTCAGTCGCTGCCAATTATGTTCAGTGACCAGTGACTATGCCCTCATCATTGAAACAGGCTGACAACAACTAACACAACCACGCACTAATGCTGTTCAGAAGAATTCAGCACAATATTTCATGACTCAGCGCGGGCTCGAACTCAGGACCCTCCGCTTCATAGTCTCGTGTTCTACTACTTCAGCCAACAGCACCCAGTTTTAAGTTTTTATGATGAAGCTGAGACGTAGGGTGATCCTCCTCTGCCCTACCCCTCTCCTCCCCCTTTGCCCATTAAATGTCCCTATCACAAAAAAAAAATTCTTACACTTAATTTCTTACAAAAATTTATTTTTACTGTTTTATGGCAAAGGTGAAATGCCCCCCCCCCCCCGGGCCCTGCCAGAGTGACCCTGCCAAAATACAGTTTTATTACCCTCCAAGGAGAATTGGACCACATAAAGTATATATATTCTTGATCACTGATGATGTCTAAGACGATCTAACAATGCATTCGTCTGTGGAAAACACGATATAGTATATTCTTGGACCCCGCCCCCTTTTAGTGGGCGTTGTAGTTATATATACGAAAAAATTGTGTAAATATATAAAAATTTGCATTCTTTAAGCCTACATGTCATAAAAATTAAATCTTTAAGCTTTTAAATACGTCTATGGTAAGATCTCTCCCTACCCTAGTCTTCCATCCCCCTTTGCCCCCTAAATGGCCCTATCAAAAAAAATTTGTTTCTACACTTAATTACCCCAACAATTTACTTTTTAGGTAAAGGTGAGATGTTTTCCCTTCCCACGACCCTTCCCGGAGTGACTCTGTCAAAATAGAGGTTTAAAATTAAGCACAGGAGAGTCTTAAAGGAACTCTGGCCCAGCCGGTTAAACATTTTTAATTTATCTCTGTCCGTTTTTATTTACTAAATATTTGGAGGGTTTTTAATATTCGACCCGGTCGAATATGATGTTCTTACTGGTTTCCATTAATTTTTACTACTACAAATTATAATTTAATATGAGTGCCACGGTAGTGTTGGACTCGTGGGCTGGATTCCCATATTAGAGTCCGGCCGGTTTCACTACAACGAGTGACGGTCTTTGCTGCTGCCATTGTCGGTTTGTAATTGTTTATGTAACATTTAATAAATAAATGAAAATAAACTTGATTTCTGTGTTATTTTGAACTTGAACTTTACATAAATTTCGTAATTTTTGTATCTCATTTCAATATTTTGCCTTGTTATTGGCTTTTAACAAATTCACATCATTAAACAATTCCACTTAATTCTCAAATACTATGGGCCTAGTCATAAATTCATTGAAAACTCTTTGCCTGTCATTAAAAAAAAGGTAGACTAATTTGAATTGTAAATGCATTAAGATTTTCAGTTAAAAAAAAAAATTCTACTAGTCTGCCTTAAAGCACTTTTGGTTCATCTGCAGTTTACTTTAAACCAGATTGTCTATATGCAAAATATATAAAATATAATAAACTAAACAAGTCAACTGCATGCAGCAGCCATTAATTCTTGGATTGTTGTAAAACTAGTTGGCTGGCTGGCTGGCTGGCTGGCTGGCTGTCATCTTCATACTTGTATTAACTTTGCCCAGTCAGCTCGATGGCGTTAAAGTGTTCTCTATCGTACAAGTTGTTTGCTTTAGACTTGAGGAAACTGACTTTTTGTTAAATTTCATTCATTTAGATTTTTTTTTTTTAATTTCAATATTTAAATTTATTTGTTTTTTTTTCTGTTGTGGCAGCAGTTTGGAGTTCAGGGACGTTCAATGTAGCTGAGATGTAGCAGACAGTTTGTTGTTTTAAGAAAAAAATTATTTAAAGTTTCGTGTTTTTTTTCTTCTTCTTCTGGATTTATGCAAATTCTAAAATAGGAGTCGAAGTATATATTTTCTGTACGATGTCAGGAAATGTAATTGATCTTACAATTTAATTTTTGTTTGCTTAATGGGAAGTTGTCGTTAATATTGACACTTTATCCGATCGATTGGATGGAGAAATATGTATGTGTATGTATTTATGTTAAATGGCTTTGAGAGATCATCTAAAAGGTTTGCTTGTTTATTCAGTTTTCACGAGTATGAATTGTTTACTAAGTGAAGCTAACAATCTATTAATTTGCTTTTGCTGCAGTGAATACTTAATTTAATAGACCGTATCGTTTTTACATCACGTTGGAAAAAAAAGAAAGTATGTACATTAACAGACGGCAATGAAAGTTTACAAAATATGACTAATATTCTTAAGGCCTAATTCATAAAAAATATTTCATGCTTATAACCGTCTTATTTGACAATTATCCCATAGAAATATGTCAAATAACGATGTTATAAGCATGAAATATTTTTTATGAATTAGGCCTTTAATAAATATTCCATAATAATAATAAGGATAATAATATAATACGAGGGTGGGTCTTAATTTAAATGGCAACGCATAATAATTAAGTGTAAACATTTTTTTGGGGTTATTTGGTCTGTAAAGGGGAGGAGACGGGTAGGGAAAAGGAGGATTAGGTTACGTCTCAGTTTCGTCATAAAAGCTTAAAAATTTTATTTTTCAGGAATGTAGGCTTAAGTAAAACAATTTGTTAAATTTTTGCACTATTTTTGCATTTAATAACGCCTACTACCGGGGGAGGGGTCCAACAAATTCCTTTTTTTTTTATTTTATGGTTCCAAGTTTAATGCGTTCGACATTCTTTGAAATAAAAATATATCATTTGCTTAACAAAATTAAAAAAAAATACTGTACAAATTATGTTGTTTTTTTTAGAGGTTGGTTTAGTTCTTCTTAGGGAAACTTTTTCCCCTCTGGTCCGATTCAGACCATTTACGAATTTGGCCTGTGCTATCTTTCAAGATGTGTTTATACCAAATTTCAAGAGTCTGGCTCTTTTCGTTTGGACTGAATCGTGATTTCCACAGACGGACGGACGGTCGTAAATTTCATCACTGATCAAGAATATATGTATAGATGGATATTTCACTGCGTTACACACGGAATGACAAAGTGAATATGCATTCTTTTTTTAACACTCCCATATATATAAAAACAATAATTTACAACGGAAAAAATAATAAATAAAAAAAATAATAATAATAAAAATTTAAAATTTAGGGCCTGTTTTTGCAAATAAAATTAAAATTTTCGTTTGGTATTTCATATTGAAAGCAATAAAAAATTTGAGTTTTTTTATTGTTGTTTCACTATAAACAAAAGCACACAGGGAGTTAGAAAAACAGACAGTTAGACTTGTATCAGGCAGGACAAATTGATGTAAGAGAATCGCTCCTATCATGAATAATTCTTCCCTTTACCCTAAAATTGCAATCATGAAAACATTCCCCGTGAATGATTTCATGCTAAATTCCCCTTATCGTGAATGATTTTTTTCCGGCGAGTTTTTTCCCTTTCCCTCAATTTATTCACTTAGTTTTTGGTGGGGAATAGAGTAGAAAATTTAAGTATTTTCAATTACAATTCGAATTTTAGAGTTTACAAATTTTATTTTATATATTTTTTTGCAAAAAATCAATTGCCTAAGTCTTTGTAAAACTTGTTGCTCCAATTCTAAAGATTAAGAATATTTTCAATTTATTTTGTTTGGTTTCCAAAATGTTTCCAAATTATTTTACTACTAAATATTTAGCCATACTTTTTAAAATTTTTTTTTTAAAATGATTACATAAATGTAAATTTTTCAACACAAATTACTTGGATTTTTCATGTTGTTTCCAGCTTCTTCTATTTTTCATATTCACTGAGAACTGGTAGCGGCAACAATTTCTCACGGGTTATTCACGATATCATTTTTCCCTTCGAGTGGAATAAAAATTTTACGAGAACAAAAATTCCCCCCTGTTATTGACGATAGAGGCAAAACACACTGGATGAATTTTTAGTCCGCTTAATTTTTGTTCTTTTCAAAACACACTGGATTAATTCATCTGGCATAAAATTGTATACGTATACACAGCTTTGTGTGTGTTAGTAATTTTTTGCTTATTTGATGCTTGTCTTTCGTTCGCATTACACATACATTATGAAACAAACTTAGCGCAAATGTGGCTGGAATAAGTGATGAAAAAGTTGCAATAATCTTAGGAGGAATTTCTAGTGCCTGTAACTTTGAAGCTGCAGCATTACTTCTAGAAGATGAGAAGGCAAAGAAAAGAAGCGAATACATTTGAGAAAATGTATTCCGGTTGAAGAAAAATTTTCTGCAACTTTAAGATTTTTAGCTAGAGGAGAAACCTTTAAGGAACTTGCCGAAAATAGAAAATTGTCTCACTCTATTTAAGATCAGCTATGATTACGATAACCATGTTTTTCAATGCAAAAAGGACATTTAGAAATGTAATAAAAATTGTATTCACTAATTATAAACAATTGCATATACTTTAGGCATGGCCCACTAACTAGCATATATTAATGTTTTTTAAACAATAAAATATGTCCAAATATATTACAGTAATTTGATAAAAAGATTTTCATTTCTGAACACTCCATTTGGTGAAGATATTATTAATATTGTATTGGTGATTATAACTTTTATTGTATTGAGAAAATAAGACTTTTAATATAGGAGTTTGAAGAAAGAAATAATTAATAGTCAAAAAATAAAAAAGGACACATCAATTAAAAAAGGACACCTTCATTTTTTTTAATCTAAACATGAAAAGTGAATTTTTAAACGTACATTCATATAAGTTTATCTCGTCACCAGTAAAAGTTATTTAAGTAATTTCAATAAAATTGTGCTGAAATTTTTAGTAACCAAAAACTTTTACTAGTTACTAAAATTACTGCAAAAATGTTTTTAAGTTTCTGAAATTACCAAAAAACCCCTTACTGACTCATTCATCAATTTTAATGGTTGTTGCCGCGACCAACCCTCTTTTGTTTTGAAGTTCATGTTTACACAAAGATGGACAACTAAAGACTAAAAAACGCTCTGTAAAAAACAAAACGCAGAACCTGTGTTTTCATAAGTGTGTATGTATTAGTTTTGTTCTGCTTGTGCGGGGTTGAAGCTGGTTGAAAAATTATGCCAACCAAAAACTACCCTCTTCACCGAAATTGCCAACAAGCTGCCATGTTATGCCAGCATAATTCATCCAGTGTGTTCTGCCTCATTGGGATGAATAGCTTATTTCATTAAATTCATGTCCAATTGGAAATATTTAAATTGGGAGTGAATACAGTTTGAGATGATTTTTACCAGTCAGCTGGACTATTGTATTGATGTTATTAGTCCACCTTTTTTTTCAATGAAATTTGTTTTCCAAAATTAGTTTTATTGCATTTATAATTTAATTTTAACCTTTATTTAAATTTACCCGATATGTGTTTTCGTGTTCTAATTGATTAAATATTTAAGACATTCCAAGTCATAAATAACTTAAAATGATCTTACTTATTGGATAAATAAAATTTATAACTTATTAATCGTATATTTATGTGTTTGTTACTCAGCATTTGAATCAAACTGGGAGAAAGAGTTAAACAAAACCTGTTATTAAACAAGACAATATTTTCTAATATTTTGTTTTTTTTTGCTGAAATTTAAATGCTAATTTAAATTTTAGGTCATTGTAAAGAAATTTAAATGACAATAAGGTATACAAGGTTTTTTTTATAGATTTTGAGCAAATTTTTTACTCAGAATTTTGTTAATAAAATTTTATTTCGAACGTCAATGGATTGAAAGAAAAACCAGTTAATAAAAGAAATTTTGTTTTTATTATTCCATGAAAGTCTTTTGTTAAACATATTCGGCGACTTTATTTTTGTTGTTTAAAAATATATGATGAAAAAATTACCCATGGGCTATTATCAGTTTAAAAAAAAAAATAATAAATAAAAAATTAATAGGAATTTCTAATTATGAAACTTTAATTCAATTCCTAAAAGCTGCTAGAGATAAGCAGTTTTTGACCTTGAGGTTGTTTAAGATTTAATCGTTAATAAAATAAATTTTATTATTTTCAGAAAAACCTGTAACTGATGTTTGCTTAGGTTGCATTTGTGAGGCCATAAGTGGTTGCAATCAAACTGCCCACTGCAGCGGTGGCGTATGCGGTTTGTTCCGCATCACCTGGGCCTATTGGGCCGATGGTGGCAAATTAACTATTAATAATGAAGATGTTGCCTCGGAAACGGGTAAGTTTTCAAAGCAGTACAAGAATACTTTTATGATCTCTCTCCCTCTCTCTCTTTGTTTGTTTTCTTTATAGCTTATGCCAACTGTGTCAATGATCCCTATTGTGCCGCCAATACCATTCAAAATTATATGCGCAAATATTCTCAAGATTGTAATGGTGATAATGCTGTGGATTGTTACGATTATGCTGCCATACATAAATTGGGTGCCTACGGTTGTACAGGAGAACTGACTTATCAATATGTCAACAAATTGTCCACTTGCTTGAATAGTTTTGGTGGCATTAATGTGCGTTCGAATTTTTAAAATGCAACAAACATATTTTGCAGTTACATGTAACTCATTATGTTGCATTATTTAAGGAATTTCTTTTACACGATAAGTTTTTTTTTATATAAATATTTAATTTTATAATCATGCGATTTAACTAAAAAAACAACAGTAAATTTATGTTTGAATATGCAATAAAGTTAAATTGAAAGTAAAACTAAGAAAAAGTTATTTATAAATAAAAATAAACTGATGTAGAAGGTTGTGGACACGATCGTGCATGCGTGCCATACACACCAACGATACCTTTGACTTATAGAATATATAATATCTACGGAGTACATTAATATCGGAAATGTTATTTTAAACAGAAAAAAAATTTAAATCTAAAAATGTTTGAAATATATTTTTATTCGAGGTTTTATTTTTTTTTAAACCGAGTTATTTTACAACCACTCGGTAAATACAGGTACTACTTATTTATGTGATAATTATTAATTATTAACATTCTCTAATATTTTTAAGCTTAAGGTCTCTTTCAATATTTCAATGTTTCGTCACTCCTTTGTCAGGAAATCCCACAAAGGAGTGACGAAATATTGAAAAATAATACATTTTAACATATAAAAATAAGGACACCTTAATCTTAAAAATATTAGAGAATATTAATAATTAAAAAGAGGTCCGAAATACCAGAAGAATTTAGTAATTATTAATAAAATTTGGAGCTTCCTACATAAACTAAACATTTAAGAGAAAGTCCGCATAGTTGCCAAAAAATCCTAAAACTAATTCCAGACCATCAAAACTAAAACCTTAATTAATTAATGTTTTGAGTGGGTAGTTCTGCATTTCATCTTTAATTTAATAGTAATTTTAAGTTGAACACTTTCTTCTTTCCCGATTTATTGACTTTTTCCTGAATGTTGTACGAAATTGAAATAATAGATGGCGCATCTTACCAGTCAGTGTTGCCCAGATGAAAAGAAATTCGCAAATTTCAGTTTTTTTAACTGCTTCGAAGGACCAAGAGCTAAATTTTAACATCAAATGAATTTATTAAATAAATTTATTTGCATTGAGCTAACATTTTATTTATTAAAACAACGTTTCATTTTATTTCCTTGGTAACTAAATAACAATTTATTTCATTTATATATATTTTTAATTATATATAATTGTTATTATTTCTGTAGTTTTTATTTTAGTTCACAGTTAATTATTTAAAAAAAACATTGCTTTTCAATTGTATGTATCGTTTCGAGTTAAATGGTATTTAAGATTTTAATTTCAAATTATTATTTTTTCAAGTATTACTTTATTTTAACAGTTTCAGCTTAATTGGTTTGATGCTTTATTTATCTTTTGGTTTGTTTATTAAAACAGTTTAATTATGAAATCTAGTTTAGAATATGTTTATTGTGGTAATTGTTGTCATTTAGTATTTATTTTCTTTAATAAAAATCTTAAATAAAAAATATGCTTTTATTTTCAATTTTAGTAACAATTTTATAATTTTAATAACACGTTCGTTAATATAGTTTCCTTTTGAAAATGTCTTCTATTAAAAAACTAATAAAAGGGAAAAGAGAACTAATAATATATTTTTATATTCTTTTATTTTAATCTATTTTTAAAAAATATATGATTACGAGCTGTATGCAAATACTAAAAATTTATTTTATATAATTTAAAGATTAATTCACAAATTTATTTGATCTTTTTCATTATTAGAATATTATATATATTGGGACGACAAGTCCATTAACTATTATATAAAATTATTTATTGCAATATTTCGCACACTTCTTTATGTGGCTTCTTGAGGTTTATATAAAATTGTGTAATTTGAAATATATTTTTTATAATTAAAATTCTTTGTATATGTTGAATTAAAAAAATATTTCTTTTAAATAACACAATTTTATAAAATCCTGAAGCAGCCATATAAAAAAGTAGCGATATGTTAGAATAAATAATTTTATATAAATAAAACAATTTACCTGTCTTAAATAAATATAATATTTTAATAATTTAAGAAATTCTTTTTTTAAATTTTCTTTAATATATTAAATTTTATTATTATTGTTTCTAATAATATTTTACTATTATTATTTTCATTATTATTACTTTTAATTATTTTTTTAATTTTTTTTTTAATTTTTATTATTAGTATTAATATTAAACAACCTTTTTAGTAATGGAACATTTTTAACTAGATACAGATTTTAATTCAGTTTTGAGTTGGTTACAAAGTTGTAAAAAACGCAATAAAACTATATGAATATACACGTACGTGTGAAGTTTTTAAAATGAAAATGATAATTATATTAAAAAGGGTGTCTGTTTATAGTGTTTGCCTTATTAAATCAAAACTCTTTTTTATAAGAGTTTGTTAAAAAGATTGTTTTATGTGGTGCTCAGTGAAAATTATGATAATACAACTAAACTTTTTGGCACTGGATTGGTTTGAAAATGTATATATAGTATATATATGTGTGTGTGTGTGTGTGCTTGGGTATAAAACTCGGCTTTAAAACAGTTTTTCATAAAAAAATTGTAACAAATATTATTTTCATTATATGAATGAGTGAGTGTTGTTGTGTTTAACAAATTGTTGTAGCAATTGTTATTTTATAAAAAACGTTTGTTTGTGTGGTACAATAAATGGAATAGTAAGAAATGAATATTTTTCAAAATAAAAAATTTTAACGTGTAACGTAATACAATCCTTTTCTCATTATGATTTTTGCTTTAAAATTATAACAAACTTTTGCAACACTGCCCTATAGTATGCTATACATTTTGCTTTGAGTGTGCCAATCTATTGTACGAGTATGCAACAGGGATGGAAAATGCAGTACGATTGCTGTGCAGTTTATGTTGTTTTACGATATATAAGCATCCAAAATAGATGCCGCCAATAACATTTTCATTTATACAATTTTATTTGGGGATTGATCACAATTTTTATTTTGTGTTTTCTTATCAAGTATAAATCTTACATTTTTGCCTTTGAACTTAAGACAATAACAGGCGATGTTGTTTTCAAATTAATTCGTCCTAAACAAGACTGAATTTACAATAAACAAAAGTTTACTTACCACAAGTTGGACTTCAGAGGCGTACGAAGAGCAACGATAATGTTTTATATTTCTTTTCGTCCTTTTTGCACAAAAGAAACACTCACTGGCGCAGGCAATTTTGCTAATATGTGGCTCCAGGTTAAAAATGCTAAATTTCTGTTTCATCATAAGCAGGCAAAAAGTGCAACACTTTTTTTGTTTTAAAAAGCAATCGCCATACATGCACAATTGTGTATTTGTGTGTGTTTGTGTGTGTTAAAATATTTTTCTATTACAGATTTCTTAATCTTTTCCTAATAGTTAATACCAAATTATCGAATTATTTTTTGCAATTGCCATCGTTGGCCAACAGCAACTCCTTAGCCTCCTTTTTACATTTTTTCTTCTCCTCTTTGGCAATAAGTTTGGCCAGTCTGTCTTCCTCTTTAGCCAGGCGCTTTTCTTCCTAAAAACAATAACAATAAGTAAACCAAACCAGTTATGAAATAAGACAAGCCGAGATTTTTAAATTTCAAATTTTCAAACCTTTCTGGCTTCTTTTTCCGCTTTGAGTTTAAGTTTTTCCTCCTTACGCCTTTCCACCGTTTCATTTTTCTTATTGTCCAATTTTTCTTCTGCAATTTGAAAAGATATAAAGGAAATGTTTAGTAAATAAAATAAGGCCATTTAAAATTAAGCTCTTTCCTACAGCCTCGTTTAACAAGTTTTTTTTCGCCATTCATAAACTTCATAATCTAAATTCTTACTTCCCATTTTTAAGCTTTTCAATTTCCATACATTTAGCTAATTTTCTATTTTTATAAGGCTTAAAGGCTTGTGCAAACTAAAAACAATATTCTTATTGTTCGGGTTTTTGAAAGCTTGTTTAACATCAAATACCGTGAAATGAAAAAAAATATATGTATATATTGTTAACAGTTCCTGTTGTTTTATATATTCATTGTGGCGAATAACAAAAATCTATTCACTCATAGAACTTTTGAAATAAACTGTACAAAAAATTGTTAAAAACAACTAAAAATGAAATGGACGAAACCGAATGTTTAAGGGAATTACAGGAAAATAAAAATATGTATATGATCAAGACTAAAACTAGAGTCAGCGCCTCTAGGTGATAAATAAGGCAATATTGTCCAGATTATAGCTTGAGCTATAACTGATAGAAATATGACTATAGACAAGATCATATTCAATAGATTCAGGAAAATCAATATTATAGACAATATAAGAATTAAACAGGAATGTTTTTAAATCATAGGGGCTTTAAATCAGATATTCGAGGCTCTATACCAGTGGTGTTCAGCCCATAGAACAATTGTTTAAAATATTTACACACATTTGTTATGCTCTTATAAAAATTTTAATTCAGTCGTCGTTGAGCAAGCGATGAGAACACATGCGGATGGTCATTGTCATTTTATTTCAGAAATTTATTAAGCATTGTTGTTGCTTCTTGTTGGACGAAGCATAGCAAACACAAGCGATTCAATTACAATTAAACGCGAAAGTTAAAGTCGAAATTGAATTAGATCTGAAGTAAAAGATTTCGATAAAATTAGTAGTCCGGAGTTTTGGAAAAATTTAGATGTTGAAATATGTCCCCAGCTCAAAAAAAATTATTTAATATATTTATCATTTTTTTCCACTACTTACTTATGTGAACAAATTTTTTCAAACATGAAAAATGTTTGTTCTAAGCAGCTAAATAAAATAACTTCTTTGAACTTAAAAAATATTTTACTAATTCGCAATTGTCATGCAAGTATTAACATGGAATGTTTAATTTAAAATTTTCAAAGCGATTTTAAAAATTATAATTTATAATTAAAACACTGGTTTAAATAGATTTATTTTTGTTTTTTTCTCAATATAATTGTTCTATTCTTTAATATTGACAACTGCTATTTACTGTCCCCGATATTTTTTTTCTTAAAACTAAAATTACATTCACTTAATAAGTTCTTTATATTTGGCAAAAACTCTGTATTTTTTTCTTATTTTAAGCGTTTGACATTATGTTTGCTGGGCAAAGTCTCTCACCAATACATCTTCACTTTAATTTTTGAACACCACTGCTCTATACAATAGCAAGGAGAGTGAAAAAATATCTCCATGATAATTATTGATTTAAAATCCCTGTGGTTTTCAGCACATGCCTGCATATCCAAGACTTGAATCATAATCGAGACTTTAGCTAAAACTAAAGTCAAGACTGAAAAAATATCTCCATGATAATTAATGATTTTAAAATCACGTAATTTAAAGTCCTGTGATTTTCAGTACAAGCCTGCATATCCAAGACTTTAACTAAGACTAAAATTAACACTATAGTCCTGACCGTAAAACAGACGATATACATAGTTTAAGCTTTGTCTAAACTATACCTGACACCTTAGCCAATGCTATAGCATTAGACTTATATTCATAGTCAAAATAAAGTCCACTTTAAAAGTTTAAAATCAAAATTTTGGGAAATACTAGTTTTAAACTCTTAAAGTTAACTTTTATTTATGAAAATGAATATTTCAAGAGACCACGGTAACAACTAATAATAAAGGGTGTCCCAAATTGAGGTAGCATTTTAATTTTATTCTAAATGTTTATTTACTGATCCCAAATACACGAAGGAAAAATAATTGGATTGGTTAATGACGGAAAATAATTTCATTCAAATTGCTGCATGGCCCGGTAACGATCGCCATTGACTGTAACGGCCACTCCTTGCTAATTTTCGAAGAAAAATGGCCCAATTATGCCTCTGGACCAAAATCCGCACCAAACAGTGACTCGTTTTGGGTGCGTCGGCTTTTCAATGTATTCGCGCGGGTTTTCATGTGCCCCAAATGCGACAATTTTGCTTGTTTACATACCCGCCAAGATCAAAATGAGCTTCATTTGAAAAGATGATTTTTTTTTGCCAAAATCGGCATCTTCTGTAGTCGATCGCAGGCCCACTTAGCGAAGCGAAAACGCATTAGATGGTCAACCATATTCGTTCAGCGGAAGGATAAAACTAATTATCTGTCAAATCAGACATGAGCCAAGTGTTACCATTCACGAAATAAGCACTAGTTGAAAAAACACCGTTTGCCTTACACCGTCATTCCGTGTGTAAGGCAGCGAAATATCCCTCTAAGACCCCTTAAAGTATATGTATCTCTTGATCAGTGATGAAATCTCAGACGATCTGGTCATGTCCACAGTTGCCACAGTTGGTAACATTCTACCAAAATTGGTAATATTTTTTAGGGTTGGTAGCTTGGTAACTTTCTTTTTAAGGCTTGACAAACTATCAAATTATTGCTTTTCTTTTATCATTTTTCCGCATTACTCAACACTGAGAAAAAAAATCATTAAAAACAACTGTGTGAATGTGCGCCAAATTGTTCAACGGCGTAATATGCAAATGTCATTATGTTTGGTCAGCAAAAGATTATTTTAAATGACTGCAATATTAAATAATTTATTTAAATTAAATACGGAATTCGTAGGTATAATGAATTGAAATATTTATTTATGTTCTAAAATGAATTAAAACGTTTTATGTTATATTTTTATTAATAAAAGTTGTTGTTTTTATTATAATAAAAATAAAGATTTTTTTTTTTTTTTAAATTTTGGTAACATTTTGGTAACATTTTCGGAAAATTTTGTTAAAAAATTTTTTTACTCAGTGGCAACCGTGGTCATGTCCGTCCCTTCCACCGTTCGTCTGTGGAAATCATGATACAGTGCAAACGAGAAGAACCAGACCCACCAGAAATTTGGTACAGATAAATTTTGAAGGATAGCACAGGTCAAATTCGTACATGGGCTGAATTGGGCTAGAGGGGAAAAAGTTCCCCTAAGAAGAATTAAGCCAACCTCTAAAAAACAACATAATTTTTAAAGTTTTTTTTTTGTAATTTTGTTAAGCAAATTATATATTTTTATGGAAATGAAGGTCCAAAGCGTTGAACTTGGAGCCAGAAAATCCGAAAAATCCACTTTTGCACCACGCCCCCTTTAGTGGACGTTGAAGTAAATTGTATTCCTTAAGCCTACATTTCATAAGAATTAATTTTTTAAGCTCTTACGACAAATGTTAGATGTTGTCTGATCTTCCACTGCCCTATCCCTCCACCGAGCATTGCCCATGACAATGTCAAAAAAAAATTTTTTTTTCAACAGTTAATTACCTTAAAAATTTATTTTTTAAGACAATTAAGGTCTCAATGACCCATATTGGACATGAGATTATTGCTGCAGTAGAAGGAAGGTATGCCATCCTCTGACCCCAGTCCTTGCCGAATTCCTGGCTACCATACCACGACTTATAGATCCACATGATCGTGTTGTAGGCCAACCTCCAAGTGCAACCTGTACACTTCTCTACCGCCCACATAGATTTGGTGGGCTTCCATGGTATTTACATTAAGATGGCGATTCCATCTATTGCGGGGAGACTCTCAGACACTTTATCTCATCAGATAGTTGTCTAACTACTGAGGCCAGCCCAAGATGCACCTTTCTTCCAAGAGAGACGACTAATAAGACGATCTTGCATACTCTTCACACCTCTCAGTAATATTGCATAAGGCATCATATTATAAACACAATTAGTCATCTATAGGCCAAACTAAAGTAAATTCTATGGTCCAGATCAACTTTTACAATAGCACAAATTATGTCCAAAACTTTGCTGAATATTATAGGAAATAATTTAGTAAAAACTCTACATCAAGCTACAATTATGTTTGTAATCAGGCGTTAGTGTAAACTAAAGCCAAGACTATCGATAAACTAGATATAGTCATAGCCATTAATCCAGGCTTTAATAAGGTCTCCAAACAAATTCATAATAAAAGACAAGTCAAGACAAGGTCACTATTGCAGCCTAATGCCTAATTGAAGTTTGTAGTCGGAACTAAAGTTTACACTCTACTTAAAACTAAAATATGAGCTAAAGGCTATGGCCAATATTCATATTCAAAAAATAAAGTATATTTTAAGAGTTTGAAACCAGTGTTGCCACACAAACATACAAAATACTGGTTTTAATTGTAAGTATGGCCCATTATTTTTATCATACAAGATTTTTAGCTGATCTTCCACCAACACTTACTGAGAACATTGTCTAACCTATAGCACACAATCGTCTGGGACAACCTTCTCATTGGAACAGCAGTGCTCCCATGATATTTAAGTTAACTTGACAAATGCTTTTATCAACTTAAATGCTCTCAATTTTTCCACTTATCATTTTTACAAGAACAATAAAACAATTGGGGGGCGAAAAAAAGCCAACAACAGCCAGAAAAAAAAAAAATGGAAAGCAAAATAGACAAAAAAAAAAAAATATGGAAAATAAAATATACTAGACAAAAAAAATCAACTTTAAACAAAAAATCCACTTACTGTGATTATTGTTGCTGCAAAACAATGGAAAACTTTTACTTGTTGTAAATGATGTTGTTAAAGTTGAATTGCCCGTTGTGTGATGAGCAGAGGACGACGAAGATGACGATGAGGATGATGATGATGATGATTTGGATGCTGTAGCCGACACTGAGGAGGACGTAGATGAGGAAGATTTGATTGATGACGTTAATAATTTGTTGTTCGTCGTTGAAGTCGTTAATTTGGTTTGAGTTAATTTTAAATTTATATTATTTTTGTTAGAGTCGCTAAAAGATTTTTTCTCTTTTCGCTCCGATGATAAAGCGGTATACGATGATTTATTTAGCGCGTGTTTGGTAGCTAGAGGACTTATTTTGGAACCAGCCGCTTTGAGCGGAGGTGGTGCTAATGCATTGTGGGAAGCACTTATGCGTATGTTCATGGGCCTTTTGGGCGGTGAACTGGGTACTTTAATGCCAGCTGAAGTCTTCGTTACCGCATGTGAGTCCTGACCCTGATGGCTGGGCTTAGTGTAAGAGGCGTAGCTGGGAATATTCATATTTTAAATATTTAGAAAATATTGCAGCGTATTTGAAAATATACTAACCGAAATCTGGGATTGCTAATGTGTACCGGCGAGGGATGTGGCACTTTGGCAGGACTACGAAACTCTTTGATGGGCGGTAGGCGATTTTGCAAGTCCACTATACGTCCTTTAGCGTGCCTTCTACCCGGATATGTATTGGTTGTAGAAGGTGTGAAAGGTACATTGAAATTACTGACCGCACTGCTGCAGGAGCCACTGGAAGATGAATTACTGAGTGACTTTAAAGGTTTACGTGGCACAGCGCCCGAGCAGCCTGAAGGACAGCCGCTGTGATGAGAATGGGGATGGCCCACTTCCTTTGGTGACAATGAGCCTGGCGATGTCCCCGAACCAGAAGTGGAAGTAGGCGAGTGAGGTGATATGCTGGGTGTTGGTGGCGCCAGGTGATTGTTCAAGATTAAAGATGTTTGGTTATATGAACATTGCGTAGGTGATATTGGTGAGGCAGGTGAACACAAGTCGCTGGAAATGGAAGACGTTTTTGAGAAAACCGATGCAGCTGAAGAGGAACCTGTCGAGCTCATTGAATATAAACTGTCCGACTGGGAAACTCGACCATTAGGACTGCGCGGATAACGTGAAGTGTTATTCATATAAAACGCATGATGACCGCTGTGGGCATCATTCATGGAATATGAACTAGCGGAAGCTGTAACACCACCAGTTGTTACTCCCACAGAAGCCCAACTTTTGGCACCCATTGAGTAGCTACTGGCCGACTCTTGTATGCGCCATGTACCCGAACTAGACGTCAGTCGATTTACACGCGCCCTGCATATGACACACCGTAATGGCAACAGTCTCTGGGCCACAGCACTTTGTATAGTTTTGACGAAACAACGGCGGCAGACAACACGATGACCGCAGGGTGAGGTTTGCATAGTGGCTCGAGCATTAATGCAAATGACACATTCATCTTCTTGTGATGTGGGTGGGTCAGGTTCACTTTCTTCCAGTTTACTCAACAGTTTGTCCTATAATGAAAAATATGTAACAAAGATTCATGAATAGGTTGATCAAAGGTACTTTTTTTTATTAAAGTTCCATTTTTTGTAAAAGGTATTTTTTAATTATTTAGTTACGTTTTTATAAAAGAAATCATTTCATAAAAGGTAATCTTTTATAAAAGTATTTTCTAAAAGTGGAATTTTTAATAAAAGGTTCTTTTTTATAAAAGGTATTTTTTATAGAATGTTGTTTTTCATATAAACTACTTTTATAAAAGGCATTTTTTATATGTAAAGTACTTTTTTGTAAAAGGTACTTTTTATACAAGTTACTTTTTAAAAATGTTGTCATGTTATAAAAGGTACCTTTTTATTAATGTTACTTTTTCTATAAGAGGAATCATTTTATAAAAGGTATCCTTTAATAAAAGTATTTTCTAAAAGTGTAATTTTTAATAAAAGGTACATTTTTTATAAAAGGAAATTTTTATAAAATGTTTTTCATAAAAGTTACTTTTTTATAAACGGTACTTTTTAGATATAAAGTACTTTTTTTATAAAAGGTACTTTTTAGAAATGTACTATTATTATATTAAAATTACTTTTTTATAAAAGGAAGCAATTTATAAGGTACTTTTTTATAAAAGTACCAATTTAATAAAAAGGACCCTTTTTTATAAAAGGTACTTTTTTATAGAAGGTACTTTTTTATAGAAGTTACTTTTTTATAAAAGTTACTTTTTTATAAAATGTACTTTTTTATGAAAGGTACTTTTTTACAAAGGTACTTTTTAAAAATGTTGTCTTGTTATAAAAGGTACTATTTTATTAAAGTTACTTTTTTATACAATGAAGCAATTTATAAGGCACTTTTTTATAAAAGTACCAATATAATAAAAAGGACCCTTTTTTATAAAAGGTACTTTTTAATAAAAGTTACTTTTTTATAAAAGGTACTTTTTTATGAAAGGTACTTTTTTATATAAGGTACTTTTTATAAAATGCACTTTTGATAAAAGGTACTTTTTTATAAAAAGTAGTTTTTTATAACAAGTAATTTTTTATAAAAGGCACTTTTTGTAAAAGGTACTTTTTTATAAAAGGTACCTTTTTATAAAAGGTACTTTTTTATAGAATTTACATTTTTATAAAAGGTACTTTTTAAAATTGCTATTTTCTAAAAATTACCTTTTTATAAACGGAACATTTTTATAAAAGGTACCTTTTTATAAAACGCAGTTTTTTATAAAAGGTTCTTTTTTATAAAAGCTTCTTTCTTATAAAATGTACTTTTTGCAAAAGTTATTTTTTTTTAAAAGGTACTTTTTGCACAAGTTATCTTCTTTTAAAATGCACTTTTTTGTAAAGGTACTTTTTCATACATATAAAACGGAAATTTTCTTATATGGTACTTCTTTTTACTCACATATGGCCCTGTTTCATAGAATGTACTTTCTTGCAAAAGATACAAAGGTACTCTTCATAAAAGAAAGTACCGGCTTTATAAATGCTAATATATTTTGTGTTTTATAGTAATAGGTTAACAGACCAATAAAATCTGTGAAAATATTGCGAAGCTTCAAATAGGTGCGTGCCTTTTTTTTTTGCATATTGATTTTTTTTTTAGACTCACGCAAGGGCGTAGTAGTGGACTCACCTTGACCAAGTTATAACATTTAACTTAAAAGCTATAAAAATGTTTTATTTGATGTACATATTTTATTTTCAAATTAAAAACTGAAGGGCTTCAACCACTAGACTCATCGGTCATTCAACCGCATATTGTCTTTGTAATTGATTTTATGTTCGAAGTTTTGCTTTTGATTTTTTAATATGAAGCAGATAACTACAGTGGTTTTGTTGCATTTCAGTGTGTTTTATAAAATGCTTTTAAGTACTTTACAGAAATGAAAACAGAAAAATAATTATAATAAAACATTTCATATCCCCAGCCAATTTTAATAAATTAACAAATCATAATGAGCTTCCGGCAAAGAAACTAAAATTTTCATTATGTTTTGTGATTATTATCATTATGACCAGATAATTAAAAATGTTATGAACATAGAACTACCGTAACAAATATGAAACAAAGCATAAAAGACAATTAAAAGCACTAGATGATTGTCACTTAAATAAATATCTAAACAAGCGAAAATAAAAATCTTCTCATGCATCCTTGTGTTGTGCTAAAATAATTAATAAAATAATAGAAAAATGAAGCATAAAATATGATATATAAATATTTGTTTAGCCATATAAATAGGGTATGATTTCAGGTCATATCTGTCATATTTTCCGAGAAGCAATTCGTTTTTAGTTCATCCTTTTTTTTTTGGAAAAATAATATAGTCCTTTCTCTTTATATCCTTCAAAAGAAAATAGGAGGATATATTCATTCCAAACGAAAAGAGCAAGACCCTTGAAATTAGGTATTGATAAATTTTGAAGAATAGCACAGGCCGAGTTCGTAAATGGGCTGAATCGAGCCGGAGGGAAAAAGGTTCCCTTAAGCAGAACTAAACCAACCTCTAAAAAACAACATAATTTTTAAAGTTTTTTTTCTTGTAATTTTGTTAAGCAAATGATATATTTTTATATTAAAGAAGATCCAATGCGTTACACTTGGAGCCATAAAATAAAAAAAATTATTTTTTGGAACCCGCCCTCTTTTGTGGGGCGTTATTATATGCACAAATGGTGTTAAAATTTAGCAAATTATTTTACTTAAGCCTGCATTCCTTAAAAATAAAATTTTTAAGCTTTAATGACAAATCTGAGACGTAACCTGGTACTCCTCTACCCTACCCCCTCCTCCCCTTTTGCCCCCTAATTGATCCTATAAAAAAATTAACAATAAATTTTACATTTAATTACCGTAAACATTTATTTTTAGAGTTTTATGGCAAAGGTCAAATGTCACCCCCCACTCGGCCCTTGCCAGAGAGACCCCGACAAAATACACTTTTAATAGCCCCAAAATGAATTGGACCCCATAAAGTATATACATATATATATATTCTTGATCAGTTATGAAGTCTAAGACGACGTAGCGATTCCGATACGTCCGTCTGCGGAAAACAATATATAGTGTATTTTTGGACCCCGCCCCCTTTAGTGGGCGTTGACGTACGATATTATATGCAAAAATAGTGTAAATACTGAACAATTTGTATTCCTTAAGCCTATAAGAAGCTGAGGTATTCTCTGATCTTGCAGGGGTGGAACGTCTCCCCCATGGCCCTTCCCGGAATGACTCCGTCAAAATTGAGATTTAAAATTGGGTACAGAGATGTCTTAAAGGAACCCTGTCCCACCAAGTTAAACATTTTAAATTTACTTACTAAATATTTGGAGGATATTTAAGATTCGAGCCGGTCGAATATAACCTTATTACTTGTTTTTTCTTCTTTCATCAGGAACAGAATTTAAGGGATGGCCCCCTACAGGGTAAAGAAAATAGGAAGTTGTGTGTTCTCAACTTTGTTAAAATGTATGTAAGTGGTGCGGAAGTCATCTGCAGGTAATTTCTTCCGCATAAGGACTGTTCGGACAAAGAAATAATAAAGAATTTCGAAGAAAATATTAAAAAGACATAAACAAATTCCTAAAAAAGCTAAAAACTCGAAAGCTAAATATGACATCTGAAGCTAACCGCAACTATGGAGGCAATATGGATACACCGCTTGTCGCACTAGCAGCCTTTAGTTGTTGTCTCCTCATCGCACTATTGATATTTAAAAAGTTTTTATACAAATTAACTAAAATATATGGTAACGCAAACTACACGCGTAATTTTGGAAAACATGCTTAATGTATTTTTGCAAATTATTGGCGATGGGTGGTGAATATTAAATTAGATAAATTTATGAATGTGTGTATGCATGTGTCGCATAGATTTTAGTCTGGAATAAAAAAAAATAAAAAATAATGTAATTCTTTAGTTCCGTGAGTGGCCATTTGGGTAAAAATATTGTTTACGAATTTTAAACAGATTGCCGGCGATTGTCAGAAATGCAAACAAAAAAGATTATATTTTACAACAAAATATAAATAAAGAATGTTGAGAAACAAAAACACACATGAATAGTTGTGATGTAAGTGTGGCGAAAATATCGCTGTTCGGATCTGGTGCGTATGTTGAAAATCAAATTGATGTTAATGCTCTCTTTTTTCTCTAGGAGTTTTGATCAGGTTTGATTTTAGTATTATTATTTTCAGCCTATGAATCTTAGATGGATTTAAAATATAACAAGTAAAAACGTTATATTCGACCGGTGGGACAGAGTTCCTTTATAAAATATCGTACGTCAACGCCCACTAAAGGGGGCGGGGTTCAAATATATACAATATCATGTTTTCCACAGACGAACGTATGGGCATTGCTAGACCGTCTTAGACTTCATCACAATTCTCTTTGGAGGGTATAAAAACTGTATTTTGGCGGGGTCGCTCTGGCAAGGGCTGTGGGGGAAACATTTCACCTTTGTCATAAAACTCTAAAAATAAATGCTTGGGATAATTATATACAAAATTAAAATTTCCTTTTTTTGGTAGGGTCATTTAGAGGGCAAAGGGGAAGAGGGGGTAGGGCAGAAACAGGTAGACATAAAACTCTAAATATAAATGCTTGGGATGATTATATACAAAATTTAAAAAAAACATTTTTTTTTGGTAGGGTCATTTAGGGGGCGAAGGGGAAGGAGGGGGTAGGGGCAGAGTAGTACCAGGTTTCGTCTCAGCTTCGTCATTAAAGCTTAAAAATGTTATTTTTAAGGAATGTAGGCTAAAGTAAAACAATTTGTTAAATTTTTATGCTATTTTTGCCTATAATAACGCCCACTAAAGTGGGCGGGGTCAAAAATATTTTTATTTTAAGGCGTTGGACCGTATTTGACATAAAAATATATCATTTGCTTAACAAAATAACCAAAAAACTTTAAAAATTATGTTGTTTTTTCTGGGTTGGTTTAGTTCTTCTCAGGGGAACTTTTTTCCCTCTTGCCCGATTTAGCCCATCTTCGAACTTAACCTGCTCTAATATATTTATGCCAAATTTCAAGAGTCTAGCTCTTTTCGTTTGGACTGATTCGTGATTTCCACAGACGGACGGACGGACGGACATGCTCAGTTCGTCTTAGATTTCATCACTGATCAAGAATATTTATACTTTATGTGGTCTGAGATGGATACTTCGATGCGTTACAAACGGAATGACAAAGTGAATATACCCCCCAAATTCTTTTTTGGAGGGTATAAAAAAGACTGTGTACACTTAATTATAAGGAAGGCAGCTAGTTTACTAATTGACAGGGGTGTTCAGGGTAGGGTCGGTATCTTTGTCGACAGCCAGGCAGCACTCCTGTGTCTGAGGTCGTTCATTACTTCTTCTACCTTGGTAACTCAAGGCAGGGAGTTTGTACCCAGATTGGGATATCAGACTGACACAACCCTCATCTGGGTTCCCGCACATTGTAACTTCCCTGGAAACGAACGGGCGGACGAGCTAGCTAGGGCTGGATCTGCTATGGACGTCTCCACCGCTGTATCGGTAGCCATGCCGTATGGCGCTATAAGATGCGGCATTCAGAGCCATTAACGGCAGAAGGCTGCAGGCAGATGGCGCAAGCTGGACACGTGTAGGGTGGCCAGAAGTATGTGACCCTGCTACAACGACAAGAGGACAGCACAGCTGATCAACACGAAGCGTAGGGACATCTCAAGACTCGTTGCAGTAGTGACGGGGCACTGGGCAATAGGCAGACATGCTGACAGGATAGGTCTCTCCTACAATGCCCGGCATTGCACCATACGTGGCACAGAATCTTAGGCAACAGTATAATATGGTGTAATTGAGTTTATCGCAATTAAAAGCATTATTGAGCTCAATTACCCATACAAAATTTTAATTCGCTAATTGATCAATTAACACTTAATTGTCTATAAAATTGAGCTAGGCCTAAAATGCAGCACTATAAAAGTTTGTTTAGTGAGCACCATAATGCCTACTGAACAAACTCTATGAAATTTGACAACTCATATGTCAAGTTGAGGGTGACTTTTTAAAATAACATTTTTTTAATTAACAATTAAAACAAATGAAAAATATAAAATTTATTTCGTACAACAACAGGTCCAAAAGCAAAAAGAAAGCGCATTTTATGAAACGACGCCAGTGAAGCAGCAATGTAAACAACACCTTTTGTCAGCTGCTGTCAAACGCTAATTGAGTTAGTTATATTGAGTATGTGTGAACACTTTTCAATTAACTTATTATTGACTCAATTAAACATGCATGTCTGAACATCATATAATATCCAACCTTTCGGAGCTATCAGGTATAGGTCTAGGTGACCTTATTAGATTCCTCGATGCGACAGGTTGGACCTAGCATCCATCACCGTATCCGAGATCTGGATTCGGTTCTACACAGGTTGACACTGACGAGTGGAGTGGTCTTTCAAAACGGGATCTCAGAGATCCTACTTGAATGCTTGTGGGTTACAGGCAGCCACGTATACCAACCAACCAACCAAAACTTAATTATTTCAAAAATTTTTAATTAGTACTAAAATTTTTACGACAGAGATGGGATATCTCCCCCACGGCCCTTCCCGGAGTGACTTTGTCAAAATGGAGTTTTTAAATTGGGCATAAAAATGTTTTAAAGCAACTCTGATCCAGCAGGATAAATATATTTAATTTATTTACGAAATATTTGGGGGGTATTTAAGGCTCGAATCTTAAATACTCTCCAAATATTTCGTAAATAAATTAAATCTAATGAATATAATGTTCTTACTCGTTTTAAAAATCGATAAGTTCTTATCGAAAGAAAGAGAGAAAAATATATGACATGATAGTAATCTTGAGAGAATTTGTAGTTTAATTTTTTTGTAGAACACGCAGAGGAATATATATGGGCATGTTTTTAACTCGGTAATGTATCACCGTGTGGGCATATTGTGTCATTTTCGTCAAAAAGCGGTATAACGTTTAAAAACAACATACAAAAATTATTGTGTGAATAATTATTTGTGCTAGTGTACATAAAAGCATTTTGAATATGCTAAAATATGCATCTTATTTTTTTTATTGTCGTATTCATAAAGAAAAAAATAATGGCAATAAAAAATATTGTATAATTAATATGTGTTTCAAACACAATTTTCACTACATATTTATTTTAAAATACATTTGAATGTTTTAAAAAAAATATATTATGAAGGTGGCAGTTAATATTTAAATATATGTTTATAAGACACATTCTAAATATTAAATGAGTGTTAAAAATAAATTTTTTTTATTGTTATCTATCTTTGCTATTGATTCTTAAAATTCACAAATAAACTTTAAAATAAAATATTGATTTTCAAAAGCATACATTGCAGAATGTCAAGTAAATAACTAATCTTGTGGTTGGAAAAGCACTTGAAATTACAAATATTCACAACCACATGGCGAGTACTTGACGTTGAGTTAAGGTCTAACTTGTTAGCACATCTTGGCTTAAAAGGTGTTACGTTTTTTACAACTTGTAATGGATGTTTTAAGTGTTTTTCATTATTAAAAAATAAAATCTATAGACATTTTAATACACATAAATGAAGAAACACGTTTGATTGTCTTGTTGCATTAAAAAAAAAAAAACAAACAGATAATAATAGATATTATAATCATAAAAATATTTTTAAGAAATTAAATAACCAGGTATGATTTATAAATAACATGAGTGTGAAATGCAGGTTCAAGTTCAGGCGAAAAATGAATTAACAAAAAAGACCTTAAGAAATTATCTCAAGTTTTATGCATTTTCAAAAGCACATACGAGGGTGGTTCAAAAAAAAACTGATATTATAATGCATTACATTTATATGGGGATATACTCAGTGGTTTATTTACATTTACACTTAAAATGAATAAATATGAATTCCTATGCGATTTTTTTCTTTATATTAAAGCTATTGAATTTTAAGCAAATATAACAAATTTCTTTTGGCATTTTCTCTTGTTCGTTACACAATTTACTCAAGTGTTTTTAGCAATAAAAAAAAAGTAAAAACGCTTTATTGACAGGGTCGAATCTTATATACCCATCAAATATTTAGTAAATAAACTTTAAAATGTTTAATTTGGTAGGACAGAGTTGCTTTAAGACATTTTTGTATCCAATTTTAAATCTCTAGAGTCATTCCAGGAAGGGCCTTGGACGTTTCACCTCTGCAAGATCAGAGAACATCTCAGCTCCTTATAAGCTGAAGGAATACAAATTGTTCAATGTTTACACTATTTTTATACCCTCCAAAAAAGAATTTGGAGCGTATATTCACTTTGTCATTCCATTTGTAACGCATCGAAATATCCATCTCAGACCCCATAAAGTATATATATTCTTGATCAGTGATGAAATCTAAGACGATCTGAGCATGTCCGTCCGTCCGTCTGTGGAAATCACGATTCAGTCCAAACGAAAAGAGCTAGACCCTTAAAATTTGGTATAAATATATTTTGCAGCTTAGAGCAGGTTTAGTTCGAAGATGGGCTAAATCGGGCAAGAGGGAAAAAAGTTCCCCTAAGAAGAACTAAACCAACCCAGAAAAAACAACATAATTTTTAAAGTTTTTTGGTTATTTTGTTAAGCAAATGATATATTTTTATGTCAAATACGGTCCAACGCTTTAAACTTGGAGCCATAAAATAAAAAAAATAATTTTTGGACCCCGCCCACTTTAGTGGGCGTTATTATATGCAAAAATAGCATAAAAATTTAACAAATTGTTTTACTTAAGCCTACATTCTTTAAAAATAACATTTTTAAGCCTTAATGACGAAGCTGAGACGTAACCTGGTACTACTCTGCCCTACCCCTTCCTCCCCCTTCACCCTCTAAATAATCCTACCAAAAAAAATTTTTTGTTTAAATTTTGTATATAATCATCCCAAGCATTTATTTTTAGAGCTTAATGACTGCCGATTTCTGCCCTACCCCCTCCTCCCCCTTTGCCCGCTATATGACCCTATCAAAAAAAAAATTTAAATTTAGTATATAATCATCCCAAGCATTTATTTTTAGAGTTTTATGACTACCTGTTTCTGCCCTACCCCTTCCTCCCCCTTCACCCTCTAAATGACCCTACCAAAATATAATTTTTTTTTTTAAATTTTGTATATAATCATCCCAAGCATTTATTTTTAGAGCTTAATGACTGCCGATTTCTGCCCTGCCCCCTCCTCCCCCTTTGCCCACTAAATGACCTTTGATCAGTGATGAAGTCTAAGACGGTCTAGCAATGCCCATACGTTCGTCTGTGGAAAACATGCTATTTCATATTTTTTGAACCCCGACCCCTTTAGTGGGCATTGACGTACGATATTATATAAAGGAACTCTGTCCCACCAAGTTAAACATTTTAAATTCACTTACTAAATATTTGGAGGGTATATAAGATTCGACCCGGTCGAATATAACGTTTTTACTTGTTGCATATAATATCGTACGTAAACGCCCACTAAAGGGGGTGGGGCTAAAAAAAAATGGACTATATCACATTTTCTACGGACGGACGAATGGGCATTGCCAGATCGTCTTAGACTTCATCACTGATCAAGAATGTGCATATATACTTTATGGGCCCCAATTCTTTTTGGGGGGTATTAAAACTGTATTTTGTGGGGGTCTCTTTGGCAAGGGCCGTGGGGGGGGGATATATCACCTTTGCCATAAAACTCTAAAAAATAAATGTTTGGGATAATTAAGTGTAAAATGTATTTTTATTTTTTTGATAGGGTCATTTAGGGGGCACAAGGGAAGGAGGAGTAGGGCAGAGATGTACCAGGCTATATCTCAGATTCGTCATTAAAACTTAAACATTTAATTTTTCAGACATGTAGGCTTAAGTAGTACATTTTGTTAAATTTTTTACGCTATATTTGCATATAATAACGCCCACTAAGAGGGGCGTGGTCCCAAAAAGTAATTTGTTTGATTTTATGTTACCAAGTTTAACGCGCTCGACAAAATTAGGAAAAATAATTTAAAAATTATGTTGTTTTTTAGAGGTTGGTTTAGTTCCTCTTTGGGGAATTTTTTTCCCTCTGGCCGGATTCAGCACATTTTCAAAATTTACTTTTGCTGTTTTCTTCAAAATTTATCTGTAGCAAACTTTAAAGGTCTGGCTCTTTTCGTTTTCTTAAAAATAACATATTTAAGCTTTTATGACGAAACTGAGACGTAACCTGATTTTTCTTAATAAGAATAAAAATAGTTTTTATTTATTAAGATTCGACCCGGTCAAATATAATGTTGCAGCACTTTAAAGAAAATTGCTGGTGGGAAAAGGGCTTTCAATTTCATAGATATACAAATGAAATAGTCAATCTCCTGTAACACTAAAAATAATACTCCGCCGCCTTATAATTTCATTGGAGGATCGTAAGAAAGTCAGGTGCAAACTTTAGCCCCGGTATTCATAAAATTTAAAATGAGTTTGAAATGTATTTTAATCAAATTTTTTCATACAAAATTTTCTTAAAACAGATTTCAAATACGTTTTATTTTTTTATGAATACCGGGATAGATATTTAATTTAACGTGTGATTTATTTTGTGTCAAAAGCTTAAGAGCTTAACAATAACTAAATTTGAGTTAAATTTGATTTATGACTGCCGACACAATCTTTGTCTAAATATCTGTAAGATTCTCAAGTTCAAGCACTTATAAATCATATTTCTAATGCCAATTTAAAACATGTTTGCATATAAACATTTGCTTCAATGAGTTTTTATGTTAACGATAATGAGAAGCCAGCAGTTGTATTTAACAATTGATTTGTTTGTTTAGAAATAACAGCCCAAGTCACTGACTTCTAATTCAATTTATATAAAAACTTTTGCTTATATTTCAGGCAAACTATGGAAGTAAAATGTTTGAAAAAATTGAATACAAAATTTGGCAACATTATTTATAACATTGAAAAAAAATTTTCAACAAAAAGGAGTTCCTTTTTTTTTTTGCTTGTAAATAAAGATCTAACTGGAATAGTTGCAATTAATATAGTTTATTTTTGCAACATTCAAGTAAGAAAAAAAAAATATATTGCGTTTGTGTTGTTTTTGGAGCACTAGCATTACTTCCTCACATTGTAAAAATTAATTTTTTTTATCAAAAGTTAACATCTTTTTTAAAAGTGACGTCAAATCTATAAAACTCATGTTTAACAAAAAAAAAAAAGAAATAAAACTATTTTTGTTGCTTTTAGTAACTGAACGTTACGCATAATAAATTACTAGTCTGAAATGCACAAGTTCATATGTGAGTGTGTGTTTGTGTGTGCCCAAGAAGGGCGGGCTAATTTAGTTATAACTAAAGCTTGTTGTTTAAGTCTTTTGTTTTCTTCTTGTACTCACATGCGGCTGCTAAGAGTTTGAAAACTATTTCGTATTATTATTATTATTGCTGTTGTTGTTTTTTTTTTTTTTTTGGTTAAATATTTTGTTATATTGACAATAACAAACTTATTTATATTTTGATTAGTTCTTGCCGTTTATTTAAAGTACGTTTCGTTTCCTCTGCTGGACTTTGCGGCTTTGGGGGCCCACTTAACATTTGCTTTATTTTATGATTGTTTAATTATTTTTTGCTGCTGCTTTTGATGATGAATTTTTATTGTTCGTGCTGTTATAAATAGTAGAATTCTTTTTAAAATTGCTATTTGCTTCACTGTTCTTTCTGTTATGTTTTGTCATTTTGCTAGTTTCAATAGCGATCAGTTTGTTTTGAAACGCGTATTGTATCGGTTGTGAAATAATATTTGTAAGGTAGAGAAGAATTTTGAAATTGAGAAGAAAAAACAATATAAAAAAAGTATTATAAAAAAAAAAAAAAATATACAAATACTAATAATAATTTCGCTATTATTTTAAACAAAAAATATCAGAGCCCAATTTACCGCATTCGATATCGATCGAAATTTCAATACAATTTGAATGGAAATTTCGATCGATATCGAATGCCGTAATCTGCCACCAGGAATTTAAACTGATTACAATAAAATAAGAAAATATAATATGAATAAAAAGTATGCATGTAAATTTTTATTATTCAAAGTTATTGATTTTATTATGAAGATAAGAATTTTTTTATTCAGACTCAAGTTCAAATCTGCAATTTGGAAATTATTTTTTTTTATGAATTTTTACTGAGCCGTAAAAATTATTCTATATATTCCAATTTGAATAAAATAACGTGATAATAAAAATTCGTAAAACAAAATAATTTGCAGATTGCCGATTTGAACTTGAGTCTGCATAAAAAAATTCTTATCTTAATAATAAAATCAACAACTTTTAATAATAAAAATTGACATTCATATTTTTTGTTTATTTTCCTTTTTTATTTAAATTAATTTTACTTTTTTAAATACTGAAAAAATTGTAGAAAATAATTTGCAGATTTGAACTTGAGTCTGAATAAAAAAATAAAAATTTACATTTACATATTTTTTATTTATTTTCCTTTTTTATTTATATTAATTTTATTTTTTTAAGTACTGAAAAATTTTTAAAAAAATAATTTGCAGATTTGAACTTGAGTCTGAATAAAAAAATAAAATTAATAAATCCGAAAAATAAAAATTTACATTTACATATTTTTCATATATTATCCTTTTTTATTTAATTTAATTTTCTTAAGTACTGAAAAATTTGTAAAAAATTAATTTGCAGATTTGAACTTGAGTCTGAATAAAAAAATAAAATTAATAAATTCGAAAAATAAAAATTTACATTTACATATTTTTCATATAATATCCTTTTTTTATTTAATTTAATTTTCTTAAGTACTGAAAAATTTGTAAAAAATTAATTTGCAGATTTGAACTTGAGTCTGAATAAAAATTTTTTTTAAATAATAACAATACATACTTATATATAAAAAAATGGTGATTTAAAAATATATGGTAAATATTGCACTCTCAATAAAACGGATTTTAAGACAACTCCTTGAAATAAACAATAATTTGTAAATTTTGCAGATTTGAACTTAAGCCGGACTAATCATTCTCATTTTAGTAATTTTATAAAAAACAAACTGATAATAACACAAAAGTTTAAATTAAATTAGAGTTAAAACGATTTACATAAATTTTAGGTAATGCAACACTTTTAAATAATTTCCAATTACTTTGAATTAAAAAAAAAAAAAATAAAATAATACTGAAAACTACTTAAATCAATATCGAAAATTCCTAATAATTTATTATAATAAGAAAATGTTAATGGATGGAAAAAAGTTGTCTCAAAATAATTATATGATATAAAAGTTATATTTTAGTGAAGAAATCATGGCACTGCAAGCCTCCTCAGCTCTGTGTGGGATTTATACATTTTTGTTGGGTAAGTCAAGAAGCATTTAATTGATTTAATATTGTTGTTTCAATTTACTTTGGCTCTCGAAGGAAATTAACTGTTATTTGCAAGGAATTAACTGTTTTTCATTTCTACTATTCTTTTCACTATTTAAGTCTCTTTAATTTTGTATAAAAATATTATTTATTTTTTAGTAGGAGTGACTTTGTATGGCTTCTTCAGAAAAGTATTTTAATTTGATTTTCCCGAAGAAGCCAAACAAAACAGGATTGATTTTAGAAAGTTGGGGAATAAATTATTTAAAGAGCCGAAAGGTATAATTTGATATAAGAGCCAATGCAATGGCCATAGTTAAATAAATTTTGTTTCATATTTCACTGCACAGTGTAATTAATTTATGTTAATTGTGAATTATTCATTTCTGATTAATTGCAATTAACATTTTTCCGATTGGCATAATCACATAATTAATTATAAGATTATTATTATTTTTTTCTCTTGCTTTCACTACATCAAAGCTCACAAAAAGTTCTACTTAATAAGAGGAGGGAAAAATTTGCTCATATTTCAGCCAGAAAAGTTATTGTGTGTTTGTGTTACAATCAACTTAAAGAATATGTTTGTATAAAAAAAAATAATCTTGCGTTACTGATACAATTGATTTTAAAATATTTCTAAAAAAAAGCTTACTAATTTCACCATGATTTTCGAAAATCGATTCCTTATCTGATTTCAAAGTTTCCAAGCCATGGGAATTTATACTGGCTATTTTTATAAAGTGTTTAGCTATACACATAAATTGAGATTTTCACTATAAATAGCATTTATTAAAAAAATTTTCATATAAATCAAAGGAATTAGATCCTGAAGATGAACCGAGAAGTTCGAAATAATGGGTGTTTTTTTATAGAGTGATACAAGTTTAAATCGTAATAAAACATAGTAATAAATTTTTAATATCAATGAAACGGTCTTTATTGGATAGCAAATTTTATGTCATTAATGTTTAAATATGATTTCGGCCATGTGGCCGCCAAGGCTAGCGCGTACAAGGCGCAATCTGGAACACCAATTTTCAACAACTAAGAAAATTTCGACCATAAAGGACACAACCCCATATGCTGAGAAGGGAGACGAAATAATTGATTAGGATCATCTTCAATGTTTTCCTGTACAGCGGCTACAGCTTCCTCATGGCGGCATGCACATGATCAGTAACAGTAAATGTGGTCCAAAAACGATCTTCGAACGTTTTTCGAATTAGCCGTTTTGAAGGACGATTATGTACGCCATAAAATGGAAGAAGTGTACGATGAGTTTGACGAACAGAACCATTATTTTGATTAAATATTTCCACAATTTGCACGCGTTGCTCTGGTATAAGTCGATCCATAATGAAATGTCAAAGCAAACAAAAAGCAACTATCAGCTGTTAAATGGGTGGTCCAATAAAGCAGTGATGCCAACTCAAAGTTGTATCACTCTATAAAAAACACCCTATATATAGATCAAGAAAACAAATAAAAATAGTTTTATTAAATTGAATTAAGATTCATAGGCTAATTGTTCGAAATTTGTTTTTAAATCTCAGAAAGACATGATAAATATTCCAAGGCACAAAGGAAAGTCAACATCAGTTTTATTCAACTTACACAGCAGAGCAGAACAGCTGTTTTCGAAAGACGCAACCCTTTCATCATCAGTGCTCATGTGTATTGTGTTTGTCACCACTTATTAGGTGGCTTAGTTGAATTTGATAACAGTTCCTATTTACACAAATTTTATTGTGAAAAAGAATACGAGAACTGTATCAACCTGATGTTAACATGTTATTTTATTTACAAGGGTCAAAAAGAGGCTATAAAGGCGAAAGTAATTAAATATAAAAAAGCATTATTGAACTCAATTATCCTTAAAAAATTGCTAGTAATTATTGTTCAATAAATATGAAATTGTTATAATATTGAGTAAAATTAGAAATACAGCCCTCTTAAAAAGTGTGTTTAGTGAGGAAAAATTCACTGAACAAAATTAGTCGAGACTTAGCACCAAAAATGTGATAAAAGTAAAAATATTAGTCGAGCCAAGTCAAATAATTGATATTGAATTTATTATTATTAAAAAAATTAAAAAAAATAGATCTCAGATTTGAACTTGAGCTCCTCATATATATGGAAAATTTTTTACTTTTAGTAGTCATACGTTAATTGAATTGACTAAATTTTTTATACCGGAAAATAATTATGGCAATTAAGTGAATATTGGGTCAATTAAAAATGTATGTCTAAACGCTATATAATATGAAAATTAAATAAATAAGTTTTTGTATATTCATGATATAATAATATATAATTAATTCTAAATTCTACATGGCTTGACTCCTTTTGTTTATGGTGTTTTTTTTACTTTTTCCACAATTTAGGTGCTAAGTCTTGGCTAACTGTGTTCAGTGAGTTGTGTTTTGTTCACTACACACACTTTCTAGCAAACCTGCATTTGTAATTTTACTCAATTTTATAACAAGTAAAGTGTTAATTGAGCCATCACTTAATTAAAATTTTATATGATTAATTGAGCTCCATAATGGCATTGATTGCGATAAGTTCAATTAAGGTGTATGTCTGAATACCACTTTAGTAGCTATAGATTTCCAAATATAAAGCAAAATTCTCAATTGGCTATTTTCAAACAATTTTGTCTTGTGGCTAAAATAACTAATAATACTTTAAAATGACGCTAATTAGGTTGATGAACTTAATAATTAAGCAATTAACTGCTCAAAATATTAAACTCTCCCTGAACTTTTTTGTGCTGTTAATTGATAACATCAGCAGTAAACGCTATTTCATATTTTACTTGGCAATATTTAACTAAAAATAAATAATTTAATAAAAGAAGTAAAATAAAATAAAATAAAAATAAAAAAACTAACCGGCTAAAAACCTCAACAAACTTCAGGCAATCCGAAACGTTCATTTCCGCATTTTTGTTGTACTCGTTCTTTTTATACAGCATTAAAATAAAAATAAAAAATAAATATAGAAAAAAATTATAATAATAATACTAATAAACAAAAAAAAAATTAGTAAACAAACATGCCAGAATATGCACAAACAAAATTAACAAAATAAATGCCACGATTTAATTAAGAAATGTTTAGTCGTTTTTATTTAAACACTTAAATGCACAATAAACAAACGAACTACAGCAAAATAAATAAATAAAAAAGAAACCAGACAGTAAACTAGAATAGGTGTCTACACACACGCATACATACTTCATGTGCATATGCTCATATGTAAATGTATTTACCAAAATATCACACACAACATGCCTGCTTGCCTTTATGCATGTAAAACACCAATAAAATATATTTAAAAAAAATTTATATTCATAACAACGCGGTGACAAACAACAAATTCGACGACATTGACAATGAATTGCTTTTTACACGATTAATTTAGAAAAAAATAAAAATTTTTTTATATCTAAATTGATCATTAAGAAATAGTTTATAGTAAGAAATGAAATTACAGTAAAATTTATTTTGAGTTGCAGTGAATTTCAAGATAAAAACAAAACTGATAATTATACACATTTTAATGTTGTTGCCAAATATTTGGGCATATTTTACTACGGCTAACCAGCACTTCTGCTGCTGCTGCTTCTATAAAAAACTCATATATACGAGGGTGGGTCAATAATACGGCTTTCATATATAAATTTTTAATTGAGTCAATATTCACTTGATTAACATAATTATTTTCTTGTGCACATAGACAAAATTTAGGCAATTCAATTAACGTATGACAACTAAAAGTAAAATCAATGAGTGTTCGAACTCACGGGCGATGTGTTAACACCTTTTTGTTTATTTATTTTATATTAAACCCACAAAAAACTAAGAGAATGCAAAGCAACAGACAAATGTACATACATACATTGTTATGTTTGTACATAAGCTACATACGTTGCTGTCTTGCTATCTCATGCATAAGAAAAAACCGAAGATCAACATAAAACACTTTTTTAATATTACTCCAAATTAATACTCCGAATTAAAACACTTAAATCTCCGCTCGCCGATATCGGATCGCCTTAATTTTTGGCCTAAACTCTTCGTCGAAACCCGCACTAGCGTTTTAATCCAAAAATTAATAAAATCGGCTATGAATTTCCGGAGAAAATCGCGTGGGAAAATTATATGAAAATCGCCCAATAATCACTTTCACTACCGACTGCCAAGCAACGAACAAACAAACTCTTACACTTACACTTGCGTATGTATTGAAACTGATAGTTTACTGCCCTAGAGGCGCGCGTATAGAAGTTAACACATCAAAAATTTTCCACATTCATGAGGAGCTCAAGTTTAAATCTGGAAGGCTTTTTTTAATTTTTTTTTATTAATAATAAATTAAATATCATTGTATTCTGATATTTTTAAGCTTAAGGTCTCTTTATTTTAATTTAATTTTTAATTTCAATATTTCGTCACTCCTTTGTGTGACTTCTTCAGGAAATTAATTATTTTAATAAAATAAAATAATTTTATAATATTAATCAAATAATTAATTTCCTGAAAAAGTCACACAAAGGAGTGACGAAATATTGAAATTAAAAATTAAATTAAAATAAAGAGACCTTAAGCTTAAAAATATCAGAATACAATAATAACTAAAAGGAGGTCAAAAAACCAGAAGAATTTTTTAAATTTAATATCAATAATTTAGCTTGAACGTGGCTCGACATATTTTGTTTATGATATTTTTTACTTTTTCCACACTTAAGGTGCTAAGTCTCGACTAACTTTGTTCAGTGAGTTGTGGTTTGCTCACTAAACACACTTTTTATCAGTGTTGCATTTGTAAGTTTACTCAATATTAACACAATTTCATATTTATTGAAAAATAATTAATTGAAATTCTATATAGAGAATTGAGTTCAATAACGCTATTTATTGCGCTAAGCTTCATCAAGGTGTATGTCTGAACACGGTATAAGTCCATGTTTTTTTTAATGAAACACAAGTTTTTATGTAAAAAATTGTTTTATTTTTCAACACTTAGTCTCCTTTGAATATGATACGCTTAGTCCAACGTTTCTCTAATTTTTGTATACCTTCCGAAAAATATGATTTGTCGAGGTAATCAAAATTGGCATTTGTTTGTAAGATAATTTCATCCTTTTTTTATCACGGACCACCACTCAAGGGGTGACCACAACCACAGTTGCCGCAGTTGGTAACATTCTACCAAAATTGGTAATTTTTTTAGGGTTGGTAACTTGGTAACTTTGTTTTTAAGCCTTGACAAACTATCAAATTATTGCTTTTCTTTTATCATTTTTCCGCATTACTCAACACTGAGAAAAAAAAATCATTAAAAACAACTGTGTGAATGTGCGCCAAATTGTTCAACGGCGTAATATGCAAATGTCATTATGTTTGGTCAGCAAAAGATTATTTTAAATGACTGCAATATTAAATAATTTATTTAAATTAAATACGGAATTCGTAGGTATAACGAATTTAAATATTTAATTATGTTCTAAAATGAATTAAAACGTTTTATGTTATGTTTTTTATTAATAAAAGTTGTTGTTTTTATTATAATAAAAATAAAGATTTTTTTTTATAAAAAATTTTTGGTAACTTTTTGGTAACATTTTTGGAAAATTTTGGTAAAAAATTTTTGATGTGTTAACATCTATACGCGCGCCTCTAGGGCAGTAAACTATCAGTTTCAATACATACGCAAGTTCGTTGCTTGGCAGTCGGTATTGAAAGTGATTATTGGGCGATTTTCATATAATTTTCCCACGCGATTTTCTCCGGAAATTCATAGCCGATTTTATTAATTTTTGGATTAAAACGCTAGTGCGGGTTTCGACGAAGAGTTTAGGCCAAAAATTAAGGCGATCCGATATCGGCGAGCGGAGATTTAAGTGTTTTAATTCGGAGTAATATTAAAAAAGTGTTTTATGTTGATCTTCGGTTTTGTCTTATGTGCATAGCAAAGAGAATAGTGACGTGGTTATACGTACATATATAAAAATGAGATAGCAAGACAGCAACGTATGTAGCTTATGTACAAACATAACAATGTATGTATGTACATTTGTCTGTTGCTTTGCATTCTCTTAGTTTTTTGTGGGTTTAATATAAAATAAATAAACAAAAAGGTGTTAACACATCGCCCGTGAGTTCGAACACTCATTGATTTTTTTTACTCAGTGGCAACCGTGTCCACAACATATGCAGTGCGTTGCACCGGAACTAGAATGGAGAGAATAGTATTGAGGGGACAGATGAAGAAAGATGAGGAGATAGGGAATTTTTAATAGCTATTTCCGGCTAATTTTTTGCTACATGACCGACGAAGGAGGATGCTGCTGTAACTCTGCTTTTTAGTACATGATCGTGTCAGTCGCCGCCAGCTATGTTCAGTGATCAGTGCTATGCCTGCATCCCTGAACCAGGCTGGCACCCACTAACACAACCATGCACTAGTGCTGATCTGAAGAATTCAACACAATATTCCTGACTCAGCGCGGGGTTCAACTCAGGACCCTCCCCTATATAGTCTCATGTTCTACTACTTCAGCCAACAGCACCTTCAATTTCGTCATTGGAGTTAAAAAGCTTACCATCGATCCAGTTCCTTAAGAAATAGTCACTGGGGGCTAAATCTGGAACAGGGTGGCTGTGCTTTTTCCATGGGATTTACGCATGTGTGTACCCTTGATTTAGAGCAAACGCAACACCCATCTGGCAGAAAGCTTTCTTATGCCCAAATGATCATTCAAAATAGAAATCACTGAGCCATATGACATGCCTATGGCTTCCACAATCTCACTCACTTTCAATATCCGATAGACTAAAGCCACAATAGCCACGATTAAAAATATCGTGAATACGATATTTTCAATTGTTTCGTATGTAGGCATCTCAACTGGGCGTCCAGAAGGTTGGGCACCTTCTGTGCTTGTACAGCCACATCGAATTTCAGTAAATCACTTCGTTGCCATGGAAATGGATAGAGCAGAGATACACGCCATAATAGATATTTAACAAACTTGGCCTGGCTTTGAGTGATCTTTTTTTCCACAAGAAAATAATGCTTAACCCTAGACACCTAACTTTCGTCAAATCGAAGAATAGAACATAAACATGCCGTTATTTTAATCACTGATATTATGTATCCCAAAAAATGCTCGTCATAGCGACGTATGGTTACGTTTAAAAGGGTTAATTAGAAGGTTAGGTGTCTAGGGTTAATGAGCACACGAAATACACTTTTTAACATATTCTAAATGATGCGGTTTGTTTGAAATTTTGACAGAATTCAAATGACAGTTGCCTGTGGATAAGAACAGTGTTGCCATATCAATTAAGTGGGGGGATATTCAAAAAGTCACGGACTTATTGACCCGCCCTCGTATAATTATGTTTTTCTTATACAATAGCAAACATATTCGAATCACGTTTTTATACAAAGCAAATAATTAATGAAAAAAAAAAAATCGGAAATAGTTAAACATTTTAAAAGAGTATGAAAGACACTTCATATATAAAATATATATTTGGAAATTCATTATGAATAAAAGCCGGTCTATGAATAAATTACTTCAGTTTTATAGAATTTAAGGGATTTATTGCTGTAGAGATTCTATACCTTAGATTTAATTAATTTAATTTAAACACCTGAATAAAACATAAGGCAAAATAAATATGTGTGTGTGTCACTTGTTGTTCACTCCCGCAATTAGATCACAATGAAGTTTATTTTATTTTCATTTTTTTGTTGTTCACTTTTATTTATAATTATATTTGAATTTTGTTTAACAATTAATTATAATTTTTCTACGCGTTTAACTTCGCCTGCATTGAATGCCAATTTTTTAATCTCTTTTAATTGAAATTGTTTTCGATCTTGTTTCATGATCAAGTTCAGGGATGAAGTTGCAAAAAAAACCTCAATTAAAATGTTTAATTAGCAAAAAAAAAATAAATTAATTAACAACAATATCTGTATTTGTTTTTATTAATTTGCCAATTAAAAAGAATTTAACAAATAGTTTTTGGACTATTATTTCATTTGTGTTATTTTTCAGCTGGTTCTCCTATATTCTATAGTCCTACACCGAGAGGCTTGTGCTCAAGTTGTTGTGAAATTAACGAAAAGGATGATATTAAATTTATGCTGTACACAAGGTGGGTAAAAGAAGGATTCTAGTTTCAGGTTTTTTTCTGTATTTTTTAGATGTTTTTTAGTTTTTTTTAGATTTTTAATCATCTGTTTTATTAGCAAGCTTTAGGTCATTTTTTTATAAAAGAAATAAAATTTTTTTTCCAATATTTCGATATCCTCTGGACTTCTCTTTTTCGGGGCAATAATTAGAATTAAAATTAATTTAACACTATTTTTAAAAATTTTAGGCAGAAAAAATATTTATTATTGAGATAATAATTTCTTTATTGAACTCAAGTTCAAATCTGCAATCTGGAAATTATTATACCCTACAAAGAAGAATCGGAGGGTATATTTACTTTGTCGTTCCGTTTGTAATGCAGCGAAATATCCATCTGAGACCCCATAAATTATAAATATTCTTGGTCAGTGATAAAATCTAAGACGATCTGGGCATGTCCGTCCGTCCGTCCGTCCGTCTGTGGAAATCACGATTCAGTCCAAACGAAAAGAGCCAGACCCTTGAAACTCGGTATAAAGATAGCTTGAAATATAGAACAGGTCAAGTTCGTAAATGGGCTGAATCGGGAAAGAGGGAAAGAAGTTCCCCTAAGAAGAACTAAACCGAGCTCTAAAAATAACATAAATTTTTTAATTTTTTTTTTTTAATTTTATTAAGCAAATAATATATTTTTATGCCAAAGAAGGTCCAACGCGTTAAACTTGGAGCCATAAAATAAAAAAAAATTATTTTTAGATCCCGCCCTCTTTAGTGGGCGTTATTATATGCAAAAATTTAACAAACTGTTTTAATGAAGCCTGCATGCCTTAAAAATAACATTTTTAAACTTTAATGACGAACTTGAGACGTGACCTGATACTCCTCTGGCCTATCCCCTCCTCCCCCTTTGGCCCCTAAATGACCCTATAAAAAACATATTAAAAATAAATTTTACATTTAATTATCCCAAACATTTATTTTTGGAATTTTATGGCAAAGGTGAAATGTCTCCCCCACGGCCCTTGCTAGAGAGGCCCCGAGAAAATACAATTTGAATGTCCTCCAAAAAAAATCGGACCCCATAAGGTATATATATTCTTGATCAGTAGTGAAGTCTAAGACGATCTAGCAATGCCTATACGTCCGTCTGTGGAAAACATGATATAGTCTATTTTTAAACCCCGCCCCTTTAGTGGGCGTTGATGTTATATGCAAAAATAGTGTAAATATTTAACAATTTGTATAACTTAAGCCTATAAGAAGTTGAGGTATTCTCTGATCTTTCAGAGGTGGAACGTCTCCCCCACGGCCCTTCCCGGAATGACTCTGTCAAAATAGAGATTTAATATTGTGTACAGATGTGTCTTAAAGGAACTCTGTCCCACCCAGTTAAACATTTTAAATTTACTTACTAAATATTTTTAGGGTATTTAAGATTCGACCCGGTCGAATATAAGATTTGTACTTGTTTTTTACTGAGTTACCTCATCGTTAGAGTTTTTCTAAGTGTTACCTAGAGTTTAATAAAATTGCTTTCATTTAACATTTCACCTGGTCGTTTGTTGCTTTTTTTCTCGTTTACAGAAAAAATCTATTTAAATTCCAATATTTATATTTAAGTGATGAAAAACGTTTGCGCAAAAGCAATTTCAATTTCAATTACCCTTTGGCAATTTATTTGCATGGCTTCTCGGAGTCAGCGACGAGTGAAAAACAAAGTAGTCAGGAGGTTAAAGATGGTAAGTTACTCGTATTAATATATTGTTATGTTGCAGGCAACAAGCGTGCACAGGCAAGCATGTGCTTGTTAAAGCATGTTAAAGGACAACTATTCTCCCGAGAAAATTAATTGCATATTCATATTAATGCTGTGCCGGGTGTGTGTGTCTGAGTGTGTGTGTGTGTGTGAATTTATTGTTCATGTTTGTTTGTATGCTTTGCTAGCGTTTTTAAAAAGCGGAAATTACAATGTCATACTCATCGATTGGAGTCCAATGGCTGCCGTGCCCTGGTATACAAATGCCGTGGACAGTTTGCCCTTAGTAGCAAAATATGTGGCCAGATTTATACGTTTTCTTTTGCATCAGGGATATGAGGTGCAAAAAATTCATATAATTGGTTTTAGTTTGGGTGCAGAAGTGGCTGGTTTCATGGGCAAACAGTTAAAGGAATGGGGTGTTCATTTGCCACGCATAACAGGTGGGCAATTCGATTATATTCAATATAGGAAAAGCAAAATTTAAAACTTATATTTAAAGGCCTAGATCCTGCTCTACCTTTATTTGAATATGGCAGCTCCAATCGTCATTTGGGCCCTAAAGATGCCAAATTTGTTGATATTATACACACAGATGGTGGCATTTTAGGCAACCCAGAGGCTATGGGTCATGCTGATTTCTATCCTAATGGCGGCCATGCCGTACAGCCCGGCTGTGCACGACAAGAAATTGCCAACAACCGTTGGTTGGGCATAATAAGTAAGTTGTTGTTCTTATTGTCTTTTATTTGAATATTGTTTTGTGTTATTTTTTTGGTCATAATTTGTTTTTTGTTTTTTGATATATTTCTATTGCCATTATCATGTTTGCATTTTGCAGTAGGCTGCAGCCATCAACGCGCTTGGGAATATTTTATTGAATCCATTCATCGTCCACTTGCTTTTCCAGCCAACAGATGTGAGCCTTCAAAATTATTTGGCACTTGTCGTGATGTCGATGGCAGTGCTTTTATGGGCATGGGAGCTGACAAAAAGTGAGTGGGTGTTTTATTTTTTTTTTGTGTGAAAGTTATTGAAAAGTAAAGTTGTATATAGAATATACATGATTTTTGGTGTAGTTGCAAGCTGCATAAGCGTATGCTAAGGAGGTCTATGTTGGAATATACGCCGGCTGTCGGGATGAGTACCCTTCACCAAAAATGGTGTCATTTCGTGTGTAATTTCCACATTATTAATATCACACTGCATAAAATATATTTATATCCTGGGAGCTCGAACAAGCGATGTTAGTGTGCCTGTGCATAAAATCGGGTTTCAGTCTAAGCCTCGAAGCTGAAAACTTGAAATTACTCAAGGGTTGGAATGCATTTATGTATATGCAGCAGACGTACTAGAACGATATTACATTTTTATTATTAATTCCCATATTTCTACTTTACTTTTGTTGTAATAAAAGTGAATTTGCTAAAAAATTGTATTTTTATAGAACAATTTACTTCCTAACCTCAAATTTGCCCACCTTTCATAAGATTCGTCCCCGCCGCAAAAATAAATTGTTTTAGTTTTCTTTCAATTATAACAATTTTTGATATATCTTAAAATTTCCTTATTTTCCCATATTTCTACTTTATTTTGGTATTAATAAAAGTGAATTTTCCAAAAAAAATTTACTCTCTTTTAAGCCAATTTACTTCCTAACCTCAAATTTGCCCACCATAATATGCGACACAGCCGCAAAAAGTAGTTTTAATTGTTTTATTCTTTTTTTATATTAAAATAATTTTTAATATATCTTAAGATTTCCTTATTTTACCATATTTCTACTTTACTTTGGTATTAATAAAAGTGAATTTGCCGAAAAATGGTATTTTTTTAGGACAATTTACTTCCTAACCTCAAATTTGCCCACCATAAGATTCGGCACAGACGCAAAAAGCACTTTTAATTGTTTTATTTTAATATATCTTAAGATTAAAATTTCCTTATTTTCTCATATTTCTACTTTATTTTGGTATTAATAAAAGTGAATTTCCCAAAAAAGTATATTATTTTAAGCTAATTTACTTCCTAACCTCAAATTTGCCCAACGTTTATAAGATTCGGCACAGCCGCAAAAAGTAGTTTTAATTGTTTTATTCCTTTTTAAATTAAAATTCCTACTTTACTTTGGTATTAATAAAAGTGAATTTGTGAAAAAACTGTATTTTTTGAAGGACAATTTACTTCCTAACCTCAAATTTGCCCATCCAATTCGGCACAGCTGCAAAAAGCAGTTTTAATTGCTTTATTTTTCTGTCAACTATAATAATTTTTATATATCTTAAGATTACGATTTTTTAATTTTCTGTAAAAATATTTTTGTGAAATATTTTAATGTGAAATATGGAGATCTTAAGCTTGAAAAGTCTTAAAGATTATTATAAAAGATATTTTATTACAAAGAAACGTTTGCATAAAATTCTGTGCTAATGATGTATGTGTGTGTGTTTATTATTCTGCCTGATATTACTTTAAACAATAGCAGAACTAAAGAAAGTTCTTTACTGCTACACCCTCTAGGCAATCATTGTCATCAATCAATCAATCAAGTTTTTAAATAATATTTAAGCATTGAATAAAATAATTCTGTTAGACTGTTAAACATATAAAATTTTGTTTCCATACAACATGATTGATAACTTCATCTATATTTCTTAGTTTATTTAACAAAATAATATATACATTTTCCTTCTTACTGCCTTTTATCCTAGACTACGTGGCAGATTCTTCTTGGATACAAACGATGAACCACCATATGGTGCAAATACTTTGGGATCTGCCATCAGCAATAGCAACTACAATACAAAAACATCAGCTGCATTAATAACGCTGCCAGACATACAAAAGCGAATGCAAGAACAACTGCAGCATCAGCTTAACAAGAATGTGACAACAGCTACTGTACAAGAAAATGACACATTGATAGCTGTCATTACTGCAACAATGACAGCAGCAATAAAATCGAATAGCATACAAAAGCAAGACCTAACGAAAGGCGAGAGTGTGCCAACAACTATTGAATACAAATTGCCAACTGCTGATGGCTGGAACAGTGTGAGTAGCAATAGTAAAACTAATCTAGAAACGTGACAGCATTAAGAGGAGATAAAACGGGAATAAAGAAAAGTAATATGGGGATTACTGCAGGCATGTAAAGCAAAAGGAAACGTGTTTTGCGGAAAAAAAACAAGAGCAAGTAAACTGGAATAAATAATATAAAAAAGTGTAGGACTATTTTAAATACGCCTCTAAATATACTATATTTATATTTAAGTAAAATGTTATAAAAAATTCTTTTTAGGCATTTTTAATTTATTTATAAAATTTGTTAAGCATCAATGTAAACTTTATTATACGAAGTTATTAGTTTTATTATTAAAATAAGAATCTTTCTACCCAGACTCAAATTCAAATAGCAAAAATGAATTAAAGGATATATTCACTTTGTCATTCCGTTTGTAACGCAGTCTGAGACCCCATAATATATATATATATATATATATATATATATATATATTCTTGATCAGTGATGAAATCTAAGACGATCTGAGCATATCCGTCCCTCCATCCGTTTGTGGAAATCAAGATTCAGTCCAAAAGAAAAGAGCCAGACTCTTGAAATTTGGTAGCAATACATCTTGAAAAATAGTACAGGTCAAGTTCGTAAATGGGCTGAATCGGCCTAGGGGGAAAAAAGTTCCCTTAAGAAGAACTGAACCAACCTCTAAAAAACAACATAATTTTTAAAGTGTTTTTTTTTGTAATTTTGTTAAGAAAATTATATGTTTAATGCGTTAAACTGGGAGCCATAAAATTAATTTTTTGACCCCGCCCCCTTTAGTGGGCGTTATTATATGCCAAAATAGTGTAAAAATTTAACAAATTCTTTTACTTAAGCCTACATTCCTTAGAAATAAAATTTTTAAGCTTTAATGACGAAGCTGAGCCGTAACCTGGTACTACTCTGCCCTACCTCCTCCTCCCCCTTTGCCACCTAAATGACCCTATCAAAAATTTATTTATTTTTTAATTAAATTTTACATTTAATTATCCCCAACATTCATTTTTAGAGTTTTATGGCAAAGGTGAAATGTCTCCCCTACGGCCCTTGCCAGAGAGGCCCCGACAAAATACAGTTTTAATACCCTCCAAAAAAAATTGGACCTCATAAAGTATATAAGTATATTCTTGATCATCAGTCAAGTCTAAGACGGCCTAGCAATGCCCATACGGTTCGTCTGTGGCAAACATGATATAGTCTATTTTTGGACCCCGCCCCCTTTAGTGGGCGTTAACGTACGATATTATATGCAAAAGTAGTGTAAATGTTGAAATTTTTTTATTTCTTAAGTCTATAAGAAGCTGAGATGTTCTCTGATCTTGAAGAGCTGAAACGTCTCCCCCACGGGCCTTCCCGGAATAACTGTGTCAAAATAGAGATTTAAAATTGTGTACAGAAATGTCTTAAAGGAACTTTGTCCCATCAAGTTAAACATATTAAATTTAATTACTAAATATTTGCAGGGCATTTAAGACTCAACTCGGTCGATTATAACGTTTTTAGTTGTTTAAATATCAAATAAATTTCATTATTCGTAGTTATTAGTTTTATTATTAAGATAAGAATCTTTTTACTCAGACTCAAATTCAAATCTGCAAATTATTTTTTTAAAATTGAAATTGCTTTAAAGTGCTATAATTAGAATATTTTTCTAATCATTAAATTAACAGAACGGATCAGTACTGATTTCGAGGCCGTTATGCCAGCTCATCAGCGTTCTTTAAATTGAATCTGAATAAAAAATTCTTATGTTAATAATAAAATTTTGTTTGCTAAAACTTAATACATATATTTATATATAATATATTTTTGTTAAACATGAATGTAAATTTTATTTTTCGAACTTATTAAATTACACAGTGCAACACTAAAATCTTGAACCAATTGGGAACCCCTAAAATCTGAAAGTTTATGATGGTATAGGGTCCGCCATTTAACGTTTTTTTTTCAACTAGTGCTTATTTCTTGAATGGTAACACTTAGCTCATGTCTGATTTGACAGATAATTAGTTTTATCCTTCCAATGAAAGAATATGGTTGACCATCCAATGCGTTTTCGCTTCGCTAAGTGGGCCTGCGATCGACTTACAGAAGATGCCGATTTTGCAAAAAAAAAAAAAATCATCTTTTCAAATGAAGCTCATTTTGATCTTGGCGGGTATGTAAACAAGCAAAATTGTCGCATTAGGGGCACATGAAAACCCGCACGAATACATTGAAAAGTCGACGCACCCAAAACGAGTCACTGTTTGGTGCGGATTTTGGTCAAGAGGCATAATTGGGCCATTTTTCTTCGAAAATGAGCAAGGAGTGGCCGTTACAGTCAATGCCGATCGTTATCGGGCCATGTTGAACGAATTTTTGTTCACAAAAATTGAAGAGGACGGCGCTACGTGCCACACAGCCGAAGCTGCACTCGATGTTTTGTGCCTTGTTTTTGAAGATCGCATTATCAGCCGCAGAGCTGATGTCGTTTGGCCACCTCGGAGCTGCAATTTGACACCGTTGGACCATTATTTGTGGGGTGCCGTCAAAGATTGTGCTACGCCGTCAAAATTTGTGCTACGCCGACAAGCCAGAGACAATTGACGCTTTAAAGGACAATATTCGTGAAGCCATTAGGGAAATACAGCTGCACACAATCGATAATGTGCTTAGAAATCGGACCAATTGTATAGGCTACTGCATGGCCAGCGGAGGCAGCCATTTGAATGAAATTATTTTCCATTATTAACCGGAAGGATTGTACTTTAAAAAAAAAAGAAATTTGAGAAAATATTCAGTAGTTTTTTTTATAGCATTTCCAAGAAAATAAAGTTATTTGGCGGACGCTTTAGAAGAAAAACTCCATTTGGGTTTTGAATTATTAGCTAAGGTTTGTTTTCAATTAATTTTTGAAGTATTCGACTGGGTTGTGGATTTGAGTACAATTTTCAAAAAAACATATTCTGATTCTTAAGTCTGTGCACGAGTTCTTATCTTTTAATTAGATGTAAAAATTTTGCCTTGACATAAAATAAAAAAAAAACATATTTTGAAATTTTATAATTTACCGTGTAGTGTTGTCGTTGTTAGTTGAGCTGCTTTTAGCTAGTGATTTATTTATTATATGTGATAAAAATTATAAAAAAAATATTTAAATTAAAACATAAAAAACTATTGCTAATGTTTAAGAAAATTGGCCAGCTTTATAATATTTTTAATATTTAAAGTATTAAATTGTTAATTTTTATTATAGTTACAGTTTTGTAAATAAAAAATGGATGTATAAAATTATCAATAAACTTTAAAATAAATTTTGTTTCTTCTGTATTAACTGAGATTACTGCCTGTTTTTGTAACTAAAATAAAAGTTTTCGTTTGGGATGTTATACTGAAAGCAACAAAACAAATTTGAATTTTTTATAGCTTCCAAAAAAGAATTGGAGGGCATATTCACTTTGTCATTCCGTGTGCAACGCAGCGAAATATCCCTGTAAAACCCCTTAAAGTATAAATATATTCTTGACCAGTGATGAAATCTAAGACGATCTGGCCATGTTCGTCCGTTTGTGGACATGACGACTCAGTCCAAACGAAAAGAGCCAGACTCTTGAAATTTGGTATAAATATATCTTAAAGGATAGCACAGGTCAAGTTCGTAAATGGGCTGAATCGGGCCAGAGAGTAAAGAGTTTCCCTAAGAAGAACTAAAACAACGTCTAAAAAACAACATAATTTTTAAAGTTTTTTTTTGAATTTTGTTAAGCAAATGATATATTTTTGTGTCAAAGAAGGTCCAACGCGTTAAACTTGGAGTCATAAAATAAAAAAAAATAATAATAATTTTTGAGCCCCGCCTCCGTTAATGGGCGTTATTATATCGCTCATTTGCTGCAAGAACGACATAACTCAAATTTGGCGATTTTTGAGTTAATAATACAGAAATATTGGCAATATCATGTTCTGTCTTGTGTAAAATACTCATTTTGATATCTTGTATACAGAACGTGTGAGACGGGTATATGCCGTTATATCTATTCCTATGTTTCGCTCTTCTTTTAGTCACAACAACGACACATCGTTAGTTACGCCACAGTCGTTAAGGTGTGAACATCGTTTTGTTTGCGAAAAGAGCGACATAATTTGCCTTGTGCCTTTATAAGTGGAAAGGTAAAATGTATTTTATGTAGTAAAAATTCTTATATACGGCCATATTTTGTGTTGTGACTGTTTTGTTGAAAAAAATCATCTGATTATAACAATTTTTTTCGGATTAAGAACGATACATTGTAGTTTACTACACTACTATCAATGAACTGTAGCAGCAATAACGTCATAACTCAAAGTATAAACAATTTTCCATTTAAAAACATTTATTAAAAATTTTTTACTCTACTTTTTCTATATAAATATAAGTTGATTTACAAAATATGATATCAAAATATTTACATTTAGTCATTTTTCTTCAGAGCTATAATCAATTGAACACTTAAAATGCATTTATCTCAAAATGGAAAACTTTGAGTTATGCCGTTCTTGCAGCAAATGAGCGATGTGCAAAAATTATGTAAAAATTTAACAAAATGTTTTACTGAAGCCTACATTCCTTAAAAATAAAATTTTTAAGCTTTAATGACGAAGCCGAGACGTAACCTGGTACTCCTCTGCCCTACCCCCTCCTCCCCATTTTTCCCCTAAATGACCCTTTCAAAAAAAAAAAAAAAAAAATTAATAATAATTTTATGTGTGAAGATAAATATGCCGAATTAAATATGCTTTGACGTAAGCAGTTACGTAGTGAGGTTATATATGTTATGACGTAACGAAATGGCAATCAGTGAAATTTTTTTTGTATGAAAATCCATATTTACATACAAACTGATTATGTGAGTGTCTTCTATCCCATACATCATTTTGTATATACTGGCAATGCATGCCAACTCCTTATTAGGCCACTGGGGGCAAAATCCCTCCAAGATCACACACACTCTCATGGCCTGTAAATTGACCTTTCATGGCCTGTAAATATTTTCACAAAATGCTCAAAAAATTTATTAAATATGGATTTTCATTAAAAAACCAACTTCACTTTTTGCCATTTCGTTACGTCATAACATATTTAACTTCACAGCTAAATACGTTGTTTCGTAACTGCTTACGTCAAAACATGTTTAACTCGGCATATTTACCTTCGTTCACATAATAAATTTTACATTTAATTATCCCAAATATTTATTTTTAGAGTATTATGGCAAAGGTGAAATAAGTCTCCCCCACGGCCCTTGCCAGAGAGACCCCTGGAAAATGCAATTTGAATTACCTCCAAAGAGAATTGGACCCCATAAAGTATATATATTCTTGAACAGTGACGAAGTCTAAGACAGTCTAGCAATGCCCATACGTTCGTCTGTGGCAAACATGATATAGTCTATTTTTGGACCCTGCCCCTTTAGTGGGCGTTGAAGCTACGAATTATATGAAAAAATTGTGTAAATATTAAAGAAATTGTATTCCTTAAACATTTTATTTATAAAGGTAAAATATTCTCTGATCTTCCCCTGTCCTACCCCCTCCTCCTCCTTTTGCCCCCTAAATGAACTTATCAAAAAATCCCGTTTTTTTCTACACTTTATTTCAACGCAATATAAGAATTCGAAATGACTTGCCTTCACCTCCACACTCTTCGTGCCACTGTATCCAACTGATTCGTTTAAATGTCATTTAATAGTTCACATTTTTTTAACAAACAACTTATATTATACGAACCATTATGATATTTTGTTAAAGGTCAGCCTTTAAGTATGCAATATTTGTTGCCATTCCCCATAATAATTAGGATTGCTAACAGTTCTGTTAAAAATAAAAGCCAATTTAATAATAATTCATTTATTATTATTATTATTGTTATTATTCTTATCAAACACACTAATCAATAATTAATAAGGGAGTAGAAATTTGAATCAACAAAAATCGTAAGTGGATAGAAAAAAGTTGGTGAAACCCAGTCTAATTAAGAGTTACCACAAACGTAATGAAAACGTTTCAGAACTAACTACAAGCCCAGTAGTTCTGGAAGCTGTATTCTTTGTTAGGCTCCTGGTAATTGACCCATTAACTGCGCGCTTTACTATCGAAATTTATAAAACTGGCGGCCCTATTATATTTTTTCTCTGAAATGAGTTAATAAAATAATTGTTTGGCCGTGTTTTTTTTTTATCTTGGACCAGCACTCAGAGGATGACCCCTATATATGCAATGCATTGCGCCGGAACTGAAAACGAGGAGATAGTATTGAGGGGACAGATTAGGAAAGATGAGAAGATAGACAGTTTTTTTGTAGCTATTTCAACCTTTTACTTCGCCGGCTAATTTTTGCTACAGGGCCGACGCAGGTCGGTGCTGTTACTCTGCTTTTAGTACATGATAGTGTCAGTCGCTGCCAATTATGTTCAGTGACCACTGACTATGCCTTCATCATTGAAACAGGCTGGCAACAACGAAGACAACCACGTACTAATGCTGTTTAGAAGAATTCAACACAATATTTCATGACTCAGCGCGGGCTCGAACTCACGACCCTCCGCTTCATAGTCTCGTGTTCTACTACTTCAGCCAACAGCACCCACATGCCGTGTTGCTGGAACCAAAGGTCACTGATGTTAAAAATTAGCCAATTGTGGTGAGAAAAAATCGGTTATCAATGTGAGGTAAAGCAGGGAGTTCCTGGTGACTGCGTTTCTTGGCTTATTTTCGAAAAAATATGGGGCGATGATGCCGCCTGACCCCAAGCCGCATTGTAGCGCCACTTTCTTTGGATATAATGGTTTTTCGAGGACAGTTTTGTGGATTTTGTGAGATCCATATGTTTGTTTACATAATCACCTAATTGAAAATGGGGCTCATCACTAACGAAGATTTTGTTGAAAAAAAACATTGCTTTCGTTCTGTTTTTCAGCCAATTCACATACATTCGACCCAAATAATGATAGGCCGGTATTACATACTTAAAATTTCCCTACTTTATACTAAAAAAATGGCGAAAGGTGACAGCTCCGTTCTTGAAATTTCATCGTTTGACAGCCAATTTACTTCCTAACCTCAAATTTGCCCACCTTATCCAAGACCTTAAGCCGAAAATAATTTTACAATGCAAATTAAAAATTTTAGTATTAAAAACAACTTAAATCTTAATTTAAAAACTAAATATGCATTTAATTTAAATTTAATTAAAAAGTGCAGCTAATGAAATTGCCTGCAATATTTATCTTGTGTGTTTTGATCAGCATGTATTGCGTTACCGGCCATTGCAATTTAAATGAGTGATTTTAACGAAAAAATTAATTTAAAGAAAACATCTGGAAATTATATATATTCTTTATCATATTACGCAGGTGAGAGTCCTGGACTCAGTCCCAGCAACCTGTTAACTTAAATCGAATTTAGCCAAACAATTAATTGTTTAAGAAAAGTTCATATATTTTAGGAACTACTGGTAAGTTGCTGGGAAGCCAACGGCTGCTTGCGGGCGATTAAGTTGTGTGCAAACAAATTTTTCCTAAAAAAAAAATATGTATAAAAACAGAAAATATCAATTATAATTTGTCGCATTCATTTGTATGTAAATTTTTTTTTTTACTCACAATGCATGTCCTGGCTAAACAATAGCACAAATACACACACAAAAACACACACTCACATGCTCGTGTTTACATAAAAATTTATGTTTGTATTTAGATGGCGGCACATCACTGTCAATACTTGTTAAAATTAGCAGCCGAGTGCATGTCAAAAGGATATAAAACAGAAAAACAAGGGAAGACAACAACTACATGGAATTAACTCGTTATAACAATAATAAATTGAAATATTAGAAACAAAATTGATATTTATATTTCATTTTTGTATTGAGTGAGAAAAAAAATTATAATAATAATAAACAAGTAAAAGTGCTATATTCGGCTGTGCCGAATCTTAAATACCCTTCACAAATGTAATTCTTTTTTTTTTCTTTCTTGCTAAAACAGAAAGTAGCTTTAATTAAAAAATAAACAAAATGATGTTGTCAGTTACTTTTATATTTAAGAAAACGTCTAAATTTTTCGGTTAGGAAGCTAAATGTTTGGCTCTTCTTACTTTTAATACCTCTGAACGTCTTTCAAAAATATTAAATATGTTTAATTTACAAACAAAAAGAAAAAATCCGTTTCATGTACCCCAAAAGGTTCCAATTGTCCAACCGTAGAATCGTATTTTAGATTTTTTTTTTGGTTTTTAATATCAATTTATTTCTTCTGGATATATAAACTAGGTATAATTCATCATAAGAATCAAAAGTAACAAATTACATGATTACTTTTATGAATCAGAAAATGTCGATATTCCCTGAAATTGGATTTTTAATTATTTTGGTTTTTAATACCAATTTAACTCTTCCCGAAGTATAAAAAAGATTTCATTCACATACAACCAACATAAGGAACTTATATGGCTACTTTTATGTACTAAAAAATTTCGATTTTCCAACCCTGGAACCGAATTTTTAATACCAAATTAATTCTTCCTGAAGTATAAAATAGGTTTAATTCACTAAAAAAACAAAATTGGGAATTTATGGTGGTACTTTTATGTACCAGAAATATTTCAATTTTCCAACTCTGCAAGCGAATTTTTATTTTTTTACCAATGCAATTCTTAGTGAATTTGTAAACTTTTTGGGCCCTTTCATGTACCATAAAATATTTTAATAATGAGGTTCATGCAAATCTTAATAATGAGGTTTATTTAAGAAAAACTTAACCATTTTGGCCACTTTCATGTACTACGAAATATTGCAGTTATCCAACCCTGGAATCGAAATTTTGGTTTTTAATATTTGATACCAATTTTGTTTTTCCTGAATTAAAAAATAGTTTTGATTAGTAAAAAACCGACGTTAGTTGGCTTTTTGGTTACTTTTATGTATAAAAAAATTTCAATTTCCATCCCTGGGAGCGAAATTTTAATTCTTGTCTTCTTTTTTTACCAATGCTAGTTTTCATTACTTATAAAGTAGTTTTATTTACAAAAATCTTAAAATTAGCAACCATTTTTGTCACTTTCATGTCCTACAACATGAAAACTTTAAATTTCACAGCCCTGGAATTGAAATGTAATTTTTCTTTTGCTTTTTTATAAATGCGACTCTTCATGAGGTATAAAGTAGTTTTATTGAAGAAACATTTTACATTTTTAAACATTTTGGTTACTTTTATGTATAAAAAGTTTCAATTTCCCACCCCTGGAAGCGAAACTTTAATTTTTAAAATTTTTTTTTATCAATGCAAATCTTCATGAAGTATAAACTGATTTTATTTAAGAAAAACTCAAAATTTATAACACTTTTGGTTAGTACATGTACTACAAAATATTGCATGTACCAAAAAAAACTTTAATTTTCCCAACCCTGGAAGCGGAATTTTATTTTTTTATTTTTTATCAGTGCAAATCTTCATGAGGTATAAAGTATGTAGTTTTGTTTAAGAAAAACCAAAATTTTGTAACCAGTTTGGTCACCTTCATGTGCTATAAAATACTGCACTTGTCCATGCCTGGATTCGAAATTTTATTTTTAATTTTTGAAACCAATTTAGTTCTTTCTAAATTATAAGACAGTTTTAGTTAGCAAAAAACAAACATCAGTTGCCTGTTTTATTACTTTCACGTATAAAAAAAATGCAATTTCCCACCCCTGGAAGCAAAATTTGGATTTAATTTTTTTTTTGCCAATGCAAATCTTCATGACGTATAAATATGTTTTGTTAAAGAAAAACTTGAAATTTTTAACAATTGTGGTTACTACATGTACTACAAAATACGGAATGGGCCGAACTAAAAAATTTTTATTTCCCATCCCTGGAAAAATTTTTAATTTTTTTAGTTTTTAATAGACAATTGAGGTTTCCCAAAGCACGAAATAGGTTTAATTTACAAACATTAAAAAAATAATTGATTTTTGGTATAAATTTTGCGTCGAAAAATAGGTGTAAGCTTCCCAGCTCTGGAACCGTACATCGGATCTTTCTATAGCACTCTATTTAAGCTCATTTCCAATCCAGCGGTCCCAGAACGAAGGCTCTAGCTCTTCTGGGGCTTAGGAAAACTGACGGACAGACAGACATCGCTCAATCGTCATCGCTATTCATAAGGATCCAGAATATATATATATATATATATATATATATATATATATACTTTATGGGGTCCTATATTGATATCGAAGAAATTACACACGGAATGACAAACCTATATATATCCTTTCACTTTTTTGTGAAGGGTATAAAAATAAGAAATGAAACACATTAGCTGGTTAACAAGTTTGTGTAGACAATTTCCAAGAGCACATTTTCCTTTTATGAAACAATATTTTATGTAAACGATCTGACACTCGAGCATGTGTAAAAATAGTTGACTGGGCTAGAAATCAAATGTAAATATTAAATTAAAAAAATAAACGACTATTTACAAGGATTTCTTTACACACACATACGAGAGTATTTTTCATTACAACTTAAGTAGCATATAGATTGAAATGCAGGCAAACAGTCATTCGAACAAATGAAAGTGGCTTAGCCTTAAATGTTTAAACAGAACTAGAAAAATATTGATGAAGGAAATGGCAATGATTGATTTATAGATTGATTACATCACAAGTATGTGCAAACATTTTGTAGGCTATTATGAGAGCTTATAAGAGCCTCATTATTTATATACTAAGAAGGCAATTTATTATGAACAATTTGTGTATAAAGGGAAAATTCTAACTAACATTTGAATTGTAGAAGAGAATACTTCATTTTGTTTTAAATGTGGTCCTAATGCAATTTTTAAGAGGACTCAAGTATTGCAAACAAATATTGGCTTTTAAACTGAAAATACTTGAAATAGATTCAGGGGCAACTGCTACAAGCAGCGAATGTAATTTGTAATTATTGTGAAATTTTGCTTTTTCAGCAGCTTTAATGAGTTGATTAATCTAGAATTAATTTATGCTGGTAGTCAAGTTCAAGAGCTCTTATATTCGTATGGTATTTAAAATTACATTGTCTGCTGATCTCTTCAATTAATAGTGAAATTTTTTTACAATTTACAAAAATTTTTTATTTGTACGAACTTTTTTTTAGTAAATTCAAGTTATTTTATTCGTATGGTATTTAAAATTACATTGTCTGCTGATCTCTTGAATTAATAGTGAAATTTTTTTTACTGGAGATGTGCGCGTGAGTATAATTAAGTTCACGTTCACGATCGATCACAAAACTCGAAATTCTTTTTTACTTATACTCACGCATGGCACTATTTAGCGGGCTCGCGATCACGCACTTTCACGAGCGCATTATTTTTAATCACGTATTCTCACTCCTCCTTTCAATTTCCGGCGTAATACAGTGCATATATAGGGCTTATCCTCTGAGCGCTGGTCCTACTTAAAAATAAGGTTACTGCAGGAAGGTCGGTGGGAGAGAGATCTTACAAAGTAAATTTTTGGGTAAATTAAGTGTCGAAAAAATTAATTTTTTTATAACATCATTTAGGAGGCAAAGGTGCGTGGAGGGGTAGGTCAGGGGAAGCTCAGAGAATATTAAATCTGCAATTTACAAAAATTTTTTATTTGTACGAATTTTTTTTAGTAAATTTAAGTTATTTTATTAAGATTGTATCTAGAATATTTTTAAAATACACTCTAAAAAAATTATAGATTTGAACTGGAGTCTGAATAAAAAATTGTTAGCTTAATAATAAAAAATTCGAAAAATAAATATTTACATTCATGTTCAATTTTAGCCAATTTTTGTCTTGCGCTGATTTCGTCCTATTGGCCTTATGATTTACTTATTGAAATATATTTTAATAAAATTCATTTTCCATTGGTCTCTTTCATTGTCATGCAGATTTTGTTAAGGAACAGTTTTTAAACCATTTTTTTTATTTTGTACAATAAAAGTTTTGCTGCTTGCAACTGCTGCACGTCCGTTGCATATTCTAGAAAACGAGTTCGTTAGATTTAATAACTTAAAATTCAATAACTCAAAATTAAGCAATAAAAAAAATATATATAGGAAGAAAATCTAATAGCTGCACTTTTTTATTCTTTAGCCAAGAATACAGAATTGCATACTTGTAGTCGTTTGATTAGCAAAACAAGGCCATGAATAGACAGTGTGTGATTTTAGTTTTTTACAGTCATTTGCTTTTTATGAAATTCAAGTATTTAGCAGAAAAATCATTTTGGAAAAATATATAATATAATATATCAACACTGACAAATTTTCCAGACTTCTGTTAATTGCTTTAGGTTAAATTTAGGATGCTGAATACGAAATTACTGAGTCACCTCTATCGTGAATAACAAGGGGAATTTTTGTTCACGTGACATTTTTTTATTCCATTCGAAGGGAAAAGTGGTATTGCAAATCTCCTGTGAAAAATTATTCCCGCTATCAGTTCTCAGTGAATGTATAAAAAAGAAGAATCAGAAAACAATATGAAAAATCAAAGTAAATTCAGTTGAAAAATTTACATTTATGTAATAATTTAAAAAAATTAAGGGTAAATATTTAGTGGTAAAATAATTTGGAGACATTTTGGAAATCGAACAAGTTCTACAAAAATGCAGGCAATTGATTTGTTGCAAAAAATATCAGTTTGTTTCTTACTAACTTATTTTTAAAATAAAGTTTGTAAACTCTAATATTCGAATTATAATAGAAAATACTTACATTTTCTACTCTCTTCCCCACCAAAAACTAAGGAAATAAATTAAAGGGAAAAGTGAAAAAACTCTCGGGAAAAAATCATTCACGATAAGGGGAATTTAATTTTAGCATGAAATCATTCACGGGGAATTTTTTCATGATTGCAATTTTAGGGAAAAGGGAGAAATTTCGAGCGAAAAATTATTCATGATGGGGGTGAGTGTTTCTTAAAATTAACGAATAAAGACACTGCAACAGATTTTACTTCATAAAGTTAATTATTAATTCGTACAAAATCATTTTCTATAAGACTTTCTCGAATGGGGCGCCTAATTAAATTGGTCGACAAAGGTTCCAGCGCGGTAATCTGCGTTCATATGGGTGTCCCATCTTCCACTAAATCATTCTTCCATTACCCGTATATCCTGATGAAATCTTTCACCCTGCTACTCACTGAAATCTCCAAGATTTTTAGGAAATCGGTGGCCCAAAGTGAGATTGTAAATAATGATCCCCGAGATTTTTCAAGTTTGGTAAAATGTCCTATACTAATTGTAAATAGTTTGCTAATTTATACATAAAACACATTCACGACAGCAGGCTACCGACTACACGACTACAGAAATAGAATACATGTGTTTATATGGGAAACTTAGCACGGACAACAACCTGCCTTGTAGCTGGAAAAATAATCATTCCCATATAAACACGAATATTCCATTTCTGTAGTCGCGTAGTCGGTAGTCTGCTGTCGTGAATGTGTTTAATGCATTATAGTTACCAAGAAAACTTTGAATTAGCAAAACACACCATTTCTCGTTCTTTTTCGAGCTCTTTCATATGAGTAGATTCGCGGAAATTAGGATCTTTCATCAATCGCGTGATCTGTGAGCCAACGAAATTACCTGCTCTAAATTTCCCTGCACTCAGTTCTGGAAAAGTGTTAAGAGCCTTAATAAATTGTTTCATTAGAACGATTTTAATATGGTGGCACTATTAGTCGATCCCGACTTACAAAAAGTGCACTTATCACATTTTGCTGACTCTCTCTGCGATCAGACTTTGCGAGGCCAATAATTTTTTTTATCGCGGCTATGAAAAATTAAAATATTTCAAAAACTAAAGCTGCTATTATTTATGGTTACACCACATCAAAATACATTATAATCGTGATCAGTAACTCAGGAAAATTTTAAAAAGCTGCCAATTCAAAAATGAATAAAATAGAAATAGAATAAATTTGTGGGACTAGAAATGAAAGCCACCTAACAAGTGGTGATTAAGAAAAATACACATAAGTACGGTTGATGAAAGAGTAGCGGTTTCCAAAAACTGCTGTTCTGCTGAGCTGTGTCAGTTAAATAATTAAAAAGCTGTTTTTGTTGACTTTCCTTTGTGCTTTGGAATATTTACCATATCCTGTTGAATTTAAAACAAATTTTCGAACTATTAGCCTATCACTCTTAATTGAAAATGAACTGTTATGACTTTTATCAAAAAAATCAAGAAATAAGAGTTATTTTTGATTTTTATATTTTTAGATAGAAAATAAGAGTTATTTTTGATATTTATTATTTTAAATTATTTATATTTTATTATTTTCATTTTTCATTTAAAAATATAAAAATCAAAAATAACTTTTATTTTTCATTTAAAAATATAAAAATCAAAAATAACTTTTATTTTTCATTTAAAAATATAAAAATAAAAAATAGCTCTTATATTTCATTTAAAAAAATAAAAATCAAAAATAACTCTTATTTTTCATTTAAAAAAATAAATATCCAAAATAACTCTAACTTTTGATTGTTAAAATAAAAAGCAAAAATTTAAAAATCATGCAATATGTTGGAGGCATTTCGCCTAAAAATCATGATGGTGTAATTAAAAGTTTTCTACGATGTTCATTTATGTATGATTTATTTCTTCAAAAATTGAAAAATAACTCTTATTTCCGGTCCCTGCTTAAAAAGCTAATTTTAATTCACTCTCTCTCTCTCTCTCTTTCTCCCTACAAAATTTATTTGTTTCCAACAAGTCTTGTAATTTAATAAAATAAAAATTTTTCCCCTGCCAAAATCACTGTTTAATTTAAAATAAGTCATATAAAAAATAAAAAAAAAACACACAAAGCTTGATTGACTGTTGTTTACACAGTTTTTTGTCGCATAATTACAGGAAGAGCTAAAAATATATGAATATTAAATGAGCACTTCCTTTAGCAACAGCCCCTCTTTTCATGAATATAATAGCAAACCTTCCGCTGTAAGCACTAAGGCAGTGGCTGCTGCTACTGCTGTATTAGCATATTCAATTAACTGCAATCAAGTTTTGATTTTTTTTCTGCCATCATTCGGCTAATAATATTCATACTGTCATCATACAGCAGAGCTGCTCAGTGCGGCCTTAGTGTAGAAAACAGATTTTGCAGAAAATTTATGCCATCTGAGCTAAAAAGTTTCAAGGATATGGCAAAGATAAACAGTTCAGTTTGAAGGAAATAATTTGAACAGTTGCATTGCAGTTTAATAAATTCATTTGCATTTGAATGGAATTAAAAGCAACAGATTTTAGTAAATTTATCTACCTTCAATTACATATTTTGTGCTTTCAAATTACGTGTATATGATTGAGATTTGTTCCCCTTCAATGTTTATTGTTGTTGGTTTCATTAATCCCCAGAGTCAAATTAAGAGAACAAATATTCTACTATTATTTTTTCTTCTTTCTCTCTGTTATTTAAGTGATTCATAAATTTTGTGTCGTTGAAATTTATGACTTTATAAAAATCTGACACTTTGGTTGGTAATATATTTGCATGGTGGCTAAACACGAAAATCACTTTTAACTTTATGTCCAAGCCTGTCAAGGTGAAAAGAAATTTAAATAAATCCTGCACACTAATGCCATGAACTTGAAAAATGGGGATTTTGGGGTGGCAAGAGAAGGAGACCCCACTGAGATTATTAGAAATATGAAAATAGTTTTGCATATAATTATTAAATTCTACACAACGTTGCATATGTAAATAGAGGGCTGGCATTTATGACACACACACACACACACACAATTTTACATTAAAAGTACATAAAATTAATAACAAAGTGATTTGCAATATTATGCATCAACCAAAGTTAATTTTTTTAATGATTAACACTCCCTATACTATAAATTTAAAACTTCCTCTAATTGTGTATTGAATGTTACTTTTGCTCTCTATTGTTAATATCGAACACTAAAATTTCATTAAGAATATTACACACAATACAAAGACCATATATTTTGGATTTTTGATATTTAAAAAAAATAAAAATAAAATCATTGAGTTTTGAACGTTACTTTTTTTTACAAAAAAGCCTGTTTTTTATATATTAAAATATTATAGTAAATTTGCAAAAAATTTATTAGTATCAGCATTTATTTTTTTGTTATTCATAACAACTAATCTTAAAAATAAGATCATATATAATAATTTGTTGCTGTATTGAGCGTTACCCTTAGTAAGCTTCTTTACAAAATTTTAATTGCATTAAAAACTTCATATAGAAAAAGTATACCAAGAGTAACGTTCAATACTTTATATTTAAAAATTTCTTTAATTTGGTATGGAACGTTACTTTTTCTCTTTGTACTATACATTGTTAATATTAAACATCAAAAATTTATTTAAGTTCATGCTATGTATGAAAAGCGCATCTTTTTAATTTTTTAAATATAAAAAATTGTTGGCTTTTTGTATTGAACGTTACTTTTTCTTAGTCAACTTTATTATATGTATATGTACATATTTCAAACTGTTGAACTGCATAAAACGCACAGTATAGGTATGACAAGTGTAATACATACTTTTGAAAAGTTTCGCTAGTTTTGTGCTGAACGTTACTTTTTGTTAAATATCTTTCTGTACTAGTTTTAATTACTGAAATTACATTCAAAGCTTAATATACATGTCAGATAAGCATATTTTAAGTGATTCTAAATATATATAAAAAAATTTATCGCTTATGTATTGAATGTTACTTTTAATCTTTTGTAGCTCATTGCTAATATCGAACGTTTAAATTAAATCAAGCTCTTTAAAGCTATGTGCTCTTCATATTTGTGATTTTTAATATTTAAAATTGATATTGTTGCGTTTTGTATTGAACGTTACTTTTTCCTATCACATTCTATTGTCAATTTTAAGTTATTGAGGTGCATAAACACCTTAATGTAAATGTAGTAAGTGTATATGTTTATAACTTTACTTGATCAAAAGTTGTGTACTGAACGTTACTTTTTGTTAAGCATGTCCTTTATTCAGTTTAACTACCGAAATTACATTCAATGCTTTGTATATATGTAACATCAACATATTTTAAGTGATTTTAAATATATGTATTTTGTTATTTTGTCCCGTATGTATTGAGTGTTACTTATTCCCCTTTGCAGCCTATTGCCAATATCAAACGCTGAAATTAAATTAAGCATATGCAATATATGAAAACAATAAATTTGTTATTTTTAGTATATGAAAACCTTTTTAGTTTTGTATTGAACGTTACATTTTCTCGAATATTATTGAATTGCATGTAATTCTTTACATATAAAAAGTGAGTATGTTTGAAATTTTAAATATTCAAAAATTTTACTTATTTTGTGTTGAACGTTACCTTTTCTTAGTATGTTTCTGTACTAATTTTAATTAAAGAAAATACTTTAAAATTTCATACATAATATAATCTTATTCTAAGTGATTTTAAATACATGTAAAAATTATTCATTTCTGTACTGAACGTTACTTTATTTTAGTATGTTTCTTTACTAATTTTAGTAAATGAAATTACTTTAAAGTTTCATATATAATATAATACTATTTTGAATGATTTTAAATACATGTAAAAATTATTCGATTCTGTACTGAACGTTACTTTATTTTAGTATAAATCATTATTATATTTTATGATTGCAATATGTAGCATACCGTCCCTTGCTTAGCTACTGTAATATAATATCAACTACTTTGTTTTGTTACTTTTAAAAAACCACTCCTTATTAAAGTTCTCTTTTTAGTTTTTATTTGGTTTAATTCTTTCAAATGTCCTTTCTAGTTGTTTTAAAAACTTTTGCAGTATTTAAGACTGTTTGTTTGTTATTGTGGTTGTTTGTATATTTAGCAAGAAAAAAAAGAAAAAATAATAATATCAGTGTTGAAATATTTGTCTGCCAGATTGAAAATATGGCGACTGAGAGTGAAAGAGAGACAGACAGGGAAAGGCAGCGAGAAAGCCAAGCCTTCTAACACAAATATCCTTAACATTACCCTAAAATCTTTATTTATTTCAAGAGCTGAATGTATGCACACCCATACATGCTCACACATGTTACTCGTATTAGTCATTTACAGTTTTAAACTTATTGGCGTGTCATATTTCATTAGCAGGAAACTACACAGGTACGAGTAGTTGAAAACTATAGAAAAATATATAATCTGAAAACAGCTTAAGTTTATTATTTAGCTGACACATGCCAAAGTTTTTTTAAGTGATCATATTTCTCCGACATGTTATTAGTTTTACAATAAAATCAAATTAATGTGATAAATTCTGCTTAGGCCTTGGTACTGACAAAAAAAAAAACGGCTTTATGATGACAGGAAAAATTTCTTTTTCAAGGACTTTTTATGATTTTCAGTGATAAGCAGCAACAATTTTTCATAATTGTTAAATTGTAACAACGTATGCCGTTTCAAGAGGCCTGGGTTTTTTATTTTTATTTTTTTACAAAAGTGAAAACATGTTTTAAGATTTTTTATGAATAATTTTCCAGCAGTGAACACGCATTCATTTTCCTGTGATTACACTGAAGGAAGGTCGTTTTGGTTTTTTTTGCTATAAAGCTTAAAAAATGTATTCATGTGAAGACGTTAAGGGCCCATAGAAGACACACTTCGTATTCGTCTGAATTTATGATTTTACCTGCACTCATCTATCACAATTTTCATTAATTACAATTGCTAAAATTTTTTAAATATTTTTTTAAAATATCTTGTTCTTTTTGATTTATTTAATAAAGAATGGAAATTTTTAAAAATTATAGAAATACAAATAAACAAATTAAGACAATTGTTCATTGTTCAAATTAACACAATGAGTTCAATTGCATTGCATATGAGATACACATGAAAAATCAACAAGGAACAATATTAAATCAACAATGAACAACATTAAATCAACAACGAACAATATTAAAATAGAGTTAAGTTTTTTTATAACTACTTTAAAGATTTTCATTCTTGTTTTTGAATAATTATTGTTTTTAAAACAAATAAAAAATCATTTTTGGGATACAAGCGTACAATTTCGTTTTAAAAATGCTTCCTTATAAAAATATGTTATATGTTAATAATATAAAAAAGCATTTATTTTAAGTATAAAATTCAAACCAAAAAAGTTTGACTTAGGTATGATGGAACAAAAAATTCAGAAAAATGGGACATGAAGAAAAATAATCAAACGGTAACACGGGTATTATAACAATAACATGTTAACATCAGGTTGATACAGTTCTCGTATCCTTTTTCACAATAAAATTTGTGTAAATAGGAACTGTTATCACATTCAACTAAGCCACCTAATAAGTGGTGACAAACACAATACACATGAGCACTGATGATGAAAGGGTTGCGTCTTTCTGCTCTGCTGTGTAAGTTGAATAACAAAAAACTGATGTTGACTTGCCTTTGTGCCTTGGAATATTTATCATGTCTTTCTGAGATTTAAATTAAAAATTTCGAACAATTAGCCTATAGAATCTTAATTCAATTTAATATAAAAAGCATTTTTATTTTAGTATTTCATGTTTACAAATGAATCACTTAAAAAAAGAATGGACAAATTTGAGGTTAGGAAGTAAATTGATTTAAAAATACATATTTTTTTTTTTTACAAATTCAGTGTTATTGACACCAATGCAAAGTAGAAATATGGGAATTAATAAGGGAATATAATGTCGGCCAAATGTCTACTTCTAGCACCTCGGCAGACTTCCGCACTTTTCACAAAATTTTTAACCTCATTTTGCAACAAAGATTCGCTTATCTCGTCAATGCAACGTCGAATTTTATCTTTCAGAGCATCAGTTGTTTGTGGCCTGTTCATGTAAACCCGGTCTTTTAAATGGCCCCCAGGGAAAATAATCTGGCGGCATTAAATCACAACAACAGGGCGGCCAATTGACATCGCCAAATCGAGAAATTACACGACTGGGAAATTTCTGAAACAATAACTGAATTGTTCTGCCGTGTTGCTGAAACCAAAGGTCACTGATGTCAACATTAGAAAATTGTGGTGACAAAAAATCGATTATCAGTGTGTGGTAAAGCAGATAATTCCTGGTGACTGTATTTCTTTGCTCATTTTCGAAAAAATATGGGCCGGTGATGCTGCCTGACCACAAGCCGCATTGTAGCGCCACTTTCTTTGGATATAATGGCTATCAGAGGACTGTTTGTGGATTTTGTAAGATCCATATGTTTGTTTGCATAATCGCCTAAATGAAAATGGGCCTCATCACTAAAGATGGTTTTGTTGAAAAACAAAACGTTGCTTTCGTTCTGTTTTTCAGCCAATTCACATACTTTCGACCCAAATGATGATCGGCCGGTGTTACATGGTTAAAATTTCCCTACTTTGTACTAAATAAATGTCAAAGGATGACAGCTCAATGCTTGACATTTCATCATTTGACAGTCAATTTACTTCCTAACCTCAAATTTGCCCACCTTATCCAAGATCTTAAGCCGAAAATAACTTCACAGTGCAAATTTTAGTATTAAAAACAACTTCTAAAAAATAAATATGCATTTAATTAAAAAGTGCAGCTAATGAAATTGCCTGCAATATTTATCTTGTGTGTTTTGATCAGCATGTATTGCGTTACCGGCCATTGCAATTTAAATGAGTGATTTTAACGAAAAAATTAATTTAAAGAAATCATCTAGAAATTATATATGTATATTCTTTATCATATTACGCAGGCGAGAGTCCTGGACTCAGTCCCAGCAACCTGTTAACTTAAATCGAATTTAGCCAAACAATTAATTGTTTAAGAAAAGTTCATATATTTTAGGAACTACTGGTAAGTTGCTGGGAAGCCAACTGCTGCTTGCGAGCGATTAAGTTGTGTGCAAACAAATTTTTCCTAAAAAAAAAATATGTATAAAAACAGAAAATATCAATTATAATTTGTCGCATTCATTTGTATGTAAATTTTTTTTTTACTCACAATGCATGTCCTGGCTAAACAATAGCACAAATACACACACAAACACACACTCACATGCTCGTGTTTACATACAAATTTATGTTTGTATTTAGATGGCGGCACATCACTGTCAATACTTGTGTTACATGATTAAAATTTCCCTACTTTGTACTAAAAAAATGCCGAAAGGTGACAGCTCCGTTCTTACAATTTCATTGTTTGACAGCCAATTTACTTCCTAACCTCAAATTTGCCCACCACGGAAAAAGGCCAAGTTTATGTTTTAAGATTTTGTTTGGGGTCAGTGTACGTATAATATATGATTTTAATTATTTATTAAATTTAAATTTGATATAATATTCTCATATGAATATAATTATAATTTACAAAATTAATTATTGACTTTTTACTACAAAATAATTATCCTTTTATTTTTAAATACTTTGTAATAATTTGTCCAATTATCTTTTATCAATTTGAGTCATTTAAAAGCTGTTCTATAACAAATTCCTGTTAAATAATAACCAATTTGGATAATGATTGTCATTATTGTCATATTTTCATAGCAAATAAACAATACGCAGCCATAAACAAAAGCCCATTTATATACTTTCTCAAAAAGTTTTTTTTCTTTTTGAAAAAGAACGTTTTAAACATGCTTTTATACGAGTACAATCTGATACTCAAGCACAATGTCCCACATAATTGAACACAGCAGACATGTTTAAACACACACTGTCATACATGCTTTTGTACACATTAAGTGACACACACACACTTATATACATATTTCCTAATAGCTCGCTTACACATATAGAAATGATATCTTTTTCACAAACAATATGAAATATAAACTCTTTTTCTATTTAGACAGCTGATTTTCCTGTACATGAGTACAATAATTTCATGTGTATGTGTGAGAGAGTGTGTTGGTTGAGTGCATTCATTTACACTTCTTATGACAAACAGTAATTAGGGGCTTCACACACACACATATTCTTTTACAAAACAAAAACAATATTCACTTTCATTCGGTTGTTTTTCTTTGTTGTTGTGAATCACTATTTTCAATTGTAATTGCTGAACACGAATGATTGGGGTAAAATAAATGGCACGAAAGAAAGCTGGTGAGTGGAGTGACTGAGTGACTGAGTGAGTAAGTGAGTACAATAAACTGAATAAAATGGCAAACTTTTTTCTTTGTGTTACAATACCAGTATGAAAATTATATTTCTTTATTTTTTTCTGCAATTTCTTACAATAGAATGACAAATATTTATAAGGGAATTTTAAAGAATAAAAGTACTTTGAATCAATTGAAATTGGCATAAACAAAGTTGTGTTCAACATGTAATTAGTCATACATAGAAACAAAGGAAACTTTTCCTGCCAACAGCATGGAAATTAAAGTCAATGGAAATTTAAGGCAATTTAATAATAAGAAGTAAGAAGGTTATATTCGACCGGATCGAATCTTAAATGCCCTCCAAATATTTAATAAATTAGTGAATTTAAAATGTTTAACTTTGTGGGACAGAGTTCCTTTAAGACATTTCTGTACACAATTTTATGTCTCTATTTTGAGAGAGTCTTCTGGGAAGGGCCGTGCGGGACACGTTTCACCTCTGCAACATCAGAAAACATCTCAGACGAACGTATGGGCATTGCCAGATCGTCTTAGATTTCACTGCTTAAGAATATTGACTTTATGGGGTCCAATTTTTTTGGGAGGCATTTAAACTGTATTTTGTCGGTGTCTCTGGCAAGGGTCGTGGGGGAGACATTTTAGCTTTACCATAAAACACTAAAAATACATTTTTGAGATAATAAAATGTTATCAATTTTTATTTTATATTAAATTGAATTAAAATTTATGGGCTAATTGTTCGAAATTTGTTTTTTAAATCTCAGAAAGACATGATAAATATTCCAAGGCACAAAGGAAAGTCAACATCAGTTTTATTCAACTTACACTGCAGAGCAGAACAGCTGTTTTCGAAAGCCGCAACACCTTCATCATCAGTGCTCATGTTTATTGTGTTTACCACCACTTATTAGGTGGCTTAGTTGAATTTGATAACAGTTCCTATTTACACAAATTTTATTGTGAAAAAGAATACGAGAACTGTAACAACCTGATGTTAACATTTTATTGTTATAATCGAACAATTAGTCTATGAATCTTAATTCAATTTAATATAGCAATATAAATGTTCGTTAAAATTCTTACTACATAAAAATGTAATCAATTTTTGAATTAAGATTCTATAGGCTAATTGTTCGAAATTTTTTAATTTAAATCTCAGAAAGACATGATAAATATTCCAAGGCACAAAGGCAAGTCAACATCAGTTTTATTCAACTTACACAGCAGAGCAGAACAGCTGTTATCACATTCAACTAAGCCACCTAATAAGTGGTGACAAACACAATACACATAAGCACTGATGATGAAAGGGTTGCGTCTTTCGAAAACAGCTGTTCTGCTCTGCTGTGTAAGTTGAATAAAACTGATGTTGACTTGCCTTTGTGCCTTGGAATATTTATCATGTCTTTCTGAGATTTAAATTAAAAAATTTCGAACAATTAGCCTATAGAATCTTAATTCAAATTTAATATAGCAATATAAAATGTTCGTTAAAATTCTTACTACATACAAATTTAAGCTATGGCTTGAGCTACCCAATAATAAAAATTGGAAAAAACGTTCACATGTACTTAAGTATAAAATTCAAACCAAAAAAGTTTGACTTAGGTATGATGGAACAAAAAATTCAGAAAAATGGGACATGAAGAAAAATAATCAAACGGTAACACGGGTATTATAACAATAACATGTTAACATCAGGTTGATACAGTTCCCGTATTCTTTTTCACAATAAAATTTGTGTAAATAGGAACTGTTATCACATTCAACTAAGCCACCTAATAAGTGGTGACAAACACAATACACATGAGCACTGATGATGAAAGGGTTGCGTCTTTCGAAAACAGCTGTTCTGCTCTGCTGTGTAAGTTGAATAAAACTGATGTTGACTTGCCTTTGTGCCTTGGAATATTTATCATGTCTTTCTGAGATTTAAATTAAAAAATTTCGAACAATTAGCCTATAGAATCTTAATTCAAATTTAATATAGCAATATAAAATGTTCGTAATCAATTTTTTTTTTATTGTTTTGGATAGGGTAATTTTCTTTTGGGGAGTAGGGCAGAGGAAGATCAGGTTACATTTCAGCTTCATCATAAAAGCTTAAAAATTTTACTTTTAAGGAATGTAGGCTTAATTAATACAATTTGTTAAATTTTTACATTATTTTTGCATATAATAACGCCCACCAAAAGGGGCGGGGTCCAAAAAGAAATTTTTTTGATTTTATAGCTTAGATATAAAAATATATCATAAGCTTAACAAAATTACAAAAAAAAATTTAAAAATTATGTTTGTTTTTAGAGGTTGGTTTAGTTCTTCTTAGGGGAGCTTTTTTCCCTCTGGACCGATTCAACCCATTTATGAACATGTGCTATCCTTCAAAAAATATTTATACTGAATTTCAAGGGTCTAGCTTTTTTCGTTTGAACTGAATCGTGATTTCCACAGACGGACGGACGGATGGAGATGCTCATATCGTCTTAGATTTCATCACTGATCAAGAATATATATACTTTATGGGGTCTCAGATGGATATTTCGCTGCGTTACAAACGGTATGACAAAGTGAATATATTTCTACTTCTACTTCTTTTTTATAAAAAAGAAATTCTAAAATATGCCTCTTTTCTTTTGCATGAATTATTTGCTTAAATACTCGCATTTATGAGAAAGAAAATAAAAATTGTCAAAACATATTATTTTGTTTTTACTTTTTATTAAACCAGCTTCTATTGACAGCCTTAAAGGAAACGGAAGTGTAGCAACATAGAGAAAAGAACCAACTGATTTTTAGAGCGTGTTACGCAAAATAATGTTTCCCTTTTTTTTTTTTAAATGAGCATAAAAACATGGCAAAGGAAACAAGATAGGCGGAAAGCCGCTAACTATTAAAAAAAATCTGCACTTGCAGCCAGATTTCAGTCTCTTTTAGAAATGGAAATGAAAATAAAAATCGCAAAACATTTTAACATAAAATATTTCATTAGATTGTAATATTATATTATATATTGTTTAGTTAAAATTTTTTTGTGTGCAAAATATATTTACCCCCATATTCATAAAAAAATAGAACATATTTGAAATCTGTTTTAAGAAAATTTTGTTAATCTGATTAAAATACATTTCAAACTCATTTTAAATTTTATAAATACCGGGGTTAGTATTTTTAGTATCTGTTGCTAAAAATTTGTATTTTAGAGAATAATAATGAATTCTTAACGGATGTTGTAGTTCCGTTTTCCTTAATAATGGCGTATTGCTAAGTGCATGTCTGTGCATGCTTTTGTTAGCTTAACGGTTTCTTTCACGAAATGCTCTACATTTGAAGCAGTTTCCATTTTATGAATGCTAAACATCAATGAAGTTAATAATTTTTTTAACAATTTTTACACGAATTTTTTAATTTTTGTCACAATTTTCAGCCGTTAAATAATCGGCTGTAATCATATCAAATTACCGGGATTTTTTTTTTTTTATATTAATACGTGTGTAAGAAGTCAAACTAGCAATATTTTCAAATCAGTGAGTTTCAATGCAAGTACGAGGTCTGTTCAAAATTGATAGTGAATTTTCAGTTTTCTCAATACCTAGTGCCAGGATTGGTATGCTCTGAGGTGTATCTATCGGCATAAAAAGAGCTGGGCGGAAATCTCGCTGCTCGTTTTGCCTGTAACATAAACTTGTACAGTTAAAAACTTGTTACCAAATTGAAAAAAGCCACCTAAAAATACACATGAGTATAGCTGAAGAAATTGTAGCGGCTATCGAAAACAGCAGTTCTGCTCTATTGTGTACATTATGTGTTTCTTATTTTAAGACACATTCCCAACAATAGCCCTTAAAACTTAATAGAATTTAATATTATTAATTTGACATTTTTTAATTTCTATTCAACTATAAATTTCTGTTGGCATTTTGAGTTTCAAATTAAGTGAAGTTTCTGCACAATATGTTTTTGCCATGAAGTTGTACACATGCCGGCCGCATGCTACCAGAAACCATGGACACTCGATTGTTATATAAAACATGGCTTATTTACTGTCCTGTAGTTGTTTTGTGTCATCTTAACTAAATGCCAATTACATTTTTAGTTTTGAAAAAAAAATGAAATAAAATAGCAACAAAAACAAAAATGTCGTGCAGCACATACTTGCATCCTGGCTTTTACAGTGGCAGCTTTTAAAAATATGTCCGCTGTACAAACGCACGTACGAAGTCAATTTTTTTTTTGTTTCTGTTTTTTTGTTTCTCACATGTTTGAGTTAAAAGTTTTATAGCCTTTCTTGTAGTTTGTTATCTACTCAGGACACACTAACACAAGTTTAGTACACACACATACACACACGTACTGCCATACTTGCTTATTAAGGCCAAACGGCAATTGTATAACACATACATTTCGCTGTATCCTCTCGCACCGCGTAGGAAGACTGTGCGAATTGTTAAAGAAACAAACCGAGTGGAAGTAAAACAAAACACATATTGTTAAAGTTGTAGATTTCAGATGGCATTTTAAAGTTTGCCTCTTTCTGCGGCTGTTTGCTAGTGCAAAATGGTTACATGTGGTGTGGCAAATAAAAGGACATGAGAAAAATTGTTTATTGCAAATTTTGATAAAAAAGTTGCAGTTTTCTATATTTATTTTTAAAATTGATTGTAAATTTCTGTTGCAGCAACAAAGAGTAACTTTGTCCTGTGGAAAATATTACATGTTTTGTTTTGTTTTGTGCTACGAGGTGTGTGCAAAGCATAAGTGTTCTCAATAATAACCCCTTCTTTCTAGTTGCGGTGCAATGGAGAGTCATCCACTGAGTGCTGGAAGAAAACCGAACTTCGGAGAGGTTTTAAGACATACTGAAAGGGTTAGGGCAGGAGAAGATCAGAGAAGAAAATATCTTCGCCGTTAAATCTTGTAAATAAAATTTTTAAGGAATGTGGGCTTAAGGAATACAATTTGTTAAATATTTACAAGATATTTGCATATAATCACCGCTATCGTGAATAACAAGTGGAATTTTTGTGCACGTGAAATTTTTATTCCACTCGAAGGGAAAAATTGTATCGTGAATCTCCCGTGAGAAACTATTCCCGCTATCAGTTTTCAGTGAATGTAGAAGAAGCTGAAAACAACATGAAAAATCAATGAAATTTGTGTTGAAAAATTTACATTTATGGAATGATTTAAAAAAATTTTGCAAAGGTGGAAAAATTGAACAAAGAACGCTGATGAGATGGCGTAGCGACCATAAAATATAACAAGTAAAAACGTTATATTCGACCGGGTCGAATCTTAAATACCCTCCAAATATTTAGTAAGTGAATTTAAAATTTTTAACTTGGTGGGACAGAGTTCCTTTATATAATATCGTACGTCAACGCCCACTAAAGGGGGCGGGGTTCAAAAATAGACAATATCATGTTTTTCACAGACGGACGTATGGGCATTGCTAGACCGTCTTAGACTTCATCACTGACCAAGAATATACATATTTACTTTATAGGGTCCAATTCTCTTTGAAGGGTAGAAAAACTGTATTCTGGCGGGGTCGCTCTGGCAAGGGCTGGGGAGAAAACATTTCACCTTTGCCACAAAACTCTAAAAATAAATGCTTGGGATAATTATATAAAAAATAAAATTTTTTATTTTCATTTTTATAGGGTCATTTACGGTGCAAAGGGGGGGGGGGAAGGGGTAGGGCAGAAACAGGCAGTCATAAAACTCTAAAAAATAAATGTTTGGGATGATTATATACAAAATAAAAAAAAAAAAATTTTTATTTTTATAGGGTCATTTAGCGGGCAAAGGGGGAGGAGGGAGTAGGGCAAAAACAGGCAGTCATAAAACTCTAAAAATAAATGCTTGGGATAATTGTATACAAAATTATATATATATGTATATATGTATATATATATATTTTTTTGGTAGGGTCATTTAGGTGGTGAAGGGGCAGAAAGGGGTAGAGCAGAGTAGTACCAGGTTTCGTCTCAGCTTCGTCATTAAAGCTTAAAAATGTTATTTTTAAGGATTGTAGGCTTAAGTAAAACAATTTGTTAAGTTTTTACACTATTTTTTGCATACAATAATGCCCACTAAAGAGGGCGGGATCCAAAAATAATTGTTTTTTATTTTATGACTCCAAGTTAAACGCGTTGGACCTTCTGTGGCATAAAAATATATCATTTGCTTAACAAAATAACCAAAAAACTTTAAAAATGATGTTGTTTTTTCTGGGTTGGTTTAGTTCTTCTTAGGGGAACTTTTTCCCCTCTTGCCGGATTTAGCCCATCTGCGAACGTAATTTTCTCTAAGCTTCAAAATATATTTGTGCCAAATTTCGTTTGGACTGAATCGTGATTTCCACAGACGGACGGACATGCTCAGATTGTTTTAGATTTCATCACTGATCAAGAATATATATACTTTATGGGGTCTGAGATGGATATTTCGATGCGTTACAAACGGAATGACAAAGTGAATACACCCTCACCCTCTGTGACATAAAAATACATAGTCTGCAAAATTAAAAAAAAAAATTTCTAAATTATATTTTTTTACAGGTTGATTTAGTTCTTCTTAGCGGAACTTTTTTCCCTCTGGCCCAATTCAGCCCATTTACGAACTTGACCTGCGCTATCCTTCAAAATTTATCTGTTTAAAAGTTCAAGGCTCTGTCTCTTGTCGTTTGGAGCTGTATCGTGTTTTCCACAGACGGCCGGACGGACATGGCCAGATCATCGTAGATTTCATCAATGATCAAGAATATAAATATACCTTATGGGGATTCAGAGGGATATATCGCTGCGTTACACACGGAATGACCCACCAATTCTTTTTTGGGTGGTATAAAAAATGAAATTAAAATTCAAGTTATTTCTTAAACCGACCGCGTAAACCATGCAACACAAGTGCGTTGTTTAAAAATAATTTTTTTTTTTCAATTTTAATTTATGAAAAGTCGCACAACATGTATGGGCAGCATAAGCAGGAGCACGTCTAACTGTTTGTTTAACTGTTTAAATTAAACTGTAGTTTTACAAATTGTTTTTCATAGTCAATTACCTGAATGCCATAAGGTGGCAGAGACAACGAGTAAATAAGTTTGATTGTGGCCATTTGGCAAAATGTTTTAACTGGAACAGCGATTATTTTGCTTTAGAGAAAAAAAATGACAATAATGGGAGGCTAATAAATTGTCAGGTAGTTAATTAGAAGACAAAATATGAATTTAAGGAAAGGAAAATTAAACGAAGGATTTCTATAAAATTAAATAGAAGGTAACATTTTAAAATGTTGTAATCTACGTTTTATTATATTTTTTTTATTATATAATTTTTTTATATTTTTTTTATTATATATTTTTTTATATACATATTTTTTTTTATTATATACATATTTTATACTTAAATATTTTTGCTGGTTCAATGCATATTCGGAGCAATTTTCCTGGCCCTGTGTGGGACATGACAGTTTTCATTCTACTTCTTGTTTTCTTAATAGTCGAATTTTAAACAGCCTTCACATCTAACAAATATTTGATGAAATAAGCGTAACCACTACTTTTTTGACAAACATTTCTTTTATTACATTAACAGAAAATTGTGACTATCTGTGACATTTTTTACCTACCAATTAGATACAGGCTAATTTTAAAAATATTTTATTTTTAAATTATAAAAAATTAAATCAGAAATTTAATGAAGATTCTATAGACTAATTGTTCGAAATTTTAATTTAAATCTCAGAAAGACAGGATAAATATTCTAAGGCACAAAGGCAAGTCAACATCAGTTTTTGTTATTCAACTTACACAGCAGAGCAGAACAGCTGTTTTCGAAAGACGCAACCCCATAGAATCTTAATTCAATTTAATATAACAATATAAAATGTTCGTTAAAATTCTTACTACATATAAATCAGAAATTATTGGTTACACTTTTTTCGTCAAATATTTGATAGCTACGTTCACAAAATAAGCGCAACCAATAATTTGTGTTTTTATAAATTTAGAAAAATATTTTTTTTGCAAGTGTCCATTTAAAAAAAAAAAAATCAATGAGTGTTCGAACTCACGGGCGCTGTGTTAACACCTTTTTGTTTATTTATTTTATATTAAACCCACAAAAAACAAAGAAAATGCAAAGCAACAGACAAATGTACATACATACATTGTTATGTTTGTACATAAGCTACATACGTTGCTGTCTTGCTATCTCATTTTTATATATGTACGTATAACCACGTCACTATTCTCTTTGCTACGCATAAGACAAAACCGAAGATCAACATAAAACACTTTTTTAATATTATTCCAAATTAATACTCCGAATTAAAACACTTAAATCTCCGCTCGCCGATATGGGATCGCCTTAATTTTTGGCCTAAGCTCTTCGTCGAAACCCGCACTAGCGTTTTAATCCAAAAATTAATAAAATCGGCTATGAATTTCCGGAGAAAACCGCGTGGGAAAATTATATGAAAATCGCCCAATAATCACTTTCAATACCGACTGCCAAGCAACGAACAAACAAACTCTTACACTTACACTTGCGTATGTATTGAAACTGGTAGTTTACTGCCATAGAGGCGCGCGTATAGATGTTAACACATCAAAAAAATTCTATTCAACAGTATTGCGTTTTATGATTTCATTTGTCGGTCTTCTACACAAAAGATTACAGACCAATTTGTCAAAAAGTAGTGGTCACCTTAATTTCGTCAAATATTTGATTGATGTGATTGTAACTTTAGTCTATCGACTAAGTTTTTCCATATCCTTTTAATTTATATATTTTTTTTAGCGAATTGCATTCAGCTTTAAATTAACAACTACATTTATTTGACGTTTGGCAATAGATTTACTTAAAAAAAATTCATTTCCGGTTGTGCTGGTAACATTTAATTCATCAAAACAAAACATCAACTAGAGGGTTTTAAATTTCCATTGGTTTTAAATATGCTGCAAGACTGTAAGTGAGTAAAAAAATTAAAAAAAACAACAACATTTTTCATAAAACAGATTGAATTTGTTACAACTTCCAGCCAAGCCCCCTTTTTTCTCCATTTTGCCTTGTATTTTATGGGCTTGTGTTTTAAAGCAGAAATACATAAACGCACATTAAATGAAATAAAATAAAATCTGTGGGGATTTCGTTTGTATTTTATATAAAATGTTGAACTTAAATAGTTTTTATGGCTCAGGAGATTTTTTATATCTCATTTTGTGCTGCTCGTATTTCCATTTAACAAAGAAATAGGAAAAAAAGTTGTACAGGAATGTAAAAAATATATCAAAAAAATTGTTAAAATAAATAAAAAATACTAAAAAGCATTCAAAGCTTAAGGCTTTAATATAAACAGTTTTGATGGGAGTGGGAATATTTCTTTTATTAAAGCAAATTTAAAGCCTTTAAAAATAAGGCCTGTTTTGTTAAAAGCCATTCTTTGTTGTCTCCAAAAGTTTTAAAGGATTGCCTTTTTTGTCTTAAAAGCTTTAAAATTGTTATATCTTCTCAAAAAGAATTATCAGTCCGTTTGTAACGCAGTGAAATATCCATCTGAGAGCGCATGAAGTACATACAGGGTCCGCCAAATACCTTTTTTTCCTATTTATATGCTATAAAAAAAAAAATTACTCAATATTTTCTCAAATTTATTTTTTTATTTGAAAGTACAATCCTTCCGGTTAATAATGGAAAATAATTTCATTCAAATGGCTGCCTCGACTGGCCATGCAGTAGCCTATACGATCGGTCCGATTTCTAAACACATTATCGATTGTGTGCAGCTGTATTTCCCTAATGGCTTCACGAATATTGGCCTTTAAAGCGTCAATTGTCTCTGGCTTGTCGGCGTAGCACTTATCTTTGACGGCACCCCACAAATAATAGCCCAACGGTGTCAAATCGCAGCTCTGAGGTGGCCAAACGACATCAGCTCTGCGGCTGATAATGCGATCTTCAAAAACAGGACGCAAAACATCGAGTGCAGCTTCGGCTGTGTGGCACGTAGCGCCGTCCTGTTGAAACCAAATGTTGCCATCATCCTCCTCTTCAATTTTTGTGAACAAAAATTCGTTCAACATGGCCCGATAACGATCGCCATTGACTGTAAGGGCCGCTCCTTGCTCATTTTCGAAGAAAAATGGCCCAATTATGCCTCTGGACCAAAATCCGCACCAAACAGTGACTCGTTTTGGGTGCTTCGGCTTTTCAATGTATGCGTGCGGGTTTTCATGTGCCCCAAATGCGACAATTTTGCTTGTTTACATGCCCGCCAAGATCAAAATGAGCTTCATCTGAAAAGATGATTTTTTTTTTTGCAAAATCGGCATCTTCTGTAAGTCGATCGCAGGCCCACTTAGCGAAGCGAAAACGTAACGTATACACAACCATATTCGTTGAGCGGAAGGTTAAAAGTAATTATCTGTCAAATCAGACATGAACTAAGTGTTACCATTCACGAAATAAGCACTGGGTGAAAAAAAAAAACGTTAGATGGCGGACCCTTTATATTCTTGATTAGTAATGAAATCTAAGACGATCTGGCCATGTCCGTCCATCTGTCTGTGGAAATCACGGTTCAGTCCAAACGAAAAGAGCCAGACTCTTGAAGATTAGTATAAATATATCTTGAAGGATAGCGCAGAGGGAAAAGAGTTCCCCTAAGAAAAACTAAACAAACCTCTAAAAAACGACATAATTTTTAAAGTTTTTGATGTGTTAACATCTATACGCGCGCCTCTAGGGCAGTAAACTATCAGTTTCAATACATACGCAAGTGTAAGGTGTAAGATGTAAGAGTAAATCATCGTTTGTTTGTTTGTTGCTTGGCAGTCGGTATTGAAAGTGAGTCTTGGGCGATTTTCATATAATTTTCCCACGCGATTTTCTCCGGAAATTCATAGCCGATTTTATTAATTTTTGGATTAAAACACTAGTGCGGGTTTCGACGAAGAGTTTAACCCAAAAATTAAGGCGATCCGATATCGGCGAGCGGAGATTTAAGTGTTTTAATTCGGAGTATTAATTTGGAGTAATATTAAAAAAGTGTTTTATGTTGATCTTCGGTTTTGTCTTATGCATCGCAAAGAGAATAGTGACGTGGTTATACGTACATATATAAAAATGAGATAGCAAGACAGCAACGTATGTAGCTTATGTACAAACATAACAATGTATGTATGTACATTTGTCTGTTGCTTTGCATTCTCTTTGTTTTTTGTGGGTTTAATATAAAATAAATAAACAAAAAGGTGTTAACACAGCGCCCGTGAGTTCGAACACTCATTGATTTTTTTTTGTAATTTTGTTAAGTAAATGATATATTTTTATGTCAAAGAAGCTCCAACGCGTTAAACTTGGAGCCATAATATAAGAAAATTAATTTTTGGACCCCTCCCCCTTTGGTGGGCGTTATTATATGCCAAAAGAGTGTAAAAATTTAACAAATTGTTTTACTTAAGCCTACATTCCTTAAATATAACTTTTTTAAACTTTAATGATGAAGCTGAGAGGTAACGTGATACTCCTCTGCCCTACCCTCTCCCCCCCCTTTGCTCCATAAATGACCCTATAAAAAAAAATTTAAATAAATTTTACACTTAATTATCCCAAACATTTATTTGTAGAGTTTTATGGCAAAGGTGAAATGTCTCCCCCACGGCCCTTGCCAGAGGGACCCCGACAAAACACATTTTCAATACCCTCCAAAAAGAATTGGTCCCCATAAAGTATATATATTCTTGGTAAGTGATGAAGTCTAAGACGGTCTAGCAATGCCCATACGTTCGTCTGTGGAAAATATGATATTGTATATTTTTTGAACCCCGCCCCCTTTAGTGGGCGTTGACGTACGATGTTATATGCACAAATAGTGTAAATATTGAACAATTTGTATTCCTTAAGTCTATAAGAAGCTGAGATGTTCTGTGATCTGGCAGAGGTGAAACGTCTCCCCCACGGCCCTTCCTGGAATGACTCTGTCAAAATAGAGATTTAAAATTGGGTACAGCCATGTCTTAAAGGAACTCTGCCCCCACGAAGTGAAACATTTTAAATTTATTTACTAAATATTTTTTTTTTATCTTGGACCAGCACTCAAGGGATGACCCCTATATATGCAATGCATTGCGCCGGAACTGAAAACGAGGGGATAGTATCGAGGGGACAGATTAGAAAAGATGAGAAGATAGACAGTTTTTTTGTAGCTATTTCACCTTTTACTTCGCCGGCTAATTTTTGCTACAGGGCCGACGAAGGTGGGTGCTGTTACTCTGCTTTTAGTACGTGATAGTGTCAGTCGCTGCCAATTATGTTCAGTGAGCAGTGACTATGCCTTCATCATTGAAACCGGCTGGCAACAACTAACACAACCACACAACATTTCATTTCAACACAATCCCCCTTATTCCGTAACTATTTGTCAACGTCACGTCAAGACAATATCAAAAATAGAGCAGTTGCATTTTGGTTGTGGTTACCAATTGATTAATGCTGACAGCCTCTGATTATTCTCTAAGGCCTATAAAATAATAAGAGGCTGGTAAAAGAAATTAAATACGAAGGAAAAATAATATGCAGATGTCCTTAGTTTTGGTATTGTCTTGACGTGACGTTGACAAAATGTTACAGAATAAGGGAGAATATTTCATGACTCAGCGCGGGCTCGAACTCACGACCCTTCGCTTCATAGTGTCGTGTTCTACTACTTCAGCCAACAGCACCCACAATTTGGAGGATATTTAAGATCCGACCCTGACGAATATAACGTTTTCACTTGTGTTTTTTATATGAAAAATAATCTATAGTTTTAAATCAAAACCTGTCATTTATATAAACTTGTCCAAAATAAGCTGCAACTATTTACCAAGTTTATGAAATAAAACTCTATAAAATTGCTGCAACTCTTATGCACCGCATAAACAAACAAAAAAACTGAGACAAATGAAAATACTGAAATTTGCAAAATTTACAACTTGACCTATGAAAAGCGAAAGTGAAATGAGCAAGAAAAAAAATTTTTCTGCGAAACTTTAAATTATAGATTTATGGGCATAATTTAGTGAAAAGGTTTAGTTGGTGGCGGCATATTTTTTATTTGTTGGTTGTTTTCTTAATCTCAACTTGAAATCAAAACGCCAACAACAACAACTAATAGACTTTGTATGTGGATCTTAAACAAAAACTTATTTCTTTAGACCACGAGTATTTAGAAAAATTTTATTGTTTGAAAGCAAATTGTTAAGTTCTTTTTGAGTTTTAGTTTTTTGTTTTTTTTTTTGCTTAAAGGTTTCCTAAATTGCTGGCGGTGGCTTAAGCCAAATGGCAAACGGCCACTGTTTCTTACATTTTAATAACTTTGGCTTTTTCCTGCTGAGGCAACAAAATGTCTGCTTATATTTTCACTTCTTTGCACAAATTTGGACATTATGGTTATTGTTTTTTTTCTTTCTTTTTTATTATTATTGTTATTATATTTTCAATTTTATTTTAGAACTTGTATAAAATCTTATTTTAAGTAAATATTTTTACAAAAACAAACAGCTACCGGCCAGCCATGTGTTCAAGGCTATTTACATATTTTTGGCTTAAGAAAAAGTAATCTAGTTTACGTATTTCAATTACATTTGTAATAATAAAAAAAAAAAAACAGCAAATTATGCTAGGAACACAACTGGGACGAACGACGAATTTCGCTTAGTACGACGAATTCGTTGGTAAAAAATCGCTCCATAAATTCCTCGTATGAAACACAATAACGACGAATAAATTAAAATAATAAGCAAACAAAATTTTAATATTTGTTTTTTAAATCGTTGTAATCCTCTGATGCCAGCCAGATTGTTTAGACACTCAATAATTATCCCGGTGTTGTCCATTTTTTTTTCAGAACAAATTCCTTTTTGTAATTATTTTCTGAAAAATTTTTTGCATGTAAATAAATTATTCTTTTCATTTAACAGCTGATGGGGTGACCATATGAAAAAGTGGGAAATAGAAAGAAAAACTATATTATAAAAAGTGTTCAAAATTAATAAAAAGTCGTCCGAATGATACATTTTTGTGAATTAGTGAATGCATTTTTAGTATGTACTGAAAATTTTCCTTCAAAAACCAGTTTGAATATATGAAACCTGGTCACTTTATATTGATTTGTTCGTCGTTCGTTGACGAAACAATTAGAAATAAATGTACTTCAACTTTCGCTGAAGTTCTAAACACATAGACGACAGCAGACTTCACAACTTCACGGCTTCAAATGCTGCCAACTTCAAATGCTGCTATGAAGTCAGCTTCATAATTATTTTGAAGACAGCAACAACATAACAACAGGGATGCCGTCTATATATTTTATAATGAACAAAATTAAAAGTTATTGATAAAAAAGTTAATAATATCACGAAAAACTATAAAAACACATAAATATATTTCTATATTGTATATTTGTAAAGTTCTTTTATGTTTAATATTAAAAAAAACGTTGTTGTCCTTATTTTTCCAATTTATATATATAATGGGAACACTATATTTGTTTAATGCTGTCCGTCAAAATAGAAAATAGCCTAAGTTGGCAGCAGCAGCAAATGCTGTTATGCAGTCCTGCTGCTGTGCTGCCCTCAAAATAATCATTTTCATTTAAACACATGGATTTTATTTTTGACATATTGCTGCTTGCTGTCTGCTGTCGTCTATGTGTTTAGAGCTTGAGTATGACGAACTTCGACCAACGCCACCGATTGTGTGCATTTTCATATACACCAATGTGTTTTATTTTTGGCGACGAATATTCGCGACCAAAAATTCGTCGTTCGTCGCAGTTGTGTTCCTAGCATTACTTATAGATGTATTTGTGAATATTAATTTTATAATTCTGAATATTAATTTTATAATTTAAATGAATACAGACTTACAACTGGTCAGTTGTGAGTATAATTTGCGGAAAAAAAAGCAGAAGAAATTATTTTGTTTAGTAAAATTAATTAAATGTTCTTGAACATGCCTTGGAATTTTCAAGAAAAAAAAAAATAAAGAGAAGAATTCCCACAATCAATTGCCTATCTTGTCATCTTTCATCTTCTGTCCTGTCGAAACTATCCACTGTTTTCGTAGATCCGGCATAATGTATTGCATCAGTAGAGACTGTACCCTGAGTGTCGGTCCTTGTAAATAAAAATAAAAATAAAAATTTTATAAAACCTCGACTGTGCCGTATCTGCTATACCCTACACACACGTACAGCCATTCCAACTTTGTTAGCATCTTGTAAGTCTTCCTGATTTTCAATAATAATTCATTTCTTTCTGAACTATAAAATAATTTTGATTACCAAAGAAAAACATTATTTTTATTTTAAATTGAATTAAGATTTATCGGCTAATTGTTCGAAATTTTTTGTTTTAAATTCAGAAAGACATGATAAGTATTACAAGACTTTGTGTCAACAACATCAGGTTTTACTTATTCAACTTACACAGCAGAACAGCTGTTTTCGAAAGCCGCAACGCTTTCATCATCATTATTGATGGTGCTGTTGGCTGAGTGGGTGCTGTTGGCTGAAGTAGGAGAACACGAGACAGATTAGGAAAGATGTATCTTCTCATCTTTCCTAATCTGTCCCCTCAATACTATCCCCTAGTTTTCAGTTCCGGCGCAATGCGTCGCATATATAGGGGACATCCCCTGAGTGCTGGTCCTACTCCTAAAAAAAAAATTAAGCTTTCCAGCTCTGGAGCTGCCTTTTTGGTCTTCCTGATTTCTAATGCCAATGAATTTTGTTTTCAAAACATCAAATATATTTAACGTATAAAGCAAAAAAATTTTTTTTTTACTTTTATGTATCAAAAAAATATTTAACTGTCCAACCCTGATATTATCTTTTTAATTTTTTATAACTTTTAATACCAATTTAATTTTTCCTGGATTGTAAAATACATCTAAGTAACAAAAATGATGTTTAGCTTGTTATTTTTATATATAAAAAAAATATACCAAATTTTCCAGCTCTGGAGCTGCCTTTTTGGCTTTTTTGGTTTCTACTCCCATTGAAGTTCTTTCATTAATACGTTTAATTTATAATGTGTTTAATGTATAAAGAAATTTTTAGTTGATTCCTTTTATATACCAAAAAAAAAAGTTTTAATTATCCAACCCTGGAATCGTCTGTTTGATTTAGATGGATTTTTATTATCAATTCAATAGTTCCTGAAGTATAAAATAGGTCTAATTAACAAAAAAAAAAATTATTTTTAACTGGTTATTTTTATATACAAAAAATGCTTAATTTTCCAGCTCTGGAGCTGCGTTTTTGGCTTTTCTAGTTTCTTCTACCATAACTTAAATATGTTTAATTTATAGAGAATTTTTTACTTGGTTCCTTTTATGTATCAAAATTAGTTTTAATTATCCAACCCTGGAATGGTCTGTTTGATTTCGTTTTAATTTTTAATACCATTTAATTCTCCCTGAAGTATAAAATACGTTTAATTAACGAAAAAGAAAAAAAAGTCAAATTATCTTTAGCTGGTTACTTTTTATATACAAAGAAAAAAATTTTAATTTTCCAGCTCTGGAGCTGCCTTTTTGGTTTTTTTTTGGTTTCTACTACAAATGAAGTGCTTTCGGGAATATTAAATGTGTTTAATTTATAGAGAAATTTTTAGTTGGTTCGTTTTTAGTACCAAAAATAGTTTAAATTTTCCAACTCTGGAATCGCCTTTTTGATTTTGTTTTAATTTTTAATACCATTTAATTCTTCCTGAAGTATAAATTACGTCTAATTAATGAAAAAAAATATTAACAAAATTATTTTTAACTAGTTATTTTCCAGCTCTGGAGCCGCCTTTTTGGCTTTTTTGGTTTCTTCTAACATTGACGTTCTTTCGAGAATATTAAATATGGTTAATGTACAGAGAAATTTTTAGTTGGTTCGTTTTATGTACCAAAAATATTTTTAATTATCCAACCCTGGAATCGTCTGTTTGAGTTTATTTGATTTTTATTACCAATTTAATACTTCCTGAAGTATAAAATACGTCTAATTAACAAAAAAAAAAAAAAAAAAAAAAAAAAAACATTTTTAGCTGGTAATTTTTATATATGAAAAAATGTTTAAATTTTCCAGCTCTGGAGCTGCTTTTTTGAATTTTTTGGTCTCTAATACCTATGAAGTTCTTTCAATAATCCCCAAATATGTTTAATTTTTACAGAACTTTTTAGTTGGTTCATTTTATATACCAAAAATAGTTTTAATTATCCAACCCTGCAATCGTCTGTTTGAATTTGTTTGATTTTTATTACCAATTTAGTTCTTTCTGAAGTGTAAAATAGGTTTAGTTTAATTAACAAGAAAAAAATATTTTATCTAGTTACTTTTTTTATAGCAAATATAAATTAAAATTATCCAGCTCTGGAGCTGTATTTTAGATTTAGCTGATAATCAATAGCACTCTTTTTGGTACTATTTCCAATACATCAACCTCCAGCTTCCAGCTTTTCTAAGAGCTTCGGAAAACCGATTTTGCGTACAGAAAGACGGACATCGCTTATTCAATTTCCCTATACATAATGAGCCAGAATATATATAACTTAAGGTATCGCGTATTAAAATTGTAGAAATTGCACAATGTGAAGGACATACAAAATATATTGTCCTCTTTTTTTTTAAGTCTATTAAAAATTTTTATATTTAATTGTTATAGAAATTTTTAAATAACATAATTTTTTGTGACACCCTATGCTATTGGACGTTCAATAAAAGCGTATTCTTAATTGTTTCTGCATGTTAAAACAAATAAATCTTTTGTAAAATTTATTTAAGCGTTTTTGTAGACCACTTAAACGTCATTATTATGTTTTCCTTTTTGATCTGAGTACGAGTATATTTTGTTTCCATTCTTGAAAAATTAAATGAATTTTTCTACGAAACTTAAGAGCTGCCTGCCTCACTGCCTGCCTTCCTGCCTGTCCTGCCATCTGCCTGTCTTTCAGCCAGTCATGCAGTCTTTCAGTATCTCGGTCTCCCTGTCTCTGGCTTGTCTATTGTGGTTGGTTTATTAAGCTTTAAAAATTTAATTTTCTACCACATTATCCATCATCAAAATAAAAGTATGGCACTAGTGGCTGTGTCTCTGTGTGTGTGCAAGTGTTGTAAACAACAATAAATATTTTACACATACAAATGCAAACGTGAATTTATACCTGTATTGCTACGAATGTAATAGTGACCTGTGGCCTTCAAAAACACCCACATGCATAAATGCTAAAGCTTGTCATCGGCTTTGTTTTTGTTGTACCATCTAACGGTGCAAGCACAAGTACGAGTGAGTGAGTGTCAGTGTTGTTGCTCTTTTAGCATTTCTTACTTGCTATTCCTGCTCTTGTTGTACTTTGGCCACCAAGATAAGAGGCCACCTTTAACATCCTTAAAGGCTGATGTTGATAAAAGTAAATATTTTTTTTGTATTTTTTTTTTGTTTTTTTTGTGCAGTTGCTGCTGCTTGTGGTTTTGTTTTTGTAAATTTTTTTTAGGGCAATTGAATTTTTGTTTCATGTGGAATAAACGATGCTTATCTGTTTTATTTCTGCTTGTTTACTAAAATTGAATTAAATTGCATATACATTGTAGTTAGTTGTTGTTGTTGTTGTTTGTTGGTACTTCCGCCTAAGCTGGAAACAAAATGCTCTTAGGGCGCTTATCTAAATCGATATGGCAGCTTGATAGAATTTACAAAATTTTCTTATATTTATATTTGAGTTATTAAATTAAAGACAATAATTTTTCATTGCAAAAAATATTTGTCCTCATACTTTGTGTTTTTAAATTCAAGAGCCATGCACTGTGCGTTCAGAAACTTAATTTTTTCTCATCCTTTAGGCCATGCCTAAAAGCATGCAAATATTTTCATTTAAGCTGCAGGACTCATTTTATATTAAGCAATTAATTTTTAATGTTGCGTTTCCATTTATTATCTACTATTTTCTATTGTTTATTGAATTACAAGCAATAAAATGTGAAAAGCGCTTAAAGTACATCCTCTTACCAGTGTTTCCTGTGTGGGCAAATACATAAATTAGAAAAAATAAAAAATAATTTTATTATAGACAAATTTCTTAGGTAATCATTTTGCTAGTAGTTTAATAAGCTGATATTTACAGACAGCGCTAAGCAAATAGAAAGCAGAGGAGGCGAAAGGTATTTGAATTGACTTTTATTTTGAATTAAGAAAGTTTAATGCATTTGAAGTATTTTAATAATAAAGATATATAGAGTTTTGTAATAATTAATTTTTTTTTTATTATAATTTTTAAGCAAGTCTTCGCCCATGATGTCATCAAAATTTTAAAATTTCTTGTTATTTAATATTTAACTCTGCCATAGAAAGATATTTACTGCCGATTTCCTATTGCCGTAAGAGTTCTTTCTTTCGTATAAATCTAATTGAAACAAAAGCAATTTATAAAATTTTGTTTTTTGTTTCAAATATATTTGTATGAAAGAACCCTGCAGGAGATCGAACTAGTATCAAATTAGTATTGCACTAGTACAAAAATCACCAGTACTAGTTCCCAACTGTGAACTTTCCCATACCATGTTCATGCTCAAATTAACATTGAGTGTGTTTGGAAAATAACTAGTACAATTGGTACTACATGGAAACTAGGAGAATACTAGTACTATTAGTACTAGATAAGTACTAGTATAATTTCTTCTAGTCGGATACTAGTATAATCAGTTCTGCATTAAGAACTGTTTCATATATAAAAAAAAATCCCTAAATTTATTGGTTTTTTAAACTCAATGAAATTTGTTTAGTCTTTGTCTTCACAAGCAATTTTTGGTTCATCAATTCTTAGTTTATCAGAGGAAATGGAAAGTTCCTCTTATTTAGTTTTTAAAATGTCACTTTTTTAACACAAATAAACTGATATGCATGTGGGAAAGTCTTCTAATACTATTCTTTGTTTCAAATTTGAATTTGTTTAAAATTGTAACAATTAAAAATAAAATAAATGAAAATGAGAATTAGGAATTCGCTTTAAAACATTATCAAAAAGTAATATGAAATTCTACAAGTCAAATCAGTTTACAAATGAACTACTTGAAGTACTATTACTTTTCTGTATATGTCTAATCACCTTTTGAACTAGTCCTTTCTATACTAGTAATCGTACCAGTCACTTAAAGACAATTAACGCTTATCCTCCTGCAGGGAAATAAGTCAATCGACATAGTGAAATAGGCCGTTAGTGACATCGCAGGACAGGTAATAAGTTTTTTTTATTTAACTTAAAAACATTTGTACACAAAACTTCATATTTAAAATTTTACCCCGGTATTCATAAAAAACTAAAACGTATTTGAAATCTGTTTTAAGAAAATTTTGTATAAAAATTTTTGATTAAAATATATTTCAAACTCATTTTAAATTTTATGAATACCGGGGTTAGCATTTTAGATTTCAATGAAATTTGTGCGGTATATTTCTCATATATGATTCGATACAAGTCGTTTGAAATTTGGGTATTTTGGGTATTTCTGTATAAAATTACTACTATTAATTTCAATAAATAAATTTAGATTGAAGACTGGTTTGTTTTTATTTCTCTCTCATATATAATTTCCTATAAACATGATTTTTACACTATGGGGCAAAAGTCACCATGAGGTTTAAATATTTAATAACTATTTCTTTTATATATTTTATTATTATATATTTTGGAACGAAGTTCGTTATGGGACGATGCGGAGGGGTACCCTAACCGGCAAAAAAAAAGTACGTGACGTAAGATTTTGTGTTTCTAAATCAATGTTTAAGACGTATGAGTAATACGATTTCATGCAAACAAATATTAATCATACGCAGCCGTGCCGTGACAGAATTCAATTTCGTTTGGGAATAAAATTGATTCTGTATTTTCGTTGGTCGGCGAAAGAAAAATCACAATAAAAAATGTATACCCGAATAATTATTTTCCTTATACCTCGAATAGAACTTAAAATTAATATTTTTATCAGAGGGAAGTTGGTTCCTATCCGGTGTCACACGACACCACACATCTGCTTTTTTTTAGCGCTTGATGGAATACATAATGGAGAGATTAACAACTGGACAAAGAATCGGAATAACACAATTTAATTAAATTTTAAGTTTCATCCAAAACAAAATGTATTAGTCGATACATCATTAATACATGGCATTAACCCTAGAATACTAACGTTATTTAATACTAAGTTAATACTAACACTAGGTAAATTTTGCGTACAGCCTTTTAATGTTCACATTCTTGGAGCAGTTTAACGACTAAAATTTGTTAAATTTATATGTTTGTGTTTGTTCAAAAAGTATGGAAAAAAAACTTTTCATGTTGACGTTCTTAGAGCAGTTTAATGCCTAATGCATTAAACACATTCCCGACAGCATGCTGACGACTACACGACTACAGAAATGGAATTCATGTGTTCATATGGGAAAAGTAGCACGGACAACAACCTGCCGTGTAGCCCTGACAATAATGATACCCATATCAATACATGTATTCCATTTCAGTAGTCGTGTAGCCGGTAGCCTGCTGTCGTGAATGTGTTTAAGGCATACATTTGTTTAGTTGTTGTATGTTTGCTTATGTTCGAAAAATATTGAAAAAAGTACTTGTGGAATTTGGTACCATTAGGCCATTTAGGATGCTTATGTAGCCACAATAATAAAAAAATACACTTGTAATTTAAGTGGCGTAGTATTCTGGGGTTAATATTGGAAATCTATTTAGGACATAAGGCCACCTTTTGGGTCTTTTTCCGAGTACTACTGGTCTAGTGTCAAGGGTAACATGAAAAATGATTAGACCGGTGAGTTCAAGTGGTCTTTCAGAGGGATTGAGAGATATCAAGTCAAAGATCTTAAAGAATTATTACCATTTCCATTTCTCCAAAAGTTAAAATTTTGGTTTCAGCAAGTCAAGGTTTACGGTGGCTGCAACGCTATCCTGTTGGAAGCATATTTTCAAAACAGACAAAAAGAGTTTACAATAATTCATTTTCACAATATTTTGGTATCATTTTATTCCCTAATGAACGAGCAGACTTCCAAGGATTATGCGTTGACTAATTTGTCTATGATAAAAATCGGCCCATTTTTATTTATATTTTGATGGTTTTACATTGTGCTAAAGAGTGTCCGTACTATAGTCACATCAGCACGAGTTCAATGCACCTCATCTTATATTTAAATATTAATAAAATTTTCCAAAATTCTTCATATCGCGGCAGTAAAATTCAAGTTCTGAAAATTACTTTTTAATGATTCCATTCAAAATATTTTCAATTATTTTTATTCGAAAAATATTTTGGTCTTTTGCGTTAGTAAAAGACTTTAATTTTAATGAGAATTTTGTGACAACAGAATATTTCGTATAACAGATTTAAGGAAAACTATAATAAATTATTTTTCAAGAAAAGCCATTATTTTGAAATAGTTTAATTTATATTCTAATAATAATTAATTTAATAATTTCAATTTTACTTACAATTTTATGATGTAAAGCTGAGAGTTCACGTTCGGTAACACGGCGGCTGGCGGCTTCACGGCGACGCTGGCGAAATTGACTGTATTTGTAGGCCAACATGACACCGGGCAAGGCCAAGGCCTCAAAAGGTGATTTGCGACCAAAAGGCATTTTATTTTTTTTTACAATTAATTTTTTTCCTAATAAATTTTGTTAATATTTTGTTTATTTAAAAGAAATGAGTTTTAAAAATATTGCTTGTGTTGTATTAAAGATGATAAGTTGTTGGTTGAGCTTCGCTTAAAATAATTTTGATTTCTTAAATTATTCGTTTGATATTTTATTTAATTAAACAAATTTAATTTGTATTAAACTTTATGTTCCATTTTAATTTTGCAATTTATTTTCTTATTTTGGCTTCCTCATTTATGTTTTGCTTGTGTTTAATACGTTTTAAGTTAAAGCGCTTTAGAGCAGATTTTAGGTTAAGTTGGTTTTTCTTTTCTTCAGCTCTTCTTTTGTTTTCTTTTTATTTTTCTGTAAGAATTTATTCATTTATTTTGTTTTTGCTATGCTTAAAAAGGTTTTATTTCTATTAATTTTTGTTATATATTTTTCAGCTTTAAATTTTGTTTGTTTTTTATACGTCATTTTTATTTCCACTCTTTTCTTTTGTATTTATTCGTAAGAAATATTTTATGTGTCTGTATTTTACATCTGAAGGGGGTTAGGATCTGTTTTTGTTTGCTGTAACAAAAATGAAAAGAAAATCTTAGTTTTATTATATGAAGTTTATGACATTTTAACTGTTTGGCTTTACGATTAATTCAAGGAAACGTGGTTCACAACTATAAAGAAAATTATGGATACTTTAAGAAATACAACATGTCCACTGGTAGAAGAACTATTCTATTATGGCAGTGGATTTTTTTAATTTTATCTTTTTAATAGAACGTTGGAAAAAAGACACATTCGTTGGTAAAATCGCCCTCAAAGAAAGTCCAGCCACTAAGAGCAACTGTCTGGTGCGGATTTTGGTGAAGCAGCGTGATTGGCCTTTAATTTTCTCAAAATGAAGTCGAAATAATGACAGTGAATGATATTCGTTTTCGGAATATGATAACGGAATTTTTGTGGCCTCAACTGGACGACTTGATAAAAAATATTTTTTATATCTTTTAGAAGAAATCACCTTTTTTATAGAAACACTTTTTATAAAAACTGCATTGCATGAACAAATATGTTTTATTAAAATTACTTTTTATAGAAAAAAAAATCCATTTTAAGTGTACTTTTTAAGATGTACATATATTTTACAAAACAGCGCCTTTTATAAAAAAAAAATACCTTTCATAAAAAAACGTATTTTAAAGGGTGCCTTTTCTGAAAGGTACGTTTTAAAAGGCAGTACATTTTATGAAAATTTTTACAAAATATCACTTTTTCTAAAAAAGTGCGTTTTATAAATAAGTACCTTTTATAAAAGTGTAGATTTAACAAAAACGCTTTTTCTAAAAAAGTACGTTTTATTAAAAAGTACCTTTTATAAAGAAGTAACTTTTTGTAAAAAAGTACCTTTTATAAAAAAGTACCTTTCATAAAAAACTACCTTTTATAAAAAAGTACCTCTTGTAAATAAGTACCTTTTCCAAAAAAGTTCCTTTTATAAAAAAGTACCTTTTATAAAACAGTACCTTTTATAAAAAAGTACATTTTATGAAAAAGTACCTTTTCTAAAAAAGTACCTTTCTAAAAAGTACATTTTCTAAAAAAGTATATTTATAAAAAAGGTACCTTTTGTACAAAAGTACATTTTATGACAAAGTACCTCTTCTAAAAAAGTACCTTTTATAAAAAAGTACCTTTTATAAAAAAGTACCTTTTATAAAAAAGTACCTTTTATAAAAAAGTACCTTTTCTTACAAAGTGCCTTTTGCAAAAAAGTACCTTTTCTAAAAATGTACCTTTTATAAAAAAGTACCTTTTCTAAAAAAGTACCTTTTCTAAAAAAGTACCTTTTCTAAAAAAGTACTTCTTATAAAATAGTGCCTTTTATAAAAAACTACCTTTTATAAAAAATACCTTTTATTGAAAAGTACCTTTATATAAAAAAGTACCTTTTATTAAAAAGTACCTTTTACAAGAAAGTACCAGTCATAAAAATTACATGTTTTAAAAAGGCTTTTTTGAAAAAACTACCTCTTATAAAAACATTCACTTATAAAAATTAGCTTTTATAAAAAAAAACAACCTTCTGTAGAAAAGTACCTTTATCATCAAATATATCTTTATAAAAAATTACCTTTACAAAAAAGCACGTTTTATTAAAAATTAACTTTTATAAAAAGTACCTTCTGTAATACCTTCGGCATTTTTTTAAAAAAGCAGTTGCTTTTTTAAAGAAGTGCCTTTATTATTGTTGAGAAGCAGCTGCACCTCCATTATGGAAGTTATGGAAAGTTTCATAAAAGGAAAGATGGACTCTCATCAACTCCTTTGGCTTTAATTTCATTCCATAATTAATCGGAACATATTTTATGTACAATGCAATAAAAATCACTATATCAGAAAAATATGTGTTTTAATGTGAAAATTAATATGGGAGGGACATCCCTTTTAAATTACATAATAGTTTTTCAAGTTCACATACATTTGAGCCACAAAACGAACTTTTTATAGGCATACATAGAGACAACTTAAACTACTATTGGTTGCGTTAAAATAAAGATGTCATTTAAATGAACAGAGGGTAGGTTTTATTATCGGTGGTAATTTAAAAAAACAGAAAACATTTCAAACTATTGCAAAATAAGATTGATTAATCTGAATGCTATAAAAAAATTAAATTAACAAGTGTTCGAAAAAATTTTTTTGAATCATTTAATTAGTGAACTTTATCAATTAAAATCCATGTGCCCCCAAACGTACTTTTACAATTTAAAGATGTGTTTGGAAAGACAATTTCAAATGGCATTTCTAAAAGAAAACAAGTTATTTTCAGAATTTTTTTATTTTGAAAGATTTTGTTTTTAAATTAGTTTTGAAATAAAAATTTTAAAAATCCAACCAAACTTGAGAAATTGAGCAATAATATTCCAGCTTTAAAGAAGCAATGTCCCATACGACGTATGCGTAATATTAATATTGTTTATTAATCGTAATGTGGTGCATACTTTAAGAAGCATCAAATAAAAACAAACTCTCACAGAATAACCAACTAAATATAACAACAAAACAAAAACAAAACCCACCATAGTGTTTAAATAACGTTACTTCTATTGTTGTTGATTTCTTTACAGAGAACGCAAGTAAATCATGTGTGTATGTTTGAGGGGATGTGATAAGAGAGTTTGTGTGTAAATTTATTATGCGAGTATCGGCACCGTTAAGTAAAATAATGAATATTTATTTCCTTCCACTTTTTAATAGTTTGTAGTTGAATTTATTAAATACATTAAAATTCAATAAACTTTATTTTATTGTTTATTTTCATGTTCCATCAAATAAAGTCTTTATTATTTTTATGTCTGTCTTCTATTCATTATTTCAGTCGCAAGTTTTATTGCTATAGGCTGTATTTGTTGTTGGTTTATTATTAATTGAGTTATTTTGTTGTTTTCGTTTATTTATTAGTTTGTTATAAAAATGTATTGCATTTAAACTTCTTTCTTTTTATAAAGTTTTTTACTTTATTTATAGTCATTTATTTGCTCTTCTTTATTTGTTGTTGCTTTTTTTTAGAGATAAATGGAAGAAAAAGTCTTGTAAATGTATAGTTTTAATGCAAAAGGTGATACTTTTGCTACTTGGTATTTTTCTTTGTAGATTTTTTTTACTATATTTTAAATTAATTTTACTGATGGTTGAAAATAAAAATATGCCCATATTTGGTTTAATAATTCAACTGGGTGCACTACATAATTTTTTAGTGCACAAAACACAGTTATTATTTTCGTGACTATTATAAATAATATTAATTGAAAAATATTGTTTGACATTTTTATGTTGTCATTATGTAGTTTTGTCCTTTTATTAGGAAAATTATTCTTTACATCTTACTCCTCTGGGCTGATAAAGTAAAAATATTTTGTTTGTTTAAGCATTTTTTTTTGTTGTTTTCTATTGTTAGTTAAAAATCTTGAAAATTCACCCTTTGATTGTGGCAAAGACTTTTGTTATATTTTTGCATGAACGCAAGCTGTGAAGCCTTGACCCAACTCGTACTCTAAGGGAATTAATATTGGTTATGATAAGAAAATGTGCAAACAAAATTAGAAATTTGTTTCTTTTTACATTTGGTATTAATTTTTACGATTTTAACCCATTCACTACCAACTGTGAGCTGTGCATGTATTTTTTTATTATTATTTTTTTTTTGACTGAAAATTAGTATTGCATGAAGTCAAATTATGTGATTAACAAAACAATTACCATAAATTAATATGTGTTTATAATTTTTAGATTTTTTGTATACCAGGATTTATTGAAAATGTACGAGGCCTGTTCAGAAAAAGGTGCCCTTTGAAATTTAACGAACTACTTACATACATGCTATTGGTTTTTTTTTCTATGTTGAACACGGGCTCATGGTTTAGCATGTTTAGTTTGCCTGTGAGAGTCATACAAATTACAAGTGTTTTGCGTATTCAACGGTTTTCAGCTGTTGAAAAATATGCATCAAAAATTTTTTTTGAAATTTTGCTTAAAATATGAAATTAAATGTTCAAAAGCACTTGAAGAAGTGACAGCGTTACACTGTCAATGTTTGCAAGTGGTACACGCTTTTTAAAGAAGGGCGTGAATATGTGAATGCCGATAATTAACAAAAGATGATAATGTTGAGAAAGTGAATAAAATTATTATGAAGAATCGTGAAATCACTATTAGAGAAGTTTCTGAGGAGGTCGGCATATCAGTTGCCTCATGCCATGCAATTTCTTTCAGAAGTTTTGGGCATGAAGAGTGTGACAAAGAAATTTTTTGCAATGTTGCTGAATTTTTAAAATTTAAATTTTTTGGACAAAAACAGTAAAGTGATCGTGTCTCAGCTACCATAATCACGAGATATGGGCCTTGTGACATTTTCCTTTTTATGAGATTGAAAATACTCATGAAAGGACTGCGGTATACAACAATTGAAGATATAAAACCCGAATCGCTGAGAGAGCTTAGGGACCTACCAAAAGTTGAATATTAAAATTATTTTTAGGATAAAAAATGTTGGCATAAGCATATTTTATTTTAGGAGAACTACTTTGAAGAGGACAGAATGAATAAATATTTTTCGAAAAAATTCACTTTATTTTTGGAACAGACTTCGTATGTATTGCATTGACTATAACTTCTAAAATTGACAATCCTGGTTTAAAAATATATATATTTTTTATATATATTTTTTTTACAGAAATAAATTTTTTTTATACTTAGAAAATTTTTGTGTACATACAGATGAGTGTAAAGGAGACTGACCTCCCGCGTTACTCTACCTTTTATAAAAAAAAGTTGAAGATTGCCCTTTTAAAACGAGACAAAGAAACAATGGAATATTCTAGATATATCACTCTTAATAAAACCGCATTTAACACACAAAATTTTTAATGACTGAGTAATTTGAAAATTTGCAGATTTGAAACCAAGCCTAATATATACATTTTGAACTTAGTAATTTAGAGAATAGAAAAATAAAATGTATTTGACATTTAATTTAAGAAAATTTTGTAGGAAAAATTTTAAATCAAACTTATTTCATAAACATTTTTAAGTTTATAACCATAAGAGTTACTCCATATCACTCAAAGAAAACAAAAAGGCCTGGAGTCTTATTAATGATGAAAAGAAGAACTAAATCCAGTGATTGTTCATTGATTGTTTTGCGAAACATGTAAGAAACAATATTTGCAAATTTATTTTGCAAAATGATATTGAGTCTTTTACGATTGCTCTTTTGTCATGTTATATGTGAAAAGTTATATGAAAACATTAGGATTTTTATAACCAAATTTTGATGCATTTTTTGTCGTTTTTGTGGATTAATGATGAAAGTAATTATACTTTTATATAATTATTATATAATAAAATTTTTGTCATATATTTTTATTTTAAAGTAGATGACCAAATATGATGATGGTGATGATGATGATTATTATTATTATTATTATTATTATTAAAATTAATAATATGATTGCTTTTTGTATTGAAAAACTTGTTATATGTATTACTTGAAAGTTATGCAGAACGTATGATTGATATTAATTATTATTTTGTAGCCTTAGGCGTATGATTAATATTTGATTTACTTATTACGGGTGTATCACTATGGGGCATTTATCTGTTTTTATTTACTTTTATTATATCTTTTTAATTATCTTTGTACATTTAATTCGATTTAATATTTATAAAGTTTATTAAGTTTGTTTCTTGTTAACTTGAAAATTGTAAAAATTTAATTTTTATTTAAAATTTCTGTATACACACATTTAGTTACGTATGTATTTATTATATAGTTTTAATAATTTACATTTTTAATATGCCTGCTAAATTAGATTAATCTTCTCAATTTTCTTAGCAATTAATTTTAGTATTTCTTATGTTTCCCTTTTTTTCCTTTATGAGTTATTTTTCAATGCTGTATTATTTAATTAATGCGACAATATGTATGATAACGTTAAATGTCTACAGAGACTAGACCACTAATGACGCATTTGCCCACGCAAACGTACAAAAGAAGCGGTAGAATTTTTGTTTAAAAAGGGGATGCTACAATTATTAATATGTTAAAGAGATAGAAATAACAAACTCCAAAATTTAAAAACTGTTACAGCCAGACAATAAAGAGGATACAGCAGCTCGAAATATGATGGTACATAAAATAGCGCAATTTCCAAACAAACAAAAAATGGAAGCCATGATAGTTTAAGAGATTTTTTGTTTAAGAACACTTAAAAGAGATCCGAAGAGAGAATTGTTACAGCAAGCAGTTGCAGTTGAGAATAAGGCAAAGATGCTGAAATAAGGCAAAGTTTTAGTTGGGGATGTTAAACAGAAAAAAAGAAAAAAAAATATTAAAGAAAAGCTAAAAATAATTAAAAGACATCAGCAAGAAAAGAATAGTTTATAAATACTTTTTCTTTAGAACGGCAAAAACTAATATATTATAATAAAATGCAGAAATATTTTATTAAGCTTTAAAACCCTTTTTTTGGTTCATATTCTCTTTTTAGAAAAAAAGAAAGAAATTCGCAAACTGGCTAAATAGCCTTTATTAAATAAATACATTAACATTTGTGTCGAAGGTTAGCCGTCGGCATTTTCCAATGTCATATAATAGAAGTGGCGATACACTAAGCCACAGGACACATGATTTAAGCAATATAGAAAACAATAAAAAAGAAACCACTTCAGTTGTAGGGGACTTCATTGCATATTTATAGGCAATTTTTTTATTATTATTTTTTTTTTGCTTTATAATTTCCAATTATACTATTTAGGCCTAAAGCAACGTTCATCGTGCACACAATAAAACTCTTTTCTATATCTTTTTATTTTAACTTTTAGGCTTCAAAACAATTACACACACACTCTCATAAAATTGACCACACAATTGACAAAATCGACTGCTCGTTTGCACCATGGAACTAAAACTGAAAACGACAAAGAAAAAATACAACAAAATTCGCATATTGGCTGTGAAAAGCAGCTAATGTAAATGGCTGAAACAAAAAAAAAGAAAAAAAAAACAATATACGAAATAAAGCAAAATAGTTGTAAAAGATTTTGCAAAGAAAAATACTGGGAAATTTTATGCAATAAATTAAAAGCACTCACACGCATGCATACACATATAAAATCTACATGTTACTCATACGTTGTTAAATAACCTGTTAATGTGTACGAAACATATAAAAAGCAGAAATGGCAATATATTTTGCTTAAATAATATAAACTCGCTTCCTCTCTCTCTCTGTCTCTCTGTGTTTCTTTATAACCACACTTCTCTTTGGTATGCAGTTGTATTTGCGTTTTTTGTAGTGTAAATGTAGCAGAAATATTAATGCCAGCGTCAACAGGATAAAGCAACTTTGAAAAAAAAATATTAAAAAAAAAAATAAAAACGAAAAATTGTTAATTTTGGGCTTAAGTTCGAATCTGCATGACTGCAAATGATTTTTTTTATTATTTTATTAATAAATGAAACGAAAATTAAATTTATTTGTTTGGTGGTCAAGCAGTGCCCATAATTTGCTAAAGCACCAATGAAATGCATATAGACATGGCTTGACCACCAACAAATAAATTTCATTTAAACTAGTATTGTGACAACAATATGTCAAATAAGAATTTCATAACAGTTTAAAAAGCAAAATTAACTACATATCGCTCATTTGCTGCAAGAACGGCATAACTCAAAATTATCCATTTTGAGATAAATGCGTTTTAAGTGTTCAATTGATTATAGCTCTGAAGAAAAATTACTAAATGTAAATATTTTGATATCATTTTGTAAATCAACTTATATTTAATATATCCGTATAGAAAAAGTAGAGTAAAAAATGTTTAATAATTGTTACTAGAAAATTGTTTATACTTTGAGTTATGACGTTATTGCTGCTACAGTTCATTGATAGTAGTGTAGTAAACTACAATGTGTTGTTCTTAATGCGAAAAAAAAAATTTATTATCAGATGATTTTTTTCAACAAAACAGTCACAACACAATATATGGCCGTATATAAGAATTTTTACTACATAAAATACATTTTACCTTTCCATTTATAAAGGAACAATGCAAATTATGTCGCTCTTTTCGCAAACAAAACGATGTTCACACCTTAACGACTGTGGCGTAACTAACGATGTGTCGTTGTTGTGATTAAAAGAAGAGAGAAACATAGGGATAGATATAACGGCATATACCCGTCTCACACGTTCTGTATACAAGATATCAAAATGAGTATTTTACACAAGATAGAACATGATATTGCCAATATTTCTGTATTATTAACTCAAAAATCGCCAATTTTGAGTTATGCCATTCTTGCAGCAAATGAGCGATATGTCGCTCTTTCAATGCAACAAAGTCATACCTCAAAAATGATTGAACTGAAAAAAATTAGATTACATTTTTTCAAACGTACACTTTTAGATACGATTGCACAAAAATATATTTTGCTTTAATTTCGGTTCAGTTTAGGATATAATGTTTCACATATGCAGATGCTAGGAAAAAGCACTTTTGCTTAAATAACTAAAATCGGCTAGTTTGATGATTATAAAAAGTATTAAAAAATATTTCTCTCTTATACGGTGCTCGGACATGTAATTTAAGTGAGTCAATATTCAGTTTATTGCCATAATTATCTTCCTGTTCACATATACAAAATTTGGTCAATTCAATTATCAAAAAGTAAATTTTTTTAATATTTAGGGGACCTCAAGTTCACATCTGAGTTAATTTTTTAAATTTTTTAATTAGCAATAAATCGAATGTCAATAATTTAACTTCAATTTGTCTCGACATATTTTGTTTATGGTATTTTTCTCTTTTCCCACAATTTAGGTGCTAAGTCTCAACTAACTTTGTTCAGTGAGTTGTGTTTTGCTCACTAAACACACTTTTTAGCAGTGATGCATTTGCAATTTTACTCAATATTATAACAATTTCATATTTATTGAGCAACAATTAATTGAAATTTTATATGAATAATAGAGCTCAATAATTTATTTGCGATATTCTTAATTAAGGTGTATGTCTAAATATGGTACTAATAAAATAATTTAAATTTAGTAAAATTTTTAAAAACTAATTTGCAGATTGCAAATTTGAACTTGAGTCTGAAGAAAAAATTCTTATCTTAATTGTAAGTAAATATTGTAAGTTTTTGTGATATGACTATGTTGCATTAAAGGAGGGATATTATCTTTTATTCAGAAAACGCATTTAGTAAGAGGTGTAAAAAAACAAATTTTTATTTATTACACAAAAGAATAAAAAAGCAAAAAAAAAAATTAGTTCTAGTTGGTTATTTTTTTATACCAGAAAAACTTTCCAGCTCTGAGGCTGATTTTCTTTTTGGGGTTTTATGATTTCTAATGACAATGAATTTCTTTCAAAAACATCAATTACATTTCATATATAAAGGAAAAGAACAAAATTGTTTTAGTTGGTTATTCTTATGTATCAAAAAAAGTTTCCGTTGACCAACCCTGCAATAATGCTTCAGATTTTTTTTTAGGGGTTTTAACACCAATTTAATTCTCCTCTGGAGTATAAAATAGGTTTAATTAACAAAGAGAGCGAACATTTCTTTTATCTAGTTACTTTTATATACCAAAAACTATATACCAGCTCTGGAACCATATTTTGGATTTTACTGATATCCTATAACATTTTACTTTGGGCTACTTCCAAAACATCAATTCAAAACCGAATTCTATTTTTTTCGGTGGACTTCCATATCTTTGAAGTCTTAGAATAAATATACTTTATGGCATCGCATATTAATATTGTGGCAATAACACGCGGACTGAAAAACATTTCGAATCAGCCTTTCTTTCAGCACAATTCCTTATCACTTTGGCGCGCAACTTATTTCACTCTCACTATTGTGAGAGCATAAAATTTTTGCAAGAAAAATATATGATACTCTCCGTAATATTTTTCTCTGTTTACTTAAATATTTATAAAATATAAATTACGCTAAAGCAAAATGGCCAGAAAAAGAAAATGAAAGATTGGGAGAAACAGAGAGAGAGAGAGAGAGAGAGAGAAAGAGAGAAATATTGCAATAGCAGAGCTCGTATGGTAGCAACGAATGCATTCTTAATAATTTTTGGCACGAGTTTTTTGTTTGTTATTGTTTACTGCTACTCAAGCTTAAGAATGTAAACAAATTCACATACACACACACAAATAACAAAGCACACACTCACAAGAGCTGTTCTTATGTAAACAAATGAATTGAATATTTCTACAGAGATGGGATGCAGCTAAACAGACCAAAACTGCTGACTAGTATTTGAGAATAAATAATTTGGTTCCGTTTTTATAGCCTTCAAAAAAGAATTGGAGGGCATATTCAGTTTGTCATTCCGTGTGTAACACAGCGAAATATTCCTCTGACCCCATAGAGTATGTACATATATTCTTGATCAGTGATGAAATCTAACACCATCTGAGCATGTCCGTCCGTCCGTCTGTGGGAATCTCGATTCAGTCCAAACGAAAAAAGTCAGACTCTTAAAATTTGTTAGAAATATATCTTGAAGGATAACACAAGTCAAGTCCGTAAATGGGCTGAAACGGACCAGAGGGAAAAAAGTTCCCCTAAGACTAAACCAACCAATAAAAACAACATAATTTTTTATGTGTTTTTTTTTTTGTAATTTTGTTAAGCAAATTATATTTTTTTATATTAAACATGAAGCCATATAATAAAAAAAAAAATTCATTTTTGAACTCCGCCCTCTTCAAGGGGCGTTATTATATGCAAAAATAGTGTAAAAAATTAACAACTTGTATTACTTAAGGCTTTATTCCTTAAAAATAACATTTTTAAGCTTTTATAACGAAGCTGAAACGTCGCCTGGTCCTTCTCTGCCCTAACCTCTCCTTCCCATTTGCACCCCTAATGACCCTATAAAAAAAAATCAATGAGTGTTCGAACTCACGGGCGATGTGTTAACACCTTTTTGTTTATTTATTTTATATTAAACCCACAAAAAACAAAGAGAATGCAAAGCAACAGACAAATGTACATACATACATTGTTATGTTTGTACATAAGCTACATACGTTGCTGTCTTGCTATCTCATTTTTATATATGTACGTATAACCACGTCACTATTCTCTTTGCTATGCATAAGACAAAACCGAAGATCAACATAAAACACTTTTTTAATATTACTCCAAATTAATACTCCGAATTAAAACACTTAAATCTCCGCTCGCCGATATCGGATCGCCTTAATTTTTGGCCTAAACTCTTCGTCGAAACCCGCACTAGCGTTTTAATCCAAAAATTAATAAAATCGGTTATGAATTTCCGGACAAAATCGCGTGGGAAAATTATATGAAAATCGCCCAATAATCACTTTCACTACCGACTGCCAAGCAACGAACAAACAAACTCTTACACTTACACTTGCGTATGTATTGAAACTGATAGTTTACTACCCTAGAGGCGCGCGTATAGATGTTAACACATAAAAAATTTTTTACATTTAATTATCCCAAAAATTTATTTTTAGTATTTTAAGGCAGAGGTTTTTTTTTCATCTTGGACCAGCACTCAGGGGATGACCCCTATATATGAAACGCATTGCGCCGGAGCTGAAAACGAGGGGATAGTATTGAGGGGACAGATTAAGAAAGATGAGAAGATAGACAGTTGTTTTTGTAGCTATTTGAACCTTTTACTTCGCCGGCTAATTTTTGCTACAGGGCCGACGAAGGTGGCTGCTGTTACTCTGCTTTTTAGTACAGGATAGTGTCAGTCGCTGCCAATTATGTTCAGTGATCAGTGACTATGCCTTCATCATTGAAACAGACTGGCAACAACTAACACAACCACGGACTAATGCTGATCAGAAGAAATTCAACACAATATTTCATGACTTAGCGCGGGCTCGAACTCAGGACCCTCCGCTTCATAGTCTCGTGTTCTACTACTTCAGCCAACAGCACCCAGTTTTAAGTTTTTATGATGAAGCTGAGACGTAGGGTGATCCTCCTCTGCCCTACCCCTCGCCGCACCCTTTGCCCATTAAATGTCCCTATCACAAAAAAAATTCTTACACTTAATTTCTTACAAAAATTTATTTTTACTGTTTTATGGCAAAGGTGAAATGCCCCCCCGCGGGCCCTGCCAGAGTGACCCTGCCAAAATACAGTTTTATTACCCTCCAAGGAGAATTGGACCACATAAAGTATATATATTCTTGATCACTGATGATGTCTAAGACGATCTAACAATGCATCAGTCTGTGGAAAACACGATATAGTATATTCTTGGACCCCGCCCCCTTTAGTGGGCGTTAAAGTTACATATTATATAAAAATATAGTGTAAATATTTAACAAATTGTATTCCTTAAGCCTACATTCCTTAAGAATTTAATTTATAAGCTTTTATGACGAAGGTAATATGTTCTCTGATCTGCCCCTGCCCTATCCTCCACCCCCTTTGCCAACTAAATGGTCTTATGAAAAAAAAAACATTTTTTTTCTACACCGAACTATCCCGAAATTTTAGTTTTCAAGTTTTTACGATTTAGGTCAGATGTCTCCCTCACGGCCTTTTTCGGAGTGACCCTGTACAGAGTTTTAAAATTGGGCACAAAAATGTCGTAAAGGAAAAGCTCAAAAATGTTTAACTTATCTCAGTGTATTTTTTGCAAGTTGATATAAGATATTATTAGGTAAGTTTTTATGCTGGCGGAAAGGTGTCTCAGTCATGCTCCTTGTAACACTTTAGAAATGACCGTATTTAAATAAATTTGTTTCTTGTTTACTTAAGCCAAATACCATAAAAATGTAAATTTTAATAGGAATATATATAAAGTTTTTATATGATAAATATTCCTGTTTTATATTAATACTTTGCTTGGCCCCAATAAAATAAAATAAAAAGATTGTGCAACATTTCGTTTCCAGTTTTCTATCATCACAAAAATAAAACTCATGCTCTATAAAATTCATAACATCAATATATAGTTTTGATGAAAGTTCTCTTTTTTCTAATTCAGGCAACTGTCAAGAAAATATAATTTCAAAAAGACATTCCTATTGTACTGCAATTACACATCCATTTCTTCTCATATTCACAATATTTTTTATTTATTTATTTTTTATTTTTTTTTTGTGAACAAAAACTAATGAAAGTAAACAATAAATTGGGTCACTGACTTGTGTGCTTAATGAGCCCTGACAAAATGTTTAAAACTTGCACAGAAACTATTTTTAGATTTCGAAAGAAACGAAAGAAAATTATTTGGAAAGAATGTCATTGCCATAACGGCTGTTATCGGTGTGAAAGTTCTAATTGTTGTAAAATGTTCAAGCCGTTGCGTAGACGTAAGAGAAGATTTTGTAATTTATTATCTGATTTTTAGTCAACTAATGAATTATAGAATTTTCTGTACACATACAAATAAGCGAGGGAAATAAGAATTTGTAGCTTGTATTTTGAATTCACATGAATTGTTTATCGAAGTGTTAATTTAGATTTAGCACATGGCCATGCATAAATAATGCAGAGGACCGGTTTCAGGTGATAATTCCGAATCATGCAACAACGGATTGTGCCTAGAATTTATTAAAAATACAAAAAAAACATATATAGGATCCGCCAAATAACTTCTTTTTTTTTAAATGCTATAAAAAACTACGGAATATTTTCTCAAATTTCTTTTTTTTATTTGAAAGTACAATCCTTCCGGTTAATAATGGAAAATAATTTCATTCAAATGGCTGCCTCGACTGGCCATGCAGTAGCCTATACGATCGGTCCAATTTTTAAGCACATTATCGATTGTGTGCAGCTTTATTTCCCTAATGGCTTCACGAATATTGTCCTTTAAAGCGTCAATTGTTTCTGGCTTGTCGGCGTAACACTTATCTTTGACGGCACCCCCCAAATAATATTCCAACGGTGTCAAATCGCAGCTGCGAGGTGGCCAAACGACATCAGCTCTGCGGCTGAACTGCCAACTTTTAAAAAGCATTTAAATAATTATTTTTTGTTTAGATAAATGTTTTAGAAATATTAAAAAAATGTGGTATTTTTGATATATACATAGAGTTTCAACAACTTTGCGGATGAGTGCAGGAAAAACTGCTTTTATGCTCTTAAAATATAAGATTTTAGCTAATAAATCCCAGAATACCTATTTGCGCATTTGTGCGATTTTTGAGTTATGAAGGTTTTTGTGAGAGAATTCCGGTAGCTAAAAATAAATGTGAAAAAAACCAAACAAAAAAACCAGTTGTTTTTATTATTTTTTCTAAAGGCACATAAAGTATGCTTCAATTTACAATTTAATTTACTAATTTATCAATTTTCATTCCAAAGTTACAGCAAAAATAGTCAAATAAGACCATTTTCTCCAAAATACAAAAAAGCCCATAAAAGGTTAACAATTTTTTTTGTCAAAAATTTTTTTTTTAAATGATGGTTTTTTATGTATTTATTAATAATCATCAATAAAAAATAACAACATTTTAATATTACAAGTTCTACGAATTAATCGCCACTTTCTCTACCATTCACCCCACTGTGCATCGTTTGGAGGTATGACACCAAGGACGTGACGAGCATCTTACCGACATTTTATTTTACGTATAATTACCAAGGAGCCTTCTAACATAATAAAACATATAAAAATAATTCTCTGGAAACTTTATTCATATTAATGAATTTAATATCGTGTATAAATTTAAAGAATATATTTCTCCAAAATTCTTTGCAATATAAATTGAATCTTTCGTAACCCTAATGCCAAACAATAGTGTCAACTGTCATTTCGCACTTTTTTACATTTTTAAAAATTTCAAAATAAAAAATAAAGAAAATAATCCCTTAAGAATGGCAAACAAAACTTTAACTTTTTATTGTCAAGAGACAAGGATAATTACAATAACAACAAACTAAACTACAACAGCATTCAAGTCTTGTAGACTTTAAACGGCTAAAGAATGACAGAATCAAAATCAAGTTTTTCCAAACACAAAAATAGAAGGGAAAGGGGGGGCGAAAACTATTACAATAGCTAACAATGGAAACTATTGAAATTCAATTTATATATATTTAACTACCACTACAAATGTAATAAAATAAAACTAGGGAAACACGTGTGCATGTTTGCTTTATAGTTTTACAGTGATGGCTAAAATAGTAGATGCTGCATTGACATTTTTGTCACCAGGTTGTACAATGAGTTGTCAATAGCTCTTATGCAGCTAGAAAAAAAATAATAGTCCCATATCCAGTGAAAAAACTATTATATCTCATAATATTGTAAAATTTTTCATGTGGCGTATGATTGATATTAACTTATCTAACTCTATAATTTGTTAAGTATACGCCGCCATGCTGTTCATTATTTAACTGCTGTACTCTTTACTGTTCTTCCAATTACTGAATTATAAATAAAATAACGAGTTTTTGCACAAAATTTCAACAACTTTGAAACATTCCGTAAAATTTTCACGAAACACATGTACTCCAATGATTGTCCTTGGAAAAGTATTTAAACTATAGATGGAACCGATAACGTTAACTATATCGATAAATCGGTAATACTTTTGATTTTCTGTTCACATATCAGTAATGGCGATACTATCAATACGGCAAGAATTTAATCTCTTTTCCAAATTTACTTGCAATATTAATAATATGTGGCTAGTCATATTCCTAAAGAAATAAAGGATTATTCTCCTCCTTGTCTGCTTCAATAACCATAAAATTTAGTTTCCCACTAACTATAAGTATATTGGGTAATCTATCGCAAAATTTTAGTTATTTAATTTATAAAAAAAGATTTAGAAAATATATTATGCAGTGATTCAAACTTAATTTAGTTCAATTTATAAACCATTGTACTCATTTCCTTATTATTATTATTTGAAATATTCAAAATAATTAATTATTTTGTATTGTTTTCATATGTATTTTAGAATGATTGAGCTCGTGGTCGTTTTTGTAAAAATTTTCGATTGTTATTCCTGATGATGTCAACAAATTGTTGACGAAATATCGAATAAAATAGAAAAATTATAACGATTTTTCCAAAAACGACCTCGAGCTCAATCATTCTAAAATACATATATAAGAAAAGGTATTGTTTTCATTTTATTTATTCAATTTGTACATAAAAATAAAAACAATAAACATTTTTCTCTTAAAATTTTTAAAAATATTTTTGTATTAATTTTAATTATTATATGTTAAATTATTATATGTTTTATTATATGTTTTAATTATTATATGTTATTATATGTTAACATTTTTTTTTAATTTTGTTGTATTAATTTTTATAACAAAAAACTATTTTTCTGCTAAAAATTTAAAAATAAAACTTTTTTATTATTTAGAATTTTTTTTTTTAAATTTAAAATTTTTTTTTTATTTAACAATTTTCTTTTTATAAAAAAATTTTATTTTTAATTTTTTAAAAAAACTTTTTTTAAAATGTTTTAAAGAACTTTTTTTTTAATTTTTTAAAAAAACTTTTTTTAAAACTTTTTAAAGAACATTTTTTTTATATTTTTTAAAGCAGTTCTTTTTTTAAATTTCATTGTAATATTAATTTTAACTATACAAATTATTTTTCTATTAAAAAGTGAAAAAAAGAATAAAATATTGTCATATTAATTTTAATTATTATTCAGAGGATATCAAAATATTGGAAAATAAAAAATTCAATTTCTTTTATAAAAAAGTGACCCAAAGATTATTAATAAAACAGATATTTAAAAATCGAAAGGTGGTAGAATCAGAAGGATTTTTTCAAAAAAATTTTTTAAATAAATTTTAGGACTCGAAGGAATTCACGACATCGAAAGAATTCTTTCTGTCGTACAAATAATTGGTGATTTTTTCAGAGCCTTCATTTTATAAATTTATTTGTTATAAATTAAAACAAAGTACTGTTATATTAATTAATCTTAATAACTATTGCCCTAAAAAAGATATCGAGAGGATATCGAAATATCGGAAAAAAAATTCAATTTATTTTATAACAAAGTGACCTAAAGCTTGATAAACAAGTAAAAACGTTATATTCGACCTGGTCGAATCTTAAATACCCTCAAAATATTTAGTAAATAAAATTAAAATGTTTAACTGGGTGGGACAAAGTTCCTTTATATAATATCGTACGCCAACGCCCACTGAAAAAGGCATGGTTCAAAAATAGACCACATCATGTTTGCCACAGACGAACGTATGGGCATTGCTAGACCGTCTTAGACTTCATCACTGATCAAGAATATGTATACTTTATGTGGTCTACTTCTTTTTGGAGAGCATTAAATCTGAATTTTTTGCGGGATACATTTCACCTTTGCTATAAGACTATAAAAATATATATTTAGGATAACTAAATGTAAAATTTAATACGTGATTGGAGATAAATGTGCCGGGTTAAACATGTTTTGACGTAAGCAGTTACGAAACTACGTATTTAGCTGTGAAGTTAATTATGTTATGACGTAACGGGATGGCAGCCAGTGAATTTTTTTTTTTATGAAAATCCATATTTAATAAATTTTTTGAGCATTTTGTGAAAATATTTACAGGCCGTGAAAGGTCAACTTACAGGCCATGAGAGTGTGTGTGATTTAGGAGGGATTTTGGCTCAAGTGGCCAAATAATTGGCATGTATTGCCAATTCCTTATTTGGCCCATATCATATCCCATAATCATTTTGTAGGGTATAAAAAAACAGATAATTGGCAATACTTTAAAAATTTGAGTGACAACAAGTAATTGATGTTAATAAAATATATATAGTTTCGTGATATATAATTGCTCGAAATATCAAGTTAAAGACTGTCATTAAACCCGATATTTCCTTAGTTGAATATTTTAAAATTAATTGTTTCAACAATAACATCTAATCATCAACTTAATTTGCTGTCTGACATTAAAACCGAAATTATTATCGCACTCACTGTTGATTGGCCATGTGTGTTTGCTTGTGTGTTTTCATATGTGTGCGAGTATGTTAGCATTTCTATTTAGTTTATATAAATTTTTATGGTTTGTGGTAACATCACACAGCCATAAATGCAAACACACACACACACAAGCACATATGAGTACAAGAATTCATACATGTATTGTACACTTAATAAGGCCATGTTTTGTTGGTGGTTTTTTAATACGTTATTTCTCTACATTAACATTTTTGTACTTCATTGATATTGGATATTTTTGTAACAAAAAAGAAGAAAAAAAAAACTATTTTAAAACTTTTATATCAGATTACCACAAACTACAAAGTTTGAGGTCTTTAAGAGCTTCCAAAGGACATTTTTCTTCATAAGTGATATAAAAAGTAAAAATAGTTTAAATTAAAACTACTGCTGATATAAATTTAATTATTTTATATAATAAAATGGTTTAAAAATGTTTCATTAACTTAAGTTATAGGGGATTCAGCGGAGAATTTGCACAAACTTTTTTAATTTGCACAAACAAACAAAAATTTATTTTAGTTATATAAATTGCTACATTTCTGTTTGGGGACAACTTTAATAAGGCCATCCTTTATAAACTTAAGGCCGTGCTTTAATTTCCCTTTAACTATATTTTACTTCCTGTTCAGCTGCTTATGGTTTACTTAAGGGTTTATTGAAATTAGGTCAAGCTAAATATATGCCCGTGCTTATCTTACTTTGTACAGCATATTTGTTTAAGACTTGATGTAAAAAATGAAATGAGCAATAAAACCACATCCGCTTGTTTTAAAAAAAGTGATTAGAAATAAGAAAGATATTAACACGTGAAAAGTATTTCATTTCTGTGTAGATTTTTAAGGGATAAAACCAGAAGCTACAAGTTTTGTTTCTGTACATTTTTCATATAAACTTTTTCTTTTTATTATAATGTTGCATGCAATATAAGGGTATTAAGATTGAAATTTGATAAATTCGTTTTATTTTAGCTTTTTACTTGAAAGAGTTAGTAATTATTTGAGGAGTTTTTGTTAAAAGAAAAATAAACATAAATTATGCCAGCCTTAGGTTATGCTAACATTTTTGAATTGAGTGTTTAAGCAGCTGGGCGAGAAAACCGGAAAATAAATAATTGGCAATGGACAATGGGAAGGAAGACATCAGCTTAGATAACTGTAAACATGCAATGATAAAATATGCTTGTGGGAAACATATTGTTGTGAAAGCATAGAAATGACTGTAGTCGTATCATATTAAGACAAATCGGTAACTAGATATTTTACGTCAAAACAATATAAAAAAAATAGAAGTCTTCCTTCAGGAATTGACAATTTCAAAACATGCTCTTGTCATGTCCAAGGCTCCAGAGAATAGTTACAAACTGTCAGAAGTAGTTAATTTTTGTCCACAATGAGTAGATAAGTGGCCTTTTTTTGATGTTTCCTTGACGTGATGTTTCCTTGACAGATACAGAATAGAGGGAAATATCTTAAATAAATAAATCTAGACACAAAGTTTTGCATTTATCTGTCCTATTGGGTGTCATTTTTAGCAACTTACAGTTTACAAGGGCCCACAACATTTTAAAAATGGTAAACAGTTAAACTTTCTGTATATTTCTGTTTTTCTTGAAAAAAAAACACTTCAGCAGCTTTTATATAAAATTCTATTGCAGATATTAACGGCATTAAGGGTATTTTATATTGTCTTGTTTTCTAAAAAAAGTGAAATATTTTTTGTAAAATTTATTTATCTGTTTTTTTTATTTATTTATAAATTCCTGAAATATTAATTTCCTGAAGAAGTCACACAAAGGAGTGACGAAATATTGAAATTAAGAATTCAATTTAAATAAAGAGACCTTCAGCTTAAAAATATCAGAATATAATAAAAGTAATTTAAATATTTTATTTCCACATTCTCTGGATATCTATCTTCTTCAGGGCAATATAATTTTTAAAATTTTGAAAGAAAAATAATTTTTTTAATTAAAATTAATTTAAAAATATTTTTAAACATTTTTAAAAAATTTGTTTAATTTTTTTTAAATTAAAAATTTTTAAAAACATTTTTTGAAATTTAAAAGAAATTTTTTTAAAATATTAAAAAAAAATATTATTAAAAAAATGTTTAAAAAAATTTTTAAAAATTTAATTAAATAAATTGTTACAAAAAATTTAAAAAAAATTTTAAAAACAATTTTTTTACATGTTTACCAATATTTTTTAAAAATATTTTTAAAAAATAATAAAATTGGAAAACGTTCACATGTACTTAAGTATAAAATTCAAACCAAAAAAGTTTGACTTAGGTATGATGGAACAAAAAAATTCAGAAAAATGGGACATGAAGAAAAATAATCAAACGGTAACACGGGTATTATAACAATAACATGTTAACATCAGGTTGATACAGTTCCCGTATTCTTTTTCACAATAAAATTTGTGTAAATAGGAACTGTTATCACATTCAACTAAGCCACCTAATAAGTGGTGACAAACACAATTCACATGAGCACTGATGATGAAAGGGTTGCGTCTTTCGAAAACAGCTGTTCTGCTCTGCTGTGTAAGTTGAATAATAAAAAACTGATGTCGACTTGGCTTTGTGCCTTGGAATATTTATCAAGTCTTTCTGAGATTTAAATTGAAATTTCGAACAATTAGCCTATAGAATCTTAATTCAATTTAATATATTTTTAACTTAATTTGAATTATAAAAACTATTTTTATGTTAACAATTTTTAAAAATGATATTATCCTGAAGAAATATTATTTTTTTGTTAAAAATTTTTAAAAGAATTTTTAAAAATATTGTTGTATTAATTTTAATTATAAAAACTATTTTTCTGTTCAAATTTTTTAGAAGAATTTTTAAAAATATTTTTATATTAATTTTGATTATAAAAACTATTTTTCTTTACTTTTAAAAAGGTATTTAAAAAATTTTGTTGTATCAATTTTAATTAAGAAAATTTATTTCTTTGTTAAAATTTTTTAGAAGAATTTGCAAAAATGTTGTTATAATTTTAGTTATAATCTTTGCTTTGAAGCAGATATTCAAAGGATATCGAAATATTGTATAATAAAAAATTTAATTTCTTTTAAATAAAAAAGTCACGAAAAGTTGGATAAAAAAAGGTCATTTAAAAGATATGATATGGTGGAAGAATCAACAATCAAATAATTGTAAAAATTGTTATGTAAAAATTGTTATGTTTGTACATAAGCTACATACGTTGCTGTCTTGCTATCTCATTTTTATATATGTACGTATAACCACGTCACTATTCTCTTTGCTATGCATAAGACAAAACCGAAGATCAACATAAAACACTTTTTTAATATTACTCCAAATTAATACTCCGAATTAAAACACTTAAATCTCCGCTCGCCGATATCGGATCGCCTTAATTTTTGGCCTAAACTCTTCGTGGAAACCCGCACTAGCGTTTTAATCCAAAAATTAATAAAATCGGCTATGAATTTCCGGAGAAAATCGCGTGGGAAAATTATATGAAAATCGCCCAATAATCACTTTCAATACCGACTGCCAAGCAACGAATAAACAAACGATGATTTACTCTTACATCTTACACCTTACACTTACGTATGTATTGAAAATGACAGTTTACTGCCCTAGAGGTGCGCGTATAGATGTTAACACATCAAAAATGTATATTTTTATAAAATTAATGGCATAAATTTAAACGCACTTCAATAAAAAAATATTATTAAATAAATATAAAGGGTGTTTTTTATGAAGTTTTTTTTTTATACTAATCACTCTGTTGTCTGATAGCTGTTTTGATAGTTTAAAGTGACGTCTCTACTCAGTATTGTTTGGCAAATCATCATGAACAGGTTAACTGCAGAACAACGCTTCCAAATCGTGGAAATTTATTTTCAAAAACAGTGTTCAATTAAAAATGTTTATCCGCTTTTCTACCGCAAAATTCTCTTCAATGATGAGGCGCATTTTTGGTTGAATGGATCTGTCAACAAGCGAAATTGCCGTATCTGGAGCAAAGATAATCCACACGCCGTTCAAGCATTACCAATGCATCCCGATAAATGTACTGTTTGGTGCGGCCTATGGGCTCGTGGAGCCATCGGTCCTTATTTCTTTAAAAATGAGGACGGACGACGCGTTACCGTGAATGGAAATCGATACAGAATCATGATCAATGAATTTTTGGTGCCAAAACTTCAAGATATGGATGTGAACGAAATGTGGTTTCAACAGGATGGTGCCACTTGTCATACTGCGGGCGAAACAATGGACTTATTGAAAGAACATTTCAACGACAACATTATTTCGAGAAATGGACCGGTGAATTGGCCTCCGCGTTCGTGTGATTTGAAGCCAATCGATTATTTTTTGTGGGGATACCTGAGATCATTGGTTTACGTGGATAAACCAACAACGATTGACGCTTTGGAAACCAGTATTCAACGTGTCATTGCTGAAATACGCCCTCGAATGCTTGAAAAGGTGGTCGAAAATTCGACCTCCAGAATGACCTTTGTGCAAAATAGTCGTGGTGGCCATATGCCCGAAATTATATTTAAATGTTAAATGACAAGAAATTATCTACCAAATAAAAATTTTTTTTGGCCATTTCATAATTTGGCATGTGTTTTATTTAAATTTCAAATCAGCAAGCTCTTATAAAAACACCCTTTATAAATAATAAAACATGTAAAAATATGTTATACAATTTCAAAAAAGAAACAATCTCAAAATTTTTTGCAAAACTTTCGAAAAAAAATGTCATTTAAAATATCAAAAATAACTAAATGTTTCAATTTGTTTGTCAATTATTTTTGAAAGTAACAATATTTGTATAAACATTAATTTAAAAAAAAATATTTTAGCTTTAATATTAAATTTTAATGATATTCTCAATTACAAAAACTGTAATTAATTTCTGCTCTCTCCGGTGAAATGAGTGTGTGAAAAAAAATAGAATTCATATATATTTTATATGACGACGAGTTTGCACTATTGTTTTCGTCTTCCTTGTACATGCACAGAGCAAAACCTTGCATGCACATGTATACTTACACTTACACATACTCGTATAGCAACACATTTCCTTTTTCCCAGGCGAACAAACACAAACAGTTCATACATTCTCCCCTAGAACTTATTTGGGGTGGGGTGGAGGTTGGGCAAAAATTCATGCTGCATTTAACTTTTCATATAGAAAGTTTTGTGAAAATCTATTCATGTTACATGGATGTGTGTTTTCTAGTGCTTCCATGAGTGTGTGTGTGTGTGTGTGTATGTGCGTATTTCCTCAATGCTTAATTATTTAATTTTACATTTAGTCAGAAGTCGAGAAGGCATTAAAATGTAATATGACAAATTCACTTTAACACTTTTTTTCTTTTGTAATACAAAACTTTCCCACCGAAGGCAAAGTTTTGTTTTATTCGTTCACAGAATTTCTGTAGAAATATTTTTGTATAGAAACTAAAAATAAAATTTAAAATATGAACTATTTTGTATGAAATACTCAAGTGAAGTATGAAAATTAAAAATTGTGCATTTTAGATGCTTTTAAGTATATTTTTTTTCTGTTGTAAATTAAACTCGAAATAACGAATTGATTATCAGTTTAATGTATGACTGCGAATTGTTTTCCAGCTGCGATTCAAGTGCAACAATTAAACTTAATATATTGTTCAATAATATTGTATGGCTTGTGTTTGGCTTAAAGAGTTTGAATGAAATCTCTAGAGTGTCTTGTAATTCTTGCAAGTATTTTTTTTATAAAAGCTTGAAAAGAAAATATTTCCACGTAAAAAACCCAAGATAAATTATAAAGGGTGTCTTAGTAAGAATATGCATTTTAAATTTTGTGTTGATATTTTTTTTAAATTCCCGATAAGATAATTGCAAAATTTTTAAAAAGTTATTGGTTTTACCCCGTTTAAAAAAGTTCGAGATCTTGGCGTTTTGAGTTCCTAGAAATCTTTCTTGAAGACTCCTGAGAAGCCGTCATTATGTCTATGTGTGTCTGTGTGTGTGTGTGCGTAAGTATGTGACCCGCTTATTACTTTTTAACGGGCGAACCAACCAAACCAGTGGCGTTTCAAAGGTTTCTTTCAAACTTCGATTTTCTGTGAAATGAAACCGGTTCGTATCGCTAGATTTCGAAAATCATCACACAAAGTGAAAAAAAAATTCAAAATTGTTTGTTTTAAATAACTTTCAAACGGCTTTTCTGATTGGCTTCAAAAACTAATCAGCTGTACGACCGCTACCAACCGGTTCAAAGTCGTTTGAATCGTTCGGAAGGTGGCGTGAATGAAAATTTCGAAAAAACTGAATTTTTTCGAAATTAAATTTTTTTCGAAATTGAATTTTTTCGAAATTGAATTTTTTTGAAATTGAATTTTTTCGAAATTGAATTTTTTACAAATCATATATGCGATCAATTAGTGTTCTTGAGTTTTTTTGTACGTATCGAAGACCTACATCAATTACCGCTGAACGCATGTTACCGCGAATCGGCTGATTCAGTGGAAAGTAGTAGCAGTTATAATAATAAAACTTTTTTAGCGGTTAAAATTAGCAGAAAGTTTCAGGGATGATCTTTAAAGTCAACCGTTTTCCACACTTTTTTTTTGTAATTTTGTAATTACAGTCGACTCCGCTTTACTGAAAATATCCAAAACCCAATTTTTTCAGTTATCCAATTTTTTATCTAAAACGTAGTTTGGATTACTGAAATTTGTTACAGTTAAGCGTACTGCATAAAGTCAGTAAAACATACACATGCATATGTGCACATTTTGTTGTTGAAATTTTTCACGAATTCCTCGAAAATGTCTAGACACTTGCATTGACTATAGAATAGAAAAATACAATAAAGTACGTAAGAGCGAAAAGGACAAATACATTTTGCCATGCAATACAAAACATGCATAATTTTTTAAGCCTTAAGTTATGCAATCGATTTCTAATAAACAAATTTGTCATTGGTTATATTTTCACTAAAGCGAAGTAAGTTTCATACAAAACGTAGTTGTGGGCTTGCTCTGGGTTTTCAGTAATACGATATTTTCAGTAAAGCGTGTTGCGCTAAACCGGATTCGACTGTAATCACAAATTTAATATCTCGACTAACTTTGTTTAGTGAGTTGTGTTTTGCTCACTAAACACACTTTTTAGCTGAGCTGCATTTTGAATCGATTTTATAGCAATCAAGTTTTAATTGAGCAATTACTACATTGAAATTTTATATACATAGTTAATTGAGCTCAATAATGGCATTAATTGAGAAAAACTCAATTAAAGTGTATGTCTGAACACCGTATAAGTTTTACTTGAAAATCAATTTTACTGATGCCGATTTTTATCTTAAATTTTTGTTACAATTCTCATTAAGTTTATATGTATTACAAAAAAGCAGAATCTCTCATTTCTTAGCAAACCAAGCAATTCTTAAGTTTTTTTTTTAGACAAACGGCAGAATGTTTATGTTGCTTAAATACAACTTTTCTTTTTAAAGAAAAGTATTGTTCACCATAAAAACTGCAATTAGACACGTGCTAAATAATTAAAGTACTTGTATAATTGCCTGGAAATAGTATATGAAATAAATGTAACTAGAAAAATAAAACCAACAAAACTGATTAATTGAAGTTTCATGGTTATCTAAGAATAAGACACTGACAATAATATACAATTTGTGATTGTCCATTTTGCCAACGAGTGATTATAGACAGCAAAAGAATTGAAATTAAATTAATGACTGTCAGTACAAATGCCGGAGAATTAAAATTGCTAAAAGCAGTTGCATGAAAAAAAAAACAAAACTCTTTTATAAAATAAATAGTAAAGCAGTGTTCAATAGTCAATGGATGGCCACAGGAAGTTTGAGTGTTACACCTACACAACACAAATCACCTAAGACACACTGGTTTTAAAACGAGTGGTTTGGGGTAGTCAGTTTTCAAAAAAAAAAAAAAAAGAAAGGAAAAAATTATTATGAGACTCATTTTCTATTTGTGCCTGGTAATTCTTTATAAAACTACAAACACAAACACACACACACAGGCACTTTTACTCAGTTTCACAGAATATTTGTTGTGACTACAAACAAGGAAAACGGACTTCCGATTGCGTGCCAAATGTCTGATTGCAAAGAATGTACACACATTTGCACATTTTATAGTTTGCAAAGGGGAAAAAAACTAATGAACAGCTTTCTAAGAAAAAAAGAAAAACGATTTTTTATATAAAGAATATTAATGTTTAAAAAGCTGACATAAAACAAAATTTTGCTGAAAGAAACAAAAATCTAGCAAAACATTCTGACAGTCATTGAAATAATAACACTTTTCCACAATGAAAAATAGTACGAGTAACTGCGATGTTTGGTTGGTGGTTAATAAAACCAAAAGAAATTTTAAAAATAAAAAAAAAAATAAATTTATAATAAAACAATTAAAAACGTTATATTCGACCGGGTCGAATCTTAAATACCCTCCAACTATTTAGTAAGTGAATTTAAAATTTGGTGGGACAGAGTTCCTTTATATAATATCGTACGTCAACGCCCACTAAAGGGGGCGGGGTTCAAAAATAGACAATATCATGTTTTCCACAGACGAACGTATGGGGTCCAATTCTCTTTGGAGGGTATAAATTCTCTTTGGAGGGTATAAAAACTGTATTTTGGCAGGGTCGCCCTGGCAAGGGCTGTGGGGGAAATATTTCACCTTTGTCATAAAACTCTAAAAATAAATACTTGGGATAATTATATACAAAATTAAAATTTCCTTTTTTTGATAGGTTCATTTAGAGGGCAAAGGGGGAGAGGGGTTAGGGCAGAAACAGGTAGACATAAAACTCTAAAAATAAATGCTTGGCATGATTATACACAAAATTAAAAAAAATGTTTATATATTTTTAATAGGGTCATTTAGCGGGCAAAGGGGGAGGACGGGGTAGGGCAGCAACAGGCAGTCATAAAACTCTAAAGATAAATGCTTGGGATGATTATATACAAAATTAAAAAAAAAAAAAATTTTTTTTCGTAGGGTCATTTAGGGGGCAAAGGAAGAGGGGGGGAGGGGTAGGGGAGAAATCGTCAGTGATAAAACTCTAAAGATAAATGGTTGGGATGATTATATACAAAATTTAAAAATTTTTTTTTTTTTTGGTAGGGTCATTTAGGGGCGAAGGGCAAGGAGGGGGTAGGGCAGAGTAGTACCAGGTTTCGTCTCAGCATCGTCATTAAAGCTTAAAAATTTTATTTTTAAGGAATGTAGGCTTAAGTAAAACAATTTGTTAAATTTTTATGCTATTTTTGCCTATAATAACGCCCACTAAAGTGGGCGGGGTCAAAAAATATTTTTATTTTATGGCTCCAAGTTTAAGGCGTTGGACCGTATTTGACATAAAAATATATCATTTGCTTAACAAAATAACCAAAAAACTTTAAAAATTATGTTGTTTTTTCTGGGTTGGTTTAGTTCTTCTTAGGGGAACTTGTTTCCCTCTTGCCCGATTTAGTCCATCTTCGAACTTAACTTGCTATAAGCTTCAAAATATATTTATGCCAAATTTCAAGAGTCTAGTTCTTTTCGTTTGGACTGAATCGTGATTTCCACAGACGGACGGACGGACATGCTCAGTTCGTCTTAGATTTCATCACTGATCAAGAATATATATACTTTATGGGGTCTGAGATGGATATTTCGATGCGTTACAAACGGAATGACAAAGTGAATATAACCTCCAAATTCTTTTTTGGGGGGAATAAAAATAATAAATAAAACAAAGCCAGCAAATTTCAAAGAAAAATTCAAAAAATTATATGAAATAAAAAATTAAGTAGTAAAACACAATAAAACAATTAAAAGTGTCATATTCGGCTGTACCGTATTTTATATACCCCACACTAGGGCACATCTAGTTTTATTCATATCAACCCTGGAACCATTTTTTTGATCTGGCAAATTTTCAATACTAATTTATTTATTTCTAAAATATAAAATATGTTTGAATACCGAAGAATCAAGTAGTTTTGTTAAGAAATTTGTTTAAGAATTTTCCCCCAAAAAACACAGATCGTATTTTGGTATAACATTATGATCTCTTCGATTATGCACTCGCATCAAACAGTCGCCAAGCTATTTACAAGAAGAAGAAACATGTTTTCACTAGAAACATGTTTTCACTACTTCTGTCCTGTTCCTTGTAACGTTGGAAATAAAAACAATATAAATTGTTATGACATTTTCTAAGTAAATATTTTAATGTCTGGTAAACGTACAAATAACAGCCCTTTGTTTATGACTTCGAATACAAGTTACTTGGCCAATATTATGATGTAATTAACATATTTCCAGCGTTGTGCTCACTCAGTCTTTATTTAGAAAACAGCATCTCTACAAGTTAAATGGCCACTTTTGAAATCCTGTTTAAGTAGCAGATTTCTAAAACACACAACACTCATCGAACTACTAACAGCGACAGCAGCAATAAATACTTACATGCAATCATTTCAATGTACAAAGTAACGATTTGCAAAATACTAATATTAGGAGAGAGCAAAACATTATAGTTTTTTGAACCCATTTATCAAAACATTCTCAAATTAATTGTAAAAATATTTCCGCTTGACATCATGGTGATAGAAATATTTGAAAAATGTTCTTACAAGTTGTTTAAATTTTTTGCTCCAGCAAATAGGAGCCAGCCTAATGTTTAACTACATGATACGAAAGTCCTATTTACACATATACAAATACTGCTGTGGCTGTATTGGAATACTCACATGTATAGTAAAATAGTCATAAAAAATGCACTAAACACGTCAAGAGGCTCGTCAGTGTTTGTTGATTTTTATGGAATCTTCTGGCAGACAAGAGCATACACATGCGAACGTTTGTGTTTCAGCTGGCAATTGTAAATTCACAGTATTGCGAGTTGAATTAAGGATTAAAACGAGGGATTTAAAATTGACTGAGGATAATATCCTAATAATTTTTACATTGTAAGCTTAGAGAATTTATTGTGCCTTAGAAATATATTTGCTTACGTTAATTTCAGTATTATGGACAAAAAAGCACCAATTTAATTATCCAAGTGACACAACAGACTAGAACGATTGTTTTCGAAACCCACTACACTATCATCCTCCGTACTCATGTGTTTTTTTTGCTTGTCACCATGTCCGTCCGTGGAAATCACGACACAGTGCAAACGAAAAGAGGCAGAACCTTTAAATTTGCTATAGATAAATTTTGAAGGATAGCACAGGTCAAGTTTGTAAATAGGCAGAATCGGACTAGGGAGAAAAAAGTTGGCCTAAGAAGAACTAAATCAACCTTTAAAAAGCAACATAATTTTGAAAGTGTTTTTTAAACTCTTCACAAAAAAGTGAAAGGCTATAATAAGTTTGCCATTCCGTGTGTAATTTCCTCAATATTAATATGGGATCCCATAAAGTATATATATTCTGGATCCGCGATGACGAATGAGCGATATCCGTCTGCCTGTACGTGAAATCGGTTTTCCCAAGCCCCCCCCAGAAAAGCTAGATACTACATTCTTGGACTGGAAATGAATTTAAAAGGAAATTATTGAAATTCGGAAAAATCTGAAATATGGTTCCAGACCTGGGAAGCTTACAGCTATTTCTCGACGCAAAAATAAACTAGCAAAAACCAATTATTTGTTTGTTTGTTAATTAAACCTATTTCATACTTTAAGAAGAATAAAGTTTGTATTAAAAACTAAAAAAAAAAAATTTTTTTTCCAGGGATGGGAAATTTATTTATTTTTTTTGTTGGTACATGCAATATTTTGTGGTACATAAAAGTGACCAAAATGTTACAAATTTTAAGTTTTTCTTGAATTTTTTTCATGTCATTAAGAGTTGCAAAAAGAGAACAAAAAAAAACACTTAAAATTTCGCTTCCAGGGTTTGGAAATTGAAATTTTTTTAGTACATAAAAGCAGCCATATAAATTCCTAATTTTGATTTTTTTGAGTGAATTAAAATATATTATGCTTCGGGCAGAATTATATTCGCGTAACAGAAAAATAAAATTAAAAATTCTATTCGAGGCTTCGAAATTCAAAATATGTTTGTTATATAAAAATAGCCATAAAATTCCTAATTTACTTTTTTTTAGTGAACTAAACTCATTTAGTACTTCAGGAAAAATTAAATTGGCACTAAAAAGCAAAAAAAATTTATATACGATTCCACGGTTGGAATCATATAACTTCCCCATTTTGGTTCTTTAGTGAATTATACCTCTTTTATACTTCAGAAAGAATTAAATTGATATTAAAAACAAATGAAAAACTTCAATTCCAAGGTCGGAAAATCGAATCTTTTTGGTACTTAAAAGTAACCTACTTTAGTTTGTTTTTGTTAAGGTAAACGATTTCTATACTCCAGGAAGAATTAAATTCGTGTGAAAATTTTAAAAAACTTAAAAAGTAGATTCCAGGGTTTGAAAATCGAATTTTTTTTATTTCAATACATTTTTGTTTCATAAAAGTAATCAAAAAAGGTACTATCTTTTATATTACTTAACCCACTTAAATCTTCAAGAAAAATTAGATTTGTATTAAAAAACATAAAAATAATATTTTGATTCCAGGGTTCGAAAATCGATATTTTTGTACATCCAATTAACTAAATAAAATACTAATTATATGCTTTTTTTTTTGTTAATTAAACCTATTTTATATATTAGGAAGGATTAAATTTGTATTAAAAATTTAAAAAATCAATATTTTGATTCCAGGGTTCGAAAATCGATATTTTTATTTCAATATTTTTACTTTTTTCATAAAAGTAACCAGAAAGGTTACCAATTTTCGCTTTTTTTATTACTTAAACTTATTTAAATAATAGAAAATAAAAAAAAATAATATTTCGATTCCAGGGTTCGAAAAGCTTTCGTTTTTGTACGTAAAAGTAACCAAATAAAATACTATTTTATACTTCAGGAAAAATTAAATTTGGATTTAAAATTAAAAGAAGTCCATATGTTGATTCCAGGGTACGATAATCGATATTTTTGTACATCCAAGCAGCCAAATAAAATACTAATTATATATACATATATATATATATATATATATATATATATATATATATATATATATATATATATATATATATATTCTAGTTAAACCTATTTTATACTTCGGGAAGGATTAGATATGTATTAAAAAATAAAAAAAACAATATTTTGATTCCAGAGTTCGAAAATCGATATTTTGATTTCAATATATTTTTTTCATAAAAATAATCAAAAAAGTTACTAATTTTATTTATTCTTGTATTCTGATATTTTTAAGCTTAAGGTCTCTTTATTTTAGTTTAATTTTTAATTTTAAATTAAAAATTAAACTAAAATAAAGAGACCTTAAGCTTAAAAATATCAGAATACAATAATAATTCAAAAGAGGTCAAGAAACCAGAAGAATTTAACTAATTTTATTTATTTTTTTTTAATTAAAGCTAGTTTAGACGTTAGGAATAATAAAGTTGGAATTAAAAATAAACACATTTAAAACTTCAGGAAAAATTAGACTTGTATTAAAAAATAAAAATTAAATAATATTTTGATTCCAGCGGTCGAAAATCAATTTTTTTTTACATAAAAGTAACCAAATAAAATACTATTTTATATTTCAGGAAGCATTAATTTTGTATTAAAAATTAAACAATCAATATTTTGATTCCAGGGTTCGAAAATAAAAAAATTAAATAATATTTTCATTCCAGGGTTCGAAAATCGATATTTTTGTACATAAGAGTAACCAAATAAAATACTATTTTTAATTTCTTCGTGTCTTCGTTTTCATTTCTACTTAAGCCAGACTTTTATGGTTTAAATTCTTTTATGCTTAAATAAAAAGTGATTTTTTTTGGCAAACTTTCTATTTGGCAACACTGCTGTTGGCAGCTCAGCTGTGTTTTTGTGTAATATATTATTGTTAAACATGTTCAGTTTGGTCTATAATTTAATCATGAATCCTCTGAAACGAGACATTAATTAACTAATTTTTTTTTTACACTGAAAAAATTTCAGTGCATTAATGATAACGTTTTATTGGCAGATATGTGCAATTTACTTTCGTGTTGGCAACTTCCGCAGTTTAGATTTCAACTCCCGCAGTTTAGATTTCAACTCCCGCAGTTTAGATTTTTTGCTTAAATGTAAGCAATTCATTAGTGTAGCGTGAAATACATGATGTTACTTGCACCAAAAATTATATAGATTTTCATAAAGCAAGAATATAATAAAGTAATTCAATATCGAACTGAAGAAAATTCAAAAGCGAAAATATACATTTTCGTATGTACATAAATACAGCCATCCATAGAATATATTTTATGGCTTATTCTCATCTGCTGTCCAAACGACTTCTTAATCATTCTTTTCTTAACATGAAATCCAAATCTTTCTTTATTATACATTTTTTTTATAGTATTTATATTTAAACATTTGTTGAGTTACCGGTATGGGAAATTTAACAGAATGTTAAATATTCTTTTTTAAGAGCAACCGTTACAAGTTTAAGAGAATGTTCTTAATAAGCAGAGTGGAGGAATTTGCAAACGTGTGCAAGAAATATTTTATTTTTTAACAATCTGCTTTTATTAAGATAGGAATTTTTTTATTCAGATTCAAGTTCACATTTGCAATTTGCAATATTTTTTTTGACATTTAAAGCCAAGGAGTTGTAAAAATTTAAGGTGTTATCTCGAAAACCCTAGCAGTTTATTCCACAAATTTTCTCTGTAATACGAGAAGTGTTTGATACGGGAGTGTTTGATGATAAAATCAAATTTATTAATAACTTTAATAGTGCAAAAGTATATTTGAAGGCTTCATAACGCATTTTATATAACAGTAAAAAAACAAAATTTATTTGGGTATCCGTATACGAGGTGTGTTCAAAAAGTAAGGTGATTTTTTTACTTGTCTCGATTAATTGACTAGAGCCATGCACTCTTTTTTTTCTCTTTTTTTTGAAAATTTCGAACATGAAAGAGGTGATAAGAAAGTTTTTACCAAAATTATTGCATTTTTAAGAAAAAGTTTTTCTTTGCCGAAAACAATGTCGTAAACAAGCCTCTGGGGCTCCATATCACCACATTTTGAAAGATTTTTTTTTTTCAAAAATTGCTGAATTTGTACAAAAAACCGTTTTTGTTTTAAAATTCAAAATCTTCATCTGATTCCATGCGCTGCGACTTTGTACTGTTTCCAATTTTAAAAAGATTTATGAAAGGACGACATTTTACGACGATTGAGAAAAACCGTGGATCTCAACGATACACCAACAAAAATTGTCTATCATAAATTTTTCCAGGATTGGAAAAAATGCTTGATCAAGTGTTTTATATTACAAGGGGGAAAAAAAATAGAAATTGATGAATAAATAACTACAAAAAAAATTATTTTATTTTATTTTTAGAACAGACCTCGTATAATACTGTTTGGAATAAATCTAAAATTTTTTAAATTCCTTAAAAATTTTTTTCTTAAGACTATTAATATTAATTTTCTCATCTATCAAATATTTGACGAAATAAGCGTAACCAATAATTTTTGGTTAAAAATATAAGCCAATTTGTTAAAAAAAATGCAATACTTAAACACAATTGTCTTTTATCGTTTCATTTGTGCAGCATACACACGAATTATTAAAGAAATTTTTATAAAAATATAGTGGTTACAGTTATTTCATTAAAAATATTTGATATATAAGAATGTAGCTTAAGAAAGTTTCACAAGCTTTTTTTGAATTTATCAATTTCTTTAAAACTAGCATATGAAAAACTAATTGATATTTCAAACCCAGTCGGCTCTCGATAATTTGAAACTCAAGGTTTCAGGGGAAATTTTCAAATAATCGAGAGTTATCTATTAATAAAAAGTGAAAATATTAAGACGGCGAAAAAATTAACAAGATTTTGTTTAAATATCATAGAAGTGATGAAATATTTTGGTATCAGAAATTCATTGTCGTCAAGCACAAAGGAGAGAAATGATGTATGAAAGATATTTAGTTGTGAAGTTAAATGCTGCACTTGTGCTAAAAGCAAGTGGAGACTGAAAAGAGAAGGATATAATTTTTTTATTTTTTTTTATATATATTTTTTATGCTGTGTAGAGCTGTAGTATTTCAAATTATAATATTTTGCCATTTAATATGCAATAAAAATTATTTCAAATTGTTGACTGAGACCAAATTGCATAGCATTTTTTTTTTTAAATTTATTGCATGTTTTTCCAAAGAACTGGTAAACCGTGGCAAAGTATCCAGATATTCATTCCAATTATGGCTATTGAAATTAATGAGTTGCTTATAATCAAGAGTTGACTGCAATTATTATTTTCACTTCCGAAATGAAACACTAAACAAACATCAGCCAGTATTAAGAGAATTCAATGAGAAGGAAATACATGTGTGACAATTTAAGATTCAAAAATAAAATTCCATTGCAAATCAATACAAATTGAGAGCGCAAGTCAAAATGTTAAAATAAAATCAAATGGTATACTCAGACCCAACGGCTATTAAGAAACGAACATATACACACACACAGGACTATCAACACACTTAATAACTTTAATAATACTCATACTACGTGGTGCACATGTGCTCGTGTGTACACACAATTGAGGTAATACACACGTAAAAATATTGGCAAAAAAATTAAATAAAATAAAAAATGTCGAATAAAAAGAAAAATAATGGGATATTGTTGGGCACAAAATATAAAGTAAATGAAAAAAAAAGAATGTTCTTTAAATAAATGTTTGATTTTTTTAGGTTTAGTAAATATGGTTGGTTGGTTGGTTGGTTGGCTGGCTGGCTGCTCGCTGGCTTGGTTTGACTTTTTCTCAGCTGTACTGAAGGGTAACCAAACAATTTGTAAATACACAAACACAAACACCAACACCAACACCAATACATTCTCGCTAATATTTGGACTAATGCCATTTACAGTGGCAACAGCAGCAACAATAAAAATTTAACACAAACAACGTAAAGGTAGCAGAAGTAGTCCAACAAGGACGTGTTTTTGCATGCAGACACAAATTCATGACGTCAATAATTTGTGTAGGAAAGGGCAGAGAGAGAAATACTTATAAAATAAACACGAGATGTGCACGTTAGCAAATGGCTTTTATTAAGTTTGCTAAACTTAATTTGTTTTTATAATTGTATTTATACTCGTACTTTTCTCTAATGAGTTGCACTTTACAGAAAGAAACTTCAAACACAAACTTTTTTCTTGACCGATTACTCCAAGATTGAGTTCAATTGTTGATGATTTTTTTTCTAAAATAAATTTTATAAACATAATATGTGATTTTTTCAAGAAGTTAACAGAAGATAAAAATAAAAATTATTTTATTCTGATATTTTTAAGCTTAAGGTCTCTTTATTTTAATTTAAATTTTAATTTCAATATTTCGTCACTCCTTTGTGTGACTTCTTCAGGAAATTTCCTGAAGAAGTCACACAAAGGAGTGACGAAATATTGAAATTAAAATTTAAATTAAAATAAAGAGACCTTAAGCTTAAAAATATCAGAATAAAATAATAATTAAAAAGAGGTCAAGAAACCAGAAGAATTTAATAAAATAAAAAGTTCAAAATTTTGTAAATTTGGGAAAATTGAAGCAGCACGAATAAAATTGACAATTGATTGTTTCAAATTGAGTACAATTACAAAAGCAGCACTGCTAAAAAGTGTGTTTAGTGAGCAAAACACAATTCACTGAACAAAGTTAGCCAAGACTTAGCACCCAAATTGTGGAAAAAGTGAAAACAACCATAAACAAAATATGTCGAGACAGGTTGAAGTCAAATTATTGCCATTAAATTTGTTATTAATTAGAAAAAAAAAGAACAAAAAGGTCCCAAATTTGAACTTGAGGTTCTGATGAATATAAAAAATTTGTATTTTTAGTTGTCAGTAAGTCAATTGAGTTGCCTAAATTTTGTATATGTGAACAGGCTGATAATTATGGCAATTAAGTGAATATTGACTCAATTAAAAATAAAATAAAACACCGTATTAGATTTCTGTACAAAAATTTTCAAATTAGCACTTTATTGAAATATTTTTTATGAATTAGGTCTGTTTTACTTAGGCCCATTTTCATGTAATTAAAAAGTTGCCAGATTTTTATGCCCTCCACAAAAGAAATGGAGGGTATATTCACTTAATCATTCCGTTTGTAACGCAGTAAAATATCCATCTGAGACCCTATAAAGTATATATATTCTTGATCAGTGATGAAATTTAAGACGATGTGAGCATGTCCGTACGTCCGTCCGTCTATCTGTGGAAATCACGTCTCAGTCCTAACAAAAAGAGCCAGACTCTTGAAATTTTCTATAAGTATATCTTAAAGGATAGCACAGTTCGTAAATGGGCTGAATCGGCCGAGGGGAAAATAAGTTCCCCTAAGAAGAACTAAACCAACCTCTAAAAAACCACATAAGTTTTTTTTTTTGTAATTTTGTTAAGCAAATGATATATTTTTAGGTCAAAGAAGGTCCGACGCGTTAAATTTAGAGCCATAAAATAAAATAAAAATTAATTTTCGGACCCCGCCTCCTTTAGTGGGCGTTATTATATAGGGTGCCTCTGTGGCTGATGGATAGCAATGCTACCTGTCAGTCCAATGGTCGTGGGTTCGATTCCCGCCGGAGACTCTGGGTGTTTTCCGCAGACAAGCAAATAGCTTTGCGGGCTGTGTTTGTTTAAAAAAAAAAAAAAAATATGCAAAATTAGTGTAAAAATTTAACTAATGGATTTACTTAAGCCTACATTCCGTAAATATAACATTTTTAAACTTTAATGACGAAGCTGAGACGTAACCTGGTACTCCTCTGCCCTACCCTCTCCTCTCCTTTGCCTCCTAAATGACCCTTTAAAAAAAAATAAACATTAAAAATAAATTTATGTGTGTGGAGATAAAGATGTCGAGTTAAATATGTTTTGACGTAAGCAGTTACGAAGTGAAGTTATATATGATATGACGTAATGAAATGGCAATCAGTGAAATTATTTTTTTAAATAAAAACCCATATTTATATACAAAATGATTATGGGAGTGCCTTCTATCCCATACATAATTTTGTATATACTGGCAATGCATGCCAACTGCTTATTTGGCCACTGGAGGCAAAATCCCTGCAAGATCACACACACTCTCATGGCCTGTAAATTGACTTTTCATGGCCTGTAAATATTTTCACAAAATACTTAAAAAATTTACTAAATATTGATTTTCATAAAAAAAACTTCACTGTTTGCCATTTCGTTACGTCATAACATATTTAACTTCATATTTAACTTACGTTGTTTCGTAACTCCTTACGTTAAACCTGTTTAACTCGGCATAACATATTTAACTTCGCAGCTAAATACGTTGTTTCGTAACTGCTTACGTCAAAGCATGTTTAACTCGGCATAACATATTTAACTTCGCAGCTAAATACGTTGTTTCGTAACTGCTTACGTCAAAACATGTTTAACTCGGCATAACATATTTAACTTCGCAGCTAAATACGTTGTTTCGTAACTGCTTACGTCAAAACATGTTTAACTCGGCATAACATATTTAACTTCGCAGCTAAATACGTTGTTTCGTAACTGCTTACGTCAAAACATGTTTAACTCGGCATATTTACCTCCACTCACATAATAAATTTTACATTTAATTATCCCAAATATTTATTTTTAGGGTCTTATGGCAAAGGTGAAATGTCTCCCCCACAGCCCTTGCCAGAGAGACCGCAAAAAATTCAGATTTAATGCTCTCCAATAAGAATTAGATCACATAAAGTATACATATTCTTGATCAGTGATGAAGTCTGAGACGGTCTAGCAATGCCCATACGTTCGTCTGTGGAAAACATGATATAGTCTAATTTTGGACCCCGCCCCCTGCAGTGGGCGTTGGCGTACGATATTATATAAAGGAACTTTGTTCCACCTAGTTAAAAATTTTAAATTTATTTACTAAATATTTGGAGGGTATTTAAGATTCGACCCGGTCGCATATAACGTTTTTACTTGTTTTATTTAGATGCCTTCGAAGTGACACTTTTTGAAAATATTTGCCATAGTAATCTTGTTGCCCAGTGTATTCGGTAAATGCTTTGCTGTAAAATATTGCTGTTAATGCTTTGAGTGGGAGTTGGGTTTTTGTAGTTACTTTTGTTTTTTTTTCGCCTGCTCTTTTAGCGCAAACTTTCTTCGGTATCGAGAGTGAACTTTGATTTCATAATATTTTGTATTCCATTTGTGTAGGTTATTTACCTTTTCAAGACATTTTTTTTTCAGTATTACACGTATGATTTGTGTTGTTGTATTTTTCCCTAAACATATTTTCAAGGTACGTGTGCATGTTTTTATAATTCCCTTTAAAGCAATTGAACTCAATTTTACCATTTTTTTTTCTTCTTCATACAATTTTGAAACGTATCAGAAGTTTATTATAAATGGATGTACTTGCAGCTTTTGTAATTTTTGTTTTTATTTTATTTTTTTTTGTTATTAAGTGCTCAGCATGTTTTATAATTTTTTGCGCTGTTTGTGTACTTTTATTGAGTTTTGAAAAAAAATATATATAAAATTTTCGTTAACAGAAATTGAGTTCTAGTCTACTTAAGCTTTTAAATCAGGTTAACAGTTTTTTTTCGTTTGTTATTATAATAAAAAGAAATAAATAATAAGTTTAGAAGGAGGCATATTTATGCGCCATTGGCGGCATTAGAAAAATTTTCTATTACTTGTGGCACTTTTAAATTCCAGTCATCAATCATATGAAATTTATCGATCATTATATGACATTTAAGACAGGGGAGGTTAGAAGTACATATTAGGTATCATGTATAGGGTGTTTTATTAAGTGCTTCCTAACTTTAAATTTAAATAAAATAAAGCGTATGTCATGAAATTGTTTTTTTACTCATTTGAGATCATACTGATGCCATTATGGGTTTAACGCCTTTGATATTGGGTGTTTTTTATTGAGGTATAGAACTTTAAGTTGGCATCACTTTTTTAACTGGCGGCCATTTTGTCAGCTGTCAAGTGATTAATATTTAGTTTGGTTTGCCATTTCATCATGAACAGGTTGACAAAAGAACAACGCTTGCAACTCGTGCAAATTTATTTCGAAAGTAATGGTTCAGTTCGCGAAGTTTACCGCAAGCTCCGTCCATTTTATGGTCGACATAATCGTCCATCAGAGCAATTAATTCGGTTAACCATGGATCGTTTTCGCACATGAGACCCTTGAGACGCCATTACATCCACAAAAACTGACTGTTTGGTGTGCTCTATGGGCTGGTGGAGTCATTGGGCCATACTTCTTCCGAAATAATTCTGGAGAGTCAGTTACCGTTAATGGAGACCGGTATAGAGCCATGATAACCGACTATTTTGTTCCCGAATTGGATGGCATGAATGTGGATGAGTTGTGGTTCCAACAAGACGGCGCTACATGCCACACAGCGCACGTCACAATCGATTTATTGAAGGAAACATTCGATGAGCGCATAATTTCGCGGAATGGACCTGTCAATTGGCCACCAAGATCGTGTGATTTGACACCATTGGATTATTTTCTTTGGGGATATGTGAAGTCGCTCGTCTACGCCAACAAACCAGAAACGTTAGGGGACTTGGAAGCCAACATTCGTGGCGCTATTGCCAACATACGGCCCCATATGCTCGAAAAAGTGGTTGAAAATTGGACCTGTAGAATTGGCTTTATTCGAGCCAGCCGCGGCGGCCACATGCCCGAAATCATATTTAAACATTAATGGCATAAAATTATCCTTCCAATAAAGCCAAATTGATGGACATTAAAACGATTTTCTTGTGTTTTATTTCAATTCGAAGTTCTATACCTTTAAAAAAAACACCCTGTATATTCAATTTTCCATGACTCTTGTGCATAAATCGGGCTGCATCGTTAAAGGCATGGATTATGTTGGGATTGAGAACCGCCGTGGCTTGTGACTTCTTCGCATACACTGGCGTCTTAAGAAAACCCCTACAGGAAGAGCTCTAACCTGGTCACAACACAAGATCTCGATGGCCAGTTTACATCACCTCCACAATAGATGATCATGTCCTTAAATCACTTGTGCAAAATATCTAAAGAAGCTTGAAGTGCGTGCGTACGTAGCGCTGTCACTGCTGTCCAGGACATTAGCCAATTTTGGTCAAAATCAGTTAGTAATCATTAACCTATGGCGATCGCCATTGACAGCGCTGGCCTGCCCAAAGCCGCTCTCAAAGAAATATGCATCGATGATGCCTCCAGCCTGAAGTCTACACCAAACAGTGACATTTTCGGAATGCATTGGATGGCCTTGGATATCAAGTGGTTTGATATCATGTCCACATGAGACAATTTTATTTGATCATGTGACTATTCATCTAGAAATGGGCCTCAACGCTGAAGGCAATTTTCCTACGAAAATTAGGCTCAGTTTCCAAGTACTCCAGGGCCTATGCAGCGAATAAAAATTATTGTCCATGAACGTTTATATTCAGTTCCTGGATCATTTGAATTTTGTGCAGGAACAAGACCAAGGCACGAGGCAAAATTTGTTATGGCTTGCAAAAAGCCGAGGATCTTGTGTAGGACTCTAAAACGACTGCTTGGGAATTTTCTCACGGGTAGCGGCGATATTTTTGGCAGATCTAGCATTTCATCGTCATACGGGTGTTTAGGTCGTAATTTATTTTTATTGCGAATAGTCCTCGCGGTAGGACAATTATGGCCAACAAAACTCATATTTTGATAAAATAATTTCATTATTAGCACGTATCGTTGACTACTATAACAGTCCATAGTGATTGCAGAAAACAGACTGAAGAAATGACAGGAAATTCGACAGATGGCTGGTATCAGTTGCCGATGTTCGGTGGTCCTTGTTGGAAGAGCCTTTATTATTACAGATTGTGAATTTAAGATTGTGAAAGGAATTATTTCAAAATTGCTGCGAAACGTAGGGGTCATCCTCTGACTGCTGGTCCCAGATAAAGAAAAAAAATCCAAGCGGTTAAGCATCCCTGCAATTTCCCCTTAATTTTAACTGCTCAAAAACAGGATTATTTTAATTTTCAAACTGCAATAACTTTTGAAGGAAACGGTGATTGATGCAAATTAGGCTCTATTAAAGAATCGAGAGTACTAAATTTCGTAGTTTTTAAAAAAAATCACTTTTTTCGGAATTTTTTTCGTTCGCATAAAACGCTTTTGATCCGCTTAGTGGCGAGGGACATGGTTTTTCAATATCAAGAGCTGATTAGTTTATGGAATCGATCGATAATCCGTGATTCCAAAAAGAAAGAAGTAAAAACGTTATATTCAACCTGGTCGAATCTTAAATACCCTCCAAATATTGAGTAAGTAAATTTAAAATTACAGAGTTCCTTTTTATAATATCATACGTCAGCGCCCACTGCAGGGGGCGAGGTCCAAAAATAGACTATATCATGTTTTCCACAGACGAACGTATGGGCATTGCTAGACCGTCTCAGACTTCATCACTGATCAAGAATATGTATACTTTATGTGATCTAGTTCTTTTTGGAGAGCATTAAATCTGAAATTTTTGCGGTCTCTCTGACAAGGGCCGTGGGGGAGACATTTCACCTTTGCCATAAGACTCTAAAAATAAATATTTGGGATAATTAAATGTAAAATTTATTATGTGAGTGAAGATACATATGCCGAGTTAAACATGTTCTGACGTAAGCAGTTACGAAACAACGTATTTAGCTGTGAAGTTAAATATATTATGACGTAACGCAATGGCAAACAGTGAAGTTTTTTTTTTCTATGAAAATCCATATTTAATAAATTTTTTGAGCATTTTGTGAAAATATTTACAGGTCATGAAAGGTCAATTTACAGGCCATGAGAGTGTGTGTGATCTTGGAGGGATTTTGGCCCAAGAGGCCAAATAAGGAGTTGGCATGCATTGCCTGTATATACAATATGATGTATGTAATAGAAGACACTACCAGAATCATTTTGTGTATTAATATGAACTTTCATACAAAAATAATTTCACTGATTGCCATTTCGTTACGTCATAACATATTTAACCTCACTACGTAACTGCTTACGACAAAACATATTTAACTCCGCATATTTATCTTCAGACCAGGGGCCAAATTACTGCACTCGATATCGATCGAAATTTCAATACAATTTAAATGGAAATTTCGATCGATATCGAGTGCAGTAATTTGCCCCCTGGTTACGTCTCAGCTTCGTCATAAAAGCTTAAAAATATTATTTTTAAGAAGTGATACACTTTGTTAAATTTTTACACTATTTTTGCGTATAATAACGGCCACTTAAGGGGGCGGGGTCCTAAAATTATTTTTCTTAGATATCTTATATTTCATTACATTTCACTGCATTACAAACAGAATGAGGGTATAAAAACTCTTAAGAAAAATTGTGTGTTTTTACTGAATCGCTTCCAATTCATATGCGATCTAACTTGGAACTCTTTTAAACGTGATCAGTTTGGTTCGATTCGGTGCAGCCATTAAAAAGTTATGAGTGTGTCACATGCTTACACACACACACACACACACACACATATACAGACATAGTGACAGACTCTCAGGAGTAGTTAGGCAAAGTTTCCTAGCAACTCAAAACGTCGAGATCTGCTGAAAATTCTTTGATTTTTCAAAAACCAATAATTTTCCAATTTCTTTTTCTTAATTTTGAATTTTCTCAGCGGGAAGTTAAAACAAAAAAATTCCACTTGAACATGACCAGCTTTACATCACATAGGAAAACTTATTTATTTAATTCATCATTATTATTGTTGCAAATTAATTTACATTCTTCAACAATGGAATTGAACAGCAGTGCTTACAATGAAAAGTTTGCTTTTTTTATTTTATAAAAACTATTTATTTAACAAAATTAGTAAATAAAAAAAAAATAATATTAAAAAAATAGACAGACAATTGTTTTAGCAGCACTCTGTGTTGTGCATTCAAAATAGATATCGATTTTTATCTCAAATACGTGTAAACAACTGCTTTCATATAAAAATTTATTAGAACGTGGAAAAATATTAGTTTATCAAAAACTTGCCAACATGAAGGACGGCTTAAAATATTTCTTAGTGTGTTTAATATTTTCAATACCGAGCAGGGCTCACAAAGAGCCACATTTTGTGGACAATCGTTCCACCATAGTGCATTTATTTGAATGGACCTGGCCCGATATAGCCCGGGAATGTGAAAACTTTTTGGGTCCCCACGGTTATGGGGGAGTTCAGGTGATATAATATTATGAAATAGAAATGAAATTAATAAAATAAATTTTGTTTATTATTAAGATAATAAGAATTTTAATTTTATTCAGACTCCAGTTCAAATCTGCAATTTTTTTGTCAGAATTTTTATTAAATTCAAATTAATTTATTAAGAGTGGAATATTTAAAACTGAATATAACAAGTTCATATAATCCATTTTATTGAAAACACCGCATAAATAGTTGATACTCCTAATGACTAGTACCACTGTGAAAAGTGGAAAAAGTTGTGCAAAGAGACATTGATGAGAGTTGGTAGCGACTTCAAAACCAGTACGGATCAGTTCTGCTAGTTTAATGATTTTTAAAATATTCAAGGTATTCCACTGATAACAAAATTTGAATATAAAATTCTAAAAAAAAGTAAAAAGGTTATATGCGACCGATTCGAATCTTAAATACCCTCCAAATATTTAGTAAGTGAATTTAAAATGTTTAACAGGGTGGGACAGAGTTCCTTTATATAATATCGTATGTCTACGCCCACTAAAGGAGGCGAGGTTCAAAAATACAATATCATGTTTTCCACAGACGAACGTATGGGCATCGCTAGACCGTCTTAGACTTCACTACTGATCAAGAATATATTTACTTTATGGGGTCCAATTCTCTTTGGAGGGTATTAAAACTGTATTTTGGCGGGGTCGCTCTGACAAGGGCTGGCAAGGGAGAGACATTTCACCTTTGTCATAAAACTCTAAAAATAAATGCTTGGGATTATTATATACAAAATTTTTTTTTTTGAGGGTCATTTAGGGAGCAAAGGGAGAGGAGGGGGTAGGGCAGAAACAAGCAGGCATACAACTCTTAAAAGGAATGCTTGGGATGATTATATACAAAATTAAAAAAATATATTTTTTTTTTGATAGGGTCATTTAGGGGCTGAAGGGGCAGGAGGTAGTAGGGCAGAGTAGTACCAAGTTACGTGTCAGCTTCGTCATTAAACCTTAAAATAGTTATTTTTAAGGAATGTAGGCTTAAGTAAAACAATTTGTTAAATTTTTACACTATTTTTGCATATAATAACGCCCGCTAAAGGAGGCGTGGTCCAAAAATGATTTTTCTTTTATTTTATGGCTCCAAGTTTAACGCCTTGGACCGTATTTGACATAAAAATATATCATTTGCTTAACAAAATATCTAAAAAAAACTTTAAAGATTATGTGGTTTTTTCTGGATTGGTTTAGTTCTTCTTAGGGGAACTTTTTTCCCCCTCGCCCGATTTAGCATATCTCCGAACTTAACCCGTGCTATCCTTCAAGATATATCTGTACCGAATTTCAAGAGTCTAGCTCTTTTCGTTTGGACTGAATCGTGATTTGCACAGACGGACGGACGGACGGACGGATATGCTCAGATCGTCTTAGATTTCATCACTGATAAAGAATATATATACTTTATGCAGTCTCAGATGGATATTTCGCGGCGTTACAAACGCAATGACAAAGTGAATATGCCGTCCATATTCTTTTTTGGAGGGTATAAAAATAATTGCCAGATTGTAGATTTGAACTTGAGTCTGAATTATAAAAATCATATCTTATCTTAATAAATAGTTTTAGTAAAATAATTTTTATTTTCAAAAATGTTATAATATTGAGGTTTTTTAAATAAAACATTAACGTTGTAATTCTTATCCTAAAGAAAATATCGAAATCTTGATAACAAATTGAAATAAATATTAAAGCAAAAATTTACAAAAAATTTTTCCGATTTAGAAGGTAAATTTTCATAAAAACATTTTATAAGCCTCTTTATAATCGAACATGTTATTATGATATGTTCAGATAGTGTTCAGATACACACTTTTAATTGACTCAATATTCACTTTATTAACATAATTATTTTCTTGTGCACATAGACAAAATTTAATTAATTCAATTAACGTATGGCAACTAAGAAGTAAAAATTTTTCATATTCATGAGGACCTCAAGTTCAGATCTGGGATATTTTCTCTTTGTTTTTTCTTTTAATTTTCTAATTAATAATAAATTTAAATATGGCTCGACATATTTTGTTTATGGTTCTTGTACTTTTTCCACATTTTAGGTGCTAAGTCTCGACTAAGTTTGTTCAGTGAGTTGTATTTTTTGCTTACTAAACACACTTTCTAGCAAAGATGCAATTGTAAATTTACTCAATGTTATAACAATTAAGTGCTAATTGAGCAATCACTTAATTAACATTTTATACGATTAATTGAGCTCAATAATGAGATTAATTGCGATAAGCTCAATTAAGGTGTATGTCTGAATATCGTATAAAACATTTTTATTTTAAATTGTTAATTTTATCAACGGGCTTAAGTTCGAATCTGCAAGACTGCAAACCGAACTTAAGCCCATTGATAAAATTAACAATTTACATAACAAAGTTCGACTAATAAAAATTCATACATAATTTAAAAAATTCATACATAATTTTTATTTTATTTAAAAAACAAATTCAAACTCACTATTATAAAAATTTTTTAAAAAACTATAGTTGGAAAAATTAGTAAAGATTTTCTTAATTTATTTTTTTATTTACTAAAAGATCTCACCTGCCAATGAGGTCAGCGATATTGAAGGTGGTCCGTGGTGGGCTCGCTATCAACCGGTTTCGTATAAATTAATTTCTCGTTCGGGTAATGAAGAGGCTCTGGCCGATATGATAGCACGCTGTAATGCGGTGGGCGTCAGAATTTATGTTGACATTGTGGTAAATCACATGACCGGCTATAAAGAGGGTGAAACTGTGGGCACGGCTGGTTCGCTGGCCAACTACATGGCAAGTAATTACCCCGATGTGCCTTATGGCCCGGATGATTTCCATCCTGCATGTGATATAGAAAATTATCAAGATGCTGTTCAAGTTCGAAATTGTCAATTGGTGACATTGATTGATTTAAATCAAACGAGGCCGCATGTACGCGAAATGATAGTGAATTTTATGAATGAATTAATTGATTTGGGTGTGGCTGGTTTTCGTGTGGACGCCGCTAAGCACATGTGGCCGGAGGATTTGGCAGCCATTTACAATGGATTGCATGATTTATCGGAAAAGTTTGGCTTTCCTGCCAATGCAAGGCCGTATATTTATCAGGAAGTTATCGATTTAGGTGGCGAGGCTGTAAAGAAGTAAGTGACTTGAGTTAAAAAAATTTTCCAAGATTTATATGGCGTAAAAAAGAATTGGTGGGTAACGCAACGAAATATCCCTCTAAGACTCCTTCAACTATATATATTCTTGATCAGTGTTGAAATCACTGATCCAAAAAGTTTGTAACCCATAAAGTATATATATTCTTGATCAGTGATGAAATCTAAGACGATCTCAGGCATGTCCGTCCGTCCGTCCATCCGTCCGTCTGTGGAAATCACGAATCAAACGAAAAGAGCCAGACTCTTGAAATTCGGTATAAGTATGTCTTGAAAGATAGCACAGGTCAAGTTCGTAAATGGGATGAATCGGGCAAGAGGGAAAAAAGTTCCCCTAAGAAGAACTAAACCAACCCAGAAAAAACAACATAATTTTTAAAGTTTTTTGGTTATTTTGTTAAGCAAATGATATATTTTTATGTCAAATACGGTCCAACGCCTTAAACTTGGAGCCATAAAATAAAATAAAAATATTTTCTAACCCCGCCCACTTTAGTGGGCGTTATTATAGGCAAAAATAACATAAAAATTTAACAAATTGGTTTACTTTAGCCTACATTCCGTAAAAATAACATTTTTAAGCTTTAATGACGATGCTGAGACGAAACCTGGTACTACTCTGCCCTACCCCCTCCTTCCCCTTCGCCACCTAAATGACCCTACCAAAAAAAAAATTTTTTTTAAATTTTGTATATAATCATCCCAAGCATTTATCTTTAGAGTTTTATGACTGCCGATTTCTGCCCTACCCTCTCCTCTTCCTTTGCCCTCTAAATGACCCTATCAAAAAAAAGAAATATTAGTTTTGTATATAATTATCCCAAGCATTTATTTTTAAAATTTTATGACAAAGGTGAAATATTTCCCCCACAGCCCTTGCCAGAGCGACCCCGCCAAAATGCAGTTTTTATACCCTCCAAAGAGAATTGGACCCTATAAAGTAAATATATTTTTGATCAGTGATGAAGTCTAAGACGGTCTAGCAATGCCCATACGTTCGTCTGTGGAAAACATGATGTTGTATATTTTTTGAACCCCGCCCCCTTCAGTAGGCGTTGACGTACGATACTATATAAAGGAACTCTGTCCCACCAAGTTAAACATTTTAAATTCACTTACTTAACGTTTTTACTTGTTTTTTTGTAATTTTGAAATTCAGAAAAATTAATTTTTGGACCCCGCCCTGTTTAGTGGGCGAATAAATAACATATGACATAAGAAAATTGTGCAAATATTTAACAAATTGTATTTTGTAAAACCTTAAAAATTAAATTATTAAACTTTGATGACGAACCTGAGATGTTGTCTGATCTTCCCTTCCCCTGCCCTCCACCCATCTTTGCCGCCTAAATGACTCCATAAAAAAAAAATTGTTAATTTTTTCAACGGGCTTAAGTTCGAATCTGCAAGACTGCAAATCATTTTTTTTATTATTTTATTAATAAATGAATTTGTTCAAATTCTATTTATTATTTTTTATATTAAGATTGGAATATTAAGAATATTTTCAATAATAATCAAACCAGCAGGACCACTTGCAAAAGTAGAAAAATTGAACAGAAGAACGCTGATGAGATGGCGTAGCGCCCTCGAAATCAGTACTGATCCGTTCTGCTGGTTTGATGATTATAAGAAATATTCTTAATATTCCAATCTTAATATAAATAATAAATAGAATTTGAACAAATTCATTTATTAATAAAATAATAATATAAAATCAATGAGTGTTCGAACTCACGGGCGATGTGTTAACACCTTTTTGTTTATTTATTTTATATTAAACCCACAAAAATTAAAGAGAATGCAAAGCAACAGACAAATGTACATACACACATTGTTATGTTTGTACATAAGCTACATACGTTGCTGTCTTGCTATCTCATTTTTATATATGTACGTATAACCACGTCACTATTCTCTTTGCTATGCATAAGACAAAACCGAAGATCAACATAAAACACTTTTTTAATATTATTCCAAATTAATACTCCGAATTAAAACACTTAAATCTCCGCTCGCCGATATCGGATCGCCTTAATTTTTGGCCTAAACTCTTCGTTGAAACCCGCACTAGCGTTTTAATCAAAAAATTAATAAAATCGACTATGAATTTCCGGACAAAATCGCGTGGGAAAATTATATAAAAATCGCCCAGTAGTCACTTTCAATACCGACTGCCAAGCAACAACAACAAACAAACAAACTCTTACACTTACACTTGCGTATGTATTGAAACTGATAGTTTACTGCCCTAGAGGCGCGCGTATAGATGTTAACACATCAAAAAAAATTATTTGCAGTCTTGCGGATTCGAACTTAAGTAAACGGGCTTAAGTTAAAAATTAACAATTTACATAAGAAAGTTCGACTAATAAAAATTCATACATAATTTAAAAAAAAAATTCTTTTTCTACACTTAATTATTCCAAAAATATATTTTTTTTAATTTTTACCACAAAACAGAAATATTTCCCCCCACTGCACCTTCCCAGAATGACCCTGTCAAGATTGAGTTTTAAAACTGGGCACAGAAATGTCTTAAAGGAACTCTGACCTGAACAGGTTAAACATTTTCAATTTACTTTCTAAGTATTTGGACGGTATTTAAGATTCGGCCCGGTCGAATATAACCTTCCTACCTCTTTATAATCACATTTTTATTTCGACCTTTTTATTTTGCATTAACTTGTAAAATTTTAAAGCCTTATTTTTATCAAAAACTGACTGGATGGCTTAATAATTTAAATAAATATATATCTTTTTTGACAAAGGCCTTATTTTGGTTGTCAAATCGATATGAGACTTCGTCCTAGACTAAAGAAAATTTTTTAGTTTTTTTCTGTAATGTATTACAAACTAACGAGTCGATTCGACAACCGTAATAAGGCTGATTGTTTTATTATAAAAAATTAATTTCTTTTAAAAATTTCTTAGAACCGAATACAACCATTTGGGCGCTGTTACCGAATTCAAATTCTCCAGTGAAATTGGCCGTTTATTCCGCAATAAAAACGCCTTAAAGTGGTTGCATAATTGGGGCAGCGAATGGGGCATGTTGCCCTCCGACGATGTCATAGTTTTCGTCGATAATCATGACAACCAAAGAGGTCACGGTGCTGGTGGTGATGATATTTTAACCTTTAAACAACCCGAATTATATAAATTGGCTGTGGCTTTTATGCTGGCTCATCCGTATGGCAAAGTGACCAGAGTTATGAGTTCTTTTGATTTTACTAATACCGATCAGGGACCGCCGGCATCAGACGATGGTCATATTCGGGAGCCCGTGTTTTTGGAAAACAATTTATGTGATACCGCCAACGTGGGCTGGGTGTGTGAACATCGCTGGCCGGCCATACATCAAATGGTGCAATTCCGTAATACAGTGGGACAAACAGGCCTAGAGAATTGGTGGGCAAATGGTGAAAATCAAATTGCTTTTTCGCGCGGAAATTTAGGATTTGTGGCCTTTAATATGGAAATGAATGAAGAGTTGAAGGCGTCATTGCAAACCGGCCTTACGGCTGGAGTTTATTGTGACGTTTTGTCAGGTGTAAAGCAAGATAACGATTGCAGTGGCTTAAAAGTGCAAGTAGATGGAAACGGTGTAGCGGAAATTGAATTGCCTAGGGGACCCCAAGCTTTAGCTATTTTTAGTGACTCAAGATTGTAAAGAATTTTAAAGTTTTTCTTTCTTTCTTCTTAATTCTCTGTGCTGTTTAATCAATAAAAAATCTTTAATAAAATTGTGTTAATCGATTTGAATGATTTATGTGTTTTTGTTTTTGTTGTTGTTGTTTTTGAACAGAGAATAATTCTTATCAATTGTTTATAATTAATTTTGAAATTTTTTTTTATTAATTAGTCGTTTTTAAGTGCTTTAAGACTTGAGTGTTTTTTATAATTTTCAAGCGGAATGTTTTATAATGAAAAATTATTTTTAATATTTTTATATTTTACTTATTATTGTTTGGCAAAGGCCCAAAAAGAGCCACATTTTATAGCCAATCGTTCCGCTATAGTGCATCTGTTCGAATGGACTTGGCGCGATATAGCCAAGGAGTGTGAAGAGTTTTTAGGCCCCGGGGGATATGGTGGCGTACAGGTGAGCCGCTTAAAAGCAAAATAAATTTAATTTAAACTGTTTAATAGATTTCCCCACCAAATGAGGTGCGTGTCATTGACAGTCGGCCCTGGTGGGCCCGCTATCAGCCTGTCTCCTACACCCTCATCTCTAGATCAGGCAATCAAGCCGATTTAGCCGAGATGATAGAACGCTGCCATAAGGCTGGAGTGCTAATTTATATAGATATTGTGGTAAATCATATGACTGCTTATGCTGAGGGTGAGTCCATAGGCACCGCTGGCTCACGTTGTAATTACAATAAACGCACTTATCCGGCGGTGCCATATGGGCCGGCAGATTTTCATTTAGCCTGCAATATAGATAATTATCAAGATCCCGTGAATGTTAGAAATTGTCAACTGAATACGTTGCTGGACTTAAATCAAACGGTGCCTCATGTACGCAACATGATTGTCGGCTATATGAATAAATTAATAGATATGGGCGTGGCAGGATTTCGTATAGACGCTGCTAAGCATATGTGGCCAGCAGACTTGCAGATTATTTATGGCCGGCTTAAGCCTTTAAATGAAAAGTTCGGTTTTCCCAAAAATAGTTGGCCGTATATTTATCAGGAGGTCATAGATTTGGGCGGGGAAAGCATCAAAAAGTGTGTAACTATAAAAAAAAAATAAATTTAAATAAATTCGTTATTACGTTAAGAATTTTTTATTCTACCCTTAATAAAATAACTGGAATTTAAAAAAATAATTAAAATATATAATTGACAAATTGCAGATTTGAACTGGAGTCTGAATAAAAAAAAATTCTTAACTTAATATTTAAATAAATTTTTAAATGTTTAAAAAGTTTTTATATATAAAAAATTAATTTTAAACTCCTCAGAATCGATGATTCCCGCTGGGGGCTGTAACAACATTTAAATATTCTGCCGAGATTGGCCGAATGTTTTGTGGTTTTTTTACCACCACTGAACCGAATATTCCCAGCTGGGGTGTATAACTGAATTGGGGAATAATCGGTTTTGAATCGGGGAGTATTTGGTTCTGTGGAGTTAAAAAAAATTTAATTTAAAAATCTATTTAAACATTTAAAAATTTATTTAAATATTAAGACAATAATTTTTTTCTACACTTAATAAAATAATTTGAATTTAAATAATTGGCAGATTTGAACTTGAGTCTGAATAAAAAATTCGTATCTAAATATTTAAATAAATGTTTGCATTAAAAAATTTTTTTAACTTCTCAGAAACGATTATTCCCCGATTCAGAACCGATTATTCCCCGATTCAGTTACACACCCTGGCGGGGAAAATTCCGTTCTGTGGAGTTAAAAACAATTTAAATTAAAAATTTATTTAAACACTTAAAAATTTATTAAATATTAATATAAGAATTTTTATTTTACTCTTTATAAAATAACTTAAATTTAAATAATTGGCAGATTGCAGATTTGAACTTGAGTCTGAATAATAAAATTCTTATATTAATATTTAAATAAATTTTTGCATTTAACATTTTTTTAACTCCTCAGAAACGATTATTCCCCGATTCAGAACCGATTATTCCCCGATTCAGTTACACACCCTGGCGGGGAAAATTCGATTCGGTGGAGTTAAAAACAATTTAAATTAAAAATCTATTTAAACACTTAAAAATTTATTAAATATTAATATAAGAATTTTTATTCTACTCTTTATAAAATAGCTTGAATTTAAATAATTGGCAGAGTGCAGATTTGAACTTGAGTCTGAATAAAAAAAATTCGCATCTTAATATTTAAATAAATTTTTGCATTTAACATTTTTTTAACTCCTCAGAAACGATTATTCCCCGATTCAGAACCGATTATTCCCCGATTCAGTTACACACCCTGGCGGGGAAAATTCGATTCGGTGGAGTTAAAAACAATTTAAATTAAAAATCTATTTAAACACTTAAAAATTTATTAAATATTAATATAAGAATTTTTATTCTACTCTTTATAAAATAGCTTGAATTTAAATAATTGGCAGATTGCAGATTTGAACTTGAGTCTGAATAAAAAAAATTCGCATCTTAATATTTAAATAAATTTTTGCACTTAACATTTTTTTAACTCCTCAGAAACGATTATTCCCCGATTCAGAACCGATTATTCCCCGATTTAGTTACACACCCTGGCGTGGAAAATTCGGTTCTGTGGAGTTAAAAAAAATTTAATTTAAATATTCATTTAAACATTTAAAAATTTATTTAAATATTAAGACAAGAATTTTTTTTCTACACTTAATAAAATAACTTGATATTAAATAATTGACAGATTGCAGATTTGAACTTGAGTCTGAACAAAAAAAATTCGCATCTTAATATTTAAATAAATTTTTGCATTTAAAATTTGTTTAACTATTCAGAAACGATTATGCCCCGATTCAGAACCGATTATTCCCCAATTCAGTTACACACCCTGGCGGGGAAAATTCGGTTCGGTGGAGTTAAAAGAAATTTAATTTAAACATTTATTTAAACACTTAAAAATTTATTAAATATTAATATAAGAATTTTTATTTTACTCTTTATAAAATAACTTAAATTTAAATAATTGGCAGATTGCAGATTTGAACTTGAGTCTGAATAATAAAATTCTTATATTAATATTTAAATAAATTTTTGCATTTAACATTTTTTTAACTCCTCAGAAACGATTATTCCCCGATTCAGAACCGATTATTCCCCGATTCAGTTACACACCCTGGCGGGGAAAATTCGGTTCGGTGGAGTTAAAAACAATTTAAATTAAAAATTTATTTAAACATTAAAAATTCATTAAATATTAATATAAGAATTTTTATTCAACTCTTTATAAAATAACTTGAATTTAAATAATTGGCAGATTGCAGATTTGAACTTGAGTCTGAATAAAAAAATTCTTAAATTAATATTTAAATAAATTTTTGCATTCAAAAAAATTTTTTATCTCCTCAGAAACGATTATTCCCTGATTCAGTTACACACCCTGGCGGGGAAAATTCGGTTCGGTGGAGTTAAAAGAAATTTAATTTAAAAATTTATTTAAACACTTAATAATTTATTAACTATTAATATAAGAATTTTTATTCTACTCTTTATAAAATAACTTGAATTTAAATAATTGGCAGATTGCAGATTTGAACTTGAGTCTGAATAAAAAAATTCTTATATTAATATTTAAATACATTTTTGCATTCAAAAAAATGTTTTTATCTCCTCAGAAACGATTATTCCCCGATTCAGATTCAGAGGTTAATATTCGGTTCTGTGGTGTTTAAAAAAATTAAATTTAAAAAAATTTATTTACATATTAAGATAATAATTTTTATTCTACTCTTAATAAAATAACTTGAATTTATATAATTAGCAGATTTGAACTTGAAAAAAAATTCTTAACGTAATATTTAAATAAATTTTTAAGTGTTTAAAAAATTTTGATATATAAAAATTTTTTTTTAATTCCACAGAACCGATTATTCCCCGCTGGGAGCTGTAACTGAATTTAAATATTCCGCCGAGATAGGCCGAATGTTTCGTGGTAAAAATTCTTTAAAATATTTAAAGAACTGGGGTCCACAGTGGGCCATGCTGCCCTCCCTGGATGCTATGGTCTTTGTAGATAATCATGATAATCAGAGAGCTCATGGAGCCGGTGGTGCTGATATTTTAACCTTTAAAGAACCACAACTTTATAAAATGGCCATAATTTTCATGTTAGCTCATCCTTATGGCGGCGTTGTAAGACTTATGAGTTCGTATAATTTTACAAATACCGATCAAGGACCACCATCAGATGCCAAGGGTCACATTAAACCTCCCACATTTCTGAAAAATAATCTCTGTGACACCTTGAACAGCGGTTGGGTGTGCGAACATCGTTGGCCAGAGATACAACGCATGGTGAAATTCCGGAGTTTTGTAAACGGTCAAGGGCTACAGAACTGGTGGGAAAATGGTGAAAATCAAATTGGCTTTTCTCGAGGCAATTCCGGTTTTGTGATATTCAATATGGAGCTGAATAAAGATTTGCAAGCTTTAGTGCAGACTGGCCTGCCAGGCGGCATTTATTGCGATATTTTGACGGGAGTGAAGCAGAAGAATGCGTGCACTGGCAGCCAAATTGTGGTGGACAATGAAGGCAAAGCTGTAATAAATTTAAGTAGAGGCCCGAAAGCTTTAGTGGTATATGAAAAATTTAAATTGTAAGACAATTAAATAAACTGAATGAGTATACAAATTTGATTGGTTTGGCAACTTTAGTTTAATTGACTATATAAAAAAAAATATATTTTAATAATTTATATTTTATAAGACAAAATGCTAATTTTCAGCCAAGTCACACAGAGTTCAAATCCCTTCTAAAATGAAATTTATTCCGAATTATGGTTCCTAAGAAATCATATAACTAAACTATTTTTGTTAGCAGTAGACTATTGTAATCCGTGTACTGATTCTTAAGAAAGCAAAAAAAAACTTACCTTTTTATACCCTCCAAAAAAAGAATTGGAGGGTATATTCAGTTTGTCATTCCATTTGTAACGCAGCGAAATATTCACATGAGACCCCATAAAGTATATATTTACTTGATCAGTGATGAAATCTAAGACGATCTGAGCACGTCCGTCTGCCCGTCCGTCCTTCCGTCTGTGAAAATCACGATTCAGTCCAAACGAAAAGAGACAGACTCTTGAAATTTGGTATAAATATATCTTGAAGGATAGCACGTAGGGGAAAAAGTTTCCCTAAGAAGAACTGAACCAACCTCAAAAAAACAACATAATTTTAAAAGTTTTTGATAAGCAGGTGATATATTTTTATGTCAAATACGGTCCAACGCGTTAAACTTGGAGTCATAAAATAAAAATAATACATTTTTGGACCCCGCCCCCTTTAGTAGGCGTTATTATATGCAAAATTAGTGTAAACATTTAACAAATTGTTTTACTTAAGCCTACATTCCTTAAAAATAATATTTTTAAGCTTTTATGACGAAGCTGAGAGGTAAACTGGTACTCCTACCCCTCCTCTCCTTTGCCACCTAAATGACCCTTTCAAAAAAAAAAAAAATAAATAAATTAAATATTATTTTATGTGTGTGAAGATAAATATGCCGACTTTAATATTTTTTGACGTAAGCAGTTACGTAGTGAGGTTAAATGTGTTATGACGTAACGAAATGGCTATCAGTGAAATATTTTTTTTTTGTATGAAAATCCATATTTATATACAAAATGATTATGGGAGTGTCTTCTATCCCATACATCATTTTCTATATACTGGCAATGCATGCCAACTCCTTATTTGGCCACTGGGGGCAAAATCCCTCCAAGATCACACACACTCTCATGGCCTGTCAATTGACCTTGCAAGGCCTGTAAATATTTTCACAAAATGCTGAAAAAATTTTTTAAATATGGATTTTCATAGCAAAAAAAACTTCACTGTTTGCCATTGTGTTACGTCATAACATATTTAACTTCACAGCTAAATACGTTGTTTCGTAACTGCTTACGTCATAACATGTTTAGCTCGGCATATTTATCTTCACTCACATAATAAATTTTACATTCGATTATCCCAAATATTTATTTTTAGAGTTTTATGAAGAAGGTGATATATCTCCCCACGCGGCCTTTGCCAGAGAGACCCCAAAAAATACAGTTTTAATACCCTCCAAAGAGAATTGGACCCCATAAAGTATATATATTCTTGATCAGTGATGAAGTCTAAGAGGATCTAGCAATGCCCATACGTTCGTCTGTGGAAAATATGCTATAGTCTATTTTTGGACCACCCCGCCCTCTTTATTGAACAATTTGTATTCTTCAAGCCTATAAGGAGCTGAGATGTTCTCTGATCTCGCAGACGTGAAATGTCTCTCCCACGGCCCTTCCCGGTACAGAGATGTTTCTGCCCCAAGTTAAACATGTTAATTTTATTTACTAAATATTTGGAGGGTATCCAAGATTCGACCAGGTCGAATATAACGTTTTTACGTATTTATTTTTGTAAATTGCTTTAATATATAGTAAAAGAATTTTATTTGTTGATGTTTTTTTTTAAATTACTTTAGTATATAAAAAAAAATTTTTGAATTTTTTTATAAGAAATTTTTCTGAACAAATATTTGAGTATTAAAAATATCGATACATAGTTTAAACAAAAACATCATATTAAATTTATTAAAAAGAAAGCTAATTTCGATTTTTCACTTCATTACAAAGAATTTCATGTATAAATACGTAACGTAAATATTTTGTGGTACACTTTTAGGTACTATATTGTCCAGCAATACTGATGAATCATAAATAGATTAAAAGGTTTTCTTGTGTAAATATGCACAAAATTTATTTTTGTAAATTATTTAAATATATTTATATATATATATATATATATATATATATATTTTTTTTTTTTTTTTTTTTTCGTAACAAAATTTTTCCGAACAAATACTTGAGTATTCAAAATATCGAAAGCATGTACTTAAAGTGAGTTGAAAGACTTATGCTAGGAACACAACTGGGACGAACGACGAATTTCGTTTAGTACGACGAATTCGTTGGTAAAAATTCGCTCTATAAATTCGTCGTATGAAACACAATAACGACGAATAAATTAAAATAATGAACAAAACAATTGTAAATTTTGTTAAAAATCTTTGTAATCCTCTGATGCCAGATTCTTTAGACATTCAATAATTAACCCGATGGTGTACATTTTTTTCCATAACAAATTCCTTTTTGTAATTGTTTTCTGAAAATGTTTTCTGTAAATAAATTATTCTTTTCATTTAACAGCTGATGGGGTGACCATATGAAAAAGTAGGAAATAGGAAGAAAGAATATATTATAAAAAGTGTTCAAAATTAATAAAAAGTCGTCCGATTGATAAATTTTTGTGAATTGGTGAATGCATTTTTAGTATGTACTGAAAATTTTCCATCTAGCGAACTATGTTTTTTCACAAAAAACCAGTTTGAGTATATGAAACCTGGTCACTTTATATTGACTTGTTCGTCGTTCGTTGACGAAACAATTAGAAATAAATGTATTTCAACTTTCGCTGAGTATGACGAACTTCGACCAACGCCACGATTGTGTGCATTTTCATATACAACAATGTGTTTTATTTTTGGCGACGAATATTCGCGACCAAAAATTCGTCGTTCGTCGCTGTTGTGTTCCTAGCATTATTTGATTTAAGAATACATTTTTTGAATTTCGGGTTTTCCACTATCAATCTTTCAGTGTAATCTAAAGGGATTAACAGTTTATTTCTGGGAATATAATAGACAATTAAAATAAAAAGTCTTAGGGGGGTTAAAAGCAAAAATGGCCGGAGGTGATTTGCTGGCCCTCCTAAATGATATATTTATGGATAAAGGCGAAATATAATTAAATTTTTATAAATAAGTCACATTTAAACAAACAACTTAATAATTAGTGATAAACATAGATAACAACTATAGTGTAGCGGCCTTCGAAATCAGCATTATTCAAAACTATTTTCTTGGCTAGATTGATTCTTGGAATATTCATCATGTGTAGTTCTTTGTAAATATTCAATTACTTTTAATCAAATAGCTTTACTTTCAAAAATAGAGTCAGTTTGAAATAAATTCAAAATAAATAATACAATTGTATGGCCCACAACTTTTCACTACGTGTCTTCTTCCTTTAATAGTTCAATAGTTCCATTTGAGAAAAGAACAGGCAGTTGTTTTTAAAATTTGTGTTTTGTTTAGCACAAACATTTTCTTAGTCTTTCTGCTATATGTAAACGATGACCCCCGATAAGCCAATTATTTTAACCTCTATGTTGTGTGTTGAACAAACAAATAAATACCTTAAACTTTTTTAAGGGTAAATTTCCATTGCTGGCGTACACGTCAATTGGAATACGGACACTTGTGAGGCTTCTTTAAACTACACATTTTAGATTCAATCGTTTTGCCAGCAATAGTCTAGCACAGGTCGGCCAAGTGTTAACACTTAAAAGTTGGACTGACTAGAAAGTTTTAGAACAGGAAGTGGACTAAGTTTTCGAAATGGCAGCAGCAGCAGCAGCACCGGCAGCGGCAGCTTCAGCTCCTGCGGCAGGAGCAGCAGCAGGAGCTGCATCAGGGGCGCCCAAAAATCTAGTGGAAATAGCAGGTGAGGCCAATATCACTAATTACATGAAGAATCGTTTGAGACGCGGCGGCATGAAACGTAAAGGCATGCAGGTAGTGATGGGCCATAAATTTATGGTGAGATTTTTCAAACAGCCCACATACTGTGGCCACTGTAAGGATTTTATATGGTGAGGGGCAAGAATTTTTGTTTAAAATATTAAGAAAAAATTTATTTTAATTTTAAATTTTATTGATTTCCTTAACAGGGGTTTCGGCAAACAGGGTTATCAGTGTGAAGGTGGGGGCTTATCAAAATATAAGAAATCACAATTTAAATATTTTTTTTTAAATTACTTTCCAACTCAAGACTGCCGTTTCAATATACATCAGAAATGTGTTAGCTTCGTGGTATTCAAATGTCCCGGCACGGAAACGGATATTGATGCTGATTGTGCCAAAGTGAAGCATTCTTGGATTTCCACCACGTATTCGGCTCCCACATTCTGCGATGATTGTGGTTTGCTGTTGCATGGTGTTGCCCATCAGGGTGTCAAGTGTGACAGTAAGTTTCCGTTGCAAATTATGAAGAACTCGATAAAAGTGTATTAATTATTTTAATGCCAGACTGTAATTTGAATGTGCATCATGGCTGCAAGGACAAAGTGCCGCCGTTATGTGGCACTGATATTAGCGAATTAAGAGGCAAATTGTTATTGTATGTCGAAATGAAGGGCAATAGTTTGAAAGTAGAAAGTAAGTTAACAAAAAAAACCTTGCAAAAAATTTCATTAAAATATATATATCTTTTTCAAACCAGTCAAAGAAGCAGCTAATTTAATACCCATGGACACCAATGGTCTTAGTGATCCCTACGTGGCCGTTCAATTACATCCCGATCGTAATGGCAAGACCAAGAAAAAAACCAAAACCATACAGAAGAATTTAAATCCAGTTTTCAATGAAACATTTACTTAGTAAATTTGAAAGAATTTTACTAACGGAAATATGCCTTTAACTAACAATTCTTTTCTTTAGCGATTTAACGCCACCAGATCGCGAGAAACGTCTGCTTATAGAAGTATGGGATTGGGATCGTACTTCTCGTAATGATTTTATGGGCTCTTTTTCGTTCAGCTTGGATGAAATTCGCAAGGTATTTGACAAAGAGAAATCTCACTCAAGTTGTACGAATTCTATTGCATAACAAATATTTGCAGGAGCCCATTGATGGTTGGTATAAATTTTTGTCACAAGTCGAGGGTGAGCACTACAATATTCCTTGCAGTGATGCGGTGAATGATATTGCACGTTTAAGGGATGAAGTTCGGGTAAGTCACATTAGAGATGTTAGAAAAAGCTTTTAGTTATAAACTATTTTTTTTTATAACGCCTAAAATAGTTTAGGCAATTTTTGTCTTTTCCCGCTAATTATTCCAAGTCGAAGATTGTGGATAATCGCCTAAAATATTTTAGGCGATAATAGTTTAGGCGATTTTTGTCTTCCTCCGCTAATTATTCGAAGTCACAAGTCGAAGATTGTGGATAATCGTCTAAAATAGTTTAGGCGATTTTTGCCTTTGAACGCTAATTATTCCCAGTCACAAGTCGAAGATTGTGGATAGTCGCTTAAAATAGTTTAGGCGATTTTTGAACTTCTCCGTTAATTATTCCCAGTCACAAGTCGAAGATTATAATCGCTTGATAAAACTTCAAGTCACAAGTGGAAGATAGTGAATAATCGCTTAACATAGTTTAGACGACTTTTGGCTTTCGCCACTAATTATTGCAAGTGGTTTTTAGGAGGTTTTTTCCCGCTAATTATTCACAAGTCGGAGATTGTGGATAAGCGCTTAAAACAGTTTAGGCGATTTTTGTCTTTGAACGCTAATTATTCGAAGTCACAAGTCGAAGATTGTGAATAATTGCTTAAAATAGCTTAGGCGATTTTCGGACTTCTCTGCTAATTATTCGAAGTCACAAGTCGAAGATTGTGAATAATTGCTTGAAGTAGCTTAGGCGATTTTTGTATTTTCCCCCTAATTATTCCATGCTACATGTCGCAGATTGCGGGTAATCGCTTAAAATATTTTAGGCGATTTTTGCTTTTCGCAGCGAATTATTGCAAGTCACAAGCCGAAGATTGTGAATAATCGCTCAAAATAGTTTAGACGTTTTTTGTCAGTTCCCACTATTTATTCCAAGTCACAATCCGAAGTTTATCGATAAAATAGTTTAGGCTATTTTTGCCTTTCACCGCTAATTATTGCAAGTCGTTTTTTAGGAGTTTTTTTGTATTTTCCCGCTAATTATTCCCAGTCACAAGTCGAAGATTGTGGATAATCGCCTAAAATTGCTTAGACGATTTTTGACTTTTAACGCTAGTTATTCCGAGTCATTAGTCGAAGATTGTGGATAGTCGCTTAAAATAGGTTAGGCGATTTTTACTTCTTCGTTAATTGTTCGTAATCATAAGTCGAAGATTGTGGATAATCGTTAAGATAGCTTAGGCGTTTTCATGTCTTTTCCCGCTAATTATTCCAAGGCACAAGTCGAAGATTGTGAGTAATCACTAAAAATTATTTAGGCCGGTTAGGTTGGTGTCTTTCCCCACTAATTATTGTGGATAATCGCCTAAAATAGTTTAGGCGATTTTTGCCTTTCGCCGCTAATTATTGCAAGTCACAAGCCGAAGATTGTGGATAATCGCATAAAATAGTTTCAACTTTTTTTGGTCTTTTCCCGATAATTATTCCAAGTCATAAGTGGAAGATTGGGGATAACGGTTTAAAATAGTTTAGACGATTTTTGCCTGTTCCCGTTAATAATTTTTTTTTTATAATTTTCTAATGGTTAAATTTATGCTTATTTCTTTTCTAAAGCAATGCAATATTTGTTGTAGTTTTCAAAGAAAATTTACCATATTGTTTCTTTTGAAAACAGTGAATTTATTAAGAATTTGGTAACCCTTCAATAAGAAACTACATTTTTAATTTAATTCTGATTTTAAGTGGAAATTAAAAAACAAAATATGTTTGTAGGAAAGAGACCAACATGGATCTGTTTTGCCCTATTTTTGTTTAAATATGGAAACCAAACATTTTGTAAAAAATTGGCCATTAATTAGGTTCATTCCTTTAACCTGCAGTAATAAATCTTATATATAAATTCACCACACCTTTTTTATAGTATACTTTTAATTATCTTATTGTACACCAATATTTATGAAACGTATATTATTTAAAAGGCATTTTAGTGTAGATATGCACCATATAAATATCTTTTCTAAATCCTTAGCATAGAAGTATTTTGCTTGCAATAAGAATTTTGCTTGCAATAAAAAATTCTTTTTACAATGTTTCATACTTGCAAATGTGCACCCGCTATATAGATTTATATTTTCTGTTTTAGCGCGAAAAACCCAACAACGCTCGTCGCATGGACAACAAAGAAATGCCACACAACATGAGCAAACGCGACATGATAAGAGCAGCTGATTTTAATTTCATCAAAGTCTTGGGCAAGGGTTCATATGGCAAAATCCTATTGGCAGAGCGTCGTGGTACCGATGAGCTGTATGCCGTTAAAGTGCTACGAAAGGATGTGATCATACAAAGTGATGACATGGAGTTGCCCATGATTGAGAAGAGTGTTTTGGCGTTGCCGGGAAAGTCACCATTTCTGGTATCCTTGCATTCCTGCTTTCAAACTATGGTCAGTTAGAAATTGGAAATTTAATTCAATTTCCCAATCTGTCTTCATTTAATGTAATTTCGTTTAGGATCGTTTATTCTTTGTCATGGAGTACTGCAAGGGCGGCGATTTGCTGTTCCATATGCAGCGCTATGGCAGATTCAAAGAATCAGTGGCCATGTAGGTGTCTTTTTAATTCTTTCTTATGTTTGGGTCTCTATATGTTTTGCGTTTCCAGATTTTATGCTGTTGAGGTTGCCTTGGCCTTATTCTTTTTGCATGAGCGCAGAATTATTTATCGTGATTTGAAATTGGATAATATTTTGTTGGATATTGAAGGCCATGCCAAATTAACCGATTTCGGTTTATCCAAGGATAATGTAGCTGACAATGACACCACTTCCACTTTTTGCGGCACCAGTTCGTATATTGCGCCAGAAGTAAGTTAATAACCATTTGATTTGATGTTGCAGGTTAGTGTTTGCTTGAATTTGGGTGTAAAAGTAGAAGAAATTTATGTCTCACGGTTAATCGAGTTATATGTCAATATATCGCCCGTTTGCGGCAAAAAAGTATTAACTCCAAATATATGTTTTACAGAAAAAAACATGTTTAAAATGTACCATGAGGTTAAAATAAGTCACAATTAAAATTTTTGTGCTATGAAACACAATACGACAATCAATTGTGCATGATTAACAGGAAATTACTATTTTTGAGTTGTGCCACTCTTGCAGCAAATGGTAGAAGTATTTATTCGATTTATATATAGAACAAGAAGTACTAGAGTTTGTCATTCGTAAAGTCTACAACTAACAAACCGTGTACGCTACAGAGATGAATACATTGAGGGAGAGAGAGAGAGAGAGAGGGAGAAAAAACGTGTTAACAATTTTTAATTTACTATTTCTTTATTTTAGAAAATAAATGTATGTCTTTTAATATACAACATGACAGTCAATTGTACATGGTTAATTGGAAATTGCAATTTTTGAGTTGTGACACTCTTGCAGCAAATGCTCCAAATATATTTATTTAATTACAAAATGGATAAAGAAGTAAAATAGTTTGTTATTCGCCAAGAAAGGGATATAGAAAGAGAGCATAAGAATGGAAGGGCTGAAGGAGAGAGAGGGACAGAGAGAGAGAGAGAGATATATGCAAAGCAATTAGCAGAAATGTACCATTTTTCTGATTATTTATCTGCAGATCCTTAATTTCGAGCCATACGGTCATGCTGCTGATTGGTGGTCCTTTGGTGTTTTACTATATGAAATGATGGCCGGCCAGCAGCCATTCGAAGGTGATACCGATGAAGCGATTTTCAAAAATGCTAAAGACAAGAAGGCAGTATTTCCGAAACATTTTACCCAAGAATCTATGGATGTGATAACAAGTGTAAGTGTTGACTGAAAGTTATTTAAAACAATTTAAAATTAATATTAATTTATTATTTAGTTTTTGGCTAAGAAACCCAACAATCGTTTGGGTGCTGGCCGATTTGCCCGTTCCGAAATTCAGGGACATCCATTTTTCAATGGTGTTGACTGGGAGGCAGCAGCTGATAAGGATTGGATTGATCCGCCCATAATACCAAATGTGGTGAGTATAAGGATATGATTTGACGAGTGTTAAAAGTGTACAAACAATACTCGTGAGATGGTATAGTGACCTTGAAAGTGGTCCTATTTTGTTGAAACGCCTTAGAAAACATATTTGGAGGGTATATTCACTTTGTCATTCCGTTTGTAACGCATCGAAATATCCATCTCAGACCCCATAAAGTATATATATTCTTGATCAGTGATGAAATCTAAGACGAACTGAGCATGTCCGTCCGTCCGTCCGTCTGTGGAAATCACGATTCAGTCCAAACGAAATGAGCTAGGCTCTTGAAATTTGGCATAAATATATTTTGAAGCTTAGAGCAGGTTAAATTCGAAGATGGGCTAAATCGGGCTAGAGGGAAAAAAGTTTTCCTAAGAACAGCTAAACCACCCCAGAAAAACAACATAATTTTTAAAGTTTTTTGGTTATTTTGTTATGCAAATGATATATTTTTATGTCAAATACGGGCCAACGCCTTAAACTTGGAGCCATTAAATTAAATAAAAATATTTTTTTGACCCCGCCCACTTTAGTGGGCGTTATTATAGGCAAAAATAGCATAAAGATTTAACAAATTGTTTTACTTAAGCCTACGGTCCTTAAAAATAAAATGTTTAATCTTTAATGACGAAGCTGAAACGAAACCTGGTACTACTCTGCCCTACCCCCTCCTTACCCTTCGCCCCCTAAATGACCCTACGAAAAAAAATTTTTTTTCTTTAAATTTTGTATATAATCATCCCAAGCATTTATCTTTAGAGTTTTATGACTGCCGATTTCTGCCCTACCCCTCCCCCCCTCTTCCTTTGCCTCCTAAATGACCCTACCAAAAAATATTTTTTTTTTAAATTTTGTATATAATCATCCCAAGCATTTATCTTTAGGGTTTTATGACTGCCTGTTGCTGCCCTACCCCCTCCTTCCCCTTTGCCCGCTATATGACCCTATTAAAAATAAATAAATTTATTTTTAATTTTGTGTATAATCATCCCAAGCATTTATTTTTAAAGTTTTATGTCTACCTGTTTCTGCCCTACTCCCTCTCCCCCTTTGCCCTCTAAATGACCCTATAAAAAAAAGAAATTTTAATTTTGTATATAATTATTCCAAGCATTTATTTTTAGAGTTTCATGACAAAGGTGAAATGTTTCCCAACCCTTGCCAGAGCGACCCCGCCAAAATATAGTTTTTATACCCTCCAAAGAGAATTGGACCCCATAAAGTAAATATATTCTTGATCAGTGATGAAGTCTAAGACGGTCTAGCAATGCCCATACGTTCGTCTGTTTAAAACATGATATTGTATATTTTTGAACCCCGCCTCCTTTAGTGGGAGGAACTCTGTCCAACCAAGCTAAACATTTTAAATTCACTTACTAAATATTTGGAGGGTATTTAAGATTCGACCCGGTCGAATATAACGTTTTTACTTGTTTAATTTTAAATACAAGATATTTAAATATTTTGAAATTTGAATATATAAAATATTTTCTAGGAAAATTTTGTTTGAAATTTTAATTTTGAAATACATTTCAAAATGAAATTAATTATTATGAAAACGTCTTAGAATTAAACTATAAACATTTAGGCGGCTCAGCTATTGAGTTATTTTCAAAACATCACCACCAAAACAATTATACGGTGTTCAGACATGCATTTTTAATTGACTCAATATTCACTTTATTGCCATAATTATCTTCCTGTTCACATATACAAAATTTAGTCAATTCATTTAATCTATGACAACTTAAAGTAAAAATCATTCATATTCATATGGCACTCAAGTTCAAATCTGGGATATATTTTGTTTTTTTTTTTAATTTACTAATTAATAATAAATTTAATATCAATAATTTTTTTAATTAGTATTTATTTAAAATATTTCGTTTATGATTTTTTTCTCGCTTTTATCCATATTTTAGGTGCTAAGACTGTACTAAGTTTGTTCAGTGGGCTGAGTTTTCCTCATTTAACACACTTTTCAGAAGTACTGCATTTGTTATTTGATTCAATATTATAACGATTTCATATTTATTAAACAATAATTGGAATAATTAAGCTCAATAATGCTGTTTATTGCGATAAGCTCAATTAGGGTGTATGTCTGAACACGTTATAATGATCAGATATGTTTACATGGGCCAGTGGTGTTGTTTATAATATTTCACTTTTGAGAATTTGCCCTTGAAAATATACTCAAATCAAGTAAAATTTAAAAGGAAATAATTTTTGCTGCTTGAAGATATAGTTTTAATTTTTGTTTGCCAAATAAAATAAAATACATATGTCCATTTCAACGTTTATATAAAATTTTTCTTTTGTATTGGCAACATTGGATTCTCTCATTGTCTCTCTTGAAAATAGAAAATAAGTTAATTAGAATACAACCACAAAATTATACTGTGTTCATGCATACGTTTTTAATTGAAACAATATTCAGTTAATTGACAATATCTTGTTGGTGTTCATACTCGTACATACTCAATATTGCTACGACAATTAGCATTTGACAGCTGAAAAAAAACTGAAAAAAGTTATTTAAATTTTCACACGACTTAGTGCTCAGGGGTCGAACTCAGGACACTCCACTTCATAGTCCCGCGTTCTACTACTTCAGCCAACAGCATAATTTCAGTAAAGTGTATTCAATGAGTAGTTTCGTTTAAAAGCTTTCACTTTTGTAAAAGCTTTTCACTAAACACAATTCTGGCAGTGTTGCATTAAAAGCTTTACTCATTATTAAAACAATTATCTCTTAATTGACAGAGAATAAGTTAATTGAAATTTTTATATGAAAATTTAGTCTCACTCAATAAAGGCTTTAATTGTTATAATCTGAATATTGCGTTATGTGTGAACACCATATTAAGCACGGACAACAACACGTCTTGCCACCATGAAAATAATAATTCTCATATATCTGACAGTCTGTAATCGGTAGCCTGCCGCCATTTAAGACTTAAATTTTAAGTGTTAATAGCTTTATATTTAGAAATTAATAATTTATATTCTATAGAATAATTAAAAATCATTATTAATTTATGTTATTTTTTTTTCTTCAGAAACATCGCAAAGACATTTGCAATTTCGATCAAACTTTTACACAGGAAAAGACCGATTTAACTCCAACCGATAAATTATTCATGATGAATCTGGATCAAAATGATTTCATTGGATTCTCTTACATGAATCCTGAATTTATTACAATGATATAAAAGATTTATTGAATATTTATTTAAATATTATTAAGCATTAATAAATAAAATTATATCAAAGAGCTATAAATTTTCTTTACATACTAAATGGAGGTGATTAAGCAATTATATTTTGTAGGCTGTAAGCCATAATTTTGAAAAATTTTATTTAAGTGTGATTGTGTGTGGCAATACGTCAGTAATATGATCACTTATAAATCCACCATTGCCGCCATCAATTTAAAATATTACACAACATTGCAAACTTATAGAAAAAAAATAATTACAAAATTTATTTTAAAGAAAAATTGCGACCCCAATTCTGGCAAATGCGTATGCCAACTAAAAGGGAAACCAAATTGCAATAAAAATTTAATTTTTTTTTCATACAAACTTGGAAATAAATTTAATTATTTAGCTAAGAATTATTATTCCGACTCAAGTTCAAATCCACGAACTTATGAATTATTTTTTGGAAAATTTTTTATTAAGAGTGCAATATTAAATAGTTGCTCGAAATATTTCCAGTAAAACATTAAAAAACAGGAAAAGCTGAAAAAAGAACGTCACGAAATCAATACTCATCCGTTCTGCTGGTTTAATGATTTTGAGATGTATTTTAAATATTTCATTCTTAATAAAAAATTGAAAGTTAATAAAAATTCTTTAATAAAAAATTAATAAGATAAGAATTTTTTATTCGAAATCAAGTTCGAATCTACAATCTGCTAATTATTATTTTTTTTTTTAGAATTTAAAATTCTGTTATCAGTGGAATATTATTTCATCAGCGTTCTTTGTTTCACTTTTTCAAAAAAAAAAAAATCTTCTCTTAATAATAAAATTAATAAGTTGGAAAATTCTTGGATTTGAACTTGAGCCTGCATAATAATTACAGTCGACTCCGACTCAAACCCAATTTTTTTTCAGTTCAGTCCGATTTTTTCTCTAAAACGTAGTTCGTATTACTGAAATTTGTTACAGTTACGCGTACTGCTTAAAATCAGTTAAACAATATTTTTTTATATCAAATTTTTAACCACTTGCAGTGACAACATAATAGAAGAATACAATAAAGTACGTAAGAGCGAAAAGGACAAATACATTTTGCCATTTAATTTTTTAACGGACAAAACATGCCAATTTTTTTCAGCCTTAAGTTATGCAATCGATTCGATGTCATTGTTTATGTTTTCACTAAAGCGAAGTATGTTTCATACAAAACATGCACAATTTTTTCAGCCTTAAGTTATGCAATCGATTCGATGTCATTGTTTATTTTTTCACTAAAGCGAAGTATGTTTCATACAAAACACAGTTGCGGGCTTGCTTTTGGTTTTCAATAATACGATATTTTCAGAATAGCGATGTTTCGCTAAAGCGAAGTGAATAAGACTATGGGATTTGTATCGCTTTCAGTAATCCGATTTTTTTTCAGTACAGCATGTTGTGCGGATTTGGCTGTATTAGCCAATTAAATAAATATTTTTAGTTCGTAAACAGCTACGAGCTAATGGAAACAAATTTGAGAACATCAAGCAAAACGTTAAAAAGTTTCTACTACTTCGAATTTACAAAATTAGACACAACTATAACTATTGATCCATTTAGGTGAATAAAATGTCTTTTAATATTGAATATCTCTATAGCAAATTTATAACTAAGTTTTTAAAATGTTACTGAAAAGTCAACTGGACAACCAACAAGAATTTCAATTCTCAGCGCAGCAGACACAGAAACAGGTTAAGTCAACAAGGCGCTTCGACAAGGAAATTATGTGGCATACAAAAGTGCTACGCAACGATAATAATACAAGCTGTAGAAATACTAATACCACAAACGCATGCATGCCTCAATTCATGCAACGTCAACATGAGACGTATTTGAAATATCCTCAATGCAAACACCTTCAGCACTAACAGCATCACCTAATGCACCAGCAACAGTACAGAGATTGACACAAATAACAACAAATTTAACGTCGACCTATTAAACATTAACAACAACAATTACACAATGTGATTTAACAACATCATCAGAGATTCTTTTGATTCTTTTGAATACAAAGAAAATCTACAAAATATGGGAGTCTGAAGCAGAAGAAATTTCATCTACTGTACAAGAAATGGAAAAACTGTAAACAATATTGAGATGAGAGTCCGAAAAAAAATAATAATTAAATCGAGTGTACAAAGGCCGCGATATTTAATAATTAACCTTGTTATTTTGAACAGATCTCGTACTAGAAGTTAACACTTTAATATAAACCTTGTGGAAATGGGAAAATAAAATTTATTTGATTCGGCTGTCAAGTACGCATAATGCGATGTTCAGACCTGCAGCTAAATTGGGTTTATCGCAATTAATGCCATTATTGAGCTCAATTAATCATAAAAAATGTCAATTAAGGGAATGCTCAATTGACAATTGATTGCTTTAAATTGAGTACAATTACAAAAGCAGCACTGCTAAAAAGTGTGTTTAGTGAGCAAAACGCAACTCACTGAACACAGTTAGTCGAGACTTAGCACCTAATTTTTTTTTTATCTTGGACCAGCACTCAGGGGATGACCCCTATGTATGCAATACATTGCGCTGGAACTGAAAACGAGGGCATAGTATTGAGGGGACAGATTAGTAAAGATGAGAAGATAGAAAATTTTTTTTTTATTACTTTTTTTTTGTAGCTAGTTCACCGTTTTTACTTCACCGGCTAATTTTTGCTACAGGGCCGACGAAGGTGGTGCTGTTACTCTGCTTTTAGTGCATTGTGAAATACTATCCCTTCTTTTCCAGTTCCGTCGTAATGCACTGCATATGTTGGGGATAGTGGTGGTCCGAGTTAACAAAAAGTGACAAAATTGCCACATAATGTTCTTTTAACTTATCACGTTAAGTGTCAAGACCGGAGGCTGAATTACTGCATTCGATATCGATCGATATTTTAATACAATTTAAATGGAAATTTCGATCCATTTTACAGTTATGCTAGGCTAAATTTAAAAAAAAACAGCATTTGTTAATAAATTTTATTAACTTCTTCATTTAAATCTATTCCTGAAAAAGTTACACAAAGTGTATCGAAATACGGGAATTAAAATATTTTTGTCAAAGAACTTATCTCAACTTTAAATTAATTAGAAAATAATTAAGAGGCCATTTTTCCGTGAAATAGAAATAAAAAAATTTTATCAGTACAATAGTGAAGGGTAATAGAAGAGAACACACGTTTTATTATAACTATAATAATATACAATATATTTGCTTAGGCATTATAACTCGAAACACATGAAATTTTATTATATACAATATAGTTGCTGACGCATGAGATGCTTTGTACATGAGGAATAAGAGATAACACAAGTTTTGTTATAACTACAATAATAGACAATATATTTGCTTAGGCATTATAACTCGAAACACATGAAATTTTATTATATAAAATTTTGTTGCTGACGCAGGAGATGCTTTGTACACGTGTCTTTTTAATAAAAATATTAACTCTCAGAACTTAAGACCATAATCACGTTAAAAAAGACATATGAAAAACAACTACATATAAGGAATAACCGCGCGAATGCGTTTGTGAGAGAAATTGGTATAAAAGACTCTGATCTGATCATTAAATTTTAGATCAGTTATAATTTCAGCTCGGAACTAAAGAAGTCGTATCACAAAAAATAAAAATGAAAATATATCTTTTGCTAATTTTGTCAGTCATGAGTTTATTTGCTTATTCTTCAGCTGTTGTACCGAGTAAGTATATCAACACATTAAAAAAATCGTTAATAAATCTACAATTATTATCTTCAAATAGGTCTTTGTTTCGATTCCCCATACCCGCATCAAAAAGAATACGGCTACAAACAGGATTTATTTTATACGTTCAAAGACGGAAGATGTGTACCTTTCACTGCCTATGGTTATAATCCCCACAGTAATATGTTCCGAACACTGCAAGATTGTATATATATATGTCAGGATCGTTATGAAAAAGAACAAGCATCTAAGCGTTCCGGTTAATTAATAAGGGTTTCTTAAATAAAAGAAAACAAAAAGATTTTGATATATGAAATACAGCGACTTTTTGTTGATGGATTAATTGTCGTTTAAATTCCAGAAAAATATATTTTGGTCCCTTAAAGCGATAAACCTGTGCGCTGCTAGTTCTGCCCTGCTCACAGGTTCATATTCTTTGAACTGAACTGATCCGTACATTTGAAATTGGTCTTTCAGAAATTCTTATATTGTGTAAGAGTTATGAAATTACCATCTGTGTGTGTGTGTTTTTTTTTTAACCAAAGCATTCGAATATCTGAAAGCAAACTTTCATGAAAAAAATAGTAAAAAATCAGAAAAACGAAAAATCGCTTGAAAGAAAATCAAAATGAGATTAAACATAAATGTCCGAAACGAAACTACATGAGGAATAATTGTTGAAGGACTTTTTTTTATATACAGCCAAACAGGTTGGTTACACTTTTCTAATGCTCGCACCCGTCGTAAGTTAGCCGACAATTAGCTATCCCCTTAAGTTCACCCTTAACTTAAAGTTGCTGTACATAAAAGTACATACTAGTGTAATTTCACAGGTCCTTTGTTGTGCCGCACTGTGTAATAATTGAATTCTGATTGATAGTTATTTTCGATAGCTGGATAGGGAAGCATGACCAAACTGATCGCTAACTGAATGTTATGGGGAAATTTACATTTTCCAGCAATTCTACTTCCTTCAGCAATATTCTTTATACATAAATATATTCATATGATATTTAAGTTCTTATTCCGGAAGAACCATTGTACCACGACTTCTGTACACCCTTGACCGGAATGCACCAATTTCGCTCAGTACGTCTAAACCCCAGTTTTTGACTTCTTATTTAAGTACAAAATTAGTTAATTTTTCCATAAACTTAAGTTGTGTTTTAATACACTTTCAGTTTTTCAGTCTAAAATTAATTTTGGTATTTAATTGTCATAAAAATATGGCAGCACAAATAAATTGTAAGAAAAATATGTACTGCAAATGATCCAATACAACCACCTTTTTACCGACGTTTTGTTTCAATGAAGAGCTGCTTTACCAATTTTCAGGTTGTTGAATGTAAACAAACTATGAAAAACTTAAATTGAATTTAAATGTACAATGTGGGCCATTTAAATCTTATTTAATTTTGGAGTGAATAACAACAACAAAAGTAGTTAATTTTGATGTTAAAAACTGGGCATAAGGGTTTGCTTTATGCTCCCTGAGTTTAAGCAGCTCAGGGAGCATAAGCGAAGGAAGTAGAATTTTCATATGTTAGCGAGACATGGGGAGAAATTCGAGCAGTTCTCTTAAAAAAAAAACAAACTTAAAGCTATTTGCTTTTAATATCACATATTTGTCACTTCGACGCCCTTAAATTTTTTCTATAAACAAGTAAATGTACTATATTGGGCAGTGCCGAATCTCAAATACCCTTCACAGATGTGATTCTTCTTTCTTTCAGACTACAGAAAGTAGGATTAATTAAAAAACAAGTTAATAAATTTTGTTATCAGTTACTTTTATATTTAAGAAAACGTTTAAATTTTTCGGCTAGGAAGCTAAATGTTTGGCTCTTCTTGTTTCTAATACCTCTGAACGTCTTTCAAATATATTAAATATGATATTCCTACTAATTTTGCACCACTTGCAAAAAGTGGACAAATTGAACAAAGAACGCTGATGAGATGGCGTAGCGGCCTCGAAATCAGTACTGATCCGTTCTGCTGGTTTGATGATTATTGAAAATATTCTTAATATTCCAATCTTAATATAAATTAATAAATAGAATTTGAACAAATTCATTTATTAATAAAATAATAAAAAATCATTTGCAGTCATGCAGATTCGAACTTAAGCCCGTTGAAAAAAAAAATAACAATTTATATTAAATATGTTTCATTTACAAACAAAAAGGAAAAATCCGTTTCATGTGCCACAAAAAGTTTTTAATGCCAATTTACTTCTTCCTGATCTATAGAGTAGGTATAATTTATCATAAAAATAAAAAAGAAGCAATTTATATGGCTACTTTTATTGTATGTAAAAAATGTCGATATTCTAACCCTGAGATTGGATTTTAAATTTTTTTGGTTTAAAGTTTAATAACAATTTAATTGTAACCGAAGTATAAAAAAGATTTCATTCACAAAAACCCAAAATTAGCAACTTATTTAATTCTTAGCGAAGTATAAAATAGGTTTAATGCACTGAAAAACCAAAATTAAGATTTTATATGGTTATTTTACGTACCAAGAAAATTTCGATTTTCTAACCCTGGAACCAAATTTTTAATTTTTAAAATTTTTAATACCAATTTAATTCTTAGCGAAGTATAAAATAGGTTTAATTCATTGAAAAAATGAAAATTTTATGTACCAAAGCAAAATTGATTTCCAACCCTGAAACCGAATTTTTAATTTTAAAAATTTTTAATACCAATTTAATTCTTAGCAAAGTATAAAATAGGTTTAATTCACTGAAAGAAACCAAAATTAGCAACTTATATGGTTACTTTTATGTAACAAAAGAAATTTCGATTTTCCAACCCTGGAACCGAATTTGTAATTTTTAAAAGTTTTAATACGAATTTTATTCTTAGCGAAGTATAAAATAGGTTTAATGCACTGAAAAAAAACAAAATTAGAAACATATATAGTAACTTTTACATACCAAGAATATATAAATTTTCCAACCCTGCAACAGAATTTTTAATTTTTAAAATATTTAATACCAATTTAATTCTTAGCGAAGTATGAAATAGGTTTAATTCACTGGAAAAATCAAGATTTTATGTACCAAAATAAAATCGATTTTCAACCCCTGGAACCGAATTTCTTTTTTAAATGTTTAATACCAATTTAATGCACTGAAAAAACCAAAATTAGGAACTGATATGGTTACTTTTATGTACCAAAAAAAATTTCGATATACCAACCCTGGAACCGAATTTTTAATTTTTTAAATTTTTAATACGAATTTAATTCTTAGCGAAGTATAAAATAGGTTTAATGCACTTTTAATGAACTTTTACGTACCAAGAAAATTTTGATTTTCCAACCCTGGAACCGAATTTTTAATACCAAATTAATTCTTCCTGAAGTATAAAATAGGTTTAAGTCACTAAAAAAACAAAATTTGGATTTTTGTGGGTACTTTTATGTATCAAATATGTTTCGATTTTCGAACAGCTGGTATTTACGAAATTATCCACTTAAGAAAGTTTCATACAGTGAAGTTATTAGTGTATAAGCGCAGCCACAAACCTTCTTCGGTGTGTTAGCGCTTTCATATTTATAGCAATAAAGCTTTAGCAGTTGTTACGCTGTGCAAAAACTTTTTAGGTGCATTTAAAGTACCAAAAAGAAACTTGTGGCTCTTAGTTTACAAAAGGAGCTTTTAACAGAAGCCGCATTCCTTGTTATTTATTTAAAAACGTAACAAATTATGTGTTTGTTACGCGACCGTTAAAACTAAAATTTATTCTGATGGCCGAAAATTTCTACAAAAATTAAATTTTTTTGGTTACATTAAAATACGAGTATTAGGAGGAACAATTATTGATATTTATTGTTTGTAGGATTTATTGTTTATTTATTTGAGATATATCGGTGCAGTGATGACGACAGGGCGAATCACGGAAAACCGTAAATAGCGTTGCCAACTTTTAAATTTCAAAAAGCACTAAAACCACGAACAAAGATCGCCATTTTTACACAAAAAACAAACACTGAATTTAAAATGTTACAGTTTACAGTGAAAGCTCTCATATGCGGACACCTACCGTTGGCGAAGATGTTGTCTGCGAACTGGAGATGTCCGTTTTTTGGAATGGTATAACAAGTGATTTTTAGAATATTTTTTAATTTTAAGAGTTTAAATTATTTTTAATAAACAAAAAGGTTACAAAGTTTGAAAAAAATCTAAAATATTTTTTTGTTTTAAATTTTTTCTCCATAATAGCATTCTAGATGTTTCAAGGGCTCAAATGCTGTATAGTCTTCTTCTGTAAACTTCAATAAGCGTCTAACTTCTTCTAAGGCTTCTTTAAATGAAGATATTTTGTTATGGTATTATTTTAAAATGCTTGTATCATTATTTTCTGATGAGCTTGTTTCCACTCTATCAATCAAAACTTCTATAGTGTCAGATTCTGTTAGAATATTTTCATCAATAGAAGTACACTCACTATATCTATTCTACATATTGTCTAGCCAATCTCAAGAGTATAGATAAAGCGATGTCTTCCTCTGCATCTAATTCTGCATTATCAAAATCTTTCATGAATCCTGCTTTGCCAAAACAGTTCTTAATGGTTTCGGATGTTACTATTTCCCATACTTATTTAATAAACAATTATGGGTGCTGTTGTCTGAAGTAGTAGAACACGAGACTATGAAGCGGAGGGTCCTGAGTTCGAGCCCGCGCTGAGTCATGAAATATTGTGTTGCATTTCTTCTGATCAGCATTAGTGCGTGGTTGTGTTAGTTGTTGCCAGCCTGTTTCAATGATGAAGGCATAGTCACTGATCACTGAACATAATTGGCAGCGACTGTCACTATCATGTACTAAAAGCAGAGTAACAGCACCCACCTTCGTCGGCCCTGTAGCAAAAATTAGCCGGCGAAGTAAAAGGTTGAAATAGCTACAAAAAAACTGTCTATCTTCTCATCTTTCCTAATCTGTCCCCTCAATACTATCCCCTCGTTTTCAGTTCCGGCGCAATGCATTGCATATATAGGGGTCATCCCTTGAGTGCTGGTCCAAGATCAAAAAACAAAAAAGCATCAACAACAGTTATGGTTTTCTTATTTCTCTAATATTTATATGCAGCTCACACAATAAAAATAGGAGAAACACTGAAAATTATTTATTGTACAATTGATTGACATTTTGACTACAGTTTTAAGCCGTACCTGCTCTATTTCTTTTTCAAATGTCCGCTTATTAAAATGTTTTGGCAAAAAAGAATTTTGTTTTCATATCCGCCGCTGGCTATGGGAGCGTCCATTTTAGGGAATGTTTTTTGTTCGGGTTTATGATATCGGTTCTAAAGTTTTAGGAATTGACAGCTTTGGAGAGATGTCCGCTCATAAGAGCTGTCCGCTAAGGGAACTTTCACTGTATTTCAAAAACAGGTTGATGAAGCAAATTTATATATTTTGAGATATAAAAGAAAATAGATTAATAACATATAAGAAAAAGAAAGGACATAAAAATTTTTTACAGAAATATTTTTTGCTCTTAAATCAAGGCAATAACCGGAAATACATAAAAACCGTCGATGTAGCAATTAAAAAGTGAAGGCTAACATCAATACTCGTATATAATTATTTAAGATATACAACAGAACAGGAAAACAAAGTTCTCGGAAATCGCTATATTCCCATCATCGGTGCTGATGTGAATCTCTTATTATCAGTCTTTGTTAGACCGCTTTCGTACAGGGAAAGAAATGGGATGTGATGACAAACTTTTATGGTTCTATTTGGCTGCAAAATTTATTACACAAAGCAAGAATTTTTAATAGGAAGTAAACTTTCCCTGCGCAAAAGACGACTTAGTCGGCTTGTTTTTACAAACTTGATGATACTTTTTATACCCTCCAAAAAAAAGAATTGGAGGGCATATTGACTTCAATTTGCGAAATACGTCCCTAAGACCCCATAAAGTATATAGACTCTTGATCAGTGATGAAATCTAATACGATTTGGCCATGTCCGTCCAGCCGTCCGTATGTGGAAATCACGATTCAGTCCAAACGAAAAGAGCCAAACTCTTAAAATTTGGTATAAATATATCTCGAATGATAGCACAAGTCAAGTTCGCAAATGGGCTGAGTCGAACCAGAGGGAAAAAAGTTCCCCTAAGAAGAACTAGACCAACATCTGAAAAACAACATAATTTTTAAAGTTTTTGTTAAGCTGTTAACTGAAGTTGTAGAACACGAGACTATGAAGGAGGGGGTAGTGAGTGGTTGCCAGCCTGATTCAGGGATGAAGGCATAGCACTGGTCACTGAACATAATTGGCAGCGACTGTACTAAAAAGCAGAGTAGTAAAAATTAGCCTTCGAAGCAAAAAGGTTGAAATAGCTAAAAAAAAATTCTCTATCTCCTCATCTTTCTTCATCTGTTCCCTTAATAGTATCCCCTCCTTTCTATCACCGTCGCAATGCACGGGATATGTTGGGGATGAGTGCTGGTCCGAGTTAAAAAAGAAGTGACAAAATTGCCACATAATGTTCTTTGAACTTATCACGTTAAGTGTCAAGATCAGAGGCAAAATTACCGGATTCGATATCGATCGAAATTTCAATACAATTTAAATGGAAATTTCGATCCATTAACAGGCTACACTTTTACACTTATGCTAAACTAAATTTAAAAAAAACAAGTAAAAACGTTTTATTCGACCGGGTCGAATCTTAAATACCCTCCAAATATTTAGTAAGTGAATTTAAAATGTTTAACTGGGTGGGACAGAGTTCCTTTATATAATATCGTACGTCAACGCCCACTAAAGGGGGCGGGGTTCAAAAATATACAATATCATGTTTTCCACAGACGAACGTATGGGCATTGCTAGACCGTCTTAGGCTTCATCACAATTCTCTTTGGAGGCTATAAAAACTGTATTTTGGCGGGCTCGCTCTGGCAAGGGCTGTGGGGGAAACATTTCACCTTTGTCATAAAACTCTAAAAATAAATGCTTGGGATAATTATATACAAAATTAAAATTTCTTTTTTTTGATAGGGTCATTTAGCGGGCAAAGGGGGAGGAGGGGTTAGGGCAGCAACAGGCAGGCATACAACTCTAAAAAGGAATGCTTGGGATGATTATATACAAAATTTAAAAACAAAAATTTTTTTTTGGTAGGGTCATCTAGGGGGCGAAGGGGAAGGAGGGGGTAGGGCAGAGTAGTACCAGGTTTCGTCTCAGCTTCGTCATTAAAGCTTAAAAGTGTTATTTTTAAGGAATGTAGGCTTAAGTAAAACAATTTGTTAAATTTTTATGCTATTTTTGCCTATAATAACGCCCACTTCAGTGGGGGTCAACAAAAATTGTTATTTTATTTAATGGCTCCAAGTTTAAGGCGTTGGACCGTATTTGACATAAAAATATATAATTTGCTTAACAAAATAACCAAAAAACTTTAAAAATTATGTTGTTTTTTCTGGGTTGGTTTAGTTCTTCTTAGGGGAACTTTTTTCCCTCTTGCCCGATTTAGCCCATCTTCGAACTTAACCTGCTCTAAGTTTTAAAATATATTTATGCCAAATTTCAAGAGTCTAGCTCTTTTCGTTTGGACTGAATCGTGATTTCCACAGACGGACGGACGGATATGCTCAGATCGTCTTAGATTTCATCACTGATCAAGAATATATATACCTTATGGGGTCTGAGATGGATATTTCGATGCGTTACAAACGGAATGACAAAGTGAATATGCCCTCCAAATTCTTTTTTGGAGGGTATAAAAACAGCATTTGTTAATAAATTTTATTAACTTCTTCATTTAAATCTATTCCTGAAAAAGTTACACAAAGTGTATCGAAATATGAGAATTGAAGTATTTTTGTCAAAGAACTGATCTCAACTTTAAATTAATTAGAAAATAATTAAGACGCAATTTTTCGGTGAAATAGAAATAACGAAATTTTATCAGTATAACAGTGAAGGGTAATAAAGGAGAACACAAGTTTTATTATAACTATAATAATATACAATATATTTGCTTAGGCATTATAACTAGAACAAGTAAAAACGTTATATTCGACCAGGTCGAATCTTAAATACCCTCCAAATATTTAGTAAGTAAATATAAAATGTTTCACTTGCTGAGACAGAGTTCCTTTAAGACAATTTTAAATCTCTATTTTGACAGAGTCATTCTGGGAAGGGACGTGGGGGAGACATTTCACCTCAGAGAACATCTCTTAAGGAATACAAATTTTTCAATATTTACACTATTTTTACGTTTTATATCGTACGTCAACGCCCACTATATGGGGCGGGGTCAAAAAATAGACAATATCATGTTTTCCACAGACGAACGTATGGGCATTGCTAGACCGTCTTAGACTTCACTACTGACCAAGAATATATATACTTTATGGGGTTCAATTCGTTGTGGAGGGGATTTTGTCAGGGTCTCTCTGGCAGGAGCCGTGGGGGAGACATGTCATCTTTGTCATAAAATTCAAAAAATAAATGTTTGGGATAATTATATACTAAATTTAAAATAAAAAATCAATGAGTGTTCGAACTCACGGGCGATGTGTTAACACCTTTTTGTTTATTTATTTTATATTAAACCCACAAAAAACAAAGAGAATGCAAAGCAACAGACAAATGTACATACATACATTGTTATGTTTGTACATAAGCTACATACGTTGCTCTCTTGCTATCTCATTTTTATATATGTACGTATAACCACGTCACTATTCTCTTTGCTATGCATAAGACAAAACCGCAGATCAGCATAAAACACTTTTTTAATATTATTCCAAATTAATACTCCGAATTAAAACACTTAAATCTCCGCTCGCCGATATCGGATCGCCTTAATTTTTAGCCTAAACTCTTCGTCGAAACCTGCACTAGCGTTTTAATCCAAAAATTAATAAAATCGGCTATGAATTTCCGGAGAAAATCGCGTGGGAAAATTATATGAAAATCGCCCAATAATCACTCTCAATACCGACTGCCAAGCAACAACAACAAACAAATAAACTCTTACACTTACACTTACACTTGCGTATGTATTGAAACTGATAGTTTACTGCCCTAGAGGCGCGCGTATAGATGTTAACACATCAAAAAAAAAACTTTTATTGAAAGGGGCATATAGGGGGCAAAGGGGGTTGAGAGGGTAGGGCAGAGTAGTACCAGGTTACGTCTCAGCTGCGTCATTAAAGGTTAATGTTATTTTTAAGGAATGTAGGCTTGAGTTTGTTACATTTTTACACAGTTTTTCCGTATAATAACGCCCACTGAAAGGGGCGGGGTCCAAAAATTAATTTTTTTGATTTTATGGCTCCAAGTTTAGCGCGTTGGACCTTCTCTGACATAAAAATATATCATTTGCCTAACAAAATTACAAAAAAAAACTTTAAAAATTATGTTGTTCTTTAGAGGTTGGTTTAGTTCTTCTTAGGGGAACTTTTTTCCCTCTGGCCCAGATTCAGCCCATTTACGAACTTGACCTGTGCTATTTTTCAAGATATATTTACAGCAAATTTCAAGAGTCTAGCGCTTTTCGTTTGGACTGAATCGTGATTTCCCCACACGGACGGACATGCTCAGATCGTCTTAGATTTCATCACTGATCAAGAATATATACTCGTATACTTTATGGGGTCTCAGATGGATATTTCGCTGCGCTACAAACGGAATGACAAAGTGATTATACCCTCCATATTCTTTTTTAGAGGGTATAAAAACATGAAATTTTATTATACACAATATACGAGTAGTTGTTGACTGTCTTTTTAAATCCTATCTAATAAAAATATTATCTCTAAAAACTTAAAAATAAAATCACACTAAAAAAGACATATGAAAAACAACTGCGCCAGTTAAATGAGTTATTTATTATTCTTCCCTATAGTAAGAATAATACATAATACTAATTTTACAAAATATTTAAAATCTAATATAAACTAAGTAACGTCAGTATTTTTATGCTTACGTTACGTTACTGTTTAGCAAAATGTGGGAAAATATAAAACTTTAGGGTTTCGCCACACTTTGCCAGCCATTATAATTATTTTGGGTATCAGGATGTGACTCGCGCGAATGTGTTTGTGAGAGAAATTGGTATAAAAGGCTCTGATCTGATCATTAAATTTTAGATCAGTTATAATTTCAGCTCGGAACTAAAGAAGTCGTATCACAAAAAATAAAAATGAAAATATATCTTTTGCTCATATTGTCAGTCATGAGTTTATTTGCTTATTCTTATTCAGCTGTTCTACACATTAAAAAAATCGTTCATAAATCTACAATTATTATCTTCAAATAGGTCTTTGTTACGGTTCCCCATACCCGCGTCGTGTACAGCATAGCAACTCAGCGAATTTATTTTATACGTTCGTAAGGGGAAGATGTGTACCTTACAATCACAGTTGCCACAGTTGGTAACATTCTACCAAAATTGGTAATTTTTTTAGGGTTGGTAACTTGGTAACTTTGTTTTTAAGGCTTGACAAACTATCAAATTATTGCTTTTCTTTTATCATTTTTCCGCATTACTCAACACTGAGAAAAAAAATCATTAAAAACAACTGTGTGAATGTGCGCCAAATTGTTCAACGGCGTAATATGCAAATGTCATTAGGTTTGGTCAGCAAAAGATTATTTTAAATGACTGCAATATGAAATAATTTATTTAAATTAAATACGGAATTCGTAGGTATAATGAATTGGAATATTTATTTATGTTCTAAAATGAATTAAAACGTTTCATGTTATGTTTTTGATCTGTTAACATCTATACGCGCGCCTCTAGGGCAGTAAACTATCAGTTTCAATACATACGCAAGTGTAAGTGTAAGAGTTTGTTTGTTTGTTGTTGTTGCTTGGCAGTCGGTATTGAAAGTGATTATTGGGCGATTTTCATATAATTTTCCCACGCGATTTTCTCCGGAAATTCATAGCCGATTTTATTAATTTTTGGATTAAAACGCTAGTGCGTGTTTCGACGAAGAGTTTAGGTAAAAAATTAAGGCGATCCGATATCGGCGACCGGAGATTTAAGTGTTTCAATTCGGAGTATTAATTTGGAGTAATATTAAAAAAGTGTTTTATGTTGATCTTCGGTTTTGTCTTATGTGCATAGAAAAGAGAATAGTGACGTGGTTATACGTACATATATAAAAATGAGATAGCAAGACAGCAACGTATGTAGCTTATGTACAAACATAACAATGTATGTATGTACATTTGTCTGTTGCTTTGCATTCTCTTTGTTTTTTGTGGGTTTAATATAAAATAAATAAAAAATACTTTATATTAACTCTACCTCCGGGTTTGTGGGTCTGTGTTCATAGAAATCGAACAGGTACCGTGTAACAAAAAGGTGTTAACACATCGCCCGTGAGTTCGAACACTCATTGATTTTTTTATTAATAAAAGTTGTTGTTTTCATTATAATAAAAATAAAGATTTTTGTTTTTATAAAAAAATTTTAGTAACTTTTTGGTAACGTTTTCGGAAAATTTTGGTAAAAATTTTTTTACTCAGTGGCAACCGTGCTTACAATGCCTTAGCTTATTTTCCCATGGAAAATATGTTCAAATCAGAGCGTGAATGTAAAACTATGTGTCAGGACCGTTATGAAAAAGAACAAGCATCTAAGCGTTCCGGTTAATTAATAAAAATTTCTTAAATAAAAAAAAAAAAAAGATTTTGATATATGAAATACAGCGATTTTTTGTTGATGGTTTTGTGTTGTCTCACCCTTCATAAATTACCAAAGAATAATACGCACCCTTCTCAATATAGAAGTATATTTGCAAGCATTAAGCAAAATCTTAATGATCACACATTTATATTTAGAGATGGTTCTAAAAGTTAGCATTCTGTATCATATAGTATAACTTGCTCTAACAAAGTTTTGCAAATTTCTAAATTACATGACTACAGTTCAGGTTTTTCAGCAGAAATCATTGCAATTTATGAAGCTCTATTGTACGCCAAAAGTCTTAAAACAAAGAAAGTTTGCAATTTGTACAGACTCCCTATCATCGTTATATTCAATTCTGAATGTATTGAATTCTGAACATTACGCATATTATAACTAGGAACATTTTAATTGAATCATTGCCCAAAATTAAATTAATTTGGGTTCCTGGACATGGCGGAATTAATGGTAATGAATTTGCTGACTACATATATTGCAAGAAATGCAGATAAACAACCCTTCCATTTTAAATATAATCTAAATCGTAGGGATATAGAAAATAAAATTAATAATCACTTCATTTCAAAAGACAAGGATAATATTTACAATTCCTCTTCTAGGTGGTATCAAATGATTAATAGTGACAGCCGAACAATATTTGACTGTATGTCAGATTATGGAAAGGAAATTTATAGGTTAGATTGTAATAAATTTCTCCATCTTAGGCTAGGTCACTCCAGAGCAGGGAAAGGCAACCTATACTATTACATTTTGCGATTGTATTACTTTTATACTCTCTGCGCTCTCACCACGAATCGGTATTCAGGGCTGCCAGAAATTGTTCGTGAAAAATCAGCAAATTTCCCAAAAAAAATCGGCATTATCGGCACTTTCATTTCTTAAAATCCGCAAAAAATCGGCATTAATTAAAAAACTTATTTTGAAATATAAACAAAAACAATTCAATATAATTTATTAAATATTATACATAAAACAGCATGTATAGATCAATAAATTTGCACCTCACAAGTTTTGAAATTATTTTGGGGTTTCGTTTAATCTCCCAATTGGCAATTTAAAAGAAACGATTTATTATTTTATTCATTTAGAATGACTTTTACTTAAAAAAAATACATAAGATCAACTTGCTTTTTATAAAACAGTATAAAATAATTAAAAAAGATGTGTGGTGTCGTGGGACACCGGATAGGAACGCAGTTCCTTATTATAAAAATATTAATTTTAAGTTCTATTCGAGGTATAAAGAAAATAATTATTCGGGTATACATTTTTTATTAGGATTTTTCTTTTCGCCGATTAACGAAAATACAGAATCAATTTTTTTTTTTTTTTTTTTTTTTTTTTAGGAGTAGGACCAGCACTCAGGGGATGACCCCTATATATGCAATGCATTGCGCTGGAACTGAAAACGAGGGGATAGTATTGAGGGGACAGATTAGGAAAGATGAGAAGATAGACAGTATTTTTTTTTTTTTTTTTTTTTTTTTTTTTTTTTTGTTCCCAAACGAAATTGAATTCTGTCACGGCCCGGCTGCGTATGATTAATAATTGTTTGTATGGAATTGTATTACTCATACGTCTTAAACATTGAGTTAGAAACAAAATATCTTACGTTACGGACGTTTCTTCCCGGTTAGGGTACCCCTCTGCAACGTCTCATAAGGAACTTCGTTCCAATTAAAATATATACGTCTTTTCCAATAGTATTTCAAAATTTTGCTATTATATTTCAGAATTTCCTAAAAATTAACTCTACTCGTAGTTTCTAAAATAGGAGTTACAATATACAATTAAAAATTTAGAATATTATCCTAAAATTTTTGAACAAAATTCGTAAATATAATACAAAAATTGGAAAGAATGTGGTTTTCATAAATCAATCATATATATTAGATTTTGATATTTTTATTAAATCGTTATTTATTTTGCAATTAGAGTTTTTCATTTTCAAATAATCTTTAGAATAAAGAATTCCTTCTTTTAAAGTTTTATTTTCTAAGGAACATCGGAATTTCGTGCACACCTACAACAAGGCAATTGAATTGTTATTAAAAGAAGAATTATATAATAAAAGATGTTCCACACTATTATTAAAAAATCGGCATTTTTTAGGGGTAAAATCGGCAAATCGGCATATTGAAATTTTTGGAGTAAAAAATCGTCAAAATGCCGATAAATCGGCATTTCTGGCAGCCCTGTCGGTATTGCCAATCAACTTTCGTCACTTCTCCCCCATTAAAACTTTAAAATCTCCAAAAACTAACTTAATTTTATTATGGGTATTTGTAATATATTAGAAAATTAGTATCGGCATGGCATTTGGGGCAAAATGATGTTTGTGGCTCTGTATGCAGTGATGGTGTGTAAATAAGAAGATTTTCTAGGACATTTGACAAAGAGTAATGCAAATACACATACGCACATATATATTTGTCATTGCATTATTCACCAACAGGCATTATTTGCAAAAAGTTTGAATGTAATGAACACAATGAATTGTGGTTCAAATTGTTAACAAAACACCAGGTGGTCATAAGGGAATGTCATTCATAATTTTCCGCATCTCTTCATACTTTTCGCCAAAGCATTTGCCTTTCCCTGTACTAGAATCAGCAAACATTTTTTTCATAAAGATTTCTCAACTGTTATCGGACTCACATTGCTTTCTGGCAACGCTGATTCTTAAAGTATGCGATAAACACAACATGATTTCGAGTGCGAGTAAAATACGCTCGAAATCGAGCAGATTATACTCTTGCCGAGTTTTTATAAAACCAACTAATTGCTCCGCACACGCGCACTGTATGGAAAGCCTGAAAGAGTACACAAAAACCACACGCACGCGCAAGTCAGCAAAGACAGACAGTTTCTATTTTTCCACTCGATTTTACTCTTAAGAGTAAACTCTCACTCTATTTCGAAGATTTTTACTCCCACTCTTACTTTTTAAAAAGGAGTACTCGCGAGTACTCCCACCTAAAACAAACGAGTGGAGAGTAAACTTTTTGTAACACTCGTAATCTTCGAGTACTCTTCTTCGCGAGTATTTTTCACTCGCGAGTAAAATCGAGTAAATCTGAGCTGTGTTTGACACAAACTTTAAGTCTTTCTGTAATTGCCACATTAATTTTCCTACAACTCCTCAACATTTATTATGTGAATGTCCAATGCTGAACATATCAAGAAACTCTCTATTTCCTAATTCTAATCCAACATATTCTTTATCACATCCCACAATGAAAAACACAGCAAATTCCTTAAAGACACAAATTTATATCTAGAAATATAATAACGAATTATATTATTAATAACTCATATATAAATTAATTTGTATTATATAATTGTAGTATATATTTCTAAATATTTGTTGAGCTGAAGGACTGTGTTGCTATTGCTCTTATTTTTTAATTTATCTTATAATTTTTAATTATAAGCTGAAATATACAAATAAATAAATAAATAAATAACTTTAAATTGATTCGAAAATAATTAAGAGGCAATTTTTCGGTGTATGAAATAGAAATAACAAAATTTCATCAGTATAACAGTGAAGGGTAATAAAGGCTTGTGTTGTCCTTTATTACCCTTCACTGTTATACTGATGAAATTTGAATGTGTATTTTTGTTATAACTATAATAATACACAATATATTTGCCTAGGCATTATAACTAGAAAGACAAGCAATTTTATTATACACAATTTAGTTGCTGACGCATGAGATGCCTTGTCTTTTTAAATCATATCTAATAAAAATATTATCTCTAAAAACTTAAAAACAAAATCACACTAAAAAAGACATATGAAAAACAACTTCGCGCGAATGTGTTTGTGAGAGAAATTGGTATAAAAGACTCTGATCTGATCATTAAATTTTAGATCAGTTGCAATTTTAGTTCGGAACTAAAGAAGTCGTATCACAAAAAATAAAAATGAAAATATATCTTTTGCTAATTTTGTCAGTCATGAGTTTATTTGCTTGTTCTTCAGCTGTACCGAGTAAGTATATCAACAATTTAAAACGGTCCTTAGTATATCTACAATTATTATCTTCACATAGGTATTTGTAACAGTACCCCATACCCGCATCGTGCACAACCGAGTTCATTTTATACGTTCGCAAACGGAAGATGTGTATCGTACACTGCCCCTCTTTATTTTCCCCATAGTAATATGTTCAAAACAGAGCATGAATGTAAATATATATGTATGGATTCAGCAATGAGGCGTACCGGTTAATAAATAAAAATTTCTTAAATAAAAAAAAAATATTTTGATATATGAAATACAGCGACTTTTTGTTGATGGTTTTGTGTTCTCTTGTACATCTTCTATTTAATTGGCGTTTAAATTCCAGAAAAATATATTTTGGTCCCTTAAAGCGATAAACCTGTGCGCTGCTAGTTCTGCCCTGCTCACAGGTTCATATTCGTTGAACTGAACTGATCCGTACATTTGAAATTGGTCTTTCAGAAATTCTTATATTGTATAAGAATTATGAAATTACCATCTGTGTGTGTGTGTTTTTTTTAAGAAAAGCATTTGAATATCTGAAAGCAAACTTTCATGAAAAAAAAGTAAAAAACCAGAAAAACGAAAAATCGCCTGAAAGAAAATGAAAATGAGATTAAACATAAATGTCCGAAACGAAACTACATGAGGAATAATTGTTGAAGGACTTTTTTTTATAAATATACAGCCAAACAGGTTGGTTACACTTTTCTAATACTCGCACCCGCTCGTGAGTTAGTCGACAATCAGCTGTCCTCTTAAGTTCACCCTTAACTTAAAATTTTGGAGGTGTTGAAAAAGAAAACAGATTCTTGTTGTAAATAAAAGTACGTACTAGTGTAATTTCACAGGTCCTTTGTTGTGCCGCACTGTGTAATAATTGAATTCTGATTGATAGTTATTTTCGATAGCTGGATAGGGAAGCATGACCAAACTGATCCCGAACTGAATGTTATGGGGAAATTTACATTTTCCAGCAATTCTACTTCCTTCAGCAATATTCTTTATACATAAATATATTCATATGAGATTTAAGTTCTTATTCCGGAAGAACTATTGTACCACAACTTCTGTACACCCTTGACCGGAATGCACCAATTTCGCTTAGTACAATTCGATCACAGAAAATTTTACAACGTTATTTTCAAAATTGAGGGATTTACAAAATATACTATATGATTATCTCGTTGAACGCAAGTTGTTATTAATTTTAATACAATACCACAAATAGACAAATTACTGTTCCCAATAATGACCACAATTGCCTTAAATTGCGAAAAACCTTTTGCAAACGCTTATAAAAGTTGAAGTCTGTTATCACCCACATTTAAATTTATGCCTAAAATGAAAAAAAAAATTAAAATTCAAAAGTTATCAAAAGCTATAGACTCTCCGATTTCTACTTGCAAAATAACACAGTGCGTCGGATAAAGACAATTCAATGGTTGGCGAGTGTGACGGTTAAAATATTAGTAAAAACCCCATATTATAATTGAGGCTTTTAAAGCAGGGCAGGGAGGTCTAAGGGTTTGCTTTCAAAATTTAGTTTAAATAGCTCAGGGAGCATGGCGAGAAATTCTAGCAGTTCTCATTAAAAAAAACTGGAATCTATTTGCTCTTAATATCACGTATTAGTCACTTCGACCCCCTCAATTTTTTCTATAAACAAGTAAAAGTGCTATATTCGGCAGTGCCGAATCTCAAATGCCCTTCACAGATGTGATTCTTCTTTCTTTCTTTCTAAAACAGAAAGTAGGTTTAATTAAAAAACAAGTTAATAAATGTTGTTATCAGTTACTTTTATATTGAAGAAAACCTTTAAATTTTTCGGCTAGGAAGCTAGATGTTTGGCTCTTTTTATTTCTAATACCTCTGAACGTCTTTCAAATATATATATATATATATATATATATATATATATATATATTTTTTTTTATTTTTTTTTATTTATGTGGTAAAAAAAATTTAACTATAACACAATTTATATTAAACATGTTTCATTTAATGCCAATTTACTTCTTCCTGATCTATAAAGTAGGTATAAATCATCATAAAAATCAAAAATAGCATATCATATAGCTACTTTTATTGTATGTAACAAATGTCGATATTCTAACCTTGAGATTGGATTTTTAATTTTTTTGGTTTAAAGTTTAATACAAATTTAATTGTTCCCGAAGTATAAAAGAGATTTCATTCACAAAAACCCAAAATTAGGAATTTATTTAATTCTTAGCGAAGTATAAAATAGGTTTAATGCACTGAAAAACCAAAAACAGAACTTATATGGTTACTTATATGCAACAAAAAATTTCGATTTCCCAACCCTGGAACCGAATTTTTAATTTTTAAAATTTGTAATACCAATTTAATTCTTAGCGAAGTATGAAATATGTTTAATTCATTGAAAAAATCAAAATTTTATGGACCAAAGCAAAATCGATTTCTAACCCTGGAACCAATTTTTTTTTTAATTTTTAATACCAATTTAATGCACTGAAAAACCAAAATTAGGAACTTATATGGTTACTTATATGCAACAAAAAATTTCGATTTCCCAACCCTGGAACCGAATTTGTAATTTTTTAAATTTTTAATACCAATTTAATTCTTAGCAAAGTATAAAATAGGTTTAATTCATTGAAAAAATGAAAATTTTATGTACCAAAGCAAAATTGATTTCCAACCCTGAAACCGAATTTTTAATTTTAAAAATTTTTAATACCAATTTAATTCTTAGCAAAGTATAAAATAGGTTTAATTCACTGAAAGAAACCAAAACTAGAAACTTATATGGTTACTTTTATGTACCAAGAAAATTTCGATTTTCCAACCCTGGAACCAAATTTAAAATTTTTAAAAGTTTTAATACGAATTTTATTCTTAGCGAAGTATAAAATAGGTTTAATGCACTGAAAAAAAAAAACAAAATTAGAAACATATGTATATATATAGAACTTTTACATACCAAGAATATTTAAATTTTCCAACCCTGCAACAGAATTTTTAATTTTTAAAATATTTAATACCAATTTAATTCTTAGCGAATTATGAAATATGTTTAATTCATTGAAAAAATCAAAATTTTATGGACCAAAGGAAAATTGATTTCCAACACTGGAACCGAATTTCTTTTTTAAATGTTTAATACCAATTTAATGCACTGAAAAAACCAAAATTAGGAACTTATATGGGTACTCTAATGTACCAAAAAAAAAAATTCGATATTCCAACCCTGTTACCAAATTTTTAAATTTTTAATACGAATTTAATTCTTAGCGAAGTATAAAATACGTTTAATTCACTGAAAAAAACCAAAATTAGGAACTTATATGGTAACTTTTACGTACCAAGAAAATTTTGATTTTCCAACCCTGGAACCGAATTTTTAATAACAAATTAATTCTTCCTGAAGTATAAAATAGGTTTAGTTCACTAAAAAAACAAAATTTGGATTTTTGTGGGTACTTTTGTGTACCAAAATTATTTCGATTTTCGAACATCTGGTATTTATGAAATGACCCACATATGAAAGTTTCATACAGTGAAGTTTTAGTGTATAAGCGCAGCCACAAACCTTCTGCATTGTGTTAGGGCTTTCATATTCACAGCAATAAAGCTTTAGCAGTTGTTACGCTGTGCAAAAACTTTTTTGGGGCATTTAAAGTACAAAAAAAAACTTGTAGCTCTTAGTTTGCAAAAAGGAGCTTTTAACAGCAACCGCACTACCTTGTGACTTATTTAAAAACGTAACAAATTATGTGTTTGTTACGCGACCGTTAAAACTAAAATTTATTTCTGATGGCTGAAAATTTATATAACAATAAAATTTTATTTGGTTACATTAAAATACGAGTATTACGGTACGTTCACACTTATCAAATATTTGTCCAAAAATGCGTAGCCACTATATATTGAAACTTGACAGAAATATGTATTATGGTCAAAGACTATTTAAGCTGGAACAAAAATATCGTTTTTTTAATTTCGAACAAATTTTCCTATTATAGAAATTTAAAATAAAATTTTTCTAAAAATTAATATAACCAGAGAAAAGCATTCAATATAAAATCTTTATTCATTTAGCCACCAAAAAATATATTGTAAATGTCTCGAAACCGTAAAAATTCAGAAAAGGCGCATGCAATTGACTCAACTTTCCTGACTTTAACAGTGTCGCAAAACGACAAATCTCAAGCAAAAGACTTAAAAGTTCACTATATGATGCAGAATTTTGTTGTCTGTCGAGCTGCGTACTTAAATTTTTACATTTCTTAATTTTAAGTTTTAGCCTAATGTCCGGCTAGAATGGCTAAATATTCCTATGTGCGAAGGGGTGGTGTTTTGCGGAGGATCCTGAGTTCAACCCCGCGGTGAGTCATGAAGTAGTGTGTTGAATTTAGAGTAGCAGATATTAGCCTTCGAAGCAAAAAGGTTGAAATAGCTAAAAAAAAATTCTCTATCTCCTCATCTTTCTTTATCTGTCCTCTTAATAGTATCCCCTCCTTTCTAGCTCCGCCGCAATGCGCTGCATATGTTGGGGATGAGTGCTGGTCTGAGTTAAAAGCAAGTGAAAGTGCTATATTCGGCTGTGCCGAATCTTAAATACCCTTCACACATGTAATTCTTCTTTCTTTCTTGCTAAAACAGGAAGTAGGTTTATTAAAAGATGTTTTACTTGACAAAAAAATTTAAATTTTTAAAATTTTTGGTCACTTTCATGTACGGTGAAATATTTCATTTGTTCAACCCTGGAGTCGAAATTTTGATTTTTTAAGATTTCAGTACCAATTTTGTTCTTTCTGAATTATGAAATAGTTTGAATTAGCAAAAACAACAACGTCAATTGCATATTTGGTTACTTTTATATATTTCAATTTCCCAACCCTGGAAACGAAATTTAAATTTTTTTTAAACAATGCAACTCTTAATGAGGCATGAAATAGTTTTATTTAAGAAAAACTTAATATTTGTAACCATTTTGGCCACTTTCATGTACTGCAAAATATTGCAGTTATCCAACTCTGGAATCTAAATTTTGATTTTATTTTTTTAATTTTTGATACCAATTTTGTTTTTTCTGAACTAAAAAATAGTTTTAATTAGTAAAAAACCGACGTTAGTTGCCTTTTTGGTTACTTTTACGAATAAAAAAACTTTAAACTTCCCAACCCTGGGAGTGAAATTTAATTTTTTTTTTATTTTTTAACCAATACAACTCTTCATGAGGTATAAAGTAGTATTATTTAAGAAAAATTTTCAATTTTCAACCATTTTGGTCACCTTCATGAACTATAAAATATTGCACTTGTCCAACCCTGGATTCGAAATTTTGATTTTTTTTTGGAAATTTTGTTCTACCTAATATATAAAATAGTTTTAGTTGGCAAAAAAAAAACAACGTCAATTACCTCTTTGGTTATTTTTATGTATAAAAAACAATTAAATTTCCTAACCCTGAAAGCTAAATTTTAATTTTTAAAATTATTTTTATCAATGCAAATCTTCATGAGGTATAAAGTAGTTTTGTTTAAGAAAAACTAAAATTTTGTAACCAGTTTTGTTATAACATGTACTACAAAATATTGCATGTACCAAAAACAACTTTCATTTTCCCAACCCTGGAAGCGAAATTTTAATTTTTTGTTTATCAGTACAACGCTTCATGAGGTATAAAAAAATTTTTTTAAGCAAAATTTCAACTTTTTAACCATTTTGGTCACTTTCATGTACTATTAAATATTGCACTTGTCCATCCCTGGATTCGAAATATTATTTTTGAATTTTTGATACCAATTTTGTTCTTCCTAAATTATAAGACAGTTAGCAAAAAAAAAAAAATATATAAAACAACTGCAGTTGCCTGTTTGATACTTTCACGTATAAAAAATATTAAATTTCCCACCCCTGGAAGCAAAATTTTAATTAAAAATAATTTTTTTTAATTTTATTAACGTATAAAGAGGTTTTGTTAAAGAAAAACTTAAAATTTTTAACAATTTTAGTTACTACATGTACTACAAAATACGTAATGGGCCGAAATTTTTTTTTTTAATTTTCCATCCCTGGAAAATTTTTTTTTATTTTTTAGTTTTTAATAGACCATTGAGGCTTCCCAAAGCATGAAATAGGTTTATTTAACAAACATTAAAATAAATAATTGATTTTTGGTATAAATTTTGAGTCGAGAAATGGGTGTAAGCTTCCCAGCTCTGGAACCATACTTCTGATCTTTCTGAACTTCAATAGCACTCTATTTAAGTTCATTTCCAATCCAGCGGTCCCAGAACGAAATCTTTAGCTCTTCTGGGGGCTTGGGAAAACCGATTTCACGTACAGACAGACGGACATCGCTCAATCGCCATTCATAAGGATCCAGAATATATATACTTTATGGGGTCCCATATTGATATCGAAGAAATTACACACGGAATGACAAACCTATATATACCCTTTCACTTTTTTGTGAAGGGTATAAAAAGTGACCAAATTGCCACATTATGTTCTTTAAACTCGTCAAGTGAAGTCTCAATAATGATTAAGACCAGAGGCAAAATTACCGCATTCGATATCGATCGAAATTTCAATACAATTTAAATGGAAATTTCGATCCATTAACAGGCCACACTTTTACACTTATGCTAAACTAAATTTAAAAAAAAAACAGCATTTGTTAATAAATTTTATTAACTTCTGCTTTTAAATCTATTCCTGAAAAAGTTACACAAAGTGTATCGAAATATGGGAATTAAAGTATTTTTGTCAAAGAACTGATCTCAACTTTAAATTAATTAGAAAATAATTAAGAGGCAATATTTCGGTGTATGAAATAGAAATAACAAAATTTCATCAGTATAACAGTGAAGGGTAATAAAGGAGAACACAAGTTTTGTTATAACTATAATAATACACAAAATACTTGCTTAGGCATTATAACTAGAAAAGCAAGCAATTTTATTATACACAATATAGTTGCTGACGCATGAGATGCTTTGTCTTTTTAAATCATATCTAATAAAAATATTATCTCTAAAAACTTAAAAACAAAATCACACTAAAAAAGACATATGAAAAACAACTTCGCACGAATGTGTTTGTGAGAGAAATTGGTATAAAAAGCTCTGATCTGATCATTGAATTTTAGATCAGTTATAATTTCAGGTCGGAACTAAAGAAGTCGTATCACAAAAAATAAAAATGAAAATATATCTTTTGCTCATATTGTCAGTCATGAGTTTATTTGCTTATTCTTATTCAGCTGTTCTACCGCGTAAGTATACAAACACATTAAACAAATCGTTAATAAATCTACAATTATTATCTTCAAATAGGTATTTGTTACGAACCCAAACAACCGTTTCATACACAACAGGGCTTCAAAGCGAATATCTTTTATACGTTCAACAGCGGAAAATGTGAACCTTTCACTGCCTATGCTTTTTATTCCAACAAAAATATGTTCCGATCACTGAGTGAATGTAAACGTGTGTGCCAGGATCCTTTTGAAAAACATAAAGCAAAGTTGCGTGCCGGTTAATTAATAAGGATTTCTTAAATAAAAGAAAAAAAAAAGATTTTGATATATGAAATACAGCGACTTTTTGTTGATGGTTTTGTGTTGTCTTCTATTTAATTGACGTTTAAATTCCAGAAAAATATATTTTGGTCCCTTAAAGCGATAAACCTGTGCGCTGCTACTTCTGCCCTGCTCACAGGTTCATATTTTTTGAACTGAACTGATCCATACATTTGAAATTGTTCTTTCAGAAATTCTTATATTGTGTAAGAGTTATGAAATTACCATCTGTGTGTTTTTATACACTCCAACAAAAAATTGGATGGTATATTCACTTTGTCATTTCGTTTGTAACGCACTGAAATATCCAGCTGAGATCCCACAAATTATATATATTCTTGATGGGTGGGCGTTATAATATGCAAAAATAATATAAAAATTTAACAAATTGTTTTACTTAAAGTTACATTCCTTAAAAATTAAATTTTGAAGTTTTTATGACGAAGCGGAATCTTTTGAATTTTATGTTTAGAGCCACTGTCAAGCAAATAAACTCCAATATTAATTTAAAAAGTTGACAATCAGTGTTGTCAACTCGGCAAAGTTTTTAGTGTTTGTATTCCAATTCTTCGATGAGGATTTTTTTTCTCATCGAAGAATTGAAAAACAAACAAAACACCAAAATCTTTGCCGAGTTGGCAACACCGGTCGTAAATTTATACAGTTATCGGAGATGTAGAAATTAATGAATGTGAGCGAGAGGCAAAAAAAACTCTTGAAAGAGAGATAAATGATGAGTGAAAAATAGTTGCCTACGAGGTTGTTGTCCGTGCTAATTTTGTGGCTGTAGTCAAATTAAACTAATTTCTATTTTCATAGGCGACAATAAATAAATTAGTGGTGCCAATACAGTGAAACATCTTAAATAAATAAGCGTTTAAAAATATTTTCAAACTGGTTAAATGTATGAAAATTGTTAAAAATAAAAAAAAATTTAATATGTAGTCCTCTCAAGAATAAAAATTATTTTGTGATTTTTATTTAATTATTTTTTTGGCGATCCTTCACAAAAAAGTGAAATTTCTTCGATATCAATATGGGACCCCATAAAGTCTATATATTCTGGATCCTTATGAATGGCGATGGCGATTGCGCGATGTCCGTCTGTCCGTCTGTCTGTACGTGAAATCGGTTTTCCCAAGCCCCCAGAAGAGCTAGAGACTTCGTTCTTGAACCGTTAGATTGGAAATAAGCTTAAATAGAGTGGCATTAAGAAGGATCCGGAGTATGGTTCCAGAGCTGGGAAGCTTACACCTATTTCTCGACGCAAAATTTATACCAAAAATCAATTTTTTTTAAATGTTTGTAAATTAAATCTATTTCGTGCTTTGGGAAGACTCAATGGTCTATTAAAATCTAAAAAATAAAAAAAAATTTCCAGGGGTGGGAAATTAAAATTGTTTTTTGCCGCCTATTCCGTATTTTGTAGTACATGTAGTAACTAAAATTGTTAAAAATTTCAAGTTTTTCTTTAACAAAACCACTTTATACTGCATGAAGATTTGCATTGGGCAAAAAAAAAAATTTTTTTTTAAATTCAAATTTTGCTTCCAGGGGTGGGAAATTGAATTTTTTTTAGACGTGAAAGTAATCAAACAGGCAACTGATGTTGTTTTTTCTTTGTTCTTTGCTAACTAAAACTGTCTTATAATTTAGAAAGAAAAAGATTGGTATCAAAAATTTAGAAATAAAAAATAAAATTTCGAATCCAGGGATGGACAAGTGCAATATTTTATGGCACATGAAAGTTACCAAAATGGTAAAAAATGTGCAATTTTTCTTAAATAAAACTACTTTATATTTCAAGAAGCGTTGCACTGATAAAAAAACAAAAAAAAAATAATAAATTTCGTTTCTAGGGTTGGAAAAATTAAATTTTTTTTGGTACATGCAATATTTTGTAGTATGTACATGTAATAACCAAAATGGTTGCAAAATTCGAGATTTTCTTAAACAAAACTACTTAATACCTCATGAAGATTTGCATTGATAAAGAAAATTTTAAAAAATTTAAATTTCGCTTCCAGGGTTGGGAAATTAAAAATATTTCCTTATACATAAAAGTAACCAAAAAGGCAATTGACGTTGTTTTTTTTACTAATTAAAACAATTTTTTAGTTCAGGAAAAACAAAATTGGTATCAAAAATTAAAAAAGAATCAAAATTTAGATTTCAGAGTTGGATAACTGCAATATTTTGTGGTACATATAAATGACCTAAATGGTTACAAATATTAAGTTTTTCTTAAATAAAACTATTTCATGCCTCATTAAGAGTTGCATTGGTAAAAACAATTTAAATTTCGTTTCCAGGGTTGGGAAATTGAAATATTTATTCTGCCTAAAAGTAACCAATTTTTGCTAATTAAAGCTGTTTTATAATTCAGGAAGAACAAAATTGGTATTAAAATCTTCAAAGATCAAGAATTCGACTCCAGGGTTGGACAAATGAAATATTTTATGGTACATGAAAGTGATCAAAAAGTTCAACAATTTTAATTTTTTTTGTCAAGTAAAACTATGTTACACCTAACTAAGAATTTCATTGGTAAAAAAATGAAAATTCGCTTCCAGAGTTGGAAAATCAAAATATTTTTCGTACATGATAGTACATACATAAATTCTAAATTTTGTGCTGTTAGTGAATTAAACCTATTAGATATTTTAGAAAAAATGAAACTAGTATCAAAAAATTATAAATTCGGCTCCAGGGTTAGAAAATCTAAATTTTTTGGTACATAAAAGTAACCATATAAGTTTCCAATTTGGGTTTTTTTGAGTGACTTAAACCTATTTTAAACTTCGCTAAAAATTAAATTCGTATTAAAAATTTTAAAAACTAAAAATTCGGTTGCATGATCAAATGCATTTCTATAAAGGACATCATACAAACATTAATTTTTATTTATATAGATTTTGTTCCGGCCTATAAATAGATTTAGAATAAGTGCTTTTTTATACATGAAAGTAGCATCACTGAAATGAGTAGTTGACAATGTAGCTGCCTGCCATCTCAAAAATAATTAAGTAGCTGACTACGAGACGACGATTGTAGCCAACGGCTTTTATAGTCGGTGTTCGTGTAATTTGCTGTCGTTATTGTGTTTAAAGCTTAAGTTTTTCAAAAAGCCATTCGAAAAGCAAAGCACCTGACTTTTTCAGAACTGCAATCACTGGTAAACAAAATTCTATAAAAATTTAAATGAGTTTCTAAGAAAAACAAACAACCAACAACATTTAAAACTTTCCTTTTTACCGATCAACAAGTTGATTTGTTATAAATATTTTTTTTCCATTATCCTACTTTTTAATTTTTCTCCATTTTCAGTTTAATTGAAATTCACTTTAATGACCACGTTGCTTCCAAATTGCCATAAAGTTTCTATAGTTAACTTTTTTTTGGCTTTCTGGAATATTAAAAAAAAAAAGAAAATAAAAGAAAAATGAAGTACTCAAATGGAGCATTTTTGCAAAAGTTGCACGCATACAGCCAACAACAAACCATCGAATAAATTTGTTTCAAAAGTGATTTTAATTTTTTATACCCTCCAAATTCTTTTTTGGAGGGTATAAAAAATTCACTTTGTCATTCCGTTTGTAACGCATCGAAATATCCATCTCAGACCCCATAAAGTATATATATTCTTGATCAGTGATGAAATCTAAAACGAACTGAGCATGTCCGTCCGTCTGTGGAAATCACGATTTAGTCCAAACGAAAAGAGTTAGACTCTTGAAATTTGGCATAAATATATTATAAAGCATAGAGCAGGATAAGTTCGAAGATGGGCTAAATCGGGCAAGAGGGAAAAAAGTTCCCCTAAGAAGAACTAAACCAACCCAGAAAAAACAACATAATTTTTAAAGTTTTTTGGTTATTTTGTTAAGCAAATGATATATTTTTATGTCAAATACGGTCCAACGCCTTAAACTTGGAGCCATTAAATAAAATAAAAATATTTTTTGACCCCGCCCACTTCAGTGGGCGTTATTATAGGCAAAAATAGCTTAAAAATTTAACAAATTGTTTTACTTAAGCCTACATTCCTTAAAAATAACACTTTTAAGCTTTAATGACGAAGCTGAGACGAAACCTGGTATTACTCTGCCCTACCCCCTCCTTCCCCTTCGCCCCCTAAATGACCCTACTAAAAAAAAATTTTTTTTTTAAATTTTGTATATAATCATCCCAACCATTTATCTTTAGAGTTTTATGACGGCCGATTTCTGCCCTACCCCCTCCTCTTCCTTTGCCCCCTGAATGACCCTACCAAAAAAAAAATTTTTTTTTAAATTTTGTATATAATCATCCCAAGCATTTATCTTTAGAGTTTTATTACTGCCGATTTCTGCCCTACCCCCCCCCCCCCCCTTCTTCCTTTGCCCCCTAAATGACCCTACCAAAAAAAATTTTTTTTTTTTTTTAAATTTTGTATATAATCATCCTAAGCATTTATGTTTAGAGTTTTATGACTGCCTGTTGCTGCCCTACCCCCTCCTCCCCCTTTTCCCGCTAAATGACCCTATTAAAAATATATATACATTTTTTTTATTTTGTGTATAATCATCCCAAGCATTTATTTTTACAGTTTTATGTGTATCTGTTTCCGCCCTACCCCCTCTCCCCTTTTGCCCTCTAAATGACCCTATAAAAAAAAGAAATTTTAATTTTGTATATAATTATCCCAAGCATTTATTTTTAGAGTTTTATGACAAAGGTGAAATGTTTCCCCCACAGCCCTTGCCAGAGCGACCCCGCCAAAATACAGTTTTTATAGCCTCCAAAGAGAATTGTGATGAAGTCTAAGACGGTCTAGCAATGCCCATACGTTCGTCTGTGGAAAACATGATATTGTATAATTTTGAACCCCGCCCCCTTTAGTGGGCGTTGACGTACGATATTATATAAAGGAACTCTGTCCCACCAAGTTAAACATTTCAAATTCACTTACTAAATATTTGGAGGGTATTTAAGATTCGACCCGGTCGAATATAACGTTTTTACTTGTTTTGTTTTTTTTTTTTGTTTTTAGCCATTTTGGGATTTCTTCGGAATGATAAATAATTCGAAATAAAAATTTTTCTTCTACCATCAGGATTTTTAATTTAACTAATTGTAGTTTAATTATGTTGTTGTTATAGTTTTGGTGGTTATTGCTTTGCTTTTTGCCAGAGAACATGTTTTTAAGGTCGTCAAGCCATTTTTTTGCAGTTGGGCCAATTGCCTTTTTAGTTTCTTTCTTTCTTTCCATTTTCTTACGTTCTTGTGCAACAAACAAATAACTTGGACATATTTCAGGGGAAAAGTTAAAGAGTAAAAGTTTTATACACGAAAGCGCAAATGACGATAGAGACATGAAAATGTTTTTGCTTTTAAAATTAAAGAGCCTTTTTTTTATAGGCAACAAACGAAAGAATGTGCAATTAGTGATGTTGCAGGTGGTATGAGCGCCAAGGCAGCTTTTTTCTTTATTAATTAAAACTTTTTTCCCTGTTAATTTTTTTTTTTCTTTTTAAATATATAATTATAGCTCGAGGGCATTGTTGTCGTTGTGCAAAGCGGCAAAATTCAATGGTTCAATTTTTGTTGTTAGATAATTTTAGTCACTACCAATTCATTTAATTTTGGATCTCATCTTTTGCCTGTTTGTGCCAACTTTTCTGTTCACATCTGTTTTTGTGTATCATTTTAAACTACTAAAATGTTATAGCTTTAACCTTAGCGTTTGTTGTTATTGTGTTTTGCCTTGTTATTGATTTTAAAGGCTTTCAAATTTAACAGACAGTAACGAGAACGTCTAGACTCTTGATGATTTAAATTTTTGGTTATTTTACTGTATTATTTACAAAATTATAAACCAGTCGTAAGCCAGCGAATGGCCTCATTGGGTACAGAGAATGTGGCAGAACTTCATTAATTTTTAAATTTTAGTGTTAATTTTTAAATTTAAGAATTTCGTTTTCTTTCTTAATTGTTAAGGTTCAGAATTTTATTTTAATTTTGAATTTCATTTTCATTGCTAATTATTAGATTGAATTTTTTCATTTTAAATTTTGAAATTTTAGAATTTTATTTTCATTTTAAATTTTGAAATTTTAGAATTTTATTTTCATTTAAAATTTTTGAATTTTATTTTCATTCAAAATTTTTGGAATTGGATTTTAGTTTTTAGATTTTGCTTTAATTTTAAAATTTCGGAAGTTAAAAATTTTATTCTCATTTTTAATTTTGATATTTTAGAATTTAATTTTCTTTTTTAATTGCCAGAATTTTATTTTAATTTTGAATTTCATTTTCATTGCTAATTATTAGATTGAATTTTATTTTTATATTGTGGAATTTTATTTTCATTTTAAATTTTGAAATTTTAGAATTTTATTTTCATTTTAAATTTTAGAATTTTATTTTCATTCAAAATTTTTGGAATTGGATTTTAGTTTTTAGATTTTGCTTTAATTTTAAAATTTCAGAAGTTAAAAATTTTATTCTCATTTTTAATTTTGATATTTTAGAATTTAATTTTCTTTTTTTATTGTTAAATGTTATTTTAATTTTTAATGTTTTAATTTTAGAACTTTATTTAAATTTTTATTGTTAAATGTTATTTTAATTTTTAATATTTTAATTTTAGAACTTTATTTAAATTTTTGAATTTTTATATTTTAGAATTTCATTTTTAATTTGTTAATATTAGAATTTTATTTTCATTTTTAATTGTTAAATTTTGTTTTAATTTTTTAATTTTTAAATTTAGTTTTAATGTAAACATTTTTGAATTTTAGTTTAATTTTCATATATATGAGAGTTTCATTTTATTTTTGAAATTTTATATTTTTAGAACTTTATATTAATTTTTTAGTTTTTAATTTTTAGAATTTTATTTTTGAATTATACAACTTTATGAACTATAGAACTTATTTTCATTTCTATATATAATTGCTAATTTTAACTTTTACTTTCATTTTTAATTTTTAAATTTTGTTTTAATTTTAAAATTTTTGAATTTTATTTTCATATTTAATTTTTACATTTTGCAATTTCATTTTTAATTTGTAAATATTAAAATTTTATTGTATTTTTATTTGTTGAATTTTATTTTAAGTTTTAATTTTTAAAACTTTCTTTTCATTTTTAAATTCTAGAATTTTATTTTCATTTTTATTTTATAAATTTTTTAATTTGATTTTCATTTCTATATATAATTTCTAATTTATAACTTTAACTTTTATTTAAATTTTTAATTAAATTTCGTGTTTTAAATTTTATTTTAGTTTTTAATTTTAAAATTTTGTTTTAATTTTAAAAGTTTTGAATTTTATTTCAATTTTTTATTTTTATATTTTACAATTTTATTTTTAATTTGTAAATTTTAGAATTTTATTTTCATTTTGTAAATTCTAGAAATTTATTTTCATATTTATTTTATAAATTTTAAAACTTTATTTTCATGTCTATTTATAATTTTAACTTTTATTTTTATTTTATAAATTTTATTTAAATTCTTAATTTTTATCTCTTAAAATTTAATTTTAATTTGTAAATTTTAGACTTAATTTCTTTCTTTAACTTGTCAATTTTGGAATTTTGTTTTAATTTTTAAATTTTTGAATTTAATTTTAATTTTCATATATTAGAACTTCATTTTTAATTTGTAAATAATTTTATTTTATTTTTAATTGTTAAATTATATTTTAATATTTTAATTTTTAATTTTGAAAACTTTCTTTTCGTTTTTAAATTCTAGAATTTTATTTTATAAGTTTTGGATTTTTATTTTCATTTCTATATATTATAACTTTAACTTTTATTTTAATTTTAATTATTAAATTTTGTTTTAATTTTAATATTTTGGAATTTTATTTTCATTTTTAATTTTTGTATTTTAGAATTTCATTTTTATTTTGTAATTTTTAGAATTTTATTTATGTTTTTAATTTTTAAATTTTATTTTAATTTTTAACTTTCAAATTTTGTTTTAATTTTAAAATGTTAGGATTTTATTTTAATTTTTAATTTTTATATATTACAATTTAATTTTTAATATGTAAATTTTAGAATTTTATTTTAATTTTTTAAATCCTAGAATTTTATTTTCATTTTTATTTTATAAATTTAGGAATTTTATTTTCATTTATATATATAATTTCTAATTTATAACTTTAACTTTTATTTTAATTTTTAATTATTAAATTTCGTTTTTTAAATTTCATTTTAATTTTTGATTTTGAAATTTTGTTTTAATTTTAAAATTTTTGAATTTTATTTTAATTTTTAATTTTTATATTTTAGATTTTCATTTTTATTTTGTAAATTTTAGAATTTTTTTTTTAATTTCTATATTTTAGAATTTCATTTTAAATTTTTGAATTTTGTTTTAATTTTAAAATTTTAGAATTTTATTTTAATGTTTAATTTTTATATTTTACAATTTTATTTTTAATATGTAAATTTTAGAATTTTATTTTCATTTTTTATATTCTAGAATTTTATTTTAATGTTTTAAATTCTAGAATTTTATTTTAATTTTTATTTTATAAATTTTAGAACTTTATTTTCATTTCTATTTATAAATTTAATTTTTATTTCTTTTTTATAAATTTTATTCTAATTTTTAGTTTTCATCTCTTAAAATTTTATTTTAATTTGTAACTTTTAGACTTAATTTCTTTTTTATAAGATTAATTTCGTTTTATAGTTTAGAATTGTATTTTTATTTTTTAAGCTTCTAAAACTTAGAATCTTACTTCCTTTTTAAACTTTTAATATTTAGAATTTTTTAATTTTAGAATTAATTTCAACTTTAATTTTTTACATTTTAGAATTCTATCTTCGTTTTTAGTTCTTAGAATTAATTTTCATTTATTAAATTTTACAATTTTAATTGTTATTTAATATATAAAATTATCATTTTGATTTAGAGAATCAGGCTTTAAAACAATTGCTAATGCATTCTCCTTTTGGAGTGGAAGTCCTTAATACGAGTCTTTCTTTTAATAGCTTTATGGTATATTATTTCAGAATCCTTATTTTGTTGTTGCCTGGTGCGTACGTTTATTTATTTAATATATTATTACGCATACGCCATGCTGTACCAATTATTGCGACAGCCTTTTCTTTTTATCTTAAATCTTCTTTTCTATCAGCTGCCAACCATTTTCGTTTACTTGATGTCTGTTATTATCTCATTATTTCTTGTATTATCATGAAAAATAATCTGGCCAAAAGACAGCGTTTGTGTAGCAGCTATTTAATAAGCCAATGATGTAGCCAATAACAACAAAATTTTCTTATCTACATTCTTTTTTAAAGAACCTCTAATAATTTAGCAATTATTAGACAAACAAACAAAATTCGAACACCCTCATATTTCAATATGATTGAAAGGAATTTACTTGTGTCCTTTTAAGTTCTTTATTTTACTTATGTGTTTGTGTGTGTGTGTGTTTATGTATAAGTACTTGTATGTTTGCATGTGTGAGGAAGGCTGTTGGAAGATATGATTATGTTAGCAATGTACACAAGTTGCTAACCAAGTAGCAAAATTTTTTTTATGCACTCATGTATTAATACACTGAAAAAAAAATACAATTAGTAATAGGATTCACCGGCTGTGCCACAATGTAGCAACTTAAAGCTCTTACTGCAACAAGTTGTATTATGCATTATTGTTTTAAATAAATTTACTTGTTGTGTGTTGAAAAATTATTATTTAAAGAGAAAAAATATTGCACAATAATATTTCCGGTGTACTTTTATTCACAATTTTATGTTGCTTCCATGTGGCGACTATGAAAACATAATTTCATTTTACACACAATATAAATTCTGTTATGAATACACATACAAACACATACGCACACTCACATGTGTGTATGTGTGCTATACAGCCTGTTCCAAGACTTTCATCACATATATATTTGATTTTTTTTTTCTTGTTCGTTCAATACCGCCACAGTCAAATAGACTGCTGCTTATACGGTCTTATTTACTTATATTCTGCCAGCTTAATATCCTGCACAGACATGATGAAATTTGCTTTGAACAAAGAGGAACAAATATTTCATAAAAAGCCATAAATAATGTTAAACAAGTGTAAAACGAAATGCTAGTGTGTTTTTAAAATAAAATAGTTACTCTGAAATTGCTGATGAAAAGAAAATTAAAAGCGGATCACAAAATAAAAAATGGAATATATCAAGCGTTTGTGGCAAGAGTAGCATAACTAGGGAAATTATTTCAACTATTCCATAACTGTTTGCAAACGTCTAGGTCAAGATCAAGATAGTAGAAAAAAAACAGCATTATTTTTAACAACCTCTTTTTTAAGTCTTAAGAGAATAGCCAGAGGAACTCAATTGTTTTTCACAACCAGCCCAGATGTAACTTTTTGCCATCGCGAGCAAACGCCATAGTGTACACCAGATAGTGGTTATGCTTCTTTGGGTAAATATTTGACTAGTGTGAACGTACCTTTAAGTACAAAATACGGTTTTATTTTATTATACTCTCCAAAAAAGAATCTGGAAGGTATATTCACTTTGTCATTACGTTTGTAACGCAGTGACATATCCATCTGACACCCCATAAAGTATATATATTCTCGATCAGTAATGAAATCCAAAACGACCTGAGCATGTCCGTCCGTCCGTCCGTTCGTTTGTGGAAATCACGATTCAGTCCTAATGAAAAAAAAACTAGACTCTTGAAATTTGGTATAAATATATCTTGAAGGACAACACAGGCTAAGTTCATAAATAGACTAAATCGGGCAAGAGGACAAAAACTTCCCCTAAGAAGAACTAATGCAACCTCTAAAAAACAATATAATTTTTAAAGTTTTTTTTTTTTGTAATTTTGTTTAGCAAATGATATATTTTTATGTTAAAGAAGAGCCAACGCGTTTAACTTGGAGCCATAAAATAAAATAAAAAAATTTTTGGACCCCGCCCCCTTCAGTGGGCGTTATTACATGCAAAAAAAGAGTGTAAAAATTTAACAAATTGTTTTACTTAAGCCTAAATTCCTTAAAAATAACATGTTTAAGCTTTAACGACGAAGCTGAGACGAAACCTGGTACTACTCTGCCCTACCCCATCCTCCATATTTGCCCCCTAATTGACTATCAAAATATTTTTTTTTAAATTTAATATACAATTATCCCAAATATTTATTTATAGAGTTTTATGACAAAGGTGAAATGTCTCCCCCACAGCGCCTGCCAGAGAGCCCCCAAAATACAGTTTTTATACCCCCCAAAAAGAATTGGACCCCATAAAGTATATATATTCTTAATCAGTGATGAAGTCTAAGACGGTCCAGCAATGCCCATACGTTCGTCTGTGGAAAACCCGATATTGTCTATTTTTGAACCCCGCCCCCTTTAGTGGGCGTTGATGTACGATATTATATATAGGAACTCTGTTCCACCAAGTTAAACATTTTAAATTTACTACTAAATATTTGGAGAGTATTTAAGATTCGACCCGGTCGCATATAAGGCTTTTACTTGTTTCATTCATTTCATTTTATTTTATTGTAAAATGTTTTGCTATAAAAACAATATTTTTGAGTTAAAACTCTCTTGCAGCAAATGTGCATTATATCTGAATCAATAAAGACACGTATTGAAAAAGACTGTTAAAAAAAAAAAATTAACTAATTTTCGGCTGACGCAGGAAGCCTCTTATGCCTTCCAAAGAAGTAGTATGGAAATATTTATTGAAATTAACAGCAAATGAAAGTCAAATAAATCATATATTTCCCGCTGAAATTTTATCATAAGAACTGTTATTTTATTTGTAGGAAAGGGGACACTTATTGTCTTATTTTATAGAAAAATAGCAAAAAAAGAAGTAAAAACGTTATATTCGACTGGGTCGAATCCTAAATACCCTCCAAATATTTAGTAAGTAAATTTTAATTGTTTAAGACATTTCTGTACCCAATTTTAAATCTCTATTTTGAGAGAGTCATTCCGGGAAGGAGCAAGGGGCAGCCCTTTCACCTCTGCAATATCAGAGAACATCTCAGATTCTTATAGGCTTAAGGAATACAAATTGTTCAATATTTACACTATTTTTGCATATAATCTCGTAGGTCAACGCCCATTAAAGGGACGGCGTCCAAAAATAAACTATATCATGTTTTCCATAGAAGATTGCTAGATCCCTGATCAAGAATATATATATATACATATATATATATATATATATATATATATATATATATATATACCTTATGTGGTTCAATTCTTTTTGGAGGGTATTAAAACTGTATTTTTTCGGGGTCTCCCTGGCAAGGGCCGTGGGGGAGATATTTCACCCTTGCCATAAAACTCTACAAATAAATGTTTGGCAAATTAAAAGAAAATTTTAATCGGGTCATTTAGGGGGCAATGGGGGAGGAGGGGATAGAGCAGAGTAGTATCAGGTTACGTCTCAGCTTCGTCATTAAAGCTTAATTTTATTTTTAAGGGATGTAGGCTTAAATAATTCATTTTGTTAAATTTTTGCGCTATTTTTGCCTACATATATGTAATAACGCCCACTAAAGGGGGCGGGGTCCAAAAAGTAATTTTTATTTTATTTTATGGCTCCAAGTTTAACGCGTTGGACCTTCTTTGACATAAAAATATATCATTTGCTTAACGAAATTACGAAAAAAAACGTAAGAAATTCTGTTGTTTTCTAGAGGTTGGTTTAGTTCTTCTTAGGGGAACTCTTTTCCCTCTGGCCCGATTCAGCCCATTTACGAACTTGACTTGTGCTATCCTTCAAGATATAATTAAACCAAATTTCAAGAGTCTAGCTCTTTTCGTTTGGACTGAATCGTGATTTCCACAGACGGACGGACGGACATGCTCAGATCGTCTTACATTTCAGCACTGATCAAGAATATATATAAAGGGTGTTTTTTTATGAAGTTTTTTTTTATACGAATCACTCTGTTGTCTGACAGCTGTTTTGACAGTTTAAAGTGACGCCTCTACTCAGTATTGTTTGGCAAATCATCATGAACAGGTTAACTCCAGAACAACGCTTCCAAATCGTGGAAATTTATTTTCAAAAACAGTGTTCAATTAAAAATGTTTATCCGCTTTTTTACCGTAAAATTCTCTTCAGTGATGTGGCGCATTTTTGGTTGAATGGATATATCAACAAGCGAAATTGCCGTATCTGGAGCAAAGATAATCCACACGCCGTTCAAGAATTACCAATGCATTCCGATAAATGTACTGTTTGGTGCGGTCTATGGGCTGGTGGAATCATCGGTCATTATTTCTTTCAAAATGAGGAAGGACGACGCGTTACCGTGAATGGAAATCGATACAGAATCATGATCAATGAAGTTTTGGTGCCAAAACTTCAAGATATGGATGTAAACGAAATGTGGTTTCAACAGGATGGTGCCACTTGTCATACTGCGGGCGAAACAATGGACTTATTGAAAGAACATTTCAACGACAACATTATTTCGAGAAATGGACCGGTGAATTGGCCTCCGCGTTCGTGTGATTTGACGCCACTCGATTATTTTTTGTGGGGATACCTGAAATCATTGGTTTACGTGGATAAACCAGCAACGATTGACGCTTTGGAAACCAGTATTCAACGTGTTATTGCTGAAATACGCCCTCAAATGCTTGAAAAGGTGGTCGGAAATTGGACCTCCAGAATGACCTTTGTGCAAAGGTGGTGGCCATATGCCCGAAATTATATTTAAATGTTAAATGACAAGAAATTATCTGGCAAATAAAAAATTTGTTTGGCCATTTCATAATTTGGCATGTGTTTTATTTAAATTTCAAATCAGCAAGCTCTTATAAAAGCACCCTTTACTTTATAGGGTCTGAGATGGATATTTCGCTGCGTTACAAAAGGAATGATAAAGTGAATATACCCTCTAATTCTTTTTTGTAGGGTATACAAACTATTATATATTTATTTTTTAATATTTCGAGATCCTCTTAATTGAAACTTTTTTCTTTCCTTTCCACATTATGAAAATTGAAAAATTCCTGTCTACAATTAAAAGTTATGCTTGCAATAGAAGGTTTTCCACAATGACAAGTGAAATATCAAAATATGCAGAGTAACCGAAATTAATTATAGTTTACATCAACACTAACTTCAATTACACAATTAATTAATATTAAATTACCTCAATTAAAAATGCATGCCTCAACACAATAGAAAACTTTCTTAAAATATTTTTAACACTTATTTGTTTTCCATTTGGGAATTTTTTTTTTCAACTTAGCAACTTTTTGTAACTTTTGCTAACTTTTATTCTTAAGTGAAATCATTTATACTTTCTTGGCTTAATTTTAAATTTGTAAATCTTACTTCATGTTTCTATTATAACTTTACTAATTTGTCTTATTAATTATACGAGCACAAATCACGGCAAAGCATTTGCTTAAGTTCGCCTTATTTCTGGTAGATTTAACGTTAACAGCCGCAATGTAGACGTTTTAATTAGCGCCTGGCTTTATGTTAATGGCTTTACAGTGTCATCTGTTTTACAGTTTCCTTTTTTAGCATTTCCCAAAATGTGCTGCCGATTGCTACAGGCCCAACAGTTCTGATGGTAATTATTATTTACATTGTAAATGAAATTATTTTACTAAACATGTAGTTTAAACTAAATTTAAACGTTTTTAAAATGTTTATGCTTCCACGTGTCACATACCCAACAGTTCTGAAATTAATTATTATGTATTTGTTTAAAGATGTAACTTTATTAAAAATATAGCTCGAAATAATTATAAATTTGTCTGAATTTTGTATAACACATTAAGCCCCATATTTAAAAAGATTTCAAATGAGTTTGCAAATGTATTTTATTAAAAAGTTTTTTTTACAAAATTCTCTTAAAATAGATTTTATTTTTTAAGAATAATAAGGGTGGATTGTTTAGATCTTCTTTTTTTGCATTTCTTAAATACTTCGAATTAGAGTGCTGAATTCTTAACTACCCAGCAGTTCTGAAAGTTGTTATTATTTAAATTTTTAATTAGATAATGTTGTTGAAAAAGCAACTTTGAATAATTTTTATATTTTTTATCATTTTCTAAATGCTTGTACGCCACACACCCAACAGCTCTGAAGATAATTATTATACACAAATTATATAAAATAATTTGATTAAATATATAACAATAAATAATTTTTCAATTTTTTAGAATTTTCTAAATCTTTTATTTATTAAATTACCCAGCAGTTCTGAAGTTAATTGTTATTTACATTTTATGCGGAATATCTAACACTAGATAAAAGTTAACTTTTTCTTATGTTTGCCAGATTCCACATTTCTGGGCTTATTTATTGTACACCCCCCAGTTCTGAAGGTTATTGTTATATAAATGTTATATAAAATAATTCAATTGAAACAGTAGCATTGTATAGTTTTTAAACTTTTTGAGATTTTCTAAATGTTTTTCATATGTGTGCTTATTTATTAAATACCCAACAGTTCTGAAGGCAATTAATATTTAATACTTAAATGAAATTATTCTATTAATAATGTTATATTAAGTAATTTTTGAATTTTTAAGCATTTTATAAAGGTTCGAAATTGTCTGCTGTTTTATTAAATACCCTATAGTTCTGAAGGTAGTTGTTATTCATATGTAAAACTAAATACTTTTAATAAAAAAGTAATATTGAATAATTTTTAAACAATTTAGCATTTCTTAAGTTCATCGCATTTGTGTGATTAGTTATTAAATACCCGATAGTTCTGAAGGTAACAGTTACATATTCAAATTTTAAAGGATTTGACTGTATGTAAATGTGTAGCACAATATAATTACTAAGTCTTTTTATAAAATTCCCCAAATGATTTGCATTTCTGTGTGCATTTATTTACATTTTACACCCAGTAGTTCTGAAATTAGTTATTATTTATTTTTTATATGAAATCATTTTATCAACATTGTAACAGTATAACATTTAATAACTTTTAACATTTTTGATAATTGCAAAATGTTTCGAACTTGTGTGTTAATCTGTTAAATACCCAATAGTTCTGAAGGTAGTTATAATTTAAATTTTAAATGATATAACTTTTTTTATGAAGATAATATTTAATAACTTTTATCTTTTTTATCATTTCATAGATACTTAAAATGTTTGTGCTCCTTCGACGCATACCCAACAGTTCTGAAAACCATTAATACATATATAAATTTTAAATGAACTAATTTGATTAAATATTTACCATGAACTAATTTCAACTTTCGTAGCATTTCCCAAATGCTCTAAATTTGTGTGATTATTTATTAAATACCCAACAGTTCTGAAGGTGAAAACGGTTTAAATTAAAATTTAAAGTAATTTGCAGTAATTTTATTAAAATTAATTATTAATATTTGATCATTTTCCAAATATTCCATATTTGTATAATTATTGCTTAAAGACTCAACAATTCTGAATTATTATTTTTTTCCACTGACACATAGATGGCGGTAGTGCGGAAGTAGCATCTACGAGTAGCTACTAATTTGTCACAATGGAACCGATTAGTTTGCTAGCCTGTGTTTACAGATTTTACAATCGCATCAGATTTGCAGGGTTTTCATAATTTTATTACGAGTTTTATGCTATCTTCTTTGTACACATATACAAACACAACTCTCATGACTTGTTCACACTTTTCTATCTGTCGTTAGTGTGTTTGTTCATGAGTCGCAAGAAATTAAATTAGCGTGTTTTAATTTTTTCCATTTCGCATACGAGTGTTTAATTTATTATCATCTCGATAGCAGCAATAAAAACTGTCAGCAACAGTTTGGCAAGAGCCAAAGTTGTTTTCCTTTCAAATTCTTTTAATATTTCTCTGGAACTTATTTATTTCGAATTATTTATAGTATTTAATTTTCCATGGCAATATTGCTATGGAGTTTTCCAAAACACATATTCAACGCATATTAATGAGATTTAATTTTTTTGTTTATGTCGATTTTTTTTTCTTCAAGAAAAAAATCAGTGAGGCAAATTGAAGATAATTGAGCTCAATGTAAAAAAGTCAGTTGAATGTCAGTATGTTGCAAAGCGGGCACGTACCATCTGCATTTAATTGTATGAAATATGATAGCGAAGTTAAATATTTCCTTTTTATTGATGTATTAAATTCAATTAAATTTGTTAGGCTAATTGTTCGACAATTTGTTTTAAATTCAGAAAGACTTGATAAATATTCCAAAGCTGAAAAGAAAGTCAACGTCAGTTTTTTAATTCTTCAACTTGCACAGCAGAGCAGAACAGCTGTTTTCGAAAGCCGCTACATTTTCATCAGCAGTACTCATGTGTGTATTTTTTTTTGTTACCACTTATTAGGTGGCTTAATTCATAACAGATTTTACGGAGCACAACAACTGTTTTCGAAAGCCGCCACAACTTCACATCAGTACTCGTGTGTATGTATTGGTTTTGTCTTCACTTGTTAGGTAGCTTAATTGAATATGATAATAGATTTTACAGAGCAAAACAGCTGTTTTCGAAAACCGCCACAGTTTCTTTATCACAGGTTCTTTATCTTTTTTTGTTTGTTTGTTTGTTACCACTTATTAGGTGGCTTAGTTGAATATGATAGCTGATTTTACAGAAGAAAATAACCGTTTTCGAAAGCCGCCACAGTGTCGTCATCAGTACTCGGGTGTATGTATTTGTTTTGTCCTTACTTATTAGTTGGAGTTGGCTTAGTTGAATATCACATTTTTATATAAAAAAAAATAGTTTTGGTCTTAAAGTAATATTTTTATGTCATTATTTTGAACAATTTGAATTGTTAAAATTTTTTTACTTTTATCAAAATTTAGCGCTGCTTTAAATTATTTTTCCACTTAAGAGTATTGCTTTTTAATGAAAATTGTTGCAACTTAATTTTTACTATATTTTAAATGTTATAGCCATAACATTAAATTGAAAAAAACACGATTGTATATTTTAGAATTAATTTTTAATATTTTTAATATGAAAATAGCAAAAATATATTCATTCAACCAACATGTTCTCAGAACTGACGCGAAGAATTTCACTCTATTATTATCGGAACGAAGTTCTCTTTAATGGAATTTGAATTTTTTAAATATGTAATTTTTAAGCAACAACATTTGTACTGCAGGATGTTCCCAGCGAATTAGATACTCTTACTTTAGGCCTTATTGAAGGCCTTTTAAGGATTTATTTATCACTAAATTTATTTCTAACTGCTAAAAAATAACTTGTGGAAGTCGTCGGGTCCTTTTGCAGGCAGGGAGAAGAGAAAGGGTAACATTTTGTGTGTATGTGTGTGTGTTTTTTTTTGCTTAGAATATCGCCCTATCGAAATGCAATTTTTTCAACAATTTTATGCAAAAAGTGTAATTTGTCACAAAGCTGCTGAAGTTTTCTGGTGAAAAAGATCAGCGTAGGCGCTGTCTTCACGACATTTAATCTCTTGCAGCCTTTTCGCATTGAAGGGGATGGCGTTTTCTGATGAATTCATCACTGACAGAGTTTAAGGGCATACTGTGAGGATTGAAAAATAAACCGCCGCCAGAGTATTTTATCTATGGAAACTTCTTTGGAGACTAAATAAAAATTTTTGAAAATAAAATATTAAAATCCTTGGACTATTCATCATGTCTTACAAATAATAGTCTATCAATATTGTCCGGCCGAATATTCGGCTTCGGCAAAAATTATGTTCGGCCAAAGTTCGGTGGTCGGAATTTTCATCGATCTTTACCGAACGCAGAACCTCTTTTTTTTATTAAATTACATATTTGTTATCTATCTACCTTCTCATCTTTCTTCATTTGCCCCCTCAATTCCCTCCTTTCTAGTTTCGGTTCAACGCACTGCATATGTAGGGGTCATTCCCTGAGTGCTGGTCCGAATTAAAAAAAAAGACACAAAAAAATCAATGAGTGTTCGAACTCACGGGCGATGTGTTAACACCTTTTTGTTTATTTATTTTATATTAAACCCACAAAAAACAAAGAGAATGCAAAGCAACAGACAAATGTACATACATACATTGTTATGTTTGTACATAAGCTACATACGTTGCTGTCTTGCTATCTCATTTTTATATATGTACGTATAACCACGTCACTATTCTCTTTGCTATGCATAAGACAAAACCGAAGATCAACATAAAACACTTTTTTAATATTACTCCAAATTAATACTCCGAATTAAAACACTTAAATCTCCGCTCGACGATATCGGATCGCCTTAATTTTTGGCCTAAACTCTTCGTCGAAACCCGCGTTTTAATCCAAAAATTAATAAAATCGGCTATGAATTTCCGGAGAAAATCGCGTGGGAAAATTATATGAAAATCGCCCAATAATCACTTTCAATACCGACTGCCAAGCAACAACAACAAACAAACAAACTCTTACACTTACACTTGCGTATGTATTGAAACTGATAGTTTACTGCCCTAGAGGCGCGCGTATAGATGTTAACACATCAAAAATAAAAGGAAAACAAAATTACAATTTCAGAAAAATACAAAAAAAAATCACTTAAAACGGTTATTTATAAAAAAATATACTTAAGCGCTTTTATGAATTCGTTAAATTTTAGTTTGTTTTATATAAATAACTTTAAAAAAATTCGCTTTAATAGCGGGTTCGGCCGAACTTTGAAAAATTCGGTGGGACACTACCTATTAATAATTATTGAATTTCATATGGTTAAGAAAGTTTTAAATAAATAACGAAAATTTACCTACATTTTTGAACAGTCCTCGTAAGTAAAAAATCCTACCTCTACTTTGTGTAGTTTTCATAGGCCTTAAACGAAACAGATTTCGATGAAACTCGGTTAAGTGATTTTTTTTATTGAAGAAATATTAGAAAATTTGTATGTAGTAAGAATTCTAAGGAACATTTTATATAAAACTGATGTTGACTTGCCTTTGTGCCTTGGAATATTTATCATGTCTTTCTGAGATTTGAATTAAAATTTCGAACAATTAGCCTATAAAAATCTTAATTCAGAAAATTAAATTAAATTTGTTGGAAAATAAAATTTATTTATTTGGCGCTTTGGATATGACTGATTTTGGGTAACAATTTTCGATTATATATCACAAGCCCCTAAAATTTTTGTGCAAAAATTTATGAAGTTGTTCCATTGTGCAATGCATTCTGTGAGAAATATTTACAACATCCTGGGGGAAAAAAATATATTTATAACACTACAATATTTAAAACATTCGCACCTATTATGAATGGCGACGTCGACGTCACATCAACTCGACAGTAAAAAATTATCACTTGTCTGCAATTTGTCGATAACAATTAATTACTCTTGACAATTTCTTAGCATTCTCTAGGGCATATAATATCGATAGAACATGTGAATACTAGTCAGTTGCTGCCGAAAAAGAGTGGAGAGTCGACAATTTTTTGCTGTCGTCTTGATACGGCGTCGATGTCGTCATTCCTTATAGGGGCGATTATGAATATCACAGCTAAGAAATTTTAAAAATATTCTAGCATACATTTTTCTTGCTCTCTTTGTGTCGATGCTTGTTTTACAGCAAAAGGAAAAAAACAGCCATAGAGGAGATATAAATATTAAAAACAACAGGATGGACAAATAATAACAGCAATAATTCTTAAAGGGGGAGATTACAAGACAGTTTTCACAAAAAACAAAAAAGAAAAAAAAAACACATTGAAATTTATCGTTGTTGTCTTAGCAGACAGAAAAGTTGTGTAAAATTATCTTTTTTGCTTCCTAAGAGCCAGATTAAAACCTTTTTAACTTTAAGGGACAAATTTCAGCAGTTGACCTATTTGGCAATGCTTTTTGTGTCGGTTTCTTTGGGGTGTCTTACGGCACGTAATTTTCAAGGTACAACACCTTTAGATTGTGTATTCTTTTCTTGTTGATTTTCTTTTTTTTTTTGTGGTTTTAATATAAAATGATATCCAGAAGAATTTACGAAGCATAAGGAAAACCTTTTGACATCTTTTAATAGAATATTTTGTAAACAGTTTGTCCTTTGCGACATTATTATTTTAAATATAATATTCTTGTTTGATTTATTTTTTTTTAATATTCTTTTAGGGATTAAAAGGGAAAATCAGGTAAGTGACAGCACATGAAGGCGAATTTAAAGTGAGGTGTTTTTACGAAAGTTTTTATATTTGCTGAAGTGTAAATATAAGGGGACCCTTTTGATTGATTGCATTTCAGACTCGTTTGCATGAAACACTTTACTTTCGTTGTAATAATTGTTGCTTATAAAAGAATTCACAAAGTTTTTGATAACATCTTACGAATCTTGGCACTCATCAGATGTTTTTGTTTTTTTAATTCTTTCTCTTTCTATGAGTTTTGTTCCAGACCGATTACAAAATGTTTAACCATCAAAGGAAGTGTCGTACGGCGCTTAATTTTTGACATTTATGCTACTCTGGCTAGTTATCAAAATTGGATTGGTGCTTGAACAACGCCATCAAATTATGCAAACTTACTTTGAAAATCAGTCGCAATTTTACGCAACTTCTGGACAACTACGTGATTTTTATGGCGCACGCAGTCGTTGTTTTGAAGAACCAACGAGTCAGAGGCTGCGTGTTTAAATTTCTTACCACAAAATATAAATGATTAATATTATATATGTATATCGCCTTAACTTTTTTTAACTTAAACCGTTAAGAGAATTAAAAAAAAAATCGTAACGTCACTGGTTTTACTGGTTCAGAAAGTGCACGTGATCATAAAAAAATGCAAGTCATCATTAAAAGTGCAAGTCATCCTAAAAAGTGCAAGTCATCATAAAAAGTACAAGTCATCATAAAAAATGCAAGTCATCATAAAAAGTGCAAGTCATCATAAAAAATGCAAGTCATCAGAAAATACACAAGTCATTATAAAAAATGCAAGTCATCATAAAAATGCAAGTGAGCTTAAAAAGTGCAAGTCATCCGAAAAAGTGCAAGGCATCATAACAAATGCAAGTCATGACAAAAAGTGCAAGTCATCATAAAAACTGCAAGTCATCATAAAAAATGCAAGTCATCATAAAAAGTGCAAGTCATCATAAAAAGTGCAAGTCATCAGGAAAACTGCAAGTCGTCTTAAAAAGAAGTACAAGTCATCATAAAAAATGCAAGTCATCATAAAAAGTGCAAGTCATCATAAAAAGTGCAAGGCATCATAACAAATGCAAGTCATGACAAAAAGTGCAAGTCATCATAAAAATGCAAGTCATCATAAAAAGTGCAAGTCATCATAACAAATGCAAGTCATGACAAAAAGTGCAAGTCATCATAAAAAATGCAAGTCAACATAAAAAATGCAAGTCATCATAAAATCTGCAAGTCATCATAAAAAGTGCAAGTCATCATAAAAAATGCAAAATCATTATGAAAACTGCAAGTCATTATGAAAAGTGTAAGTCATCATAAAAAGTGCAAGTGAGCTTAAAAAGTGCAAGTCATTATGAAAAGTGTAAGTCATCAAAAAAAATGCTAGTCATTACAAAAAGTGCAAGTCATCATAAAAACTGCAAGTTAGCTTAAAAAGTGCAAGTCATTATAAAAAAAGTGCAAGTCATTCAAAAAAATACAAGTCATTGCAAAAAGTGCAAGTCATCATAAAAAATGCAAAATCATTATAAAAAGTGCAAGTCATCATAAAACCTGCAAGTCATCATAGAAAGTGTAAGTCATCATAAAAAATGCAAGTCATCAGAAAAAATGCAAGTCATTATAAAAAAATGCAAGTCATCATAAAAAATGCAAATTATAATAAAAACAGTTGAATAATTTCATATGACCATACAAATTTTCGACCACCCTTGACGACTTCATAAGATAATTTCCAAAAACAAATACCACCTTATGTTATTCCTAGCATCTCAAAATATGTCTATGCCAAATTTCATTTAAATCGGTTCAGCGGTTTAAGCGACAGACAGACAAACAGAGTTACTTTTATATTTATTATATTAGTAAATATTTTGCCAACGGCCCCACAGTGCAGCTTCTTGAAATTGATTCAACAATTTAACTTTTATACACTATTTACTTAAAACCAACCGCAAAATTCCCTTTCTACGATTTATGCAATTTGACAAATAGTTTAAGTTTTGTTCGAAAAATATTAAAAACTTTCTGGGTTGCTGGGACAATAACTTTTTACCAAGCTTTCAGCATATGATTTCATTCTAGGTTTGCATTTTTTTTCAACATGGCAAATGATTAATAAAGCTTTCACAACCTGCCAAATATTTTACCCCTTTCATGTGTTTGGCCTTCTATGAAAAAGTTGTTTAAATAAACAAGTGGTTAAGGCCAAAAACTCCTTTTAAAGCTTCAACTTTATTTATTTGGTTTTATTTTCTTTGCCAAACCCCTTTTTAAAGCAACTTGTTGAGAGTTCTAAAGTTCAGCCGAAGTTAAAGTTGAATTTTGTTTAAAAATAGAGTTAAAAAAGAAACAAAAACAGGCCATGAGCATTAAGTGTGGAAATTGGGGCACGAGATAGAAAAGAAGGAGAGTTGCTGTTTGTTTACATTTTTGTGTGAGTATTTAGCTGTTGTTGTTTTTGTGGTTGTTGTGTCGCTCTTAATAGAGTATAAATAAAATACAAATTGTTGCTTGCACAGGTTTTTTTTATTATAATTTTTTTTTTAATCAAGGATGTGCAGGTATACTCGTATTATCTTTACTACAAAATACTTTCCAGCACAAAGTTTTTCTGTTGTTCTATTAATGAAAGTTGGTTATACCCAAAGGCAAAGGTTGCAATACAACACAAGGGTTAATTTAAAGAATTTTAACCCTTATTTACCATATCAATCAGAAACTTTGTGATAATTAATTTAAGAAATGTAAGAATGTAAGGAAATAACATTGGTAATCTTGTATGCATTGAAATTTTTTCTAATTTGAAGGGTAAGAAATGCTTAATTAACATTGTCTTTATTTATTTATCACCTAAGATCGCTGGATGTCAAAGCATTTTGGTTCGAAGATGCGCTAAACCGGAAAATCGTTTAATTAAAATATATTCTGTTTGAAAATTTATTTTAGATCATGCGAATGTCACACAAGACAAAAATATAGTTAATTTTACAACGATGATATATGTGACTTGTAACGACGCACAGTGGGCCCATAAGCCCTTCATTTTCACCTCATTTCAACAAATAGTGCTCATACGCCCCAACAAAAAGATTATAATACGGTGTTCAGACATACATTTTTAATTGAGTCAATATCCACTTAATTGCCATAATTATATTCCTATTCACATATACAAAATTTAGTCAATTCAATTAACGTATGACAAGTTTAAATAAAAATTGTTCATATTCGTGAGGACCTGAAGTTCAAATCTGGGATTTTTTTATTTTCTTTTTTTTTGTGCCCTCCAAAAATGAGTTGGCGGATATATTCACGTTGTCATACCGTATGTAAGGCAGGGAAATCTCCCTCTAAGACCCCTTAAAGTATACATATTCTTGATCAGTGATGAAATCTAAGACGATCTAGCCAGGTGCGTCCGTCCGTCTGTGGAAATTACGAAAAGAGCCAGACCCTTGAAATTTTGTACAAACAAATTTGCAAGCATAGCTCAGACCAATTTCATAAATGGGCTCAATCAGGCCTCAGGGGAAAAAAGCTCCAACAACATAATTTTTAGTATTTTTTTTGCAATTTTGTTAAGCAACTGATATATTTTTGTTTTAAAGAAGGTCCAAAATTGTTGAGCCTAGAGCCAGCAAATCAGAAACATTAATTTTTGTGCTCCGTCCCCTTTAGTGGGCGTTGAAATAAAAAATGGGAATATAATGCACATATTTAAAAATTGTATTTCTTAAGCCTACACTTCTTAAAAATTAAATTTTTATGCTTTTACGACGAAGGTAAGATGTTCTGTGATCTTCCCCTGGCCTACTCCTCCACTCACCGTTGACCTTTAAATAACCCATTTCTACACTTAATTACCCTAAAAATGTGCTATTAAGTTTTTATGTCGTACGTAAGATATATTTCTTTTTATTAAAACCTGGCCCCATTCCTTGAATTATTAAGAAATAAATAGAACCATTTTTTTACAAAATAACGTCTCATACGGAGACATTTAACGAGTGACCTTTTACGAACTACTTCGTCATGTGCAGGAAAATTTGTCTATCATGGCAGTTGTGTTTAAAAAAAATCAATGAGTGTTCGAACTCAGGGGCGATGTGTTAACACCTTTTTGTTACACGGTAACTGTTCGATTTCTATGAACACAGACCCACAAACCCGGAGGTAGAGTTAATATAAAGTATTTAATGAAAAAGAATAGTTTATTGAATTTAATTTATTTTGTATAATTTATTAATGTTATGTTTTCAACACAGTTAAAATTGGTCTGTGATAGCTAAAATATGAAACATAAACTTTTGATTGTATCCTATCGATATAACGTGAGAAAACAGCGTCAATTGTAGTTCCTTGGATAGGAGTTGGGGACTCTAACGAAGTATTCATGATAAGCTTGAATTTATCGTAGAGGAATTCGATAAGAGGTAGTGCTTCTACGGTTGAAAAATTCGTATTAGAGTCCCACCCATTATTATTGGCATTGAAAAATAGTCCTCTTCTAGTTTGCGTGAACCATTTTCGGTGTAGGGCAGAAGTGAAAAATGAATAAATTTTATTATATTCTGGACAGACTGGTTGAGCAAGAAGCTGTGCCTGCTCTCTTTTTCCTCCGATATTCTGCCATATATTTTATTTTTTCTTTTAATACCGACGCACTAAGTAGATGCACTTAAAATGAAAAAAATACTTAATACTTTTTATTTATTTTATATTAAACCCACAAAAAACAAAGAGAATGCAAAGCAACAGACAAATGTACATACATACATTGTTATGTTTGTACATAAGCTACATACGTTGCTGTCTTGCTATCTCATTTTTATATATGTACGTATAACCACGTCACTATTCTCTTTGCTATGCACATAAGACAAAACCGAAGATCAACATAAAACACTTTTTTAATATTACTCCAAATTAATACTTCGAATTAAAACACTTAAATCTCCGCTCGCCGATATCGGATGGCCTTAATTTTTGGCCTAAACTCTTCGTTGAAACCCGCACTAGCGTTTTAATCCAAAAATTAATAAAATCGGCTATGAATTTCCGGAGAAAATCGCGTGGGAAAATTATATGAAAATCGCCCAATAATCACTTTCAATACCGACTGCCAAGCAACAACAACAAACAAACAAACTCTTACACTTACACTTGCGTATGTATTGAAACTGATAGTTTACTGCCCTAGAGGCGCGCGTATAGATGTTAACACATCAAAAACACTCTTTATATTTCTGTTGGTATTGAAATTAGCTAATGGCTGGCACTGCTGTTAAACGTTTCTTGCGTTCCAAGCAGGATCAGTTTTGTTTACAAATAGTACTCACTAGTGCGTATGATTATTTTTTATGTAACAAATAGTGCTTATACGCCACAGTAACTGCCACAACTAAGAAAACATTATAATTGTTAACACAAGAAATTATTATATTAGTCCCGTTCTGTAAAACGAATTGATTTCATGTTGCACGATTTTTAAAACAAATAATGATGCTGAAGACTATTTTCAAATCATATATAATACGTTTCTTTCACACACGATATCTGAGGCTTTATTAATACAAAAATTTGAGGAAGTCTAAAAGAAGTATTTCTATTATTGGAATTAATTTTCTAAAATTACTCGATTTTAAGGAAATTAAAAAATTTATTATTATTTATTATATATGCGGTAATAATTGAATGTGTACCCTAATTGCGCTGTTAAAGCAAAATATTCGTATATGATATTAATTAATTGTTAATATAACAAGTTTCTATATAAAATTTGCTAAATAACTTTTTTAAAAACAAGTATTTTATTAATAAAAAGTATAATAAATGTACCAAACATTCGTACCTTTATTATTGCACAACATTTATTAAAATTTATGTGCGTTCTTTTGCAGCAAATTAACATTAAAATAAACGCATAATATTTATTTTGCTAACAATTACGGATCTTGACAGAGCCTCTAATTCACGCACTAATTATATGATATTTTCGTCTTTGTTCTGTATTGTAAGAAGTTCAACTGATAATAATAAACTGCCAGCAAAATAATAAAACACCCACAAAACAACATGCAGTCGTTGGGGCGAAATCCCATTAAGAACACGTTTAAATGTTAAAATCTTATGCATTAAAAGCTTAAGTAAAAGTGTGATAATTTATTTCACACCCACGTGTATACATAATTTAATGTTGTCCCACACACACACACACACATGCACAGACACACACACACACACACAGATACATCGTGCACAAGCACACATAATACTGTTTAGGGAAATTTTAATTTTATTTGTAGGTTTCTACGCTTACACACACACGCACAACAAAACGTAGTAAATCACTGGCTAAAATCATACACACACTCACACACATTTACATCTATTACCACGCTTGACAATGTCTCTCTAAATAATAACCCTGAATAATAATTACATATTTAATAGATATGCAAAAAAAAATGGAAGCGAAAGAAAGGCATACATTTTCTCAACATTTGCTGATGGCATAATTACATGTCAGGCAGGCAAATTGCACAAGATTTTATTTACATTAGTATTGGTGTAAAAGAAACAACATCCCTAAGCGGCACATAAATAGCACTTCGCTGTACAAGATTTATATACGAGTACATCTATATTTTAAACATGACTTCTCTTTATATGTCGTGCACAGTGGAGCGTGGAAGGCAAAAATTATGGTAATTTGAAAAATACTGGTAATTTAAATTAATATTTTATGTAAAACAATACCTGATGTCCTTGAATGTAGCATGTGCTGGTCCCCTTGAAGAGCTTAGCAGCTTCCATTTCTGAAAAGCAAAAAGAAAAATGATTTAAAGGAAAAGTCAAAGAAATGATATATAAACACACACACTCAAACAAATACACACACACGCACAAGCACACGCAGATACACGCACACACGCGCTTTGAAAGTATTTTCTAGGCTACAGTAGAAACAATTAAAAAATCTAATAAAAAAGAAAAAATAATTTTTCTTTTTATTACAATCGAAACAAAAAAATTAAATAAAATTAAAAAAAAAATTAAAAGAAACAATAAGAATAATAAAAATAAAAAACAATTTGAATTCAAATAATTAAAAAGGAATTAAATATGTATAAAAAAATTTTTTAAAATATTAACTAACTATAATAAAAAGTAAAAAAAAATTTTATATACAAAGATATATATAACTAAATAAAAAAATGAATAAAAATATAAAAAAAGTATATTAAAAATAAAAAAAAATATGTGAGAAACTATAATAAAATATAAAAAATTATATTAAAAACACAGAAAAATATATTAAAAATTAATAATAATATAACAAAAACTAAATAATAAATAAATAAAAAGTAACTAAAAAATAAATAAAAAAAATTAAAAAACTATAATTAAAAGTTATATTAAAAACATAGAAAAATAAAAATTTAAAAATAAAATAAATTAATGCAAAATATCAAAAAATAAATAATATATAAAAACAAAGTATATCAAACAAAAAAATAAAATAAAATAAAAAATATATATAAAACACTATAATAATATATAAAAAATTAAATTAAAAACAAATAAAAATAAAAATTTAACCATATAAAAATATTATTAATAAAAATACATAATAAACTAATAAAAAAGTAAATAAAAAACAAATAAAAAACAATAGAATTTATAATAATAAATAAAAAATTAAATAGAAACAAAGAAAAATAAAAAAAATAAAAAATGAAATTAAAAGCAAAAAATAATAAAAATAATAAATAAAAATATATACAAAAAATTTAAAAAATCAATAAAAAAATAAATAAAACATATAAAAAACTGTAATAAAATATACAATTAAAAACAAAAAAAAAAATAACAATAAAAACTAAATTAAAAAATATAATAAAAAATAAAACAATTAACTATAATATATAAATAATATATAAATAAATCAAACTATAATAACAAATAAAAAATAATAATAAAAACAAAGAAAAATAAATTAAAAATTAATAATAATATAACAAAAAATATATAATAAATAAATAAAAAAAAACTTTCATAAAAAGTTAAACTAAAACCTAAGAAAAATAAAAAATAAAACTAAAAATAAATAAATTAAAAATATCAAAAAATAAATAATATATAAAAACAAAGTTAATCAAAAATAAATAAAAAAAATACATAAAAAACTGTCATAAAATATAAAAAACTAAATTAAAAAAAAAGAAAAATAAAAATTAAACTATATAAAAATATTATTAAAAAATACATAATAAATAAGTAAAAAAGTAAATAAAAAAATAAATAAAACAATAGAATCTATAATAAAAAATAAAAAACTATAATAAAAAATTAAATAAAAACAAAGAAAAATAAAAATAAAAAATTTATTTAAAAACAAAATATAATAAAAATAATAAATAAAAATAAATACAAAAAATATAAAAAATCTATAAAAAAATAAATAAAATTTAAAGAACTTTAATAAAAAATAAAATTAAAAACAAAGAAAAATAACAATAAAAAATGAATTAAAAAAATGAATAAAAAATAACACAATTAAGTATAATATAAATACAATATAGAAAAAAAAACTATAATTAAAAATAAAAAATAAAATTATAAACAAAGAAAAATAAAAAACAAATATAAATAAAAAATTTAATAAAAAATAAAACAAATACATAATATAAATAAAAAATAAATGAAAAAACTATAATAAAAAATAAAGTTAAAAACTGCGTAAAACCAAAAAAAAAAATTATTTAAAAAATTAATAAAAATATAAAAAAAAACTATAATCGAAATATATTAAAAATATTAAATATATTAAAAAATATAAATAAAAAAATTATAATAACATATAAAAAATAAATTTAAAAACAAATAAAAATATAAAACAAAAATAAATAAAAAAATTTATAATAAATAAATGAAAAAACTATAATAAAAAATAAAGTTAAAAACAATGTAAAATTAAAAATATAAATGAATTTAAAAAATTAATAAAATATAAATAAAAAAAAATACAATCGAAATATATTAAAAATATTAAATATATTAAAAAAATAGTTTAAAACATTAGAAAATTCATGTTGTTTAACTAAAAACAATTTATAATAACAAATTAAACGAATTCGAACCCAAAAAGTTCAACTTAAGTCGGATGCAACAAAAAACTCAGAAAATGGGACAGGCAGAAAATAATGAAACGGCAACACGGATCTTAAATAAAACTGTGTTACCATCGACCTGATTTAGTGCTCGTATGCAATTTCCTAATAAAATTTTTTACAAAGAAAAACTGCTATCATATTCAATTAAGCCAAACAAACAAAAATATGCTTATAACTACTGATGATGGGAGTGTAGCGGCTTTCGAAAACAGCTGTTCTGCTCTGTCGTTTAAGTTCAATAATTAAATACAGGGGGCAAATTACGGCACTCGATATCGAACGGAATTTGTATTTAAATTGTATGGAAATTTCGCTCGGTAACGAATGCGGTAATTTGGGCCCTGATGTTGACTTTCCTTTCTGAATTTGAAAACAATTTTTTTGAACAATCAATCAATTTTAATAAAATATCATACAACAGAGATTTGGATTTAAAGTGATTTAAAAAGAAAATTTTGTATTAAAAGCTCAAGAATATTTTGGTGTAACAAATCCTTGTGAAAGTTTCTTTTATAATTCTGAAGCCTATTTGATTTTGCTTATATATCTATAAAATATCAGTGGTGGCCAATTTGTATAAAAGAGAACATTTTCATTTAAATGCAGCTTAACATTTGCCTGAAGGCTGCTTATCATTTCTTTCTAATGTCTGGCATTTCTAATGAAGCTTAAAAAGTCCAAAAGTCTTTCTGTACCACCACAACTCTATTTAAAGATTCCCCATACATCATTTATTATGAAATTAATTTCAAACTTCTTTTTTTGTTGTTTTGGTTTTGCCTAACACAATAAGTGTATTTTAGCTATTATACGGCCATGATCCTAAGGAAAAGAACTGGCTATTCCTTAACAAAATGTGGTTTAGCCAGATGTCTTTTTAATTTAATATTGGATATGTGTGTGTGTGTGTGAGTGAGTGTGTATGTGTGGCCAGTAAAATAAAAGAAATCACATCAAATTAATCTCAAAGCATACAAATATAAATCAAGTTGATGACGAAGCATGATTCTTTTGTTATTCCTTGTGTTTTGCATAAAAAAGGTCACACAACATATTGTTGGATTTGATACAAAATAAGCAACAACAAAAAAAAAAAAACCAGATAGTGGGAAAAGATTTGATAGCAAGAAAAAAGAAAAGTATTATAATATGTAACAGGAACAAATCCCTTTAACACAAGTCCGCAAGTGCTTTAAGAGGAAAAGAAAATTGATTAAAGCAAATTCCAAATAATCCACTTGGGCTCCTTAAGACACTTTGATGAATTTATGCGCTATAATATTTGAAGTGCGATTTATGTGGAAGTCCTTGTTTCCAGCAACATGTTAATTTCATTCATTCATTAATTTTTGCAACGCAATAAATGTTTTTAAATATATTTTTATCTTTTCTTTTCTTATTGAAAAAAGTGGAAAACGAAAGTGTACCGCAATAATCCCACAACAGCTTAAGAGCCAGTGAGGGGTCACTTGATTGGCATAATTTTTAATTTTTAATCGGAACTGCGTTCTAATAAACTGAAAGTAAAATAGTTTTTATATCTGAAAAAAACAATTTCTTTTAAATTAAAATGACACTATCATGTACTAAAAGCAGAGTAACAGTACCCACCTTCGTCGGCCCTGTAGCAAAAATTAGCCGGCGAAGTAAGAAAAGGTTGAAATAGCTACAAAAACAACTGTCTATCTTCTCATCTTTGGTAATCTGTCCCCTCAATACTATCCCCTCGATTTCAGTTCCGGCGCAATGCATTGCATATATAGGGATCATCCCCTGAGTGCTGGTCCAAGATAAAAAAAAAAAAATGATACCGGAATTTTGCACACCCTTCATTTATTAAAAATCAATATGTATATACTTCTAATTTTAAATTAAAAACATAAATTTTTCAGTTAAGTTGTGTTCTTTTCTACAAAAAGTGCAATATTCTTTGTACTTTGCAGGGGAAACAAATAAAAGTGCTATATTCGGCTGTGCCGCATCTTAAATACCCTTCACAGATGTATTTCTCATTTCTTTCTAAAACAGAAAATAGCTATTATTCAGCAAAAAAAAAATAACAACTTTTATGTGCCAAAAAAAAATTTGGATTTTCCAACCCTGGAATCAAATTTTTAATTTTTTTAAACGAATGTAATTCTTATTGAAGTATAAAAAACGTTTAATTCCAACAATAAAAAATAAATAAAAATAAAATATATGTATATATATATATATATATATATATATATATATATATATATACATATATATATATATGTTGAAATAAAAATTAGGAACTTATTCATTTACATACCAAAAAATATTGATTTTCCAACCGTGGAATCAAATTTAAAATTTTTTTACACGAATGTAATTCTCCCTTCCTGAAGTATAGTAAACGCTTAGTTCAAAAAATATATATATTAAAATAAAAATTAGGAACTTATACATTTACGTACCAAAAAATAACGATTTTCCAACCCTGGAATTGAATATCCGATTTTTTCCAAATTTAATTCTTCCTGAAGTAAAAAATAGGTTTAATTCACAAAAAAAAAATAAATTAGCAACTTATATGGCTATTTTTATATAACAAAAATATGTCGATTTTCGAACCCTGGAATAGAATTTTAAATTTTATTTATTTATTATACGAATATAATTTTTCCTAAAGTATAAAATAGGTTTAATTCTTTGAAAAAGCCAAAATTACAGGCTTATATGGCTACTTTTATGTACTTAAAAAATATTTAAATTTCCGAACCCTGGAAACGAAATTTTAATATTTTGGTTTCTTTTCACCAATACAACTCTTAATGAGGTATAAAATAGTTTTATTTAAAAAAATTTTTAAATTTTTAACCGTTTTGGTTACTTTCATGTACTACAATACGGCAGTTGTCCGAACCCTGATCATTTTTTTTTTAAATTTTAATACCAATTTTATTTTTTCTAAATTCTAAAATAGGTTTTATAAGCAAAAAAAAAAAAAGACAAAAAAAACTTACTTCTATGTACCAAAAAAAATTTTTTTTGGCGATTTCCCATCCCTGGAAAAAAATTCTTTTTTTAGTTTTTAATACAAATTTTATTCTTCCCAAAGTATGAAATAGGTTTAATTAATAAACAAAAAAATAATTGGGTTTTGCTAGTTAATTTTGCGTCCAGAAATAGGTGTAAGCTACCCAGCTCTGGAACCGTATTTGGGATTTTTCTGAATTCCAATACCATAGAGTGGTTCATTTCCAATCCATCAGTGCAAAAATTAAGTCTCTAGCTCTTGGGGGCTTGGGAAACTCGATTTTACGTACAGACAGACAGACATCGGACGATCCGGATATATTTTATGGGTCCCATATTCACTTTTTTGTGAACGTTATAAAAATTACCCTATGAAGTCTTTTGAAAATAGTGAATTTATTAGACATTTTTCTGCCGAAAAAAAATGAATTTTTGGTTTAAAACTGCATTTAACTGGAAATTTTTAGAAAAAGAAATCAAAAAAGTGTGAAATGTTTCGCATTCGATATCTAACGAAATTTCCATACATTTTAAATAAAAATTTTAGATTTCAAATTTTTTTATTTGATTTAAAAGAAGACATATTCCAATTAAAAATGTTATGAAATATTCCTCCCCACGGCTTTTCAAGACGTTTTCCAACACTTTTTTTACAGACACGTGGCTGTATCGCACCGATGATGTGTTAAAGTTCGTATTTAAGCTCGGAAATTGTTTCTGATTTATTCGCATAGGAACTAGAATATTGCACGGATAGTGAACATCATAAATTGATTTCTTTTTACATTGTTTCGCTATACAGATAGATTTAAAATAAGCGTTTTTATTACTATATATGAAAGTGGCACCACTAAAATCGCTTTAAAAATAATTAAGCAGCTGGCTACAGGGCGGCATTTCAAGTCAGGTAGCAGCTTGATAATTATATGACCACTAAGTCCTTTATTTTTAACTGCATTTTATTTTTGTGAACACTAATTTTCGTGGCTGTTTTTAAATAAATTTTTTCCAAGAACGAGCAGGTTTATTTATGCGTTACATTAAAGTAAATTGATTTTATTTTGTTTACTTTGCCCTACTTTTTACCATATATATATTTTTTTTAATTTTATTTAATCCTTTTGTGATTAGAATCCTTTGAACCACAAAATTCCTTAAATTGTTGCTGTATAAAATACAAGGAGCAAAAAATTATTTTTGCTATTGTGAAAAGCAAAAAATTCCTTTTTCTTTCTTTAACAATTTTCCAGTCTGCTTAAACATTATGAATTTATTTTGTTGAAAAATTTTTAAAAAAAAAATGTGTTTGCAACCTTTATGGTTTTACAATTTTATTTTTTAAATTTTTTATTATTTCATTATTTTGCAACAAACATAAATTTTGTAGTTCTTTTCCCTCCCCCAAATTGGCAAATTGTTTTTCAACAACTCAAGAGTCGCTTTGCAATGACTTTTCTAGCCTTATTTTTCATAAATTTTTTTAATATATTTATTTAAAAAAAATAACTGTTGTTGTGTATTTGTCAACAAGTGTTTTTAATTTTTCGCTTGACTATTTTTTTCTCCTTTTACTTTAGTAAAATATTGTTGCCAAAATAAAAATTGTTCGTTGTTAAGGAAAGGGAAGCAGAAGACGGAAAGAATATTTTTGATATCCTGCTGTTTGAAAAGGGCAGATTTCCTTACTCGCAAGCATAACAGCAGCACAACGCAACACTTTTAATAATCTTTACAAGTTGTCGTTTGATAAGAAAAACATTTATTTATTTTTACTTTATTAAACGTGCTGCAGGAAATGTTAAGCAGAGGAGGCGAATAAGAATATAAATAAAAAAAGAAATATCAATGTTATGGAAACCAGGTGTTAATATAATTTAAATTAAAGTGTCGGGATTAAAAAAAGCATCAATGCGAAATGCTGCCAGCCAAGGAAACTGGAGGTGTGGCGTAAATGCGAAAACAATACAAACGGCTAAGTTATATTAAAAAGGATAAAATATTGTGTATTGAATGTTACAATTTTTTCAAGTGTTACAAAGAATATTGCTAAGTGCTGCCAGATATATGCTTCTAGAGCTTATAAGAAATTTTCCGTTTTCATTGAAGTTTTATAAAAAGTATAATATATTATGTATTGAACGTTACCATTTTTTTAAGTTTTACCAGAAACATGCTTCTAGCGTCTATAATAAACTTTTCGATTTCATTGAAGTTATATTGAAAAGGATAAAATATTATGTATTGAACGTTACCATTTTTTTAAGTGTTACCAGAAATATGTTTTTAGCGTCTATAATATACTTTTCGATTTCATTGAAGTTATATTGAAAAGGATAAAATATTATGTATTGAACGTTACCATTTTTTTAAGTGTTACCAGAAATATGCCTCTAGCGTCTATAATAAATTTTTCGATTTCATTGAAGTTTATATTGAAAAGGATAAAATATTAAGTATTGAACGTTACCATTTTTTTTTTTTGAAGTGTTACCAAAAACATGCGTCTAGCGTCTATAATAAACTTTTCGATTTCATTGAAGTTATATTAAAAAGCATAAAATATTATGTATTGAACGTAACATTTTTTCCAAGTGCTACAAAAAATATTGCTAAGTGTTGCCAGATATATGCTTCTAGAGCTTACAAGAAATTTTCCGTTTTCATTGAAGTTTTATTAAAAAGGATAATATATTATGTAACGAACGTTACCATTTTGTTAGGTTTTACCAGAAACATGCGTCTAGCGTCTATAATAAACTTCTCGATTTCATTGAAGTGATATTAAAAAGGATAATATATTAAGTATTGAACGTTACCATATTTTTTTTGAAGTGTTACCAAAACCATGCTTCTAGCGTCTATGATAAGGTTTTCGATTTCATTGAAGTTTTATTAAAGAGTATAATATATTAAGTATTGAACGTTACCATTTTTTTTAAGTGTTACCAGAAACATGCGTCTAGCGTCCATAATAAACTTTTCGATTTCATTGAAGTTTTATTAAAAAGTATAATATATTAAGTATTGAACGTTACCATATTTTTATTTATTTTTTTTTTAAGTGTTGCCAGAAACATGCGTCTATCGTCTATAATAAACTTTTCGATTTCATTGAAGTTATATTGAAAAGAATAAAATATTATGTACTGAACGTTCCCATTTTGTTAAGTGTTGCCAGAAATTGACTTCTGCCATCTAAATGTGATCTACAGAAAACTAACTTTCAAATCAACTATATTTCATTGTTATTGCTCTAGCATAAAATATTTGAAAGTGTACCACAAATTCATAAGCGGCATATTTACATATAAGATTTACATATATTGCATTAAGGTAGTTAATAAATGAATGGCAACTTTAATGTTTTAACATAAAATGGTGTTGGCAATGTTTAAATTTTATTATTAAAAGGTACGAGGTCTGTTCAAAATATAACGTGAATTATAATTTTACTCTAAAAACAATTCTGCCAGCGTTTTTGTCAAATTAACGAAACAGTTTTGATAAGGACTTTTTAGTTTATTCTTGAAGTCTATTAGTGATTCGGTTTTTCAGTTGAAACTTTTCGTTGGTCTCCTTAATTTTGGGAACAGGAATGGGCCATACGGAGCTAAATATGATGTATACAGTGGCTGAGGCGTGGTTACGGGTTTGTCTTTAAACAAGAATGATAGTTTATTTTCTTCTTAAGATTCTGCCATTTTGGAGCGAATATCCCTATCCCAATTTGAGTGACAATAATCACTCGTTAACGATTCCCATCACTAGAACTTGGGAACCACTAACTGCGCTACTTTTCACTGGGATGCAAAATCGAAATAATATTAAGAACATGTGCTTGTCCAAAGGCAGGCAAATGGAAATTTAGTTCTTTCTTCTCTAGATTATAATTTCTCTTTATTATTGTTATTGTTCTTGTTGTTCTTAGTTTAGCAATCATGTCAGCCATTCACATGTTGCAAATTATTATGCCCATCTACCATTTTCATTAACAAAACGAAGAATAGAATGGCAGCCAGTGCTAATGATATAAATGTAGTTAACAGAAAACTAGTTAAAGTAAAAGTAAACGAAGGAATGGTTAACAAGAAGAAGAAAACAAATGGGAAATATATTTTTTTACCAAAAAAAAAATTTAATAGAAAACAATATTTTATTAAGAAGCCATGTGCATTTAAGTGTTAAAACAATTTAATTATTTTTTTTTTCTAAATCTTTTTTAATTGCAAAACTCCATAAAGGAAACATGGACAACAAAAAGAAAAGCTAATGATGTGTTCTTCGTCCAAACGAAGCAAAACTTTTCATGCTCTTGGGCTTAAATATAAGCAACTGATAGCTAATCAATACACGACAACCGAATGTTCAAAATATTTATGCTTCACCTAAAATTAGGCAACATATCTTTAAAATGTCGCAATATATTGTCCCATAACAGCCAAAAAAGCTTAAGTGACAAAAAGGAAATTTTCTAGCAGAATAATTTTTCAACTATTCTCGGTTTAAATCCAATTAGAAACGTAATATTGGTTACATAAGATTGCAGTGGACTGACATATGAAATTTTAATAGTTTTAGTAAATTTTCTGTGGCGGCTAAAATATTTATGACCTTTTATGACCTCAAAGTTAATCAGTTAATCAAATTGTTTTCAAATTAATAATTATTGTCTTCAACAAGTTGTTCTTTAACTCTTTTATTTGCTGTAATTGAAAAATAAAATTTTAGCAAACAAATTAACAGCAAGTTTTTGTACATAAAATAAAAATTTAATGTAAAGTTTTATTAATCGAAATTTATAACTTTATTATAGAGATAAGAATATTTTATTCAGACTCAAATTTAAATCTTTTATCTTCAAATTATTTTTTATACATTTTTTATTCAATTCACTCTATTTTACTTAGAGTGGAATATTTAAAATATTTTCATAATCATTTAAGATCATTACGGATCAGTACTGATTTCGACGCCCCTTTCGAGGCGTTCTTTGTTCAAATTTTCCACTAGTCATAGAATGTACCTTTTTATACCCTTCACAAAAAAGTGAAAGGGTACAAATTTGTTTGTCATTCCGTGTGTAATTTTTTCGATATGCACATGCGACCCCATAAAGTATATGTATTCTGGATCCTTAAGAATAGCGATGACGATTGAGCGATGTCCGTCTGTCTGTACGTGAAATCAGTTTTCCCAAGCCCCCAGAAGAGCTAGAGACTTCGTTCTTGAACCGTTGGATTGGAAATGAACTTAAATAGGTTGGTAATATTGAAAGAAAGATCCGAAGTACGGTTCTAGAGCTGGGAAGCTTACACCTATTTCTCGACGCATAATTTATACCAAAAATTAATTATTTTTTTTTTAATGTTTGTAAATTAAATCTATTTCCTGCTTTGGGAAGCCTCAATGGTCTATTAAAACTAAAAAAATAAAAAAAAATTTTCCAGGGATGGGAAATTAAAAATCTTTTTTCGGCCCATTCCGTACTTTGTAGTACATGTAGTAACTAAAATTGTTAAAAATTTCAAGTTTTTCTCTAACAAAACCTCTTTATACATCATGAAGATTTGCATTGACCAAAAAAAAAAATCAAAATTTCGCATACAGGGTTGGAAAAGTGCAATATTTTGTGGTACATGAAAGTGGCCAAAATGGTTAAACAATTTAAATTTTTTCTTAAATAAAACTATTTTATACCTCCAGAAGACTTGCACTGATAAAAAATAGAAAATAAAAATATAAAAACTTAAATTTCGTTTCCAGGGTTGGGAAAATAAAAGTTTTTTTATGCATAAAAGTAACCAAAAAGCCAACCAACGTTTGTTCTTTACTAATTAAAACTATTTTTTAATTCAGGACAAACAAAATTGGTATCAAATATTAAAACAATTCAAAATTTCAATTCCAGGGTTGGATAACTGCAATATTTTATGGTACATGAAAGTGACCAAAAAGTTAAAAAATTTAGGAATATTTAGAATATTTTTTGTAATCAGCAAATTAGCATGACGGATCAGTACTAATTTCGAGGACCCTACGCCATCTCAGCAGAGTTCTGTGTTCATCTTTTGCACTTTTCCCAACCTTGAAGTCAGCACTGATCGGTTCAGCTACTTTGATGATTACAAAAATATGCACTCTTAATAAAATAAAATGAATTTGATAAAAATTAAAAAAATATATAATTTGCAGATTGCGGATTTGACCTTGAGTCTGAATAAAAAATTCTTATCTTGTTAATAAAATAAAAATTTTCGTTTGTATTTTGATACGCTGTTCCGACATGCATTTTTAATTGAGTCCATATTCACTTTATTGCCATAATTATCGTCCTGTTCACATATACAAAATTTAGTCGATTCAATTAACGTCTTTCAACTAAATTTACAAATTTTTCATATTCATGAGGACCTCAAGTTCAAATCTGGGAAACCTTTTTGTTTTGTTAATTTTCTAATTAATAATAAATTGAATGTCAAGAATTTAACTTCAGTATGGCTTGAGATATTTTCTTTATGGCTTTCTCAATTTTTCCATAATTTAGGTGCTAAGTCTTGGCTAACTTTGTTCAGTGAATTGTGTTTTGCTCACTAAACACACTTTTTAGCAGTGCTGCATTTATAATTTTACTCCGTATTGTAACAATTTAAAATTATAGAACAATAATTAATTTACATTTTTATATGGATAATTGAGCTCAATAATGCTGTTTATTCCGATAAGTTCAAATTGTATTGAAAACTAAACTTGAGTTTTTTATTGTGGTTCCAACATAAATTCAGAGACGAATTTAAAAAAAAATAGCTAATAATTCATTTGCTGTATTTCATTCGAGTATAAAATCGAATGACAACTGGTCCAAATGATCGTAATTAATAGATTTTTGTTATAAAAAAAGAGCATGTCGTTGCAGGCTTTTTCACAGCTGGGACTTCATATGGAGAAATTGTATTAATTTCGTTTTATTTACGAACACATAATTATAACAACCACGATTTTAAAGCTGTGGCAAAGAGTACTTCCATACTTTTTAACATAAAAAAGTAATTTAGGAGGACTAAAAACATTCGGTTTGCAGAAAAACAATAAATCAAACACACAAGGTCACATATGGAATGATTTATCCTTAAAATTATTTTCTGTTTAAAACTTCTTCAGTCTGAATGAATTGTTGCACACTATTAAAAAGTAAACTTGATAACAGCTGGTGAAAAAGTATTACAGCATATTTTAAGGAGGAAAAAATCGCATAAATTTGTTGCATACTTTCGTGGGGGAGAAACAAATTTTATTTAGTTTTCTGATATGAATTTACATCATATTGAGTAAAGTTTTTATATATTTCATTTTATTTGTTTGTTTTTCAATCTTCCGTGACATGAGGTCAAAAGGTCAAATTACATAATAAAATAGTTAATTTATAATTTATATGAAATTAAATTTTCGGTAATACACAAAAAAAAGATTGAAATTTTCCAGCTCTGGGTCTGTTTTTTAAGCTTTTCTGATTTCTAATATCACCATATTTCTTTTAAAAATATTTAATATGTTTAATATTAGAAATCAGAAAAGCTTTAAAAACAAGCCCAGGGCTGGAAAATTTAAACTTTTTTATTTAAATTTTCCAGCTCTGGGGATATTTTTTTAGATTTTTTTATTCCTTATAAAAGAAAAACAAATTGTTTTAGTTGGTAGATTTAATGTACCAAAGCAAAATTTCAATTGTCCAACCCTGGAAACGTCTTTTTGATTTTCCGGAATTTTTAATACCAATTTAATTTTTCCTGTAGTACAAAATAGGTTCAATTAACAAAAAATAAATAAAATAAAAAAATAAACAAAAATTAGTTTTAGTTAGTTATTTTTATATACCAAACATATGTTTAGATTTTCCAGCTCTGGAACCGTATTTTGGATTTTGATGATTTTCAATAGCAATCCAATATAGAAATATATGGATATCTTTCCTGAAGGCTTCGAAAAGCAGGGTTAAACGTATAGACAGCAGGACCGACGGACATCGCTTATGCGACTTCGTATTCATAAGAGCCCAGAATATATAGTATACTTTAGGGGGTCGCATATTAATATTTTCTCCATTTTTAATGAGGGATATAACCAAACAAATTCTTATAGTTAATAAATTGAATTATATATAACAAAATCTTATTAGTATGCACAGTGTTTGCTGGGTTATGACTTTCAACCCTTTTAAAAAAAATAAAGAAATCTCTTTAAAATTTAAAATATGTACTAGCATATGACATAAATCGTAACCCTTATAAAAAAGTGAAAACTTTTGCAGGAAACTTTATTGTTTCAATTCCTCGCAGATGAGGGTCAAGTATTTACTTTAATTTATTTATTTATTTTGTTTAACCTTTTTACGGTTTTGCAATTCACTTTAATAGTTTTCTCATTCTGTAAACAGAGAAATATTGTTACGATGAACCCTAAATAAGTTATTGTGAAGTGGGTACGACTAAATTTTTTTTTTGTTTTCAATTAAAATTTTCCCTTAAGGAATAAAATAATAGATTTTTTAATGAAAAGTCTTTGTTTTGTATGTGATTGAAAAGAAAAGCAGACAGATGCTGTTTGTCATCAATATGTAAAGATTTTTTTTAACAAATTTTAATTTAAAATATTTCATATTATTTTTATAAAAATAGAAAAACCAGCTGAAAATATATTTCATTATAGTTTCTTAGAAAATTCAATTACATATTGTGTGTGTGTGTGTGTGTGTGTGTATGTGAGCTCTTTTTTATTTGATGAAGAGCTTTTTCTTTTGAAAATGTTAAACATATTCGCATGACCAGCTGTGCATGTCACAGGCACAAAAAGAAAGTAAAACAAGAATTTCTTTTTTATAGCACAAAAAAAAACTGTTGCTTGTTGCCATATTTAACACACAATTCATGTTCAGTCACTAGTAACGCTTTGGGTCATTGTTGGCTGACTTAACAAAACACAGTCAACTTAAGTAAATGTTCTGGTGGAAATAGGTTCAAAGCAGGGCTGGAAATCAGGTGATTGCAATTTTTTTTAAACTTAAAATTAAAGTTGATAATGCCCCATTGTGTTGTTTTTCACAAATAAACCAAATTTGTATATTTGACTCAATTTTTTTTTTTAAAGTGGCCTCTTCGCAGCCACTATTGTATCCTTTAAATTTGTATTTGGTAATATTCACTTTGTCATTTCGTAAGCAAGGCAGTGAAATATTCCTCTAAGACCCCACAAAGTATATAAATTCTTGATCAGTGATAAAATCTAAGACGATCTAGCCAAGTCCGTCCGACCCCATGTCTGTGGAAATCATGATGCAGTCCAAACGAAAAGAGCCATTGAGACACTGGAAATTTGGTAGAGATAGATCCTAAAGGATAGCACAGGTCAAGTTCGTAAATGAACTAAATCGGACCTGGGGTAAAAAAGGTACCATAAGCAGAACTAAACCCAACTTAAAAAAATACATATTTTTAAAAGGTTTTTTTTTTGTAATTTTGTCAAGTAAATGATCTATTTTTATGACAAAGAAAACCTTGAGCTTAAAGTTATAATAACGCCCCATTTAGTGGGCGACCGGGTCGAATCCTAAATACCCTCCAAATATTTAGTAAGTAAATTTAAAATGTTCAATTTGGTGGGACAGAGTAACTTTAAGACATCCCTGTACTCAAATTTAAATCTCTATTTTGACAGAGTCATTCCGGGAAGGACCGTGGGGGAGACATTTCACCTCTGCAAGATCAGAGAACATCTCAGCTTCTTCTTATACGCTTAAGGAATACAAATTGTTCAATATTTACACTATTTTTGCTTATAATCTCGTACGTCAACGCCCACTAAAGAGGGCGGGGTCCAAAAATAGACTATATCATGTTTTCCACAGACGAACGTATGGGCATTGCTAGACCATCTTAGACTTAATCACTGATCAAGAATATATATACTTTATGGAGAACAATTATTTTTGGAAGGTATTAAAACTGCATTTTGTCGGGGTCTCTCTGGCAAGGGCCGTGGGGGAGACATATTTCACCTTTGCCATAAAACTCTAAAAATAAATATTTAGGATAATTAAATGTAAAATTTATTATGTGAGTGAAGATAAATATGACGAGTCAAACATGTTTTGACGTAAGCAGTTACGAAACAACGTATTTAACTGTGAAGTTAAATATGTTATGACGTAACGAAATGGCAAACAGTGAAGTTTCTTTTCATGGAAATGCATATTTAATAAATTTTTTGAGCATTTTGTGAAAATATTTACAGGCCATGAGAGATCAATTTACAGGCCATGAGAGTGTGTGTGATCTTGGAGGGATTTTGCCTTCAGTGGCCAAATAAGGAGTTGGCATGCATTGCCGTTATATACAAAATGATGTATGTGATAGAAGACACTCCCATAATCATTTTGTATATAAATATGGATTTTCATAAGAAAAAAAAAATTCACTGATTGCCATTTCGTTACGTCATAATATATTTAACTTCACTACGTAACTGCTTACGTCAAAATATATTTAAGTCGGCATATTTATCTTCACACACATAAAATCATTTTTAATTTTTTTTAAAGGGTCATTTAGGCGGCAAAGAAGAGGAGGGGTAGGGCAGAGGAGTACCAGGTTACGTCTTAGATTCGTCATTAAAGCTTAAAAATTTTATTTTTAAGGAATGTAGGCTTAAGTAAAACAATTTTTTACATTTTTACATTATTTATGCATATAATAACGCCTACTAAAGGGGGTGGGGTGCCAAAAATATTTTATTTTATTTTATAGTAACTCCAAGTTTAACGCGTGGGACCTTCTTTGACATAAAAATATATCATTTGCTTAACAAAATTACAAAAAAATATGCTGTTTTTTAGAGTTTGGTTTAGTTCTTCTTACGGGAACTTTTTCCCTCTGGCCCGATTCAGCCCATTTACGAACTTAACCTGTGCTATCCTTCGATATATATTTATAGCAAATTTCAAGGGTCTGGCTCTTTTCATTTGGACTGAATCGTGATTTCTACAGACGGCCGGAAGGACGGACGGACATGGTCAGATCGTCTTAGATTTCATCACTGATCAATAATATATATACTTTATGGGCTCTCAGATGGATATTTCGCTGCGTTACACAGAGAATGAAAAATTCTTTTTTGGAGTGTAAAAAAATTCCATTCCAGCTATATTTACCTGTCTTGCATTATTGTTTTAAGTCCTCATGCTGCTAAAAATAAAACACCCTATAATTTTAATATGCATAAAAACCTTCAGTTGATAATTTTTCTAACTATTGATCTTTTCTGCAGTTTTTCTTTAAATGTTGCTTTTAGCATCGATGTCGTGCTGCTTTATTGTTGCTGGTTATTGCTGCTGTGAGTTTTTAATCAGCCAACAGCAGCTGGTGCAGCAGCACAAGTGCATTTAACTTAAATTCATTGTTGCTTTAAATTTACTTGGAAGAATGTAGTCGTGCCAAATGCTTCTGAATGCATGAACGAATATTATGTAACAAAAAAAAAAAAAGAGAAAGAAAAGAAATGAAGGAAACGGAAGATGTAGCAAACACACATTCATGCTTGTTGCTATAAAATTCTTGCACTCACACACACACACATACTCGTATTTTTAGTTAAATGTTTGACATGTTTATGTAACAGTTTATCCGGCAGGGAGCTTAAACTAAAATGCATGTAAAGCTGAGAGAGAACGAGAGCGAAAAAAACTTAAGTAGTAAAACAAAGACGTTGTAACAATAAATTTTTTACTACAATTTTTTTTGCCTTTTGTTTTTAAGAAAATTGTTTGAGAAAGCGAAGGAAAATGTATTTTAAGAAGAAAAAAAAACTCACTTGACATGCATGAATGAGTCAAGTAAAAGGCAAAAGAAATAAATCCTGGCACTCATATTCTTGCATGTCAGAACATCCAGGAATGCTGTCACTTTTCACAATATCACAATTAGCTTTAAATTACACTCCTGAATGTGTAAGATTTCTTAGCAGAAAATGTATTGACACCTAAACTATTCCAGGAGGAGGTTCGCTTAAGGACTTTTGCCGACCGTCCTTGATGAATAACTATGGAATTATGATGACCATAAGCAGTGAACCAGTTTCAAAGCTATAACAATATTCCTAGACACTTTGAAAAATTTTTGGGTACTGAATTTTTAATTTCAAAATAAAATAAATAAATTTTTAAAAAATAACAAAAAAAGTTGATGCTTTTTTATAGCCTCCAAAGAAGAATTGGAGGGTATATTCACTTTGTCATTCCATTTGTAACGCAGCGAAATATGCCTCTGAGCCCCCAAAAAGTATATATATTCTTGATCAGTAATGAAATCTGAGACGACCTGAGCATGTCCGTCCGTCCCTCCGTCTGTGGAAATCACAATTCATTCCAAAGGAAAGGAGCCAGACTCTTGAAATTTGGTACAAATATATCTTGAAGGATAGCACAGGTCAGGTTCGGAAATGGACTGCATCGAACAAGAGCGAAAAAAGTTCCCCTAAGAAGAACTAAACCAACCTCTAAAAAACAACATAATTTTTAAAGTTTTTTTTTGTAATTTTGTTAAGCAAATGATATATTATTATGTCAAAGCAGGTCCAACGTGTTAAACTTGGAGTCATAAAATAAAAATATATAAAAAATTTTTGACCCCGCCTCCTTTAGTGGGCGTTATTATATACCAAAATAGTGTAAAAATTCAACAAATTGTTTTACTTAAGCCTACATGCCTTAAAAATAACATGTTTAAGCTTTAATGACGTAGCTGAGACGTAACCTGGTACTCCTCTACCCCACCCCCTCCTATCCTTTGCCTACTAAATAACCCTTTAAAAAAAATAAAAGTAAAAATAATTTTATGTGTGTGAAGATAAATATGCCGAGTTAAATATGTTTTGACGTAAGCAGTTACGTAGTGAAGTTAAATATGTAATGACGTAATGAAATAGCAATCAGTGAATTTTTCGTTTGTTTTATGAAAATCCATATTTATATACAAAATGATTATGGGAGTGTCTTGCCAACTCCTTATGTGGCCACTGGGAGAAAATCCCTCCAAGATCACACGCACTCTCATGTAAATCGACTTTCCATGGCCTGTAAATATTTTCACAAAATGCTCGAAAAATTTATTAAATATGGATTTTCATAAAAAAAACTTCACTTTTTGCCATTTCGTTACGTCATAACATATATAACTTCAAAGCTAAATACGTTGTTTCGTAACTGCTTACGTCAAAGCCTGTTTGACTCGGCATAACATATATAACTTCGCAGCTAAATACGTTGTTTCGTAACTGCTTACGTCAAAACATGTTTAACTCGGCATAACATATTTAACTTCGAAGCTAAATACGTTGTTTGGTAGCTGCTTACGTCAAAACATGTTTAACTCGGCATATTTATCTTCACTCACATAATAAATTTTACATTTAATTATACCAAATATTTTTTTTTAGAGTCTTATGGCAAAGGTAAAATGTCTTCCCCCACGGCCCTTGCCAGAGAGACCCTGACGATATACAGTTTTAATACCCTCCAAAAAGAATTGGACCCCATAAAGTATATATATTCTTGATCAGTGATTAAGTCTAAGATGGTCTAGCAATGCCCATACGTTCGTATGTGGCAAACATAATGTGGTCTCTTTTTGGACCCCATCCCATTCAGTGGGCGTTGACGTACGATGTTGCATAAAGGAATTTCAAATTTACTTACTAAATATTTGGAGGGTATTTAAGATTCGATCCGGTCGAATATAACGTTTTTACTTGTTTATTATTATTATTATTTACTTTTAAATCATTACAAAAAAATAAATAATTTTATATTCACGTTAAGCGCTCCGAAATTATTTAAAAACACGAAATTTTATTTCGAAACTCTTTCATTAGAACACAGATATAAATTTCGCTTAAAAATTTTGTCATACAATTTAAAAGTTTTAGCTAAATGTTGCACACATTTTTTTTGTCTATTTTTCTAAATTTTGAATTCATCGCAAAATCCATTAATCTCACAGTATATGGTTTTTACACGTTGCGGCGCTTAAAATGTTTTAAATGCTTCTAAAAATATATAAAAATATTTTGAAAATAAACTTAACCTTTTCACACAGACGAAGTCTTAAAATATTAAAAGGCATAGAATACAATTCAGAAAAAAAATAAATGAATTAAAGTCTTGCACACAAACAAAAATGTGTGTCGCAATTTATTAATCAGACCAAACCAACAGCCGGCCGGCTTTTTTTTTTGGTTTTTTTTTTGTAAATAAGATAAGAATTCAGCTCCAAACCTTTAATGCCAAGATGATGTTTAAAAATTTTGTTTTCCCACATCTTTTTTTTTTGTGCTCTCAAGAAAATTGATAAATTACAGCGGGCAAACTCTCGATTATCAGTGAATACTCTTATAAAGAAATTTCTCTTTTCACTAAAATTACTCTCTGGCCTTCTCAGCAATATTTGCTGGCAATCATTTTTATTTATTTTATTGCATAAATTCTTCGATTTATGCTGAATATTTAAATTAAGTTTTTATTCGTATTTGTTTTTAATGCTGAATTTTATGCTGAATGCATTTTGTACAGTAGTGAGCAAAACTTTTATAGCAGAAAATAGTTTTGTTGAATTTTTTTTTAAATTTTTTTTTAACTTTAAATATTTTTAGTGATGCCATATGACTGGAAAAATTCGTCGTTGTGGAAGCCCCTTTAGATTATAAAATAAAACAAGAAATACTATTTTCGATTTCAGAAAATGTCACAATACAAGTTTGCGTTGCCCAAATATTATGAACAAGTGGATGCAATATTATAAGCATGCCAATGCATGCTCATGCATGTTTATGCATGTTTAACACAATACTGCAAAAAACTGATATTATTATTATTTATAATTTATTAAATTAATTAAAGTTGCATTGAAATAAAAAGCAACTAAAGCACTTGCATGTATTAACTACCGGCTAAAAAACATATTAAAGATACAGAGAGACAAGCAAATGTTTTGGCCAACACTGTAGGTCTTTGAAAATAGTTTGTGGTTCTATGTTTTAATTTTTTCTATGCTTTCAATTTTTTTTTCTTCTTACTCACAAGTTTAAAAACTATAAATACTCAAGTCCAGCTTTGATCTGTTACAGTTTTAATAAATTTTTAATACGTTTAACATCTTTCGTTTTTGCAATAAAAGGAACGCGGTCCGGGTGTTGAAATAAAAACTAAGTCAAGTGCAAGTGATATAAAAAGTGAATAGCAAGAACATGACAGAGTTGTGAGTGAGAGTTTTTGTGAACAAAAAAAAAAGAACAGGATCAAAAGTAAGAATTAAATATATGATGAAGTTTTAATTAAAAAAAAATTAACAAAATAATTTTGGAAGTGAAAAAAAGAGTGAAAGGGAAAAAATTCTACGAAAAATATATATATATTAAAAAAATGTTATTATAGCAATAAAACACAACTACAGTTTTTGTTTTAATAAAAAATATTTTTATTAAAAAAATTTTTTAAACAAAAAGCCATTTTAAAAGGATAACAAAATTATGTATGGTGGGCCAATATATTTCCTTACACATTTTGCTGCAAGTACTGCTTAAATTTGCTCAAATTGCTAACAAAATTTTAGAAATTCTTTAAAGAAAATTTCCAACAAGTAGACTTATTAGCAAGACAAAGATATATTTTGTATAAAAAAATTTTACATTTTAATTGATTTCACATATAAATCTGTAATATTTTGCATTTCACAAATTAATTGTGTCACAACAAACTCCATGTACAAGAGTGTCAATCATTCTTCATTAAGAAACCGAAAGTTGTGTTTAACGTCAACAGGAAATAAAAGTTATTTTAGATTTTAATAATTAACAACGCAAAGCACATTTGCTTTAATGTTTTTTTGCTTAGTAAAATGATAAGAACTACTCCAAAATTAGTCCAAAACTAACAAGAAATAATCAAAAATACTAAGTGAACTTTAACATTTGGTAAAACAAATTCCTAATGCAAAGTGATTAAACTATTAAAAAAAATTAACAATTTAAAAAAGATTTATATAAAATTTTAAATAAACTATTGTTTTCAAGTGCAGTTTATTAATAAAAGCTGGGCAATAGCAACAAAATATATGGGCCGTTTGCAATAAAAATTAACACTATTTATGGATTTATAACAGTTTTGTTGAAAACAGGCTAAAGCACAAACTAGTCTAGGCACTGTGGGCAAACAAACAAAAAAACTTGGATAAGAGATCTAATGGTTGGTTTGCCTTTTTTTTATCTTGGACCAGCACTCAGGGGATGCATTGCAATGCATTGCGCGGGAGGGGACAGGTTAGGAAAGATGAGAAAAAAAATTCTGTGATATCCAATTTAAGTAGGTCATCCACAACATATAAATTCTTTTTCAAGACAAAGTTCGTTTTTTTGTGGTACACTTTTAAGCATCATATTGTCAAGCAATATCTGTCATATATAATTGATTTGAAAGATATTTTTATGTAGATATGCCCAATATTAAATAAAAACTTTATATTCGACCGGGTCGAATCTTAAATACCCTACAAATATTCCATAAAGAAAAACTCTATTTTTATTGTTATTTAAATCATTTAATACAAATATTTAACTTGCTGGCTCAGAGTTCCCTAAAACTCTATTCTGACAGGGCCACTCCGGCAAGGGCCGAGGGTAAGACATCTCGTCTTTGTCGTAAAAACTTAAAAAGTAAATTTTTGGGTTAATTAAGTGTGGAAAAAAATTTTTTTTTATTTTTTTTTTTTTTTATTTTTTGAAAAGGGTAAAAAGAGAACAGAGAACATCTTACCGCCGTCGTAAAAGCTCAAAAAATTTTATTTTTAAGGAATGTAGGCTTAAGCAATACAATTTGTTAAATATAGGGTCCGCAATCTAACGTGTTTTTTTTTTCAACTAGTGCTTATTTCGTGAATGGTAACACTTAGCTCATGTCTGATTTGACAGATAATTAGTTTTATCCTTCTGCTGAACGAATATGGTTGAACATCCAATGCGTTTTCGCTTCGCTAAGTGGGCCTGCGATGGACTTACAGAAGATGCCGATTTTGCAAAAAAAATCATCTTTTCAGATGAAGCTCATTTTGATCTTGGCGGGTATGTAAACAAGCAAAATTGTCGCATTTGGGGCATTGAAAAGCCGACGCACCCAAAACGAGTCACTGTTTGGTGAGGATTTTGGTCCAGAGGCATAATTGGGCCATTTTTCTTCGAAAATGAGCAAAGGAGTGTCCGTTACAGTCAGTGGCGATCGTTATCGGGCCATGCAGCCATTTGAATGAAATTATTTTCCATTATTAACCGGAAGGATTGTACTTTCAAATAAAAAAAGAAATTTGAGAAAATATTCAGTAGTTTCTTTAATAGCATTTTCAACAAAAAAAAGTTATTTGGCGGACCCTATATTTACATTAGTTTTCGATGTAATATGTTATTTCAACGCCCACTAAGGGGGCGGGGTTCCAAAATCTGTTATTCAAAATTACCAAAAAAAAACGTTAAAAATTATATTGTTTTTAAAGGTTAGTTTCGTTCTTCTTGGGGGAACTTTTTTCCCTCTAGCCCGATTCAGCCCATTTGCGAACTTAACCTGTGCTATGCTTCAGAATTTTTCTGTATCAAATTTCAATGGTCTGGCTCTTTTTGTTTGGACTGAATCGTGATTTTCACAGAGGGACTGACGGCCGAACGAAAGTGCAGAATTAGAATTTCTTAAAATTTTTTTCATCTTCACCTTCAGAGCACAATAAATCGAATACGCTGACAATTCCATCCGCGTTTTATATCAATTGAGTTCTTTGCCAATAATTTATTGTGGCTTAAAACGAATTTACCTCAAACCTATTAAAAGTTTTTAGCATTTCTTTTTCTCCCTCTTGCCACAAATTCGTTCCTTTTTTCCTTTAAATTTACAAATAATTTTCCATGCACAAATTTTATCAACAGTCCCACTGTGTGCTAGCATATTAATTTGTTCCAATTTCAACATCTGCATGTATTTCAATTTTAATTTCAAATCTTTGTAAATTATTATTTATTTATATATTTTTTTCAATTATTTTTAGATTATTCACTCAAAAACTTTACACTCATGCCTTAATACAATTCCCATTGTTGTTCTTATAAAATTTTTGTGTTCAATTTCGCAACGAAAGAGAGAAGAGAAATAAAAAAAAAACTGAACAGGAAATAAAATGCATTTAAAATATTTAAAATTATTTTGGTTATTTATTACCGTTTGTGTTCTAATACAAATTGTAACTGCCGCCCAGGAAGGCGCTATCGATAATAAGAAAACGGAAAAACGTGTTAAGAAAATTCGAAAAGTTAAGAAAACTCAAAGTCATTTAGAACGACCGCAAGCAGAAGAACCCCAACCGGAAGTGGCTGATTTCAGTGATTTGGATAATTATGACTATAATAATTATGATGAAGGTGAGTGAGTAAATTGATGTCAATATTTATCAATTTTATTAAAAGTAATAAAAAATGATGTGCGGTTTTATTAAAGAAAAATTTATAACTATTTCAGACAACAAGTTGTGATTTTATAGGAATTTAAAAAATGCCATTAATAATAATCAATTCCAAGTGTTTTATTAACAAACAAAGTTGCCTGTATTTTAAAGTTTCTTTTTTTTTTTATTTAGATCAACGACTGGCCTTAATAGTCTACATGTTCGTTCATATTATTAGATATTGGCAAATGACAAACATTTGCAATAAATTCTTAAAAGATAAAATAGGAAAACTTGAAACAATTTTCTTGATTCAAGAGAAATAGAAAAAAGAACATCATTCATCTCCATTATAATCATACACATAATGATCGTCATCTTCATTTTGTCATTTTATTACTTTAACATATTTTGTTCAATTAGTAGCAAATGGTGCTATTATCGTCATAGCCATCATTATTATCATCGTCTGCATCGTCATCATCATCATCATCGTTGTTGTTGTTTTCAGACTCGGAACGTGCGCCTTTGCTAGCGCCAACAACATTTGCCATTTCTTTCGGCCGTTAGTATCAATTGAAGTGCATTGTTTTTTCTCATTGTTTATTTTTTGTTAAGAGCATAAATGAAAAGCGTGAATTGTCAACTTGAATGGGGTTGCAAGTGCAAGTGTATGTACTCGTATTTGTGTAAGAGTATTTACGTATTGGAACTTGCAACTGTGCAATGGTATTCTGTATTTAATATTTTATTTGCTCAACATCAATTACACAAATAGTGCAGTGGCATGACCGAGCATTTTACGAAGTGCCATTGAAAATGATTTAAATAAAATATTTCCATCTGCTCTCGGTCTAGTACTGGCAAATTAGTATTCCATACTATTCAATTTGTTCGCATAATTTTCTTTTAACTTTCACCATATTATTGAGATTTACAATTCTATATAGATAATTTATATTCGAATAGCTTTATATGCAAAATTTTTATTCGAATACTTTTTACAAAAAATAAAATTTTTTTTGTATAAATCTATTACAACCATTTCTATGTTAACATCTTGAATTGCAAAAAATATATATACCGAAAATTTATTATTCGAATAATACGTATTCGAATAATGTTATTCGAATATATATTTTTTTTGACAATTTTCATTTAAATAATTAATATTTCCATAATTTAATTAAAAAATGTTGAAGCAATATTCCATTAAAATTTTTTATTTATTCGACTAATTTTAATCGCATAAATTTTATTCATGTAAAACTCATGATTATAATAATAATTCATTCCAAAGACTTTACTCAAAAGCTATTAAAAAAATTACAGAACTATAAAGTATTATTCGATTAATTTTATTCGAATAAATTTTATTTAAATAAAAATCGCAAATAAGTGCAAAAAATTTTCTTTAATTTTATTTAATAGATGTTTTATAAAAATTTTAATACTATTTAATAAAAATTATTCCACTAAGGTGATTCGAAAAAATTTTACTCGAATAATTTTTATTCAACTAAAAATTTTGTTTACGGTAATAATCAGTAAAACTTTAATACCATGAAATCTTAATACCACTAAAAATAAATATTCAATTAGCTTTATTTAAATAAAAATCATTTTTATAGCCATAATTAATATTAATAAAGTTATTACATATATATTATAAAAAAACTTTATTACCAATTAAATATATTATTCGACTAATTTTAATCAATTGGTTTTATTTAAATGAATATCTAGCTAATTTATTTTATTTGCTTTTGTCATTTTACTTAAAGAATGTTTTGTAAAAATATCAATGTTATTTAATACAAGTTATTCAACATATTATACTCGAAAAAATTTTATTCGAATAACAGTTATTCGAATAACTTTTATTCGAATAATTTTTATTCGAATAATTTTTATCCAAATCATTTGTATTAAATTATGAATTATGTGTAATATATTACATAATTTCAGTAATTTTATTGAAAACACAAATATATATAATCGATTAATTTTATTCGAATTTTTTATGCAAAAAAATATCGTTTTTATTGCTTTATCTCATTTTTGTAACTTTATTCAATAAATGTTCTAAAGAAATGTTTGATACTATTTAATAAAAATTATTCGAAAAATTATGCCCGAAAATTTTTATTCGAATAAATTTTATTCACATTAATATTGCGTTTACTAAATTAATTAATTTTTGCCAATTTCATGGAAAAATTTTGTAGCAAAATTTTAATACTATTAAAATACATTCGACTAATTTTATTCGAATAATTTTTGTTTACATATAAATCATGTTTATTGTTTTATTTGTCTTTCGGAGTTTTTTTATACAAAGAGTTGTATACAAAAAAATTTATACTGTGTTATAAAAAATTTCATCATAGTTATAATTAAGGAGAGAAAAATTTTTATTCGAATAATTTTTAATCGAAAAATTTTCGGTACGAAAATTCGTTTTTGAAAAAGTTTTATTCGATTAATTTTAAAACGAATAAATTAAATTTCAATGGAAATTATGTTTATTGCATTAATGAGTTTTTTTTTAAATATATACGAATACTTTTATTCGAATAATTTTTGTTCAAACGAAAATCATATTTCTTATTTAATTTAGTTTTATATAAAAAAGGTTATTCGGCTAATTACATTCGAAAATTTTTTATTTGTATTATTTTTATTTAAATAAAGCAATTTAATTTTTTGTACTAATTAATTAAGACGTGCAGAAGACCTAGAGAGAGTTTTAGTGTTTGTCTCCTAAGAACTGATTAATTTATGAGACGCTTCGGTTTGTTATTCGTTCACTTATTACAGTTTTTTAGTACAAGTTTATAATTCCATATCCGTCCACAAGTCCGTAGGTTTCTCTGTCTTACAATCGATTTTATTTCAAGAATTATTGATAACAGCACCTTCTCAATTTACCCCCGCAAAATACCCCGTAGTTGCATATGTAAGCTTAAAATCAGAATCGTTTGCTAAATTATCTTGTCAGTAGAAAAACGATGTTCGACAGCTCTTCTAAACAAAGAAACGAAGAGATGAAATACACAAGGACAGACATTAATTGAAAAACCATGGCTACAGGGATGCTAATGCCGAGACAAATTTCGATTGCAATACTTGACCTAGAGAGATAGAATGTAAAATAAGGCCGCTGATACACATCTGTGTGAATGCTTATGTGTGTGTGCGTGTGTATGTGTATTTGTGAACATGTTATATTAATTGTAACAGAAACAAGTATCTGATTTATGTCTCTGCTTAATGGTCAATTGATGCACTTTTTTCCTCTACTATTTTATTTGTACAGATGTAGACAATAACGCTGGTACGAACCATTACGTGGCACATAAGGAAGGTAGAAGCGTATTATATATAATGGACCTTATCGTTGCAGATAATACCTTTTTTCTCTGTTTTCACAGTTTCTGTTTCCTCTACAACCCACACACGTGCTGCTGACAATGTAATTGCTGCGTTTTCATGTCACTTTGAGGGTAATTGGTATCGTGAAAATGACGAATTCACCAGTGAACGTGATGGTTGTGTTCATAATTGTGAGTGTATTGAAGGTGAAGTGATATGCAGGGCTCCGGATAATTGTAAGCCCAGTGTGAGAACTGCTAATCCTCAGCCTCCGGATGAAATTCCTGTTACCACTGCCCAACCTCCACTGCCAACACCAACTCAATCTCATACGCCAGCTTATTCTCCATATGATGGCACCTTAAATGGCCCTAGAGGAGATCGTGGCTTTTCGGGAGGTCAAGGTCCAGCTGGTGAGCCTGGTTTTCCGGGTACACCCGGCAATCCTGGTGTACCAGGCAACCCAGGCCCTCCCGGTCCTGTGCCTGACTTAAGCTTTTACCATCAACAATTGGCCGCTGAATATGCTAATAGCGATAAGGGTCCGAATGCTCCTGTCTTTGCTGCTCCTCAATTTATACAAGCTTCTGCTGGGCAACCTGGTCCACGTGGACCTCCAGGCAGTTTGGGCCCTTCTGGTCCCCAAGGTTTTCAAGGAGTACGTGGTGAGGCTGGCGAACCTGGCTTGCAAGGTCCTCCCGGGCCAATGGGTCCACGTGGCTTACCTGGTGCTCCTGGTAAAGATGGCATGCCAGGTGAAGATGGAGAAATCGGTCCTCAAGGTTTAGCTGGCACTCCTGGTCCTCGTGGTTTGCCTGGTATTACAGGACAGCCCGGCTTAAAGGGTCATCGTGGTTTTCCTGGTCTGGATGGTGCTAAAGGTGATCAAGGTGCTTCTGGTGAAAAGGGCTCTACGGGTGCCATGGGGCCTGTGGGTCCAATTGGCGCAACTGTAAGCGAAAATATAATATTTCAATCGTTTGACAAGCCATGAAGTCTGCTTTTTTAAGGGTCCTGCTGGTCCACGAGGAGAGCGTGGACGTGAAGGTGCTGCTGGACAACCTGGGGCAAGAGGTGTAGATGGCAGTTCTGGTAGTCCTGGTCAGCCTGGTGCTATTGGAAAACCAGGAGCCCCCGGTTTCCCTGGTATTCCAGGCGCAAAGGGTGATATGGGTCATGTGGGGCCTAAAGGTGATCAAGGCTTACAAGGTCCTAGAGGTGAAGCTGGACGTCCTGGTGCTACAGGAGAGAATGGTCTACCAGGTCCAAACGGCAAAGACGGTTTACCTGGGGATAAAGGATCTATGGGTGCTCCCGGTGTAGGAGGCCCTCAAGGTTTTCCTGGTCCTCGCGGTCCAGATGGTTTGCCCGGCAGTGCTGGAGAGCAAGGTATCAAAGGTGCTCCCGGACAACCCGGTGAAAGAGGATACAAAGGTAAATTTTTCATTATCAAATTTGTAATCAAGACTATATGTTACACAATTTATCAGGTGATCAGGGTATAAAAGGTGAATCTGGACAATCTGGTCCACGTGGCTTACCCGGTACTGTAGGTCCTGAGGGTAAGCGTGGTAAACGTGGTATGCGAGGTCCTACAGGTCCAGCTGGTCCTACGGGTGAGAGAGGTACTTCTGGCTTGCCTGGTTTACCAGGACCTGATGGCCCTATTGGTCCCAAAGGCACACCAGGTGATAGAGGAATCCAAGGAGTTCCGGGAGATAAAGGGAATCCTGGCGATATTGGACCTCCAGGTGTAGCAGGTTTACAAGGCCTGCGCGGCTTATCAGGACGCGTTGGACCCCCTGGTCGTCAAGGTTCTACAGGTGAACGTGGTATTCCCGGTGCTGATGGCAAACCTGGCGAACAAGGTCCTCAAGGCCTACAAGGTTTACCCGGCCCTATGGGTATGCCTGGTGATAAGGGTATTCCTGGAGAAAATGGTAAAACTGGTGAGCCTGGTGCTATAGGTTCCCCTGGCCCACGTGGTGATAATGGAAAAGATGGTTTACCGGGTGCTCAAGGGCCTCCTGGTCCCACTGGTCAAGATGGTGCAAGGGGTGAGCCTGGTCCTGTTGGACCTAGAGGTTTCCAGGGCTTACCTGGTATCGCTGGTAGTCCAGGAAATTCTGGCAAAGATGGTGCCCAAGGTCCACCTGGGCCGCAAGGTCCCTTAGGTCCTGCTGGAGCAAGGGGTGAGCGCGGTTATCCTGGAGAAAGAGGATCTATTGGTCAACCTGGCAATCCTGGAGAAAGGGGAGAACCCGGAAATCCTGGCAATGACGGTGCTACGGTGTGTTTTAAAGCTTTTTAATTTCTTTTAGTTTCTTGCTAAATTTATTTTTTTAAGGGTGCTCCTGGCAAAACGGGAGACAAAGGTCACATGGGAGCTCCTGGTATGATGGGTATGCCGGGACATAAAGGTCTCCCTGGACCGGCTGGTATTAAAGGTGAACGCGGAAGTCCTGGTCAAATAGGCCCTGAAGGTCCCTTTGGTCGTCCTGGTGATCGTGGCCCTCAAGGAAATGTCGGTCCGCCCGGAGCTCCGGGAGAAACTGGCGAAAGAGGAGAACCAGGAAATCCTGGTACAGCTGGTGAACAAGGTGCAACTGGTGTGCCTGGTGAAAGAGGTCTTATTGGTCCGCCAGGTCCTCCTGGTTTTCCTGGAGCTCCTGGCTTAGCTGGTCTACAAGGCGCAAAAGGTGATCGTGGCTTGATGGGCATAAAAGGTGAACAAGGTAATCCTGGCCCGCATGGCAACACTGGTGACCTGGGTTTACCGGGTCCTATAGGTTTAACCGGACCCAAAGGTGCACGTGGTGAATCAGGTCTAAGAGGAGAACCAGGTCTAAGTGGTCTACCAGGCCGTCCCGGAGATGCGGGTCCAGTAGTAAGTTTTTATAATGAAAAAAATTTATATTTATTTTATATGTACACATAATAATTTTTAGGGTCAACCCGGAAGTCAAGGCTTGCCTGGTATTGCTGGTCAACCAGGACTTAAAGGAAATCCAGGTGAACCGGGTCGTGCCGGTATGACTGGGGCCCCGGGCTTACAAGGACTTCCTGGATTGGAAGGACAAAAGGGAGAAACTGGTAGTGATGGCCCACCAGGTCCTGCTGGAAATACAGGACCCCAAGGACCTCAAGGTGATCGTGGCGTGACTGGCCTGCCTGGACCCCCAGGTGCAGCAGGTTTAAGAGGTTTAAGAGGCGCGCATGGTGAACCAGGACAACAAGGAAAACCTGGTAAAGAAGGTGCCGCAGGGTCACAAGGAATTGCTGGTCCTCCAGGAAATCCTGGGCCAACGGGAGAACAAGGTCCAGAAGGCCCACCAGGCAAATCCGGTCCTGCCGGTATAGCTGGACGTCCAGGTGATAAGGGCCCACCAGGTCCACAAGGAAATCAAGGTTCGGCTGGTAATCCTGGTTTGCGTGGTCCTCCAGGACCTGCTGGTCCTATTGGCCCTAATGGGCCAGCTGGTCCTAAAGGCGAAACTGGTTTGCCTGGTGTGGAAGGCCCAATGGGCTTAAGAGGTAAAGCTGGTCCACCCGGTTCTGAAGGTCCCAAAGGTGAAACTGGTGAGCCAGGTCCAAAAGGCATTAAAGGTCACAGGGGTTTAATAGGTTTACAAGGACTGCCTGGAACTCAAGGCTTAAAGGGTGATAGCGGTTTGCCTGGTGTACCAGGTGCTCCCGGTAAACCAGGTGATTTGGGCATGAGAGGTCCTCAAGGCAGAGATGGCAATCCAGGTGCACCAGGCCAACAAGGACAATCCGGTCCCAGAGGTTTTAGCGGAAATGATGGCAAACCCGGCCCTATGGGCCCAGCAGGTCCCCCAGGTCCTCCCGGTCCGCCAGGAGAGACCCTAGGCTATGATGTGGCAGCTTTAACCGCCTTACTCAATCAAGGCCAAACCAAGGGCGTAGATGTATTAAGCGATCAGCCGCTAGTAGAGCAAGATGGCCTTGGCTTATCCGACGAGGAAAAACATGCTTTAGTTGTAAAAGCTTTCGAACACGTAAAGGCCTCTTATGAACGCTTAGTCCGACCGAATGGCCAAAAAACAGCACCAGCGAAGACTTGCCGAGATCTATTTGCAGCATATCCAGACTACAACTCTGGCGATTACTGGATTGATCCAAATGAGGGCGATGAAAGTGATGCCATTTTGGTGTTTTGCGAAAAGGAACGAAGAGCTTCATGTGTTAAGCCACAGCCCAAGGAATCGAAAGTCATTAGCTATAAAGGAAATGAAAAAGAAATATGGCTGGGCGAAATAGCAGGAGGCATGAAAGTTTATTACAAAACTGATTCCTATCAAATGGGTTTCTTGCAATTAATGTCGGCCAAGGCTACACAAAATATTACATTCCATTGCAAAAATACGGTGGCCTATGGAGATGATGCTACGAATTCCTCCAGGTAAAATAGTTAAAGCAGAAAAATTGCATTTGAATGTTTGTTAATGAACTGTGTTTTTTTTCAGAAATGGCTTGAAATTATTGTCATGGAATGATGCCGAATTAACACCCGACGGACCTCAACGTTTAAGATATGAAGCACAAATAGATGGCTGTAGGGTGAGTTTAAAACAATATATTTTTTTTATGCATATATTTTGCATAACTTTTTTTTTTTGCTTTTAGAAACGTTCAAGCAATTGGGATAAAACGATTATCAGTTACACCACCGACAAGTCCCAGCGACTGCCCATAATCGACATCGCTGTACGTGATGTGGGCCAGCCACAGCAAGAATTCCGCATTGAATTGGGTGCCGCTTGTTTCTATTAGAGACTCTTTTATTTTTCTTGTTTTGCCTGATAAGGCTAAAAGACAATATTTATACATTTTCTCTCGTCTTTTTTCTCTTTGTCTGAAATTATATTTCTCACTATTGCTCTCTCTCTCTCTCTCTCAGCTACCGAAGAATTTAGAATTTAAGTTACTTGTAAATTAATAAATGTTTGTAAATTTTTATTTTTAAGAAGACAACTTTGGTATACAGATCTTATTAGTAATTTTTATTCTTAGAAAATTTTAGTTTATAAAATAATTATTAAAATAATATGTGCCTTATGGCCTGATTTCTAAATTAAAAATCATTTCTGAATGTTGGCAATTTGATGGAAAATAAGACGGAAATTGCACACAAATTTTTAACGTTTAGAAACGCTTTAATTGAGCAAATCAGACCTTTAGTTTATAAGAACGAAAATGAACGAAAATAAAAATATTTTGTTATATAATATTCGTAAGCAACTTCTTATCTAGAGAATGTAATCCTGGGTGCTACAGTGGCCCACTGTATGGCGTATGGGGCATTCCATGAGAACAAATATATAAAAAATATTAAGTAGTCGATTGTCGATTAATTAGATTGATTGGTAATTTACAAATAATTTGTTTTATTTAAGAATTTGTTTTCAATACGAATTTTTTTATCCGTGGGGAAAAGGCGTAGTGGCCTCGCAATCAATACTGATCCCTTCCTCTAATACAATGACCATAAGAACCCTAGAGGGAATAGAAACCGTCACAAGACAAGTGGGGTGTTGGCTGAAGTAGTAGAATACGAGACTATGAAGCGGAGGGTCGTGAGTTCGAGCCCACGCTGAGCCATGAAATATTGTGTTGAATTCTTCTAAACAGCATCAGGGCGTGGTTGTGTTAGTTGTTGCCAGTCTGTTTCAGTGATGAAGGCATAGTCACTGATCACTGAACATAATTGGCAGCCACTGACACTATCATGTACTAAAAGCAGAGCAACAGCATCCACCTTCGTCGGCCATGTAGCAAAAACTAGCCGGCGAAGTAAAAGGTTAAAATAGCTACAAAAACAACTGTCTATCTTCTCATCTTTCCTAATCTGTCCCCTCAATACTATCCCCTCGTTTTCAGTTCCGGCGCAATGCATTGCATATATACTCCTAAAAAAAAAAAAGTCGCATGCCTATTTCCCAAGGACTGGTTAGAGTTCGGGAAATTTATATAAAAAAGAGCGGTAACTCTGGACATAGGGTTGACAGGTTTCAATTGACTTAATTAAGATACTCGGTTGGCGCAAGCCAACACTTTTTTCTTTTTCAAAAATTTTGTGCAACAAAAAGAAAAGATCGTGGCATGACAAGGGCTCAGTAGTTTTTGAATAGGCAAGAACAATCTTGTTCAATCTTGCCTCAGCCACTGTACGAGTATTTAGAAAATTTGGCCACCTGCCACTTTTTCCTGTTCCCAACATTAAAGAGTTCCATGAAAGGACGATGTATGGTGACAATTGATGGGATAACAAGCGACAGCTCATAGACTTAATAAAAACCATATGTCAGAAATGCTGGGAGGATTGCAAAAGAAAAACGGGGAGGGGAATACTTTGATTAATAAATAAATATTTTTTCAGATAAAAAAAATTCAACATATTTTTCGAACAGACCTCGTAGTTGTTTAGTAATATAATCAAAGTATTTTTATAAATTTTAAAATCGTTCTAATAATAATTGCCGATCGCATTTGATTTTAAATAATTTTCTAAGTTGAAAATTATTATTCAGGCTCAAGTTCAAATCTGAGAATTTAAATATTACTCGTAACTTTAATTTTTAGAAATTTGTTTTTAAATACAAGTTTTTATTAAGAATAAAATATTTTCAATATTTTTATACTCTCCAAAAAAGAATATGGAGGGTATATTCAGTTTGTCATTCCGTTCGTAATGCAGCGATATATCCATCTGAGGGGCCATAAAGTATAAATATTCTTGATCAGTGATGAAATCTAAGACGAATTGAGCATGTCCGTCCATCCCTCCGTCCGTGCGTCCATTTGTGGAAATCACGATTCTGTACAAACCAAAAGAGCCAGAATCCTGAAATTTGGTATAATTATATCTTGAAGGATAGCATAAGTCAAGTTCATAAATGGGCTGAATCGGGGCCAGAGGGAAAAAAGTTCCCCTAAGAAGAACTAAACCAACCTCTAAAAAAACCATATAATTTTTAAAGCTTTTTTTTGTAATTTTGTGGGTGCTGTTGGCTGAAGTAGTAGAACACGAGACTATGAAGCGGAGGGTCGTGAGTTCGAGCCCGCGCTGAGTCATGAAATATTGTGCTGAATTCTTCTAAAACAGCATTAGTGCGTGGTTGTGTTAGTTGTTGCCAGCCTGTTTCAATGATGAAGGCATAGTCACTGATCACTGAACATAATTGGCAGCGACTGACACTATCATGTACTAAAAGCTGAGTAACAGCACCCACCTTCGTCGGCCCTGTAGCAAAAATTAGCCGGCGAAGTAAAAGGTTGAAATAGCTACAAAAACAACTGTCTATCTTCTCATCTTTCCTAATCTGTCCCCTCAATACTATCCCCTCGTTTTCAGTTCCGGCGCAATGCATTGCATATATAGGGGTCATCCCTTGAGTGCTGGTCCTACTCCTAAAAAAAACAAAAAAAAAAAGCAAATGATATATTTTTAAATCAAAGAAGGTCCAACGCGTTAAATTTGGAACCATAAAATCAAATTAAATTTTTTTGACCCCGCCCCCTTCAGTGGGCGTTATTATATGCAAAAATAGTGTAACAATTTTACAAATTAATTTACTTAAGCCTACATTCCTTAAAAATAAAATTTTTAAGCTTTTATGACGAAGGTGAGACGTTACCTGGTGCTCCTCTGCCATACCCCCTCCTCTCCCTTTGCCCCCTAAATGACACTATCAAAAAAATATAAAAAATAAAAATAAATTTTGCATTTAATTATCCCAGACATTCATTGTTAGTGTTTTATGGCAAAGGTGAAATGTCTCCCCCATGACCTCTGCCAGAGAGACCCCGACAAAATACAGTTTCAATGCCGCCCAAAAAGAATTGGACCCCATGAAGTATATATATTATTTAACAGTGATGAAGTCTAAGACGATCTAGCAATGCCCATACGTCCGTCTGTGAGAAACATGATGTAGTCTAATTTTGGACCCCGCCCAATTTAGTGGGCGGTGACGTACGATGGTATATGCAAAAATAGTGTAAATATTGAACAATTTGTATTCCTTAAGCGTATAAGAAGAAGCTGAGATGTTCTCTGATCTTGCAAAGGTGAAACGTCTCACCCACGGCCCTTCCCGGAATGACTCTGTCAAAATAGAGATTTGAAATTGGATACAGAGATGTCTTAAAGCAACTCTGTCCCACCAAGTAAAACATTTTAAATTTAGTCACTAAATATTTGAAGGGTATTTAAGATTCGACCCGGTCGAAATATAACGTTTTACAAAATTTTAAATTTGTGTGTAAATAGAAAAGAGGCCCATTGTGTGCAACGTAGATGAAACACTTGAATATTATTAGCATGAAAACTTGGAGTTTTTAAATATAACAATAGCAAACTGTATTTACAGGTGACAATGACAGGAGCCACTTTGTCACACAAGCCCGCATAATGGTAATTACATGCTTAAATCACTTACAGACACAAACACTCTTGTAAAAAAAATAGAGCTCTTTTACGGTGCTCTTAGGTGAGTGCATATAATGAGAGCAATTGAATAACTGTAGTATAAGCAAAAGTAAACCTGGCTGTAGGTGTGTTTAAATATTCACTTATGTGGGTGTATATATGTGTGTGTGTGTGTGTTTGGGTGAAAGTGTATTCATGTAACTGTATGAGCCTGTGTGCTCGCTCAACTTTCCTAAAGCATATTTTTGAAAATAGCTTTGAGTGTTTTTTATTTGATTACAAAATTATGTTTCATTAAGCGTAAAATTAAAATGAAACCAACTGAAGCATAAACCGGAGTCATTAAAAAAATACAAGCAAACAATGATGCAGCATTTCCAACCCAACAACAATAACAAAATTCATGTATAAACTGATGGTACATTGTTGTGAAAAAGAAAACTATTGATTTTCTTTTGTATTTCATACAAAATTCCCATGCTTAATTAATACAATGGAAAATAAAAGCACTGAAATTATTTAACCAAAAGGAAATATTTATTAATTATGAATGAAAATAGCCTAGAATAGTATATGGCAAAAAGGAAGGAGTATCATAAAAAACTGATGGCAATACGAAACTGAAAACTATATTGACAAGGTCTTAGCACAGTGTCCTTGGCAGGACTCTCTAATTTGTATTATAAATAAATGTTGGTGTAAATGAACTCATTATTATATTTTAATAGTAGAATATTGCACTTTGCTTGATAGCAAATTTAACTCATGTATGAGCAAGCTAATGTATCATAAATTTTTCCTTATTTTTTATTTTTTTATTGTATTTCTTTCGGTTTCTTTGTTATCAGCAAACGAAAAGGTATTTTTTAAGTTGAAATAATATAAAGAACAGCACCATTAAATAATAATAAGGGTCTTTGCTGTTCCTGCATGATAAGAATTTACGCATGAGTGAATATTAAAACTGTGATTTAGATGAAATTTATTTATAGCGGGCTGTAGCGGAAAGAACACATGCTGTTAATGTGTGTCAGGCAATATATCTTATACCCAAATAAAATTCGTTGGCCTTTATCTTTAAGATATTGTTTTAGTATAAGTGAGTTAAGTTAAAAAAAATAAAATATTTAATAAATAAATAAAATGAATAATTTAATATAATATTTAAAACACATCTAATCCACCGGTGTTTAGATTTATGTTAGCCAGAAGAGAACATTTTCAAGGATATTCACCAAAACAGGATGGTTGCCTTAATTATTTGCATGAGACAAATCCCTATTCACTCAAAATATTACATACACACATTCTTTTGACGACACTATGCAACAAAAAGTACCTTCTTTAAAAAACCACATTTTACAATGGGTACTTTTTACATTAAGTAGCTTCATGAGGGGTACTATTTATCAAAAGTACTTTTTATAAAAAATACTTTTTATAAAAAGTACTTTTTATGGAAGGTACTTTTTATAAAAGGTACGTTTTATGAAAGGAACTTTTTATAAAAGGTACTTTTTATAAAAGGTACTTTTTATAAAAGGTACTTTTTATAAAAGGTACTTTTTATAAAAGGTACTTTTTATGGAAGGTACTTTTTATAAACGGCACTTTTTATAAAAGGTACTTTTAAAAAAGGTACTTTTAAAAAAGGTACTTTTTTTAAAAGGTACTTTTTTTAAAAGGTACTTTTTATAAAAGGTAATTTTAATAAAAGGTACTTTTTTTAAAAGGTAGCTTTTATAAAAGGTACTTTTTATGAAAGGTACTTTTTTTAAAAGGTATTTTTTTTAAAAGGTACTTTTTTTAAAAGGTAGTTTCTATAAAAGGTACTTTTTATAAAAGGTACTTTTAAAAAAAGGTACTTTTTTTAAAAGTACTTTTTATATAAGGTACTTTTTATAAAAGGTACTTTTTATAAAGGGTACTTATTTTAAAAGGTAGCTTTTATAAAAGGTACTTTTTTTAAAAGGTAGTTTTTAGAAAATGGGTACTCTTCAAGAAAAGAAAAATTATTAAAAGTAATTTTTACCAAAGATTTCTTTTATAACAGATAATCTTTACACAAATTGGTTGTTATAAAAAGGGTACTTTTCATAAAGGATACTTCTATAAGACATACGAGTACTTATTATAAGAAATACATTTGCGAAAGGTTATTTAATAAAAGCTACTTTTTATAAGAGGTACTTTTTTATAAAAGGTACATATTGCAAAAGGTACTTCCGATAAAAAGTATTTTTAATAAGATGTACTTCAGATAAAAAGTATTTTTAATAACAAGTTCCTTTCTTAAAAAGTACATTTTATAAAAAGTACCTTTTATACAAAAAAGTATCATTTATAAAAAGTACCTTTTATAAAAAGTACCTTTTATATAAAAAGCTATCATTTATTAAAAGAACCTTTTATAAAAAGTACCTTTTATATAAAAAAGTACCTTTTATATAAAAAAGTACCTTTTATAAAAAGTAGCTTTTATAAAAAGTACCTTTTATAAAAAGTACCTTTCATAAAAAGTACCTTTCATAAAATGTACCTTATATAAAAAGTACCTTCTATAAAAAGTACCTTTTATAAAAAGTACCTTTTACAAAAAGTACCTTTTATAAAAAGTACGATTTTTAAAAAGTACCCCACTTTGTATAAAAATATACTATTTTTAAAATTTTTACATCATAGAAAACAACAATTGTAATAGTTCCACTTACAGTTATTTTGTTAAACAATTAGCAAATTAATATTCTTTGATGCAGTTATCCTTCCATTATTAATAGATTCCCTATGGCACTCCTTGCAGCCAACATTAACTTATCACAAACTCTGACAATAACTCGAAAGTTGTAATTCTACTTTATCTATTTAATTTTCCCACATTTTTGTTATAAATTCATTTAAAGTTAGTCCTTCAAGAGCTGCCGAAGTTAAGAGTAGTAAAGACGTGGAATATATTTGCAAATATTCTAAATAACAAGTTATTTCTTTAAACGTACTTTATCTCTTTCGATTTGCTGCAACTGATGGTCTCGTTATTGTTCTGTGAAAAGTTGAATACCAATTTCTTAGGGACCATATTACATATCCAACGGCTGAGTCCTTTTTTTATTATTTTTTATTCAATGCTGGCATTTGTCTTTGTTACATTATTATGCATAGATCAAAGGGCGTTGTTACTTGGCCTTTCTCTCGCTGTGCGTTTTTCTTTCATTCTTTCTTTTATATTAAAAGTTGCGATGAGATGTCAATTGTAGGCTTAAATGACTAAAATTGTAAAAAGTAAATAGAGATTTTGTTCTCTAGATAAAGTTGCGTTGTGCGAGTGTTATTTCTCCGCAAATATATTATTTCCATTATAAAGAAATTTAAAAGGATTTTTTCATTTGGTTGTTTTGATAAACCACTCAAAGTGTTATTCAGTTTTATAAAAAGGAAATCATATTACTTCATCTTTTACATGTCAGTTCCAATTTTCATAATTGAAAATAGAAATCATAATTAATTAGATTTGTGATGGAATGTAAATCGAACTTTTTATAAAAGTACTTTTCATAAAATGTACCTAAATGCTACTTTTAACGAAAAGTACTTTTCCTCAAAGGTACTTTTTCCAAAATATATACTTTTCTAAAAGGTACTGTTTCTTAAAGGTATTTTTTCAAAAAAAATTTTTTTTCTAAAAGGTACTTCTAACAAAAGGTAATTTTTTTAAAAGGTACTTCTGACATAAGGAACTTTTTTTAAAAGGTACTTCTGTCAAAAGGTACCTTTTTTACAAGGTACTTCTGACAAAAGATACTTTGAACAAAATGTACTTTTTATTAAAAGTACTTTTTTTAAAAGGTGCATTTTCTAAAAGGTACTTTTACTTAAAGGTACTTTTAACAAAATATACTTCTTTTAAAAGGTACTTTTTCTAAGAAAATAAATAAATAAAAGAGGTTCTTTTACTAAAAGGTATTTTTTCAAAAAGTACTTTTTACAAAATGCACTTTTTATAAAAAGTAGTTGTTATAAAAGGTGGTGTTTTGTAAACCATAATTTAAAAAAAAATATTTTTTATCAAAAATAGATTTTTTTATAAAAATTCTTTTTTATAACAGATATTTCCTTATTGCTTTTTTATAAAATCTGAAGAATTTTTTCATAAACAGTTATAGGTATTTTTTTTCATATAAGGTGCTTTTTTATAAAAGGTACTTTTACTAAAAGGTACTTTTTCAAAAAGTACTTTTTACAAAATGCACTTTTTATAAAAAGTACTTGTTATAAAATGTGGTGTTTTGTAAACCATACTTTAAAAAAAATATTTTTTATCAAAAATAGATTTTTTATAAAAGCATTTATTTATAACAGAAATTTCCTGATTACTTTTTTATAAAATCTCAAGAATTTTTTCGTAAACAGTTATAGGTACCTTTTTTATAAAAGGTGCTTTTTTATAAAAGTTACTTTTTATAAAAAATACTTTTTGCACGAAAAATGTGATACTTTTTTAAAAAGTTGCATTTTTAAAAAGCTTCTTATGACATTTTTATTTGACATATTGCCACAAATCTATTTTAAATTAAACAAATAAATTTCATTCAAAAAGCTTTTTTTTAAACAAGTACATTTTTAAAAATGCTCTCTTTAAATAGTGAATTTTTAAAGCTAACTTTTTTTTAAAAGCCACTTTCGAAAAAGGTACTTTTTTATCCAGAATACGTTTTTATTGATTGTACTTGTTTAGAGGGTGTCTTTTTTCAAAGTACCTTTATCGAAAGTGGCTTTTAAAAAATGTACCTTTTTTTATCAAGAATACGTCTTAATTAATTGTACTTGTTTAGATGGTGTTTGTTTTTTTCAAAATTACATTGTTATAAAAGAAGTATTTTATAAAAATGCTTTCTAAATAGTACATTTTTAAAAAGGATCTTTTAAAAAAGGTACTTTTATAAAAAGGTACATTTTTTAAACTAACTTTTACAAGAAAATACTTATTTATCAAGTGCAGTTTGTTATTGAATATAATTTTTTGGAAAAATTACATTCTTATAAAAGTACTACTTTATTAAAGTACCTATTTACAAAATGCATTTATTATAAAAAGTACTTTTCAAAATATGTAGCATCACATTCACAAAAAAAGGCTATTTTGGAAAAATTTTATAAGAAACCTTTTGAATAAAATACATTTTAAACTAATTGTAAATATTTCGAATAGACGGGGGATACTTTTTTTTTAAAGATAACTTTTTTAATTTAAGGAAAGAAAACATAATTTTGTTTCTACTTTTTAACTTCGCAGTTCGATAAGAAACAAAGTCTGCGACATTAGAAATACAAAAGGTTATTCACGTACATTTTCCCCTGGGACATGTGACGTATACTTTATATTACAAGCGAATATTACTCATACAATTTTGGTATTAATATTAAAACAACTTTATAAGTGCGGTAAGATGCGTTGTTTTTGTACTTCCATCAAAATTTGTTAAATAAGTTTTTTTTTAACAAATACGCAAAACAAGAAATGCCAACAACGTAAAAAAAATCTTGGCTGTCAATCTTTTAAGCTCATTTAACTTGACTTAAATAATTTGTCAATGTAAATAATTTTATTTTCAAATACGAAAATAAATATTCGTAAATAAATTAGATGAAAGAGAATCTAAATTAACTGCTTTGAATTGACTTGTCTTGCATGAAAGCTTCCAATCAATTTCCATTTAGCTCGTCTTTAACGTTGTCGTGAATTAGTGATTCAATATTAAGCGTAACAACAGACGCAGTTTTATTATATTTAAAGTGCTGGTATAAAAGTAAACTCATTAATTGGTAATTTTATAAGAGGAAAAACTATGGCGATGAAGAAGATTAATAATATTAAAAATATAAATTTATATATTCTTAAGGAAATTAGTGTTTTAAATTTCTATAGTGCCGCAAACTTAAACGTATATCTTTGAAATTATTTTAATTGATGCCCAGATTTTTTTTTCTTCTTATTTTTTTTTTATTCATACTTATCATGATGATATATTCAAGTACATATTCATTTCAACGCCTTTTGCTAATTTAGCTCATGTGGACTTTTAAAATGTAGGGGCGTTTGTTTGTTGTTTTATTTTCTGTTATTTGCTTCTTTATTTTTATTCTTTATAAAACTAATGCTCTCTATTTGTAAGATATTTGTACTGTCTAATGGGTTTGCCAACCTTAACAATCGCAAGCATTGACGATTAACTGTCACGTTCATTTTATTAGCGCTTGTTTTTGCTTGACTTTATTCTAATACCGTAAACGTACATCGATACTATTTTGCATAAGAGCTTAATGGTGTAAGAAAAAGGTGAGAAAGGAAAATAAGTTGGAAAAAAACAACAAAAAACACTATATATACGACCGGGTCGAATCTTAAATACCCTCCAAATATTTTGTAAATTGTTAAAGAAACCCCATATATTTTATGCAGTTAACATATTTTAATTTAAAATTTTCAAAAAATTTTTTTTCTTAGATAGCATTCATCAAGACTACCTGACTGACGAATGGTAGGGTGCAACATATAAACTATTACTTAATAATTGGAAAAAAACAACACGTCATCAGCAAAACAGATCAATAGCAATGGAAAAATATACAAATTAAAATTAAAAATATACAGAAAATAAATGAAATGAAAATACAGCAAAACCATAAAATCAAATAAAATGCCAATGAATAGGCAAATGGACAAAAGAAAATAAAATGTCTGGAAAATAAAGAAAATAGCCAGGAGGGATGATACAATTGGATGTAACAATTTCAAATTAATATATATATATATATATATATATATATATATATATATATATATATATATATATATATATATATATATATATATATATATAAGGCTTTATTCAGAAAAACTGTTTTGCAGGAGATTTTCTTACAAAATTTTTTTTATTAGCGCTTTATAAAATAGAAATTCTTTTCATGAATATAAAGTTAAGTAGAAAAAAAAACAAATTCCTTTTGGACTTTTTTTTTGTGTAAATTTTTGGGGAAAGAATCAGCATGAATGAAATTAACAATTTAGTAAAATAGGCTCAAATTTAAAAGCTACTAAGATATTGGCTTCACATATACAATCAAATGGCATACACCCGTAGGAATGGTTTTGTTTAAGTATTAATTTACTTCCAAGCATTTTTTAATTAAATTTTGTACTATAGCGCTTTTGCTTATATGTACATTAGGGAAGTTAATAAATAGTCGATTATTTTTATCGATTATTTTAATCGATTGTTTTAGTCAACTGTTTTAATCGATTATTTTAATCGATTGTTTTACTCAATTACCTTAATCAATTATTTTAATCGATTATTTTATTCGATTATTTTAGTCGATTATTTTAATCGATTACTTTATTCGATTATTTTAGTCGATTATTTTAATCGATTACTTTAATCGATCATTTTAATCGTTTATTTTTTCTTAATCGATTTTTTATACAATCGATTTTATTTAAAAATATTTTATAAAAATTACACATTTAAAGTTTATAGTGTTTTTTTAGGTTTAAAACCAAAAGATTTTTGTTTTATTTATTAATAATCGTCCACAGTTAATTTAATGTTTATTTTATATAAATGATAGACTGAATATTTGTAATAACAATAATTCTTTTTAGTCTTTTTTATACTCTCCAAAACAGAATAGGAGGGTATGGCTTTGTTTAAAGATTACAGTTAAACTTCGATATAACGAACTTCGTTATAACGAAAAACTTAATATAACGTATGTTCTATTGAGTCCCCTGAGAAAACCTCTTTATTGCGAAGTTTTTCATAGAAATATACATTATAGCTATAACGAACAAATTCTGGGCAAAAAAGCCTCTCTATAACGAAATATTCCTTCAAATGCCTCAATATAACGAAATCAGAATAAATCTTAAATTGTAAAGTCCCGTTATAAAAACAGCGAGGTCTAAATGTATTCACAAGCGCATTTCTAAAGCCTCTATACAGCGAAGTAAGAATAAAATTATAGCAACATGTTTTATTTACCACATGAAATTGAATAAGGAAAACTATAGTTATAACGGATTTTTTTTCGTATTTCTCCATATTTCGTTATATCAAGGCTTTGCTGACTATATTTATAGCCAAGCAATGGCTATAACGAAGTATTTTCATATTCCCTTGGAATTCGTTATATCGAAGTTTCACTGTAATTAAAGTACTTCCAGCATTTTATAATTAATGTACTATATCACTTTTGTTTATATTTTAGGGAAGCTAATAAATAACCGATTATTTTAACCAATTATTTTGCTCGAATATTTTAATCGATTATTTTAATCGATTACTTTAATCGATTACTTTAATCGATAATTTTAATAGTTTTTTTTACTAATCGATTTTTTATATAATAGATTTTATTAATGTTAAAAATAGACTTTTAACAAATATTTTATATAAATTACACATTTGAAGTCCAAAACAGAATTGGGGGATATATTCACCTGTTGGCAAATTACGGAACTCGATATTGAATGAAATTTGTATTCAAATTGTATGGGAATTTCGCTCGATATCGAATGCGGTAATTTGGCCCCTGGTCATTCCGTGTGTAAAACAGCCAAAATATTCCGTCCGTCCGTCAGTAGAAATCACGATACAGACCAAACGAAAACAGTCAGACCCTTGAAATTTGATAGAGAAACATTTTTAAGAATAGCACAGGTGAAGTTTGTAAATCAGTCGACGCGGGCCAGAGGGAAAATATTTCCCCTAAGTAGAACTAAACTATCCTCTAAAAACAACATACATAGTTTTTGAATTTCTTTTGTAATTTTGTTAAGCAAATAATATATTTTTTTGTCAAAGAAGGTCCAAAGTGTTGAACTTGGAGCCATAAAATCTGAAAAATTCATTTTTTGGACCCCATCCCCTTTAATGGGCGTTATTATATGCAAAAATAGTTTAAAAATTTAACACATTGTTTACCTTAAGCCTACATTCCTTAAAAATAAAATTTTAATGACGAGCCTGAGACATAACCTGATGCTCCCCTGCCCTGCTTGACGACGTATTCATTCAAATAGAAATGGGTTCCGTTGCCGAATATAACAAGTGAACACGTGCACTTTCTTAACCGATCATGAATTTTGATAATAAAATTCCTTAATGTGCAAGCGTTGTTCGTTTGTAAGTCGATTAATGGGTTAAATGCTAGACCAAACTGAACATGTTTAACAGTAACATGTTACACGAAAACAGCTGATCCGTTCTAAAATTATTTTGCCAATGAAGAAAATTTCGGGCACTCACATGTTAATTGCCCAATTATTCTTTATTTTAAAATCATGAACACAAAGTGATTACAAGGGGACTCAAATGGGGCTGGAACTCTTTCTCTCTCTTCTTTTTATTTAGTCTCAAGTTCAAATGAGCAAATATGCACTTTTTATTTTATGTATGAATTTTTTATTAGTCGAACTTTCGTATGTAAATTGTTAATTGTTTCAACGGGCATAAGTTCGAATCTGCATGACTGCAAATGATTTTTTCTTTTATTATTTTATTAATAAATGAATTTGTTCATATATACTTTTTATTTTTATTTTTAAATATTTCGTTTTCAATTCAAAGAACCTACAACAGCCTTGAAACCACCGCTAATCACTCCTGTTGATTGTTAATGATTATGAAAAATATTGCAAATATTTTATTACAGAGAGTAATTATATTATCGTCTTATAATTTTTTTTGCAGTACTTTAATGTTGCTGCCGTGTATAATTCATAAATAAATAAAAAAAATTTTAAATCTTTTTCCCTTTGACTTTCGATGGCCTCTAGTAACGGCACAACACGTTGAAATGCTAACAGCTTTGAATTCCCAATCTGATTAAGTGCGTTAAGCAAACATCGCTACATGATTATGTTTTGCACACATGAACACACGCACACACTCGCACACATACGCATAATTGGTATTTATTTAAAACGGTTTATTCCCGTTAACATGAAACTTTATGACCATTTGCATTTCATTCATTTATCAATTTGCCAATTGGTTAGATGCCACCCACCATTTGGGGTCAATTCGAATATCAACAATTTCACTCAATAGCATTTAGATGGCAATCACAAGCAGCACACAAACGCATGGACGTGGAAATATTATAAGAGACCGATAATCGTTTAGGCAAAAAAACGTGTACATGCTTGTGTTCCCATTTACAGCGGCAATGGAAATGCAAACACTCACACTCACATACACATACACCTACACAGAGTAAAAACAGTTCAAATGGCGTATAAAATTAAATTGTGACCAGCATCATTATGATGGTCACTCTAATTCATACTCTTAACATTTTTCTTGTTGTATTCTGTTTCTTTTTTTTGCCATTTGCGGTTTGTTGTGCCTAAGCATTAGAGCAGATGAAAATATTCAAGGATTTTTTAAAGCCTTTGCTGGCAAAAAGTCACAACTCGAAAATCTTTATTTAGGGAAAAGTGAGTTTTACAATTTGGATAGAACAATAAGTTAACAATCATCATTCGTCTCAAATCGGTAAGAAACCAACCATTTCTTCATTTGGAAAATACAATGGATGGAGTTAGCAGTTCGTAGTGCAATCCATGCCATACAGACTACTTATGGTTTCAGAGCTGGGAAGCTTACACCTATTTCTCGACGCAAAATTTATACCAAAAATCAATTATTTTTTTTAATGTCTGTAAATTAAACCTATTTCGTGCTTTGGGAAGCCTCAATGGTCTATTAAAAACTAAAAAAATAAAAATAAATTTTCCAGGGATGGGAAATAAATTTTTTTTTCTGCCTATTCCGTATATTGTAGTACATGTAGCAACTAAAATTGTTAAAAATTTCAAGTTTTTCTTTTACAAAACCTCTTTATACGTCATGAAGATTTGCATTGGCCAAAAAAAGTTATTTTAATTCAAATTTTGCTTCCAGGGGTGGGAAATCGCAATTTTTTATACATGAAAGTAATCAAACAGGCAACCGATGTTGTTTGTTTTTTTGCTTTTTCCTAACTAAGCCTGTCTTATAATTTAGGAAGCACAAAATTGGTATCAAAAATTCAAAAATAAAAAATTAAATTTCGAATCCAGGGATGGACAAGTGCAATATTTAAAAGTACATGCAAGTGACCAAAATGGTTAAAAATTTAAAGTTAAAGAAAAAAAATACTTTATACCTCATGAAGCGTTGCACTGATAAAAAATAACTAAAAATTTAAATTTCGCTTCCAGGGTTGGGAAAATTTAAGTTTTTTTTTTTTTGGTACATGCAATATTTTGTAGTACATGTAATAACCAAACTGGTTACAAATTTTCAGTTTTTCTTAAACAAAACTACCTTTTACACCTCATGAAGATTTGCAATGATAAAAAAAATTTTAAAAATTAAAATTTCGCTTACAGGGTTGGGAAATTGAAACTTTTTTTATACATAAAAGTAACCAAAAATGCAATTGACGTTGTTTTTTTTTTGCTATCTAAAACTATTTTATATTTTAGGAAGAACAAAACTGGTATCAAAAATTTACAAAAAAAATTAAAATTTCGAATCCAGGGTTGGGAAGTTTAAAGTTTTTTGGTACATGCAATATATTGTAGTACATGAAAGTGGCCAAAATGGTTACAAATATTAAGTTTTTCTTAAATAAAACTATTTCATGCCTCATTAAGAGGTCCATTGTTAAAAAAATTAAAATTTCGTTTCCAGGGTTGGGATATTGAAATATATAAAAGTAACCAAATAGACAATTGATAAAACCAAATAGGCAATTGATAAAATATTAAAACTATTTTATAATTCAGGAAGAACAAAATTGGTATTGAAATCTTAAAAAATCAAAAATTCGACTCCAGGGTTGGACAAATAAAATATTTTATGGTACATGAAAGTGCCCAAAAAGTTCAAAAATTTTAATTTTTTGTCAAGTAAAACTATGTTAGATCTTTTAATTAAACCTTCTTCCTGTTTTAGCAAGAAAGAAAGAAGAATTACAGCTGTGAAGGGTATTTAAGATTCGGCACAGCCGAATATAGCACTCTTACTTATTTTTTATCTAATCGTCCAAATTTTATTCTATGAATTTTACTGACGATTTTTTGACGTGATAACCTCTTTTGAGCTTCAATATCCCTGAATGCTGTCTGTGTATAAGCAGACACTTACAAATAGTTTTATTTTTGCAAATAAGAAATGCTTATAAAAAGAATTTACTTTTAACAAATTTTAAAACAATTACCCTAAAACATTCCCACGTTCTCCTGCCTGCTAATGGGGTACTAGCCTTTAACTATTTATCGTTAAGAACAAAAAAAATTGGTTCTCAATTTTAAAACGCATGTTCTTAATGCGGTTTTTATGGTCAATTGTTTTGAAAGCGTCTGTTGAAACTGTCGTTTATCATCATCTACTATTGCACAAGTATTTTTATTTTTTTTTTTGTTCTGAAAAATATCGATTTCTTTTATTTGCGCAAGTAAGTGCTGGCAAACGTGTACTATCACTTGCCCACACACAAACACACACACAACATTATTTAATGCTGAAAGTAACATCGAAAAGAGGAGCTCACAACATGAAACGTGTTGACAATTTAATTGTAATAAATGGCCAGATTATGGAAATTTAATAACATACAATCTACTGCCAGCTACTGTTTTGTGGCATATCATATATAATTGAAGGGCTTTCAAAGCTTTTTACTAATTTGTGTAATTTTTTATAAGATAATTTTATCTTGTCAACAAATTAAATACATTTTAATCAGACAGAAAACTGGTATCATGCGGTAAAAGAGAATCACAACCAATTAAAATCATAAAAGCTTTTCTGTGCTCAGTTCGTTGTGTTTAATTAAAAGGAAACTTTTTAGATTTTTTTACTTGGAACATTTTCCGCAAAATTCCTTTGAACATAAAATAAAATATTATTAAATATTATTAAAGCAGCTTTTTAATGGATTGCCGAATGAATGGCTTTTGTTTGCATCATTATCTTCAATTGAAAACACCCATTCATTTGTTCAGTTATCACTGTGTTATTCATAAAAAAAATACTTCTGCTTTATAAGAGCTTTATAAAACAATTTTTTTTATAAAACCAATTTATAAAGAATTTAGAAATCAAAAATATTTTTTTTATAAAGAAACTGACTTGTTCATAACAAAAATACTTATTTTTTATAAAGGCCTTATAAAGTAAATTTTCCAGAGCAATCTGTTTTATAAACCTTTTATAAATCAAAAATAGTTTTTATTAATAAAGCCTGAAGTCGTTATTATTTTAACTGCCTTTACAAATTATATTATATAATCTAGTTACAACTATAATAGTAACAAAGATGTCCTCCTTGATTCCTTGCAGTGAAACAGAATACAGAATTATTTGGCGATCGTCAACAAAATCGCAAAGATTTTGTAAAATACAGTAGGAGGAGATTTTAAAAATTAAATGAAAACAATTCTAGAGTTTATAAAAGAAAGATTATTATTTTAATCAGTATTTGAAAAAGTTTCTATGTTAAGACCTGTACCTCCCACAGAAGATCAATGCAGGAGAAATCAAAACTATGCCAAGATGACGGTTTTTATGGGATAAAGAAAAATTGTTTGCAGGTCGATTTTCTATCTAAACTCGTTTACAGTTTTGGAGATATTCTACTAAAAAAAATTCAATGTTAACTTTTTTAACAAACTAATTCCCAAAAATTTTTTCAAAATCTCAAAACTGTGTGCTTTAATCAAGTGAAATATTCTCCCATAAAAAAAGAAACTTATGTTTCTTAAAATTTTTTAAAACTTTTAGCAGCTCAAAACATAACTTTTTTTATTTTTTTTTAAATAAATTTTTTGTTAAATAAATATTTTTTATTTTTTAAAAAAAATTTTTTATTTTTTTAAATATATGTATTTTAAAAATTTTTTTATTAAAAAAAATTCTTTTAAAACGCTTATGTTATATTTATGCTTATTTAAAAGTTAATAATATATAGCACACCACGAAAATACTAAAAAAATCCCAATTCGGGGATTTTGAAAAATATTTTGGGAATTGCGGGGATCTCAAAAACAAATCTCATTTTAGTCTTTCCTTCGTATCAATTACAAAATTTTTACTAAAATTTACATTTTTTAGTAAAAATATGTATATGTGCCTCAGTAAAAATTTACCATTTTATACCCTTCATCAAAAAAATAAAAAGTGTATTATGGCGTTTTCTTTTCTAGAAAACGTGTAACATTTCTTCACTTTTCATCTAAAAATTTGCATTTAAGCGGATTTTTAAAACAATAATATATTTGCCTAAGCAATTCTAATAGATTTACTATTTCGAAATGGCATGAAAGTGCAGTTTTTCAGTAAAAAGTGTAAAAAATTTTGCACTCTGTTCCAGAAAAGAAATCAACAATAGACTTGTCGTTCCACATGTAATTTCCATAATATTCATATTCAATTAAAGAAGTAAAATAAGCGATGTCCGTGTGTCTGCTTGGCTGTACGTCAAATCGGTATTCGACAGTCCCCTGAAAAATTAGATACATACTTCGGTCTTGGAATGATATTTTAGAAAAATTAGCAAAATTTCAAAAAATAGTTCCAGAGCTGGAAAATTTAAACTTATTTATAGCGAAAAAAATTTTTTTATTTTTATTTTTTTGTTAATTAAACATTTCTTAAAATTCAGAAAGTATTAAATTGGTTTTAAAAATCAAACGAACGAAATTCTAAACAAGATTTCAGTGCTGGAAAAATGAAACTTATTTTTTTGTAGAAAAAACCCCACTAAACCAGTCTGCTTATTTTTCTTTATAAATTAAAATTATAAAATTTTTTGAAAAAATTCGTTGGAATTATAAATTCCAAAAGCTAAAAACAAGACTGCCCAAGAACTGGAATATTAAAATTATTTTTTTTAAATATTTAAATAAAACAGACAATATGTTTTTAAAAAAATTCACTACATAATTGACGCTTCAATAAGTGTATAATTTCTTTTTGCCAGTAGCTGCCATGCCTTACGGCTGTAAAAAATCTTAATTTGATTTTATTTCACACAAAAATCACTATTTAAAATGTGTTAACAACTCACGTTTAAATGACAAGGCAATTCGTTTGCAAAATATTTTATTTGTTGCCATTTAAAGCACAAATATATGAGTGTATTGTAAAAATAAAGCAACAACAACTGCACTAGAAATATATTAAAAAAAATAACAAAAAATTGGAAAATAGTTAGAAACAAAATTACTGACGTTAAGCAGATATTCAGTTCAGTTGAACTCAACTGAAAATTTGCTAAAATAAAATTTTTAAAAAAAGCAGTCGTTTGTCACAAACTGTGACTACAACAGGACTGGGGCTACGTGTAGATTATTATCAGTAGCTTAGGAATAAACTACAACTAGATTATGAATGGACTATGACAACAATAGACCTAGAGTGTGACTAGAGTGCTGCTAATCTATAGTTAGATTGCGGGGCAATTATAAAATTATTATGGTTAAGCTATGACTATGAGTTGAGTATGACTAGACGATCGTTAGAGTTGGACAATATTATCACTATAATATGACTGGATAATGAGGGGACTATTACTAGACTATAGTTAGATCATGAACCGTTTATAATATTGTTACGCTTAAGCAATGACTATGACTTGAGTATGACTAGAGTAGGGTTAGTGTTTGCCAAGACTATGGCTAAACTGTGACAAGACTATGACTAAAACATGATTAGAATATTAATAAACTATGACCTGACTATGGCCAGGCTGTGAGTAAAGTATGACTGTGACTACACTATGATAAGACAAGACTATGACTACAATATTACTGTATTATGACCAAACTATTATTAAATTATTGCTATACTATTATTGCATTTTAGCTAGGAGCTGAATACAAGTGCTCTATTTTAAGACAAGACTATTACTAAAACTATTACCATACTATGGTCAGACCATGACAAGAGTAGCACTAAAATAGGACTATAATAATTATTATAACACTATGCCTACGCTATAACTAGAGTATAAATAATATATCATAGGGCAATGACAACACTATTACCAGACTATGACTAAACTATTATTAATCTATGACTAGGCTATGAATGGAGCATGTTTAGATTGTTACTACATGTACGACAAAACTATGACTGCACACTATCCTATAACTATGACAGTAGCAATGATATGACTACAAGATGACTCGCTTGTGAGGAAGCTATGACTAAGCGATGATAAAATTACTATTATAAGATTATGACTAGAGTATGAGTAAAATATCATTGGACAATGACAACACTGTTACCATATTGTGACTAGACTATGACAAGAACATGACAAGAATATGACTAGACTATAGGTGAACAACGAATATATTATGCCCAGCCTATGCATAAACCATTGTTAGATCATAACTAGGCTCTGCACAGAGCGTGCCTAGACTGTCACTAGATTAGGACAAAACTATGACCACACTGTGCCAATGCTATGACTAAAACATGACAGGAATATGACATGACTACGACTAATCTAGCAAAGGACTTTGATAAATCTATTATAAGACTATGATTAGAATATAAATAATATATTATTGGACTATGACAAGACTTTACCCAATTGTAGAATATGACAAACTAATGACAAGAGTATGACCAGACTTTGGCAGCAGTATGAATATATTATGGTCAGACTATGACTAAACTATTATTAACCTGTAACTGGGCTCTGAATATGGCGTGGCTAGACTGTCACTAGAGTATGACAAAACTATGACAACACAGTGACAAGGCTATGACTAAAGCATTACAAAAATATGACACGACTATGACTAATCCACGAAAGGACTATATTGAAAATATGGTATAAGGCTATGAATACAGCATAGAAAAAATATTACTGGACTATGACAAGATTATTATCAAGTTGTGACTAGACTATGACAGAATGATGACAAGAATATGACCAGACTTTGGCTGCGGTATGAATATATTATGTTCAGACTATGACTAAACTATAATTAGATTGTAACTCGGCTCTAAATATGACGTGCCTAGACTGTCCCTGAAGTATGACAAAACTATGACCACAATGGTATGACTAAAACATGACAAGAGTATGACATGACTATGACTAATCCACGAAAGGACTATAATAAATCTATTATAAGACTATGCTTACTTCATAAAAAAATATTACTAGACTATGACAAGACTATTATCAAATTGTGACCAGACTACAACAGGATGATGACAAGAGTATGACCAGACTTTGGCTGCATTATGAATATATTATGTTCAGACTATGGCTAAACTATAATTAGACTGCAACTCGGCTCTAAATATGACGTGCCTAGACTATCACTGAAGTATGACTAAACTATGACCACAATGGTATGACTAAAACATGACAAGAATATGACATGACTATGACTAATCCTCGAAAGGACTATAATAAATCTATTATAAGACTATGATTACTTCATAAAAAGATATTACCGGACTATGACAAGACTATTATCAAATTGTGACTGGACTATGACAAGGACATGATGACAATATGACTAGACTATGGCTGCACTATGAATATATTATGGCAAGACACTTATTAGACTGTATTTAGGCTCTGAATAGAGCGTGTGTAGAATGTCACTAGGGTATGACAAAATTATGACCATACTGTGACAATGCTATGACTAAAGCATGACAAGAATATGACATGACTATGACTAATTCACGAAAGGACTATAATAAATCTATTATAAGACGATGATTACAGCATTAAAAAATATTACTGGACCATGACAAGACTATTATCAAATTGTGACCAGACTACAACAGGATGATGACAAGAGTATGACCAGACTTTGGCTGCATTATGAATATATTATGTTCAGACTATGGCTAAACTATAATTAGACTGTAACTCGGCTCTAAATATGACGTGCCTAGACTGTCACTGAAGTATGACAAAACTATGACCACTATGGTATGACTAAAACATGACAAGAATATGACATGACTATGACTCATCCACGAAAGGACTATAATAAATGTATTATAAGACGATGATTACAGCATAAAAAAATATTACTGGACTATGACAAGATTATTATCAAATTGTGACTAGACTATGACAGAATGATGACAAGAATATGACCAGACTTTGGCTGCGGTATGAATATATTATGTTCAGACTATGGCTAAACTATAATTAGACTGTAACTCGGCTCTAAATATGACGTGCCTAGAGTGGCACTGAAGTATGACAAAACTATGACCACAATGGTATGACTAAAACATGACAAGAGTATGACATGACTATGACTAATCCACATAAGGACTATAATAAATCTATTATAAGACTATGATTACTTCATAAAAAATATTACTAGACTATGACAAGACTATTATCAAATTGTGACTGGACTATGACAAGGACATGATGACAATATGACTCGACTATGGCTGCACTATGAATATATTATGGCCAGATTATGGCAAGACACTTATTAGACTGTAATTAGGTTCTGAATAGAGCGTGTGTAGAATGTCACTAGGGTATGACAAAATTATGACCATACTGTGACAATGCTATGACTAAAGCATGTCAGGAATATGACATGACTATGATATAAGTCTATGATTAGAATAAAAATAATATGTATATATCTATACTATGACAAGAGTTTACCAAATTGTAAGTAGACTATGACAAAATGATGACAAGAATATGACCAGACTTTGGCTGCACAATGAATATATTATAGCCAGACTATGGCTGAACCATATTATTAGGCTCTAACTAAGCTCTGAAATGAGCGTATCAAGTCTGTCACTAAAGTATGACAAAACTATGACTACACAGTGACAATGAAGTGACTACAATATGAATAGTTTGTGAATACACTATGAATAATCTAAGATAAGACTATGATAAAACTATTATCAGATTATGACTGGAGTATAAATAAAGTGTCACTAAACTATGACCAGATTATTACTAAAATGCGACTGGACTATGACAAGAACATGTCAAGAATGTGACTATACTATGGCTGCACTATGAATATATTATGGCCAGAATATGACTAAGCTGTTATTAGACTGTAACTAGGCTCTGACAAGAGCATGCCAAGACTGTTACTAGAGTATGACAAAACTATGACCATACTGTGACAATGCTATGACTAAAAAATGACAGCAATATGACATGACTACGAATAATCTAGCAAAGGACTGTGATAAATCTATTATAAGACTATGATTAGAATATAAATACTATATTATTGGACTGTGACAAGAGTTTACCCAATTGTAAGTAGAATATGACAAAATAATGACAAGAGTATGACCAGACTTTGGCTGCGGTATGAATATATTATGTTCAGACTGTGACTAAACTATAATTAGATTGTAACTCGGCTCTAAATATGACGTGCCTAGACTGTCACTGAAGTATGACAAAACTATGACCACAATGGTATGACTAAAACATGACAAGAATATGACATGACTATGACTAATCCACATAAGGACTATAATAAATCTATTATGACTATGATTACTTCATAAAAAAATATTACTGGACTATGACAAGACTATTATAGAATTGTGACTGGACTATGACAAGGACATGATGACAATTTGAATAGACTATGGCTGCACCATGAATATATTATGGCCAGGTTATGCCTTGACACTTATTAGAATGTAACTAGGCTCTGAATAGAGTGTGTAGAATGTCATTAGACTATGACAAAACTATGACAATACTGTGACAATGTTATGACTAAAACATGACAGGAATATGACATGACTACGAATAATCTACGAAAGGACTATAATAAATCTCTTATAAGACTATGATTACAGCATTAATAAAATATTACTGGACTATGACAAGACTATTATCAAATTGTGACTAGACTGTGACGGGATGATGACAAGGATATGACTGCAATATTATGACTAAGCTTTTTTTTTTTGTTAGGAGTAGGACCAGCCCTCAGGGGATAACCCCTACATATTGGACTATGAAGAGGCTGTGCCAAGAATTTGATTAAAATATCAGTAGACTATGGCAACACTATAAATCTACTGTCATTAAAATATGACAAGAACATGATAGGGACATGACAAGAATATGAAAAACCTATAACCAGACTATGGCTAGACTCTGAGAATGATTACACTATGATAACATTATGACATAAACATGACTAGAATATGACAAGACTATGATTAAGCTATGACCAGACTAGGTCTAAAATATTATTAGACTATGGCTAGACTAGACTTGCCTTGACTATGACTACTACTTGAATCTACTAAAGTATGATAAAAAACAGGACTATGCAATCATTATGTTGCTGACTAACCAATAAATAAATTATGGCCAAGCTAATAATATAAACTAGCTAAATGCTACACTATGGCCAGGCTATGACGACTATACTGCGACTCGATTATATATCAATGACTTTTAGGCGATTTGCATGGCTCGCATTAGAATAATTTTACGATAAGAAAACACTTGAACAAATAATTTAGCTAAGAAAAATATTCTTGCTTTTATTTGCCAACCAAAATTCATAATTAATTGCTCAAATAACTTTATTATTTTGTATATCCAGATTTTAAACTTTTAAATTGTACGCTGCCTGCTAAAATAAAGCGAAAAAATATATATGCCAAAATAAACATCTGTAAGCAAAATCACATAAAAACTTAAATATCGCACATTTTTACGATTTTTTTGGTATTTCAGTTGGAAAATATTTAATGAAAAACTAAACTGCCAGATACCACTACGAACCGGCAGTCAGTCAGTTAGTCTATTTTGCTGCAAGCCCCTCCAGTATAAAATGCCTTTTAATTTCAATATTGTTTTTGCTTTTGCAGCAGCAACAAAATATATAAAAAAAAAATAAAATAAATAAACACCAACAGACATTTAATGTACAATAATAAATACTTAATGACGTTTTCAATTATGAGCAGCTTTAGTGTCAGTCTAGTGTCTGTTTCGAACACAGTGGCCAGAAACGGAACGGGTTGAAACAAATTTTCTACGTTTAGTATTTCTGTATTATTATTATTTATTTTTTTTTAACAAAATTTTCGGAAATTTGAGCATTTTTAATGAGTGTTTTTGAAGGCAAAAAAATAATAAAATATGTATCATACAAATTTGTACATTTTGTAGTTGCACTTGTCTTTTCGGTATTTGCGGTTGCTTGGGCTGATCATTTGTTGTGTTGAATGCTCGGCAGCAGCATCATCATCATCATAATCATCATCAACATCATTATCGCCATTATATCGTTATGGTGGTTGATGGCAATTTATGAATGTTTGGCTCGTTTGTGGTGCAAAAAAAATGTATTGAAAATTTAATTTAATTGAAAAAATGTGCATAAAGAGCTTTTAATATCACGTTGTTAGTGTCAGATCAGTGTCAGTTTAAAATTTAAAAATATATATACACAAAGAATGCAAGAAATTAAATAAATACGATCATTACAATCACAAAGAATTTAAACGAAAATCAATTAGAAGGCTTAATAAGCGTGTGAGTTGTGTGATTAATCAAACATTGAAATTTATCGACCGAAAAACAAACACAATCTGGCTAAAGCGACACTTTGGCCCAATCTCGTTTAATTCATTATTAATATAAAAAAAAACACATTTTTATTTATTTATTTCTTATTCTTTTTTTTACCTAAACGAATCAAAACAAAGAAACCAAACAAATCGAAACCAGAAGTACTTGTTACACTTTAATCTGTCTCCCATTAAAAATGTATTTTCGACCTTAAATCAATAAACTTAAGCAACCGGTGTGGCCTGTCAATTGAAACGTAAAATACATTTTCATGCTCCCCTGGTGACTTCTCAGTAGACGGTGCGCCGCTCATCGACTGACTGGTTCTTTAGTTACTTTGACTTTGAGTCGCAGTAGCCACAGTTTATAAACATGTTCGTTCAGTCGAAAACAAAACAAAACAATACAAAAAACACCACTGAAAATTTACAAAAGCAAACGAAAAACGATTTAAGCCAACATTAATTTCCAAAATTTACTACACAAGTGGGCCGAGTTTCCTCTCAGAAATATTGATATTTATAATAAAGAACAAAATTTCCCACATGATTCTTGTTCCAGCCAAGAAACATTTGCCCGCATTTTATAAAGTAATTTAACATCTAAATGAGTAAATAAGCAAAAAAAATAAAAATAAAAGGAATCCAAAACAATTAAAGAAAATATGAAAATTTTTTAAGTGTATCTTCGAAAATGTGTATTTGTATATAAAAAAAGTTTTCACAACCAAAAAAATTAACAAAAAAAATTGAGAATTTTGAAAATTTTTAACAGCGAAAATTTTTAAATGAAAATTTCCTAACAAATGAAAACTAAACAAGTAAAAACGTTATATTCGACCGGGTCGAATATTAAATACCCTCCAAATATTTAGTAAGTACACTTAAAATGTTTAACTGGGTGGGACAGAGTTCCTTTAAGACATCTCTGTATCCAATTTTAAATCTCTATTTTGACAGAGTCATTCCGCGAAGGGCCATGGGGGAGACGTTTCACCTCTGCAAGATCAGAGAACATTTTAGCTTCTCTTATAGGCTTAAGGAATACAAATTGTTCAATATTTACACTATTTATGCATATAATATCGTACGTTAACGCCAACTGAGGGGGGCGGGGTCCAAATAAAGACAATATCATGTTTTCCACAGACGGTTCGTCCGTCTTAGACTTCGTCTCTGATCAAAAATATATACACTTTATGGGGTCCATTTTTTTGGGGGGGAAGCATTAAACCTGAATTTTTTGGGGTCTCTCTGGCAAGGGCCGTGGGGGAGACATTTCACCTTTGCCATAAGACTCTAAAAATAAATATTTGGGATAATTAAATGTAAAACTTATTATGTGAGTGAAGATAAATATGCCGAGTTAAACATGTTTTGACGTAAGCAGTTACGAAACAACGTCTTTAGCAGTTAAATACGTTATGCCGAGTTAAACATGTTTTGACGTAAGCAGTTACGAAACAACGCATTTAGCTCTGAAATTAAATATGTTATGACGTAACGAAATGGCAAACAGTGAAGTTTTTTTTATGAAAATCCATATTTAATAAATTTTTTGAGCATTTTGTGAAAATATTTGCAGGCCATGAAAGGTCAATTGACAGGCCATGAGAGTGTGTATGATCTAGGAGGGATTTTGCCCCCAGTGGCCAAATAAGGAGCCGGCATGCATTGCCAGTAAATACAAAATGATGTATGGGATAGAAGACACTCCCATAATCATTTTGTATATAAATATGGATTTTCATACAAAAAAAATTCATTGATTGCCATTTCGTTACGTCATAACATATTTAACTTCACTACGTAACTGCTTACGTCAAAACATATTTAACTCGGCATATTTATCTTCACACACATATTATTTTTAGTTTTGTTTTGGAAGGGTCGATTAGCGGGCAAAAGAGGAGTACCACGTTACCTCTCAGCTTCGTCATTAAAGCTTAAAAATTTTATTTTTAAGGAATGTAGGCTTAAGTAAAACAATTTGTTAAATTTGTACACTATTTTTGCATATAATAACGCGCAGTAAAGGGGGCGGGGCTCAAAAATTAATTTTTTTTTTATTTTATGGCTCCAAGCTTAACGCTTTGGATCTTCTCTGACATAAAAATATATCACTTGCTTAACAAAATTACAGAAAAAAAATTATGCTGTTTTTTAGAGGTTGGTCTAGTTTTTCTTAGGGGAACTTTTTTCCCTCTGGCCCGATTCAGCCCTGTGCTATCTTTCAAGATATATTTACACCAAGTTTCAAGTATTTGGCTCGCTTCGTTTGGACTGAATCGTAATTTCCGCTGACGGACGGACGGATGGACATGCTCAGATCGTGTTAGATTTCATCAACGATCAAGAATATATATACTGTATGGGGCCTACGATAGATATTTCGCAGCGTTACACACGGAATGACAAAGTGAATATACCTTCCAGTTCTTGAATATACCCTCCAATTCTTTTATTCTTTCTTTTCAAAAATTTTTCGAAAAAAATTTCTCCGTTCAAAATTTTTCGAAAAAATTTTTTCCGTTCAAAATTTTTCGAAAATAATTTCTCCGTTTAAAATTTTTCGAAAAAAATTTCTCCGTTAAAAATTTTTCGAAAAAAATGTTTCCGTTTAAATTTTTTTAAGAAAAAAATTTTCTATAAAAATTTCAAATTTTTTTTTTTAATGTTTTCGTTGCAAATTTTCGATATATAATCATTTCTTTCCAAAATTCTTATATATGCAAAATTTTCAAACGTTGAATTTATTTTGTAAAAATTTTTGTTTGTAAACAAATTTTCTGAAAAAAGTATTTTCTGTAAGAAATTTTTTTCGGTACAATCTTTTCTATAAAAACTTTTTTTCCGTTCATAAGCTTTTGTAAAATATTTTTTATAAAAATTTAAAAAATATTTTTGTAAAAAATTTTTTTCGGTATAAACATTTCTATAAAAATTTATTTCTGTTCAAAAGCTTCTGTGAAATATTTTCTATAAATTTTAATCGTTTAAAATTTTTTATAAAAATGCTTTCCGTTCTAAATTCTCTGCAAACAATTTTTTACAAAAATTTTCATTCAAAAATATCTGTAAAAATTTTTCCCATTCAAAACTTTTTCTTTAAAACATATTTCCGTTTAATATTTAGTGTAAAAATATTTTGTCCATTGAAAATTTTGTGGAAAAAATTTTTTACTTGTTAATTATTTTATAAAAATTTTTATGTAAAAAATTTTTTATGCTCAAAACTGTTTACGCAAAATTTTCAAATTTAAATTCTTTCTGAAAATTTTTTCCATTCCATTTTTTTTTTTTTTTTTTTTTTGGAAAAAAAAATTTTCATTCAAATTTAAAAAAAAATTCTATAAAAAAATTTTTATAGAAAATGATATAAAACTAAATTTGTATTAATTTCTATTTGATTATTTCTTTTTTGTTTGAGGTATTGAAATTTCAAAAAGATTTATAATTTTATTTTAATTTTTCAGAATCATTTTTAGCATGCGAGAACATGCTTTTGATAGAAACTTTTATATAGCAAAAGTTTAAGTCAAAATGATTGCTTTTGACGAGTGCACACACACTACATCTAAATGTATGTACGTATGTATGTATATGTATGTGTATGCTCACATGAATGTATGTATTTATATTAATAATAGAATTTATTTAATTATGGATTTTTTTAAATTAAGTAAAAGCACGCACTTACTTATCCTGCCTAAACTGTCTCGCTATTGTGTCTGAATAATTTTAATTCCAAAGTCGGTTTCTTATTCGTCTTTTGCCCCACTTTGCACTGCAACATTGTTGCATACGGTTTGTTCGCCTCTGCTTGCCACTACTGACCCACACACTTTCAATTATTCTCATATTTTTATTTGTTTGTTTATTGATCAAGAAACGATACAATTTCGTGCATAAATAATATATTTTATTAATTTATCGTCAAATATGTAACGACGCCAATAACAACAATAAAAAACAGCAGCAACAACAACAACGGGCATTGATGACGGCAAAACACTGTTAATTGATGGATTGTATAAAAATTAAATCGCATGGACGTACACACACACACACATACACACTCACACACATTAATGCAAGTGTTTGATTATATCAATATGTGGCGTGTATGCGTGCATGATACAATATAAATAACACCAAGCAACACGGAGTTTGTTACATCCGATTTATACAGAGCGGAACTTTAAGTGGTAAAATATCAAATCACAAGAAAATTATTAAAAATAACCTAAAAAAAATTAAGTTTAACTTAAAAGAAATTCTCATTCGAATGATCACAAATTTCGGAATGTAACAGAAAATTTTTAATTTTAATACAATATGAAATTTTTTTATTCAAAAGATTAAAAACTGTTAAAAATGATGCTAAAAACTAAATTTTAAGTCAAAATTAAATCTTTTACTCAAAATATCAAAAAATTTTATATATCGAAAAAAAACATAAATTCTAGCCAAAGGAATTTTTTACACAAAATATCTAAACATTTTTAAAAATAACGGAAAAAATTATATGCTGATCCAAAATAAATTTTTTTATTTGAAAAGAAAAAAATTTTAAAAATTTATACAAAAAATTAAATTTGTTACAAAGTAATATTTTTTATGGGAAACAAAATTTTTGTAAATAATAGAAAATATTAATTTTTGTTCGGGAAACCAAAAATGTTCAAAATACGGAATACAAAAAATTACTTTTATGTCACAATAAAATATTTTGTTTGAGAAATTGATAATTGTTAAAAATAATCTTAAATATTTTTTGTGTTTTTTTTGAAAAAAGAGCCCAAAAAAATGTTATATTAGTCAAAAATATACATATATAGTATTTTAAAAATATTTTAATAATAAAATTAAAATTTTTATTTAATTTAGAAAAAAAACTTTTTTTTTATTCAAAATAAAATTTTTTTCCAAAAGATCAAAAAATTGTTAAAAATAATGCCACTAAATTTAATTTCAATTCAAAAAAAAATTCTTTTTTTGTAAAATCAAAAGTTGTTTAAAAAGCCCAAAAAATATTATTTTAGTCAAAAAAAAAAAAAAAATAATATATATATATATATATATATATATATATATATATATATATGTATATAGTATTTTAAAAATATTTTAATAATAAAATTAAAATTTTTATTTAATTTAGAAAAAAACTTTTTTTTATTCCAAATAAAATTTTTTTCCAAAAGATCAAAAATTGTTAAAAATAATGCCACTAAATTTAATTTCAATTGAAAAAAATTTTATTTTTTGTAAAATCAAAAGTTGTTTAAAAAGCCCAAAAAAATATTATTTTAGTCAAATATATATATATATATATATATATATATATATATATATATATATATATGTATATAGTATTTTAAAAATATTTTAATAATAATATTAAAATATTTATTTAATTTAAAAAAAAAAACCTTTTTTTTATTCAAAATAAAATTTTTTTCCAAACGATTAAAAATTGTTAAAAATAATTTAATTTCAATTCAAAAAAATTTTATTTTTTTGTAAAATCAAAAGATGTTTAAAAATCCCAAAAAATATTATTTTAGTCGAAAATATATAGTATTTTGAAAATATTTTCATAATAATAAAATTATAATTTTTATTTAATTTAGAAAAAAACTTTTTTTTAATCAAAATAAAATTTTTTTCCAAAATATCAAAAATTGTTTAAAATAATGCCACTAAATTTAATTTCAATTCCAAAAAATTTTATGTTAACCAAAAAAAAAAATTTTTTATTCGAAAAATCCAAAATTTTTTGAAGTAATGGAAAAATATATGTTGATCCAAAACAAACTTTTTTATTTGAGAAGTACAAAAATTAAAAAAAAATAACTGAAAAACTTAAATTCCTTAATTGTTAAAAATAACACAAAAAATTTAATTTTAATAAAAAATTTAATTTAATTTTTAAAATAATGTCAAAGGAACTAAAATTTAACGCAAAAAAAATTTGTTATTTTTCCACAAAAAAATTTTTAATTAGCGTAAAAAATTTAATTTAATTCCAAATAAAGCTTTTTATTCGAGAGTTTGCAAATTGTTGAAAGTAACACAACAATTTTAAATTTAATCAGATATAAAATGTTTTACTGGCAACAACAAAAATTGTTAAAAAATAATAGAAAAAAGTAAAATTTAATCCAAAATAAAATGTCTCCCCCACGGCCCTTGCCAGAGAGACCCCGACAAAATACAGTTTTAATACCCTCCAAAAAGGATTGGACCCCACAAAGTATATATATTCTTGATCGGTAATGAAGTCTAAGACGATCTAGCAAAGCCCATACATTCGTCTGTGGAAAACATGATATAGCTTATTTCTGCACTCGGCCCCCTTTAGTGGGCCTTGACGTAGGATATTATATGCAAAAATAGTGTAAATATTGAACAATTTGTATTCCTTAAGCCTATAAGAGAAGCTGAGATATTCTCTGATCTTGCAGAGGTGAAACATCTCCCCCACGGCCCTTCCCGGAATGACTCCGGCAAAATAGAGATCTGAAATTGGCTACAGAGATGTCTTAAAGGAACTCTGTCTCACCAAGTTAAACATTTTAAATTTACTTACTAAATATTTGGAGGGTATTTACGATTCGACCCGGTCGAATATAACGTTTTTACTTGTCTTTTTTTCCCAAATACTTGAAAAATTCAAAATATGAATATGTTCTCTATTCTGTTAGCCTGTGTAGTGTGTGGAGAGGAATGTGTATTCAAGTTGCTTTACGTATGCAAACAAACATGTCTGTATGTAAATAGATATTATGCAACAAGAACAACAACCCATGATAAATTTTATAATAAAAAGAAAAAACAGTAACAGCAGCGATTGTGTGAGGCACAGAGAGTGAAGAAATCAAACAAGAATGAGAGTAGTTTAACAAAGAAAAAAACAACTATGTGGTATTTTAAGTTTATGATAAAGTGATAAGGTTGGCCGGCCGGTTGTGGGTACAATTTTTGATGTGTAAACATTTATACGCTGGGGGGTAAAAATATTTTTCACAATACAATCACATATTTAGAGTAAGATGAAATCGGTGGGAGCTATATATGAGTGTATTAGTGTAATCATACGGACAACAAGAAGTACAGAGAAACTTAACGGCTGCATAGAAATACACTCAAAACCGTCTAGTGTGCAGTTTTGACAATAACCTCTGATCAAACCCATTTATTAAATAAGTTTGATTAAAGGTTCTTGTCAAAACTAAGCGAATGAGCTAGTTGGACACAAGTCTAGTGTGCAAGAGTAGTAGTCGTACATTATGTTATCGTAGGCAAATAAAACCAAATAATTAAATGAGTACAAAAGCATTTAATTTTAATAACTTTTAAAAAGACTTTTGCACTTTTAATAAGAAATTTACTAAAACAAAGCAAAATAAGGAAAACAAAATAAACTAAACTTGCCAAACTAAATGTCTTCTTCGTCTTTGAGATTGTCATTCATACGGACAACAGGAAGTCCAGAGAAGCTTAACAGCTGCATATAAACACCATCTAGTGTGCAATAGCAGCTACTATTTTTCATTAATATATAATTGTGCTAGCGCTGTACAGTTCGAAAGCCATTGCTGTAAAATAACTACAAGCATTGCATTTCAGTAAACAGCTGATTAATCGTTTTTTCATAACCACATATTTACACATCTCCCCTGTGATCGAACTCACACTGCTTTTTTGTTGGCTGCCAACTTGAAAATGAAATAAATCGTGTTTTAGATTTGCAAAATACTCGTAGTTTCCAGCAGTTGGGCTAAAGAGTACAAAGAAGAAAAATAAAATTCTGTTTGCAATATTTTTTCTAAGTACTGATGATGAAAGTGTAGCGGTATTCCGAAAATAGCACTATTCTCCGCTGTGTAAATTTAAAATTAAATTGTTTCATAGAATATTTATGAGGTTTTACTAAATTTACTATTACAAAACTTGCTCTTTACATCTGAACTGAATTTGTTATATACCAAAATTATCAATTAGTTCTATCATTAGGACGCGCATCGTACATGTTAAACAAACACCAAGAACACACAACAACAACAACAATGAAAACATTTGAAACCGTAGTGTCAAGTGCTTTTCAACACCCAATTGAAGTGCAATGTGATTTATTTTTATTTTTTATTAATTAATATTAATTAAAGTGTATTTGAAAATTGGAAAAAAACAAATTTTTTTCAATTTTTATTAAATAAATATTTCTAAACAAAATAATTTACACACAAGAAGAATTTAAATTGCTGGCTTTTTGTACCCTCCAAAAAAGAATTGGAGTGTATGTATATTCACTTTGTCATTCCGTGTGTAACGCAGTGCAATATCCATCTAAGACCCCTTAAAGTATATATATTTTTGATCAGTGATGAAATCCAAGACGATCTGAGCATGTCCGTCCGTCTCTCTGTGGAAATCACGATTTAGTCCAAACGAAAAGAGCTAGACTCTTGAAATTTGGTTTAATTATATCTTGAAGGATAGCACAAGTCAAGTTCGTAAATGGGCTGAATCGGGCCAGAGGGGGTAAATTTCCCCTAAAAAGAACTAAACCAACCTCTAAAAAACAACATGATTTTTAAGCTTTTCTTTGTAATTTTATTAAGCAAATGCTATATTTTTATGTCAGAGAAGGTGCAACGCGCTAAACTTGGAGCCATAAAATCAGAAAAATAAAGTTTTGGACCCCTCCCCTTTTAGTGGGCGTTATTATATGCAAAAATAGTTAAAAAATATAAAAAATCGTTTTACTTAAGCCTACAATCCTTAAAAATAATATTTTCAAGCTTTAATGACGAAGCTGCGACGTAACCTGGTACTCCTCTGTCCTACCCCTCCTCCCCTTTGCCACATAAATGACCCTTTCAAAAAATAAAAAATAAAATTAAAAATAATTTTATGTGTGTGAAGATATATATGCCGAGTTAAATATGTTTTGACGTAAGCAGTTACGTGGTGAAGTTAAATATGTTATGACGTAACGTAATGGCAATCAGTGAAATTTTTTTTTTTATGAAAATCCATATTTATATACAAAATGATTATGGGAGTGTCTTCTATCCCATACATCATTTTGTATATACTGGCAATGCATGCCAACTCCTTATTTGGCTACTGGAGGCAAAATCCTTCCAAGATAACACACACTCCCATGGCCTGTAAATATTTTCACAAATTCAATTCAGCTATTTCAATTGTTGTGTGTGATAGAAAACACTCCCATAATAAATTTTTATCTGCTGGCAATGCATTCCAACTCCTTATTTGGCCATTGGGGGCGAAATCCTTTAATGGCCTGTAAATATTCTCACAAAATACTCACAAAATTTATTAAATATGGATTTTCATAAAAAAATTACTGTTTGCCATTTCGTTACGTCATATCGTATTTAACTTCACAGCTAAATACGTTGTTTCGTAACTACTTACGTCAAAATATGTTTAACGCGGCATAACGTATTTAACTTTACAGCTAACTACGTTGTTTCGTAACTGCTTACGTCAAAACATGTTTAACTCGGCATATTTATCTTCACTCACATAATAAATTTTACATTTAATTATCCCAAATATTTACTTTAAGAGTTTTATGGCAAAGGTGAAATGTCTCACCCACGGCCCTTTCGTCCAAAGAGACCAAGACAAAATACAGTTTTTATACTCTCCAAAAAGAATTGGACCCCATAAAGTGTGTATTATCTTGATCAGAGACTTGATCAGAGATGAAGTCTAAGACAATCTAGTAATGCCCACACTTTCGTCTGTGGTATACATGATCTAGTATATTTTTGTACCCCGCCCTCTTCAGTGGGCGTTGACGTACGATTTTATATAAAGGAACTCTGTTCCGCCACGTTAAACATTTTAAATTTACTTCATATATATTTGAAGGGTATTTCAGATTCCACCCGGTCGAATACAACGTTTTCACTTATTATCGTTTATTTTTAAGAAAATATTTAAATTAAAGCAGCAAGCGAAAATTAACAAACCACATACACAATTATAAGTACTTGGGCAGCATATATTATGTATGTATGTGGGTATATACTGCATTTGTCATTAATTCAAATGATATAAAAGACTGCTGCAACCTGTAACTATTAAAACGCTAATATGTGGTCTTAAATAAATTTCGTTTTAGCTAAAAGACATTTTGTTTAATAAGTAGCTAGGCAAAAAAAAATACGTTTACAAAATTATGAGTGATAAATTTTGTATAAAAACTATAAAAATAATATGATTGATTTATAAGAAATACAAAGACAGCAACATTTTAAATGAACGTATGAACGTCGAGCTTTTAAAATGTAGTAAATCAAAATGTGCAATTATTAATTATATTTATTTATTTAATTACACACTTGTAAGGAAAATAGAAAGCAAAGCGAAATGGCATTATTTTCAAAAGTTGCTACACTTTCATCATCAGTACTCGTTTGTATGTACATGTGCTTGTCATCACATCTTAGGTGCATTAATTGAATGCGCCATTTTTTATTTATAGAATTTTTATGAGGAAATATTATACGAGAAGTTTAAATAAAAATTGAAAATGAAAATTTCAAAAATATATAAAATATGTATAGACAGAATATAATGAAACGGCAAAACAGGATTTTAATGAGTGTTATGCATTAAACACATTCACGACAGCAGGCTACCCGACTACAACCCGTCGGAAATAGAATGCACGTGTTTGTATGGGAATGATTATTTTCACGGCTACGCGGCAGGTTGTTGTCCATGCTACTTTTGTGGTTGTAGTCAAATTAAACCAGTTTCTATTTTCATAGGCGACAATAAATAAATTAGTGCTGCCAACACAGTGAAACATCTAAAATAAATAAGCGTTTAAAAATATTTTCCAACTGCTTAAGAATATGAAAATTGTTGAAAATAAAAAATGTAATAGCCCTTTTAAGAATAAAAATTATTTTGTAGTTTTTATTTCTTTTTTTCTTTTGGCGATCTCTCTCGGCTTTTATTTTTTATTAATTTTTTTATTTTATTTATTTATAATTTTTTGTTTGTCCATAACTCCTAGATTATAGGACGCATATAAACGATATGGTTTTCAAATTTAATCACCTATTGCAGGTATTATTAAATTTTGAAATTTTGTATTTGACTTTTCAAGTAAAAATTCAATTATTTTGAAAAAAGCTCTATGCAACGTCATTTGAACTCTAATTTTGTATATATTTGATAGCCGTTATCGATCATAAATGAATTAACGCATAAACTCATTTTCATAGTGCCATAACAAAAAAGGACATCAAAATGTATTTATTACAAATGCAAAAACAATAAAGAGCTATAAACAAACGAAGTGTTTTTATGCCCTTCACAAAAAAGTGAAAGGGTATATACATATAGGTTTGTCATTCCGTATGTAATTTCTTCGATATCAATATGGGACCCCATAAAGTATATATATTCTGGATCCTTATGAATAGCCATGACGATTGAGCGATGTCCGTCTGTCCGTCCGTCTGTACGTGAAATCGGTTTTCCCAAACCCCCAGAAAAGCTAGAGACTTCGTTCTTGGACCTTTGGATTGGAAATGAACTTAAATAGAGTGCTATTGAAATTCAGAAAGATCCGAAGTATGGTTCCAGAGCTGGGAAGCTTACACCTATTTCTCGACGCAAAATGTATACCAAAAATCAATTATTTTTTTTAATGTTTGTAAATTAAACCTATTTCGTGCTTTGAGGAGCCTCAATGGTCTATTAAAAACTAAAGAAATAAAAAAAAAATTCCAGGGATGGGAAATTAATTTTTTTTTTTTTGCCTATTCCGTATTTTGTAGTACATGTAGTAACTAAAATTGTTAAAAATTTCAAGTGTTTCTTTAACAAAACCACTTTATACGTCATGAACATTTGCATTGGCAAAAAAAAAATTTTTTAAATTCAAATTTTGCTTTCAGGGGTGGGAAATTGCATTTTTTTATACATGAAAGTAATCAAACAGGCAACTGATGTTGTTTTTTTTTTTTTTTTTGTTATTTGCTAACTAAAACTGTCTTATAATTTAGGAAGAACAAAATTGGTATCAAAAATTCAAAAATAAAATTTCGAGTCCAGGGATGGACAAGTGCAATATTTTATGGCACATGAAAGTTACCAAAATGGTAAAAAATTTGCAATTTTTCTTAAATAAAACTACTTTATACCTCAAGAAGCGTTGCACTGATAAAAAAATAATAACAACAAAAAAAATTAAAATTTCGTTTCCAGGGTTGGAAAAATTAAATTTTTTTTGGTACATGCAATATTTTGTAGTACATGTAATAACCAAAATGGTTGCAAAATGCGAGTTTTTCTTAAACAAAACTACTTTATACCTCATAAAGATTTGCGCTGATAAAGAAAATTTTAAAAAATTTAAATTTCGCTTCCAGGGTTGGGAAATTGAAATTTTTTTTATACATAAAAGTAACCAAAAAGGCAATTGACGTTGTTTTTTTACTAATTAAAACTATTTTTTAGTTCAGGAAAAACAAAATTGGTATCAAAAATCAAAAAAGAATCAAAATTTAGATTTCAGAGTTGGATAACTGCAATATTTTTTGGTACATAACAATTACCTAAATGGTTACAAATATTAAGTTTTTCTTAAATAAAACTATTTCATGCCTCATTAAGAGTTGCATTGGTAAAAAAAAATTTAAATTTCGTTTCCAGGGTTGGGAAATTGAAATATTTATTCTACACAAAAGTAATCAAAAAGGCAATTGACGTTGTTTCTTTTTGCTAATTAAAGCTGTTTTATAATTCAGGAAGAACAAAATTGGTATTAAAATCTTAAAAAAACAAAAATTCGACTCCAGGGTTGGACAAATGAAATATTTTATGGTACATGAAAGTGACCAAAAAGTTTAAAAATTAAAATTTTTTTGTCAAGTAAAAATATGTTACATCTTTTAATTAAACCTACTTCTTGTTTTAGCTAGAAAGAAAGAAGAATTACATCTGCGAAGGGTATTTAAGATTCGGCACAGCCGAATATAGCACTTTCACTTGTTATTATTAATTTTGTTTCAGTCTATAAATAGATTTAGAATAAGCGCTTTTTTATATATAAAAGTGGCAGCACTAATATGAGAAGTTGGCAATGTAGCTGCCGTCTCAAAAATAATTAAGTAGCTGACTAACGAGGCGACGATTGTAGCCGGTGTTCGTGTAGCCTGCTGTCCTTATTGTGTTTAAGGCTTTAACATCAATTTATCATTGCAACAATTCTCGTATACTATTTCCTCATAAAATTTTTATAAATTTAATTGCAAATTACTCAGTCTATTAACTTTTAATGATCTATATATCGGGTGATTTTTTAAGTGTAGTTTTTTTTAAATATCTAATAAAACATTCAAATTTGCATCATATATTCAAAATTTTTATTGCAATCGATAAATCGGTATTTGCCGCTTACTTTTTAAAAATAACTTCATGTAAATGTTGCCCGCGGCTCCGGTTGAAATAGTCCATTCGTAATATCCAATTTTGCACCACATTTTCGGGCATTTCGGCCTGTAGTCCATGAATAACTTTAAGGCTTCAATCGTGTTTGGCTGGTCCACATAGACCAACGACTTCACATAAGCCCACAAGAAAGAGTCAAGAGGCTTCAAATCACATGATCTTGGCGCTTAGCTCACCGTGCCATTTCGAGAGATAAACTGTTGACCAAATTCATCCTTCAATATGTCCACTGTTGCACGAGCTGTGTGGCACCGTCTTGTTGAAACCGAATGTATGGGTATCGCTAGATCGTCTTAGACGTCATCATTGATCAAGAATATATATATTTTATGGGGTCCAATTCTTTTTTGGAGGGTATAAAAACTGCTTCTATTCATATTAATGGATATTCATTTAATGGATTTTATTTTGCAATATTCTCTCCACAGCCACCACTATATATGAGGATTTCTGGCTATTAAAGTCATCCGATTTTTTTTTTGCAGCTCAAATTGAAAGTGTTGTATTTATTTTAAAAATTTATTGTGGTTTTTGATTTTATTGTTTCTTGCTGCCAACAGTTTGTTTATATCTGCCAGAACTTTGCGCCAATATTTTGTTTTGCAGGCCGTAAAAAAATTCTATTGAAATTAACGAAAATTTTTGGCTGCAAACAAAAGCTTCAATAAATCGGGCATGTACTCGTACAATCGAATGCCAAAGGAAGGGAAATTGGCCGTAATGATGAATGATGTTGTATGTGTGTCTTCCAGGCCAAACACGAGTAGCAAAAAAGAATAAAGTGAATAGTTCATTCAATTGTTTAGACACGCTGTGAGGTCAGAAATAAAGACAACAGACAACAACAGTTAGAGGAAATGAAATTGACAAGGAAATTATTTATGAAAACAAACAAACAATCAAAATAATAGAAGAATAGAAATATAAACAATTGATTTTGATTAAAAATAATTATTTATTGTAATTTTTGTTAAATGATCAATTAGCATTTGAAATAATTGAAAGTGATCAGTTTCATGTACAAGTTTGTTTATTATAAATGATAATACCTGGTCAAAGTTAGTTTCCGTTTGAAAAAAATCAAATAATTTAAAAAAATCTGTTTTTTTTTTATTAAAAATATAAGCAAATAATATAAGCTTTGTCGCATTTATTTAATAATGAAATCAATATTTTAGCTGTAAATTGCAGAAAAAATAAATTCTATGTATTGAACGTTACCCTTTTTATTCGAGTTTCTTGTGTTGATAAAGTTGCTGAAACTGAAACATTAGCATTCATAAGCTGGTTTAACTTCTTGTTACTAGTTTTTTATGATATTTAAAAAAATTCTAAATTTACCCGTATGTAAGTCCAGTTTCCAGGGCAACCCAAAATATTATTAATTACATTTTTTTTTTGTGTAAATCGTATTATAATTACCAGTAAATGGATTTTATAAATTTCTCAACATAGTAATCTCATTTATTTGTTAGAGCATAACTTGCCTCTGGCAGCATATTTTTGCATATTTCTCTGTCAGAGTGATACATTTTCTTAATTGCCTTCTTAAAGCAATTTTTGTTCTACGTAAAATTTGTATGCATCAGTTTTCGTAAAAATCTTTGCTTTCGATAAAAAATACTTCAACATTTTTGCACTAAATTTTTGGAAACTTTTCATTAAATTTTCCAGGGCAACCCAAAGTATATGATTTTTTTCTGCAATTTTATTGTTACTGGCAAAAAAGTTTACAAATAAAGTTTTTATTAAAAAAAAAGATTTTTAAAATAAAATTAAAAACCACTTTTTTTTATTCTTTTCATTTTTTTAAGAAACTATACATTATGAATTTTTTCGAAAAAACATTTAACAAAAATAATTATTTTGAGAAATAAATTTTTCTAAAATAAATTTTCATAAAAAATAGTTTTACAAAATCAACTCCTAGAAAAATTCTATAACAAAATTTTAAAGAACTTTTTCAATCTGTTTTTGAAATCCGGAAACAAAATTTTTTTATAAACAATTTTAAAATAAAATTTTTTTAAAAAACATTATACAAAAATTTATAAATTATATATATAAATTTATGCCCAATTTTTAACAGAATTTTACAATAAAAAACTTTGAATAAAATAAAAAAGCTATGTAAATTTTACAAAAAAATTTCAATACGTAACATTTTATTTTAAATACTGCTAACATGTTTTTTTTAAAACATTATTTTATAACAAACATTCTTTTTTTCGCTGTATTGAAAATTATTAGTCAGGCTGGAGTTCAAATCTGTGAAATTACAAACTACTTTTTTTTTAAGAATCTGTATGAAATTCAAATTTGTATTATGAGTGAAATATTTTTTTAACGTGGAACAACCGGCAAAACTTCTCGAGACCGTGTTCGTCTTTAACATAATAGTTTATAACAAATTAAAAAAAAAACACACACACAATTCAAACCAAATTCGAGGTCATCATTTTACATAACCTAAAAAACAACAATTGTTCAAAAAGCATAAGAAAATATTGCGACATTTACAAACCCATGTTATATAAAAAACATATTACACACATTCCCTGCAATCACATTATTTGCCCAAAAGAACCTGTGAAATTACTTTAGAGAACACCAAATATTTATACACAAAAAGAAATACTATACACGTATGATTAACGTGTTGCTTTCAACTGCAATTCGATGTAAAACCAAGATATAAAACACACAAAAGCACATGCAAACACAATTCGGTTCATAAACACACACATGCCCCCACACAAAAATAAACTTAACAAAGTAAAGAAATACCTGAACTTTATTTACATTAAAGAAATCAAACAAAATAGTGTTTTTGCTGTAATTGATTTTGTAAATTTAGTGTGTGTGTTGTGAAGAGTACGAGAGAGGGAGAGTTCTAAATAAACAAAAACAAACCGCACATAAAATAAAATACACAATCCTTAGAAAAGTAAAGCACGCGTAGTTGCCAGATGAAACTAGTCGTTGAAATCTCGTTAATATTTCCAGGTGTGCATAAGGTAAGCACGCTACTGATGTGCTTAATTTTGTATAACTTATACGCTCAGCAAAAATGTAAAAAAAAAAAATTTTATATTCGACCGGGTCGTATCTTAAATACCCTCCATATATTGAGTAAGTAAATTTAAAATTACAGAGTTCCTTTATATAATAGCGTACATCAACCCCCACTGAACGGGGCGGGGTTCAGAAATATACCACATCATGCTTTCCACAGACGAACGTATGAGCATTAGGCTTCATCACTGTACAATAATATATATATTTTATATTAAATTGAATTAAGATTCATAGGCTAATTGTTCGAAATTTGTTTTTAAATCTCAGAAAGACATGATAAATATTCCAAGGCACAAAGGAAAGTCAACATCAGTTTTATTCAACTTACACAGCAGAGCAGAACAGCTGTTTTCGAAAGACGCAACCCTTTCATCATCAGTGCTCATGTGTATTGTGTTTGTCACCACTTATTAGGTGGCTTAGTTGAATTTGATAACAGTTCCTATTTACACAAATTTTATTGTGAAAAAGAATACGAGAACTGTATCAACCTGATGTTAACATGTTATTGTTATAATACCCGTGCTACCGTTTGATTATTTTTCTTCATGTCCCATTTTTCTGAATTTTTTGTCCCATCATACCAAAGTCAAACTTATTTGGTTTGAATTTTTATACTTAAGTACATGTGAACGTTTTTCCAATATTTTTTTTTTTTTTTTTTTTTATTATTGGTAGCTCAAGCCATAGCTTAAATTTGTATGTAGTAAGAATTTTAACGAACATTTATATTGCTATATTAAATTGAATTAAGATTCATAGGCTAATTGTTCGAAATTTGTTTTTAAATCTCAGAAAGACATGATAAATATTCCAAGGCACAAAGGAAAGTCAACACTTTTCCTTTGTGCCTTGGAATATTTATCATGTCTTTCTGAGATTTAAAAACAAATTTCGAACAATTAGCCTATGAATCTTAATTCAATTTAATATAGCAATATAAATGTTCGTTAAAATTCTTACTACATACAAATTTAAGCTATGGCTTGAGCTACCAATAATAAAAAAAAAATAAAAATAAAAAAAATAAAAAAAAAAAAAATATTGGAAAAACGTTCACATGTACTTAAGTATAAAAATTCAAACCAAATAAGTTTGACTTAGGTATGATGGGACAAAAAATTCAGAAAAATGGGACATGAAGAAAAATAATCAAACGGTAACACGGGTATTATAACAATAACATGTTAACATCAGGTTGATACAGTTCTCGTATTCTTTTTCACAATAAAATTTGTGTAAATAGGAACTGTTATCAAATTCAACTAAGCCACCTAATAAGTGGTGACAAACACAATACACATGAGCACTGATGATGAAAGGGTTGCGTCTTTCGAAAACAGCTGTTCTGCTCTGCTGTGTAAGTTGAATAAAACTGATGTTGACTTTCCTTTGTGCCTTGGAATATTTATCATGTCTTTCTGAGATTTAAAAACAAATTTCGAACAATTAGCCTATGAATCTTAATTCAATTTAATATAGCAATATAAATGTTCGTTAAAATTCTTACTACATACAATATATATATTTATTTTATGAGGTCCAATTCTTTTTGGAGGGCATCCAAATTGTATTTCCCTGGGGTCTCTCTGGCAAGGGCCGTGGGGGAGACATATTTCACCTTTGCCATAATACTCTAAAAATAAATATTTGGAATAATTAAATGTAAAATTTATTAAGTGAGTGAAGATAAATGTGCCGAGTTAAACATGTTTTAACGTAAGCAGTTACGAAACAACGTATTTAGCTGTGAAGCTAATTATGTTATGACGTAACGAAATAGCAAACAGTGAAGTTTTATTTTTTTATGAAAATCCATATTTAATAAATTTTTTGAGCATTTTGTGAAAATATTTACAGGCCATGAAAGTTCAATTTACAGGCCATGAGACTGTGTGTGATCTTGGAGGGATTTCGGCACAAGTGGCCAAATAAGGAGTTGGCATGCATTGCCAGTAAATAAAAAATGATCACACACAACAATTGGAATAGCTGAATTGAGTTTATGAAACTATTTGCAGGCCATGAAAGGTCAATTTACAGACCATGAGACTGTGTGTAATCTTGGAGGGACTTTGCCCCCAGTGGCCAAATAAGGAGTTTTCAGTATATACAAAATGATGTATGTGATAGAAGACACTCCCATAATCATTTTGTGTATAAAAAAAAAATTCACTGATTGCCATTTCGTTACGTCACTTCGTAACTGTTTACGTCTTCTTACTTCAGTACGCAACTGCTTACGTCAAAACATATTTAACTCAGTATATTTATCTTCACACACATAAATTTTTTTTTTAATTTTTTTTTATAGGGTCGTTTAGGGGCCATAAGGGTGGGAGGGGGTAGGGCAGAGGAGTACCAGGTTACGCCTCAGCTTCATTATTAAAGCATAAAAATTTTATTTTTAAGGCATGTAGGCTTAAGTAAAACAATTTTTTATCTTTTTTTAACTATTTTTGCATATAATAACGCCCACTAAAGGGGCGGTGTCTAAAAATTTATTTTTTTATTTTTATTTTATGGCTCCAAGCTTAACGCGTTGCACCTTTTTGGACCTAAAAATATAGCATTTGCTTAGCAAAAACTTTAAAATTTATGTTGTTTTTTAGAGGTTGGTTTAGTTCTTCTTAGGGGAACTTTTTCCCCTCTGGAGCGATTCAGCCCATTTACGAACTTGACCTGTGCCATCCTTCAAAATATATTTATACCAAATTTCAAGAGTCTGGCTCTTTTCGTTTGGACTGAATCGTGATTTCCGTAGACGGGCGGACGGACATGGCCAGATCGTCTTAGATTTCATGAGAATACTCGTATATATACATTATGGGGTCTCAGATGGATATTTCGCAGCGTTACATACGGAATGACAAAGTGAATATACTTTACAATTATTTTTTGGAGGCTATAAAAACCAGCAAATCGTTAGAATAACGAAAAATTCCCCAATATGGCAACTGTGAATAATCATGTTTGCAAATGTGTAGCAACTACAACCCCTTAACAAAATCAAAACAGTATTTAAAGTGTGTGAGAAGAGACAGAGAGAGAATAACGGTTTTTTGCTATAAAACCAAAACCACTGTACAAGTGTGAGCAAATTTAATGCCAGCAGAGTAACTTGTTAATGGAAAAAGCTTTCTACTACCCTTAAAGCTTGAACCCAGTTTCTTTTCACCACTCTGCAAGTAAATAAAAGAGAAAGTTTAATATTTTTAGGGGCATGTTAATGCATGCAAACGATATCTATGATAAGGTAAGAATAATACAACACACCAGAAACTTTTCACAACGTTGCGAATTGTGGAGCCTAACGGACGTGTACGGAGAAGAACAAGAAAAGTTACAAAAAGTATTAGAGAATATATTGAAGAAGAAAAAAATATATATTAAAAACATGGAAATAATAGTACTAAAAGAATAAAACACATATAAAAAACAAACAAGGAAAAATCGTTATAAATTTTGAAAACAACAGCCATCAGCATAAAAACGTAATAAAAGTTACACACAAAAGAAAAATTAAACTAAAACTGTTAAAATAAATGCATAGTAAAAAAAAACCTTAATAAATAAATCGATTGTTAAGGAAAAACAAAGCAACAAAGAAAACAACAACAACAGCAACAACCTGTAATTAGAAATGTCCATAAAAATGATGTTATTTAATAAGTCCTAAATGGATTTAAACCCTAAAAAAAATTTAAAATCAAAATAATCTATAGAGAAATAAATTTTAAAACTAAATAAGAAAATGATATAGTAGTGAAGCGAAAAAAAAAATTTGGAGGTTTATGCAACAAGAATTTTAAAAAGGGCAAAAAAAAACAAATTTTACTGAAAAGAATTTTTTGGTTGTTAAATTTTTTTTTTCTAGAAATATTTCTACAATTTAAATTGTGCTGCTAATTGGCGTATTAGCTGTTAATTTTGTGTTTCTTTTGTTGCCAACCTCCTCTCTTAGCCAGTTTACAATATTAAATTGTATTTTTTATTTCATTTCATTCAATTTCTTCAGTTTGACCAGTTAAAACTGTTGCATTTTTGTATTGAATAACAAAACGCTATTCAACAGCAATAAAACAAAAGAAAAACTTTTAAATGGTTTAGAAAAGTGAATACCAAGAACAGTAGTGTTCTACAAAAAGAAAACAAATTAAAATAAAAAATAAAAATAAAATAAATAAATAAAAATACAGGTAATGCCATGTAAATGAGTGGAAGTTGCCCCAACTTGCATAAAAGGATTTTCATCTAGATTTATTTCGCAAAACTTTTTTTCATTTCAGAAAAAAATTTCTGGGAAAAGAAATAAATGTGTAGTAAATTATTATGTTGGCTCACAACTTTATTTAAATGTATTTAAATTTATTTAAATTAACTTTGAGGGCAAAAAGTATATTACAAGAAATAAAAATGCTTTAAACTAGTCTTTTCGCTAGAGTATTTTTTTTTTATAATTACATACACCGTGCAACAAGAATAATAAAAGTATTAATAACAATAGCAAAAATTAACTTTTTGATAAACATTGGCTCTTGGACATTTCAAATTATTTAAAAGATTTTTTAAAATAATTTTTATTATTATTTATTTATTTTAAAGCCTCATTTATAAAAAAAAATTTGATTAGCAAGAGATTTATAAAATAAATTGTTGTATGAAAATTTTCTTGTATTAAATTGTTATGAATCAGAAATTGTTTTTATAAATTATTCCTTTAATTTCTTTTTTGAAGTTTTTTTTTGGTAGACTTCTTTTTAAAATAATTTAAGGACAACCCTCGCATACCTCACTATGGTCCTCGTTTATGAGCTGTAAGCTGCCATGATTTCATGCTGCTTTAGCAATTTAGCAATTTTTCATGTTCCGAAAGTGGGTTGTCTTTCGTCAAAAAAGTTGTGTGGTGTCGTGGGACACCGACCGGATAGTAACGAAAAATATTAATTTTAAATTCTATTCGAGATATAAAGAAAATAATTATTCGGGTATACATTTTTTAGTATGATTTATTTTTTTTCGCCTACCAACGAAATTACACAATCAATTTTGTTCCCAAACGAAATTGAATTCTGTTACGGCACGGCTGCGTATGATTAATATTTGTTTGTATGGAAACGTATTACTCATACGTCTTAAACATTGATTTAGAAGCAAAATATCTTACGTTACGAACGTTTTTTCCCGGTTAGGGTACCCCTCCGCATCGTCCCATAAGGAACTTCGTTCCAATAATCATACGCCACCGTACACATCCAAAGTATTTTGGATGTGCTCAATGACAAATTATGGAAAAAAAAAGTACTTTTTCTACCCTCCAAAATTGGCGGGTATATTCACTTTGTCATCCCGTTTTTAGTGCAGCGATATATCCATCTGAGACCAGATAAAATATATATATATATATATATATATATATATATATATATATATATATATATATATATATATATATATATTCTTGGTCAGTGATGAAATCTAAGACGATCTGGACATGTCCGTCCGACCGTCTGTGGAAATCACGAGTCAGTCCAAACGAAAAGAGCTAGACTCTTGAAATTTGGTATAAATATATATTGAAGGATGGCACAGGTCAAGTTCGGAAATGGGCTGAATCAGTACAGAGGGAAAAAAGTTCCCCCCAAGAAGAACTAAACCAACCTCTAAAAAACAACATAATTTTTAAGGTTTTTTCGTAATTTCGTTAAGCAAATGTTATATTTTTATATCGAAGAATGTCCAACGCGTTAAACTTAGACCTATAAAATCAAAAGAAACTGATTTTTGGACCCCGCCCCCTTTAGTGGGCGTTATTATATGCAAAAACAGTGCAAATATTTAATAAATTTTACTTAAGCCTACAATCCTTAAAAATAATATTTTCAAGCTTTAATGACGGAGCTAAGACGTAACCTGGTACTCCTCTGTCCTACCCCCTCCTCTCCTTTGCCACCTAAATGACCCTATAAAAAAAATAATAATAATAAAAATTAAAAATTATTTTATGTGTCTGGCGGTAAATATGCCGAGTTATATATGATTTGACGTAAGCAGTTACGTAGTGAAGTTAAATATGTTATGACGTAACGAAATGCCAATCAGTGAATTTTTTTTTATGAAACTCCTTATTTATATACAAAATGATTATGGGAGTGTCTTCTATCTCATACATCATTTTGTATATACTGGCAATGCATCCCAACTCCTTATTTGGATACTGCGGCAAAATCCCTCCAAGATCACACACACTCTCATGGCCTGTAAATTGACCTTTCATGGCGGGTAAATATTCTCACAAAATGCTCAAAAAATTTATTAAATATGGATTTTCATAAAAAAACTTCACTTTTTGCTATTTCTTTACGTCATAACGTATTTAACTTCCCAGCTAAATACGTTGTTTCGTAACTGCTTACGTCAAAACATGTTTAACTCGGCATAACGCATTTATCTTCACAGCTAAATACGTTGTTTCGTAACTGCTTACGTCAAAACATGTTTAACTCGGCATAACGTATTTAACTTCACAGCTAAATACGTTATTTCGTAACTTCTTACGTCAAAACATGTTTAATTCGGCATATTTATTTTCATTCACATAATAAATTTTACATTTAATTATCCCAAATATTTATTTTTAATGTTTTATGGCAAAGGTGAAATGTCTCCCCCACGGCCCTTGCCAGAGAGACCCCGACAAAATGCAGTTTTAATACCTTCCAAAAAGAATTGTTCTCCATAAGGTATATATATATTTTTGATCAGTGATGAAGTCCAAGACGATCTAGCAAAGCCCATACGTTCGTCTGTGGAAAATGTCATATAGTCTATGTTTGGACCCCGCCCCCTTCAGTGGGCGTTGACATACGATATTATATGCAAAAATAGTGTAAACATTGAACAATTTGTATTACTTAAGCCTATAAGAAGCTGACATGTTCTCTGATCTTGCAGAGGAGAAACGTCTCCGCTGCGACCCTTCTCGGAATGACTCTATCAAAATAGAGATTTAAAATTGGATACATAGATGTCTTAAGGGAACCCTGTCCCATCAAGTTAAACATTTCAAATTTACTTACTAAATATTAGGAGAGTATTTAAGAGTCGACCCTGACGAATATAACAATTTTAGTTGTTTAGACTATATTACAAGATTCCAAAATCGTTTGAACGAACACGGCATAAGGCAACTTGTGACGACGTCGTTCATTCGCTCGTTTTGGGTGTTTTTTTTATGGAGTGTCACAAATTTAAATCATAATAAAACAAGGATATATATTTTTAAAATGAATGCAACGGGCTTTTTTGGAAAGAATATTTTATGAAATTAATGTTTAAATATGATTTTTGCCATGTGGCCGCCAGAGCTGGCGTATAGAAGCCACAATCTGGAACTTTTATTTTCAACAACAAAGAAAAAATATTTCCATAAAGTGGAATTTGATTGCTTACGATTATCTTTAATGTTTTCCTGTACAGCGGCTACAACTGCTTCAGTGCGCAACCGTACGGCGTCTTACAGGATGCACGTTATCAGTAACAGTGAATATGGTCCGACAAGGATCTATTGTTCTTCGCATTAGAATCTAAATAAGTTCGCCTACGAGTCTGAGTAAGAAACAATAGGTGTATGGACACCTGAGTTTGGGTAAAACAGAAACTGAAGTCATTAGAAAGTTTATAGAACCTACACTGGTTTGACTTTCGAGGCTTCACCAGTAGTCTAAACTGGTACCACAGGATCCAGTACTGGCCCAGCAGTTTACTGCGACTGGATATTGGTGTGATCTCCTTCGGGAGTTCACATGGTGGTTTGTGGTTTATACCAATTGCTGGAAGATTTGTCAGATAAGGAGTGATGACCACCGATCTTTACGATTGGGCTTCGGTCCGGATGATAGTAGCAAAATCTATGTGTTGTTGTGAATCAACAAATGAGGTTCTATTGGGATACTTTCGTGTCTCATAGAACTAAGATCTGCGAGAAAGGATCGACACTCTAGCCAGCTGTTAGATCATGAAGATTACCCTATCATGTTCATGCCACCTGGGTGTCTCAAGGGTGGCTTAGGTATGGCCCTGAGTTGCACGGGGGTGGTGGTGAACACTCAATTTCACGCTATGTAGAGAACAACGTCAGATAAGGTCCTTGTGGACAGGTGCGGGCGTTAAACTTTATCATATTTGTTCTTCGCATTAGCCGCTCTGAAGGACGATTATGTACGCCATAAAATGGAAGAACTACACCATGATTTTGACGAATAGAACAATTATTATTTTGATTAAATATAAAACACTCTTTATAATACATTTAGGCTAAATTAATATTTATCATACGCCACCACGCACCAAAGCTATTGATAAATTTGTTGCAGACAAACTTTTTGCATTTTGAAATTTCAATTACAAATAAATAGAATATTTCAGAAAATATTTCATTTTATCACTTGATCCGCGCAAAAAAAAACAACAATATTTTCATACGGAATTCGCTGTTTCCTACAATTCTTGATTTACACCAAGAATGATAAAATAAAGATTACGCCAACAAGCTGAAATAAAAATACTTTTCCGCGCATGATGGAATTCTGACGTCACTCAACATGTGTTCTGATTGGATAATAAAATTCAGTTGGAGAACTATTATGTTATTTTAAAAACAGGACAGTGGGGCAAATTGCGATTTTTCAAATTAAATTTGTTTGATAATAATCAATTTTAAAAAATTATTTTACTTTCCACTTTTTTTTATTTGAAATTGTTCATTTATAGTTATTTTATATAAATATTGAACCCAAGTGCTAATTATTTTTCTTTTTTCCCCATTCAAAACAAATTTTTTGCCTTGCAAAATATCAGCCATAACTTCCTTTGAGCTTCATCTATTGGAAAACTATAAAATGATACAGCGTTTTGAAAAAATTTTAACGCAATTATTTCTCACTTGTTTTTTTTTTCTGTTACTTTGTTTGCAATTGCCACTGCACATTTCATGCTTGCCTTTTTTGTTCCCTTTTCTCTTTAATTTAGGTTTTTTGTTAACAGTTTATGAGCTTTAAAAATCAAGTTATAATAAGTTTTTTACAGTTTAAGTTATTTAATAATTATTTTAATATATTTATTTTAAATTATAACACAATTTATTATAAAATATAACACAAAACTTGCACTTTCATAAATCCGATTTCATTTGCTTGTTGGAAATCTCTCTGAGTAAATTGGAAATCTCTCTCTCTCAGTAAATTGTGTGAAGAGTTGCCAAATATAGCATAAAATATTAATTTTGTACGAGAAAGTATTAGTTTTGCATATAATAAACATTTGGCAATCTCTTCGAGGGAACAAATACGTCATCAAACGGTAAATCACGCGTAAGGCGTAATCTTTATTTTATCATTCTTGATTTACACTATCTCACTGTCTCTCTCTCTCACTCTCTCTCTCTCTATCTCTCTCTCTCTCTTATCTATTCAGTAAATAAATTGATACTCTGATCCATTTTCGTAAGGGAATTTATTTATTTGAATTTGATATATGGTTTGCTTACTTGAAATACGACATGTGTTCAAAAAATTAAGTGAATTAAAATTTTTTAATTTTTTTTTTTTCAAAAAAATATTTATTTAGTCTTCAATTTCTATTTTGTTCACACACTTGTGTCAGCGATTTTTTTCCAATCCTCAAACCGATTCTAATATGATATTTTAGATATTTCCTAACGCTTTATCAGTTTTATTCTCTATTTACCTCTTGCGTCGTCGCAAAATGACGTTCTTCCAAGGCGACCCTTCAATCATGGGAACAGAAAAAAGTCGGAAAAGGCTAAATATCATGAATACGGTGGCTAAAGTACGACTGCGGTGTTGTGCTTGGCCAAAAAAAACTAAGTTTTCTTTTTCAAAATTGAGCAATTTGGGAATGTACTACTCTACTGCATATTTTATGCTCAAGATTTTTGAAAAAAAAAAAATCAATGAGTGTTCGAACTCACGGGCGATGTGTTAACACCTTTTTGTTTATTTATTTTATATTAAACCCACAAAAAACAAAGAGAATGCAAAGCAACAGACAAATGTTCATACATACATTGTTATGTTTGTACATAAGCTACATACGTTGCTGTCTTGCTATCTCATTTTAATATATGCACGTATAACCACGTCACTATTCTCTTTGCTATGCATAAGACAAAACCGAAGATCAACATAAAACACTTTTTTAATATTACTCCAAATTAATACTTCGAATTAAAACACTTAAATCTCCGCTCGCCGATATCGGATGGCCTTAATTTTTGGCCTAAACTCTTCGTCGAAACCCGCACTAGCGTTTTAATCCAAAAATTAATAAAATCGGCTATGAATTTTCGGAGAAAATCGCGTGGGAAAATTATATAAAAATTGCCCAATAATCACTTTCAATACCGACTGCCAAGCAACAACAACGAACAAACAAACTCTTACACTTACACTTGCGTATGTATTGAAACTGATAGTTTACTGCCCTAGAGGCGCGCGTATAGATGTTAACACATCAAAAAAAAAACTGCATGTCATAGGCCAACAGCTATTACGACATTCTCAGCAACTTCTCTAATAGTATTTTGATGATTCTCCTTAACATATTTCTTCACTTTCTCCAAATTTTCATTGGTTATTGAGGACCCAGGATGTCCAGGACGTGCAACACATCTTCACGATCTTCTTTGAAAAGATTGTACCACTTTTAAAAATTTTTCTACCCAATCTGAGTACAATTACCGTCCACGTTACAAATGCTTTTGAGCATTTAATTACATTTCTAGACACAAAATTTTTTTGAAAAATTTTTTTATCAAAATTTTTTTAATAGCACAAAATCGTGGAATTGGCAAATTACTTATAAGTTTTGTAACTCTCACCAGAACAATTTAAACATCTACGAGATCAGTGTACCAGCATGAAACTAAGCAAATTTAATTTGCTTTTTGAACAAACCTCGTATATAATGGGTATAATATGTACTTTAAGTTGCCAAAAATAACTACTTTCATATCCAAAGAAAAGTTATTCGTAGTTTTTCTTTTTTCTGCAAACTCGCACGCAAATTTCTTGATTTAATTTATTTTTGCACAATCGACTTAAATTTGATGTTCTTTTATTTATCCCAAAAGCAATTATTTAAGCAGATTATAACTTAATAAATATAAAGTCGGCATTATCTTAATTATAGCAACTTTTCTGACAAGAAATCATGGCACAAATACTTAACAACTACGTAATTTATTTAATGCTGTTTAATGGTCTTCTTAAGAAATTTGTGTACACTGAAAAAAATCAAAAATCAAGAAATATTGCGCTAAAACATCTTGTGCAGTAATTTATTCTAAAGGGTGTTTTTATGAAGTTTTTTTTTATACGAATCACTCTGTTGTCTGACAGCTGTTTTGATAGTTTAAAGTGACGTCTCTACTCTGTATTGTTTGGCAAATCATCATGAACAGGTTAACTCCAGAACAACGCTTCCAAATCGTGGATATTTATTTTTAAAAACAGTTTTCAATAAAAAATGTTTATCCGCTTTTTTACCGCAAAATTCTCTTCAGTGATGAGGCGCATTTTTGGTTGAATGGAAATTGCCGTATCTGGAGCAAAGATAATCCACACGCCGTTCAAGAATTACCAATGCATCCCGATAAATGTACTGTTTGGTGCGGTCTATGGGCTGGTGGAATCATCGGTCCTTATTTCTTTAAAAATGAGGAAGGACGACGCGTTACCGTGAATGGAAATCGATACAGAATCATGATCAATGAATTTTTGGTGGCAAAACTTCAAGATATGGATGTAAACGAAATGTGGTTTCAACAGGATGGTGCCACTTGTCATACTGCGGGCGAAACAATGGCCTGATTGAAAGAACATTTCAACGACAACATTATTTCGAGAAATGGACCGGTGAATTGGCCTCCGCGTTCGTGCGATTTGACGTCACTCGATTATTTTTTAATCACTCGACATTATTTAAATGACGATTTAATAAAAATGTCAAAATCTAATATATATGATTGATTTATGAAAACCACATTATTTCCAATTTTTGTATTATATTTACGAATTTTGTTCAAAAATTTTAGGATAATATTCTAAATTTTTAATTGTATATTGTAACTCCTATTTTAGAACCTACGAGTAGAGTTAATTTTTAGGAAATTCTGAAATATAATAGCAAAATTTTGAAATACTATTGGAAAAGACGTATATATTTTAATTGGAACGAAGTTCCTTATGAGACGTTGCGGAGGGGTACCCTAACCGGGAAGAAACGTCCGTAACGTAAGATTTTTTGTTTCTAACTCAATGTTTAAGACGTATGAGTAATACAATTCCATACAAACAATTATTAATCATACGCAGCCGGGCCGTGACAGAATTCAATTTCGTTTGGGAACAAAATTGATTCTGTATTTTCGTTAATCGGCGAAAAGAAAAATCCTAATAAAAAATGTATACCCGAATAATTATTTTCTTTATACCTCGAATAGAACTTAAAATTAATATTTTTATAATAAGGAACTGCGTTCCTATCCGGTGTCCCACGACACCACACATCTTTTTTAATTATTCTATACTGTTTTATAAAAAGCAAGTTGATCTTATGTATTTTTTTTAAGTAAAAGTCATTCTAAATGAATAAAATAATAAATCGTTTCTATTAAATTGCCAATTGGGAGATTAAACGAAACCCCAAAATAATTTCAAAACTTGTGAGGTGCAAATTTATTGATCTATACATGCTGTTTTATGTATAATATTTAATAAATTATATTGAATTGTTTTTGTTTATATTTCAAAATAAGTTTTTTAATTAATGCCGATTTTTTGCGGATTTTAAGAAATGAAAGTGCCGATAATGCCGATTTTTTTTGGGAAATTTGCTGATTTTTCACGAACAATTTCTGGCAGCCCTGAATACCGATTCGTGGTGAGAGCGCAGAGAGTAAGAAGTAATACAATCGCAAAATGTAATAGTATAGGTTGCCTTTCCCTGCTCTGGAGTGACCTAGCCTAAGATGGAGAAATTTATTACAATCTAGCCTATAAATTTCCTTTCCATAATCTGGAAAATTGGTCCTCCAGAATGACCTTTGCGCAAAATAGTCGTGGTGGCCATATGCCCGAAATTATATTTAAATGTTAAATGACAAGAAATTATCTACCAAATAAAAAATTTTTTTGGCCATTTCATAATTTGGCTTGTGTTTTATTTAAATTTCAGATCAGCAAGCTCATATAAAAACACCTTTTATAATGAATTAAAGTTTAGGTTAAAATTTTTTAATTTATTGCTGTACTTTTTTACCAATTTGAATTGTTTAAAATGAAATCAAATTGGCTTGAAGAGCAATTTAGTTAAAAATAATCGTATAAAAAATAATTACTTCCAAATCTATTGCATAAGTGGAGAACTGGTCAAATCTATTGCATAACTGGAGAATGTCAGTGCCTCTTGGCAAAGGTTTTGTTGTCCTATTTATTATCATTATTATTATTATTATTATTATTATTATTATTATTATTATTATTATTATTATTGCAGAGCCCACGTTTGGAATACTTTCCCTTAAAACACACATTTTTCTATTCGATTTTCTTTTGTTTTTCAATTTTATTTTTCTATAGACATTTTGTTCTATTTCATGACATTATCAGTTAGTGTGTTTGTGGAAAAACGTGAACATGTTATTTTTGCTCCTGCCTTTCAGTTTTTCTTACTATTTATTTATAAATTTATTTTCTTTTTGTGCCTTTTTTTATTATTGGCATACCACGAGAGAGTGTTAAATACTGTTACATGCCGCTGGTTAAACAGTAAACTCCGGATAATAGGAACATCGCTTAATAGAAACATAAAAAATTTAAACTAAGCCACCTAATAAATGGCGACAAACACAATACACATGAGCACTGATGATGAAAGGGTTGCGTCTTTCGAAAACAGCTGTTCTGCTCTGCTGTGTAAGTTGAATAACAAAAACTGATGTTGACTTGCCTTTGTGCCTTGGAATATTTATCATGTCTTTCTGAGATTTAAATTAAAATTTCGAACAATTAGCCTATAAAATCTTAATTCAATAAAAAATTTATGTTTTGCCACATTTAATAATTTAAAGCAGCTGAAAGATATGAAATTATAAATTAAAATTTTTGGTATTGCCTTAATATTGACATCGAGAAACAGAATAAGGGGAATTATTATTATTTTTTTTTTAATTGGATTTTTGCGTGCTTAGTTAATAAAATAATTTATTAATAAATATTGTATTCTGATATTTTTAAGCTTAAGGTCTCTTTATTTTAATTTAATTTTTAATTTCAATATTTCGTCACTCCTTTGTGTGACTTCTTCAGGAAATTAATTATTTTATTTTATATATTATTTTATTTATTTTTATTATTATATTTATTGTGCTATATTTTTTTATTTATTAATAAAATTAGCACAAATCAAATTCGGGATTTTAGAATTCTTTGTATTGTGGCAAAACTATGGGTTGACCTTATCTTTATTGTTTCATTATTATTATTATTATTATTATTATTATTATTATTATTATTATTATTATTATTATTATTAATAATATTGAAAAGAATTAAGGAATATATTCACTTTATCATTCCGTTTGTAACGCAGCGAAATATCCATCTGAGACCCCATAAAGTAAATATATTCTTGATCACTGATGAAATCTAAGACGGTCTGAGCACATCCGTCCGTCCGTCTGTGGAACTCAAGATTCAGTCCAAACAAAAAGAACCCAACATGACATGACATTTGGTACAAATATATCTTGAAGGATAGCACAGATTAAGTTCGGAGATGGGCTAAATCGGGCAAGAAGGAAAAAAGTTCCCCTAAGAAGAACTAAACCAACCTCTAAAAAACAACATAATTTTTAAAGATTTTTTGTAATATTTTTTTTTTAATTAGAACCGGCACTCAGGGCATGGCCCCTACTCATGCGTACATTGTGCATTTGCTAAGCAAATGCTATATTTTTATGTCAAAGCATGTCCAACGCGTTAAAATTGGAGCCATAAAACACAAAAATTTATTTTTGGACAAATTGTTTTACTTAAGCCTACATTCCTTAAAAATAACATTTTCCAGCTTTAATGGCGAAGCTGAGACGTAACCTGGTAGTCCTCTGCCCTACCCCGCTCCAAACCTTTTGGCCCCTAAACGACCCTATAAAAAATATAAAAAAAAAAATATGTGTGTGAAGATAAATATGCCGAGTTAAATATGTTTTGACGTAAGCAGTTGCGTACTGAAGTGAGAAGACGTAAACAGTTACGAAGTGACGTAACGATATGGCAATCAGTGAAATTTTTTTTTATCAAAATCCATATTTATATACAAAATGATTATGGGAGTGTCTTCTATCACATACATCATTTTGTATATAATGGGAATGCATGCTCAAACTCCTTATTTGGCCACTTGGGCCGAAATCCCTCCAAGATCACACACACAATCTCATGGCCTGTAAATTGACCTTCCATGGCCTGTAAATATTTTCACAAAATGCTCAAAAAATGTATTTAATAAGGATTTTCATATAAAAAAAACTTCACTGTTTGCCATTTCGTTACGTCATAACGTGTTTAACTTCCCAGCTAAATACGTTGTTTCGTAACTGCTTACGTCAAAACATGTTTAACGCGGCATAACGTATTAAACTTCACAGCTAAATACGTTGTTTCGTAACTGCTTACGTCAAAACATGTTTAACGCGGCATAACGTATTTAACTTCACAGCTAAATACGTTGTTTCGTAACTGCTTACGTCAAAACATGTTTAACTCGGCATAACGTATTTAACTTCACAGCTAAATACGTTGTTTCGTAACTGCTTACGTCAAAACATGTTTAACTCGGCATAACGTATTTAACTTCACAGCTAAATACGTTGTTTCGTAACTGCTTACGTCAAAACATGTTATTTTTATCTTCACTCACATAATAAATTTTACATTTAATTGTCCCAAATATTTATTTTTAGAGTCTGGCCCTTGCCAGAGAGACCCCAAAAAGTACAGATTTAATGCTCTGCAAAAAGAATTAGACCACATAAAGTATACATATTCTTGATCAGTGATGACGTCTAAGACGGTCTAGCAATGCCCATACGTTCGTCTGTGGAAAACATGATACAGTCTATTTTTGGACCCCGCCTCCTTCACTGGGCGTTGACGTGCGATATTATATAAAGAAACTCTGTAATTTGAAATTTTCTTACTCAATATTTGTAGGGTATTTAAGATTCGACTAGACCGAATATTAAGTTTTTACTTGTTTTTTAATTTTTTTTTATTTATTAATTTAAATAGTTTTTTTTTGTTGCCTGGTGTACTTGTGAAAGTGCCTAATTTTCCTTCCTTCAATTTGAAAGGAACGAAATTTAAAATACGGTCTGAGTTTATTCACGAAAATAAATTGGCACTTGCTGTTGGCGGAAGTAGTAGAACACGAGACTATGAAGCGGGGGGTCCTGCGTTCAACCCCGCGCTGAGTCATGAAATATTGTGTTGAATTCTTCTGATCAGCATTAGTGCGTGGTTGCGTTAGTTGTTGCCAGCCTGTTACAGGGATGAAGGCATAGTCACTGGTCACTGAACATAATTGGCAGCGAATGACACTATCATGTACTAAAAGCAGAGTAACAGCAGCATCCTCCTCCGTCGGTACTGTAGCAAAAATTACCCGGCGAAGTAACAAGGTTGAAATAGCTAAAAAAAAGTTTCTATCTTCTCTTCTTTCTTATTCTGTCCCCTCCTTTCTAGTTCCGGCGCAATGCACCGCATATGTAGGGGTCATCCCTGAGTGCTGGTCCAAGATTAAAAAAAAATGCACAAAATCGTTTACCTATTTTGCTTTAGCCTTTTTAGATGGAAAATAATTATAGCTAAAATAAGTAAAAACGTTATATTCGACCGGGTCGAATCTTAAATACCCTCCAAATATTTAGTAAGTGAATTTCAAATGTTTAACTTGGTGGGACAGAGTTCCTTTATATAATATCGTACGTCAACGCCCACTAAAGGGGCGGGGCTTAAAAATATGCAATATCATGTTTTCCACAGACGAACGTATGGGCATTGCTAGACCGTCTTAGACTTCATCGCAATTCTCTTTGGAGGCTATAAAAACTGTATTTTGGCGGGGTCGCTCTGGCAAGGGCTGTGGGGGAAACATTTCACCTTTGTCATTAAACTCTAAAAATAAATGCTTGGGATAATTATATACAAAATTAAAATTTCTTTTTTTTTGATAGGGTCATTTAGCGGGCAAAGGGGGAGGAGGGGGTAGGGCAGCCACATGCAGTCATAAAACTCTAAAGATAAATGCTTGGGATGATTATATACAAAATTTAAAAAAAAAAAATTTTTTTGGTAGGGTCATTTAGGGGACAAAGGAAGAAGGGGGGGGGGGGGGGAGGGTAGGGCAGAAATCGGCAGTCATAAAACTCTAAAGATAAATGCTTGGGATGATTATATACAAAATTTAAAAAAAAAATTTTTTTTTGGTAGGGTCATTTAGGGGACAAAGGAAGAGGGGGGGGGGAGGGTAGGGCAGAAATCGGCAGTCATAAAACTCTAAAGATAAATGCTTGGGATGATTATATACAAAATTTAAACAAAAAAATTTTTTTTGGTAGGGTCATTTAGGGGGCAGAGGAAGAACTGGGGGGGGGGGGAGGTAGGGCAGAAATTGGCAGTCATAAAACTCTAAAGATAAAAGCTTGGGATGATTATATACAAAATTTAAAAAAAAAATTTTTTTTTGGTAGGGTCATTTAGGGGGCGAAGGGAAGGAGGGGGTAGGGCAGAGTAGTACCAGGTTTCGTCTCAGCTTCGTCATTAAAGCTTAAAAGTGTTATTTTTAAGGAATGTAGGCTGAAGTAAAACAATTTGATAAATTTGTATGCTACTTTTGCCTATAATAACGCCCACTGAAGTGGGCGGGGTCAAAAAATATTTTTATTTTATTTAATGGCTCCAAGTTTAAGGCGCTGGACCATATTTGACATAAAAATATATCATTTGCTTAACAAAATAACCAAAAAACTTTAAAAATTATGTTGTTTTTTCTGGGTTGGTTTAGTTCTTCTTAGGGGAACTTTTTTCCCTCTTGCCCGATTTAGCCCATCTTCGAACTTAACCTGCTCTAAGTCTTAAAATATATTTATGCCAAATTTCAAGAGTCTAGCTCTTTTCGTTTGGACTGAATCGTGATTTCCACAGACGGACGGACGGACGGACGGACGGACATGCTCAGTTCGTCTTAGATTTCATCACTGATCAAGAATATATATACTTTATGGGGTCTGAGATGGATATTTCGATGCGTTACAAACGGAATGACAAAGTGAATATACCCTCCAAATTCTTTTTTGGAGGGTATAAAAAATTGTGTTCATTTTACGGTCTGCATACATTAGCGTTGTAGCACTGTGTGTACGAGTATGTTTGACGGCGTTACATCAATTAAAAACGTAAACCAAAACGTTTCTTTTCTCCTATTGCATTTAATGTTCATGTTATCTCTCTCTCTATCTCGTTCGCTCCTTAAAATTACTGTTTAAATTATAGCAACTTTGTTGGTATTTTCTTTAGTTGAATTTATTGTCAATTAAGTTATTTTTTTTTATTTGTTGTTTTTGTTTTTTTTTTGCATTTGTGTTTACACGCGCTTTTGTGTGAATAATGCTGTCTTTTACTGGAATTATATTTTTAGATTGTACTTTTATTTTTAATGATTTTATTGATATTAATGAGTCTATTTGTTGTTTTGTTACATAAAAAAAAATTGTTATGGCTGTTAGAAATAGCAATTTTTATTTTACAATACGAATGCGTCATACTGGAATATTATTTGCCACTGGAATGATTTCTTAACTTTTAATGCTGGTTTTTAATTATTAAAAAAAATATATGAAAAAATTTTTTTTTTTTTTTTTGAAAAGACCAAGTTTGCTATCTTCCATTTTAATAATCTGAGGTATAAATTTCTAACTAATTATTTAGCCGCCTATATGTGACATCGTTCCACCATTACACCCTATAGTATAGAAATATACTACAGGGTGTAATCAATCAACTTGTTGTATATGATCATGATTTGGCATGTGTAGCGAATTATTTAAAAATTAATTGAGGCAAACATTTCAATAAAAACTAATTAAAGAAAGTAAACAAATTAAATTTATTGTTCTAAGAAATTCCTACAAAGAAATCTATTTAAAAACTAATAATAACAAATATTTGTAATAATTTGTTAGTCGTAAATGCATACCAAGGAAAAATATCAAGTCAAATTTTATTTATATAATAATTGTTAATTAAATATTAAACAAAGAACTCATCATTTACAGTTTAAGGCAAAATTATTTTAACTAAAAAGAAATACTGAATTATAAAAATAAACAATTAAATAATATATGAAAATATTTTATATATAAAATTAATCATGTTAAAAGTAAACAGAGAATTTTTTCCTAGAGCATTTTTATTGACAATTTTTTTTATGCAATACAAACAGCAAAATTCTTAATATTTCCATAGAAAATAAATCGTGTGGCCACACATGTGTGTTTGCAAAGCAAAAAGGAGATACAGGAATGCTGTTGTTGCTTTTCCAGCAATTTTAAAACACTTTCTCGTTACCTTTATAATACAAATAAATAATATATTATTATAAAATATTTATGTTGTGCACATCTATACAAAAATACCTTTTAAACCATATACTCTTCAGCATTATTTAAACAAGCTAAAATGTCTAAAAGTGTACCACAAAAAAATGGTTAATGCATTTCTATACAGAAAATTATTAAAAATATGTCTCATTACACATTATTTTTTTTAAATTCAAAGTCTCTATTTTATTATTATTTGCGTTTGATATGCATACTATAAAAAAAATATTTTTCGAACTAAAATTCGAAAACCTGATACGTAAAAATATTTTATAGTCAATGGAATTGTAAAAAAATTGTTTTATGGGACAAAAAATTCAAATATAACTATATTTATGTAATGTTCGAAATTTCGAACTTAATTTCGAACTCAAGGATATTTATAATTTTTATGATAAAAAAGTGTTTTCTGCAAGGAACTACAAAAAAATTATTTTTATTAAAAGCTATATAGAAATATTTAAAATATTTCGTAAACATACTATTGCAGTGAAAGTAAATTTTTTCGAACTATATATTGAATTTCAGACGTACATTAGTATGTATAATATTTAATTTAAATAAATTGACATGGTAAAAATAATATTCAGAGTTATATAATTTTTTATAAAAGTCTTGGTAATACAGGTTGTTCGAAATTTCGAACTTAATTTTTTTAATATTATCAATTCCTTCCACTGTGAACATCGTCAAACAATTTAATTGCAATAAAAATATACGCTGTATACAGCGATTTTTTGCCTTTTGTAATTTATTAATACCAAATTTAAAATGCAAATCAGCTAAAATTATTCATAACGAAAGACGATGTGAATAAATAATTTTCTATACACACATACTCTCATAAATAACATATTTTTTCTGTTGCAGTAATAAAAATAAATAAAACACATCATAATAAAATATGAATTTAAATATGAAATAGAAATTTAATTAAAATTCACCGAAAAACAATTAAACTTTTTATGTCATAAAAAAAGCCAATAATAATCACAAAGCAACTGCAAAATCTTGAACCAAATTAAGAGAAACAACATAAAAGATTTATGAAATTCCAAACACATTTAAACCGAAAATAAAACAATAAACGGAAATCGGCTTTTTTGAAGCCATTTATTTTCACAAACCATAAAATAAAGAAACAAAAAGCAACCCGAACACCAGAAACAACAATATTAGCAACGTCAACATTGTGTACAAATCACAAATACACACACACAAACACAAAAACCCGCCACAATATAAAAGGAATAATTAAATAAAAGGCAACAATCCTAACAGCAGCAGCAGCAGCAGCAACAATAAGAAAAAACCACCAACTATAGAGAGAGAAAAAAAATAAAAAACTAAAATTAACCTTAACAACAGTAATTTTTGAGAACCACCGTTTGAATAACAGCAACAACAACAACAAATATTAACGCCTAAAGGAAAGAAAACAACAAGGAGCAACAACCAAAACACACTAAATTAAAGTTTTAAGGACCACAACACAGCACCTACTACAACTACCACTACAAAACACAAAACAACTAAAACAACAACAACAACAACAGCAGCAGCAGCTACAAAAACAAATATGTCCGAAAAAAGCGACAACAATGGCGACGATCAAGCACAGACGGTTGACGAAGCCGTTGGTGAAAATAAAATGAAATCTCGTCTGCGCAAGGGAGCCCTTAAGAAAAAGAACATTTTCAATGTCAAGGATCATTGTTTCATACCGCGCTTCTTCAAGCAGCCAACATTCTGTTCACATTGCAAGGACTTTATATGGTGAGTAAGAAACACTGAATTATAGAAAACTTTATTTCATATTTAAGAAAATTGTAAACGTGCTGGGCAGTTTTTCAACTGATCATGCTAAAACATGATCTCTAGTTCTAAGTGTTACCGTGTTTTTATTTTCTTTTATACAACTCAGTTGCATATGCGAGACTAATCGATTGGAAATACTATAGAATAACAATTTGAAACAGTTTTCGTTTCAAGATAAGTTTTAAAAATTATTTGTGCGATCGTTGCATAGCTGGAGTCATTATTAAACAGTCACAAAGACAATTAAAAGAGGTTTTTATTACAATAAAAAAATATTTTTTTTTAATTATTTAACATCAAAATTCACAATCGGATGGAAAAATGCATACATGTAACTTTTGAAAGTATGTACGAAATACCGGTTCTTAAGGCGAATCGGATTAAATTTGTAAACTTCTGAAACAAAATTACTCCCTAAAATTGTATTTAAAAAAACATATATAATTAATTATGTGTTACGAAAAGAAAATTGCATTTGATATACATATGTAGCTTACTACAAAAAAATTTATTTTTCGAACTAAAATTCGAAAACCTAAAAATACTTTATACTCAATGGAACTGATAAAAATTGTTTTATGGGATAAAAATTTAATATATATCTATATTTATGTAATGTTCGAAATTTCGAACTTATTTCGAACTCAAGGATATTTATAATTTTTAAGATAAAAGAGAGTTTTCTGCAAGGAACTAAAAAAAAAAGTTTTTTATTAAAAGCAAATACTACAAAAAAAAAATTAATGTTTCGAACTAAAATTCGAAAACCTGATACATAAAAATATTTTACAATGGAATCGAAAACAAATTGTTTTATAGGACAAAAAGTTCAAATATATACATAATTATGTTATGTTCGAAATTTCGAACTTAATTTCGAACTTAAGAATATTTAAAATTTTTAAGATAAAAAAATATTTTCTGCAAGGAACTACAAAAAAATTTTTTTTTATTAAAAGCCAGATATAGAAATATTTAAAATATTTCCTAAACATACTATAGCAGTGATATTTTGTTTTTTCGAATTTAATATTGAATTTCAGACGTACTTTAGTATGTCTAATATTTAAGTTAAATAAATTGACATGGTAAAAATAATATTGAGACACATATAATTTTTTTATAAAATTTTTTTTCGAAATTTCGAACTTAATTTCGAATGCGTACAAAGTTACAACTTTGAAGATATCGTTGCTCGTGGACAATTTTTATATAATATACATATGTATATTATGGAGCTTATAATTTTTTCGAGTTATTTTTCGAATATTAATATTTCCATAAAGAACATATTTTTGGTAGAATTTGTTCAATATATAGTTATTTTTCGAACTTCTATAACATGAAAAAGTATATATTTTTCTTAAATAATTGATTTAAATTTCTCTATGTACGGTCCTATGCTATGTTCGAAATTTTAAATTTCAGTTCGAAATTGCACTATATATTTTTATAATATGAGAAATTGGAAATTAATCCAAAAACGTAAGTATTTAGTGTATGTTCGAAATTTCGAACTTTATTTCGAAGTCAATTAAAGTTAAAAATTTTAATGATAAATTGCTTCATTTTATATTTTTTTGATAAAAAACTATAGTGGATACTTTTTTATATAAATATGCCTTATACTATGCCTGAATATCGAAAATAGTCATATATTTTACAATTATTTTTTCGAACTAGTTCTCGAATATGTTTTTTTTTTAATTTAATATTTTTTTATGAAAAGCATATAATATCTACTTATACCAATTGGCATAATAAAATTCTTATATATTAATTTATATATTGTGTTCAGTGGATTGAACTTTATTAGGAATATCCTAAAAATTCGAAAATCGAAAACGTCCTTATACGATATCATAAACAAAATTTTGTAGCAAAAAAAAACTATTTACAACAAATTTAATAGTCGTACTGTATTTGACTCAGAATTTATTAATAAAAACTTTTATATGCAATATTTTATATACGAGGTCAGTTCGAAAATAAGGAGAATTATTTGTTATATTTATTCATCAATTTCTATTTGCATTGTCTTCAAAGTAGTGCCCCTAGATAAAATTCTCGAATTAGTTTTTATTAAGTTCTTGAGCTTTTTCATGAATCTCTTTTGTCGTAGAAACAAGAATAGTTTGCCTAAGACATGATTGCTGTGTTATTTGTGACCAATCAACTTAAAAAAGTTTTTGTTCAAAACTCACAAATTTTCGAACGAACTTCTCTGCCACAGGCTTGACCAAAATTTCGTCTAGGACGAATGTCATCATTCACATGTCCTCCACCTCCTTTGGAAAGCTTGTGAAAATTTTTAAAAATTTTTTTACTCACAAAAACAATTATCGTTTTCGTATTTCAAGTGCTTTTAAGCACTTAATTGAATTTTTTTTATACAAAATTTAATGCAAATTCTTTCAACCATTTTTTTTCTATAGCAGAAAATCGGCTAGTACTCAAAATACATGTAACTTTTATGAACAGATTAAAAATAATAAACAGCTAAAACTGTCAATAGGTGTTCCAACCGAGTGCATTAACATCAAAAACACGAATCCATCCATGTAGCCTGAGAAATTTTAAAATTCACTTTAATTTTTGCACAGTATGAATAAAAAGTCTTATATGTGTAATAAGTATAATTTAAACTTTCTTTCGAAATTTTAATTGTATTTCGATTTTCGATAAAAATACAATTGCCAAAAATATATATGACGTCATAAGTTTTTAAATTATGATGAATTATAAATAACTCAAAAAAAAAAGAAATTTAATATGCGATTAGCATTTTTGTAAGACTTAAAATATATTCAAAAATATCTTGTTTAAACATGCAACACCCCTAAAAGCTTTTCGTGCTTAACGCAACAAATTATTTGGTTGACAACGGAAACAGGTGCATAACCTGCAGGCATATAAAAACGCGGAAGCCGTAACAAATTACACTCAAACAATATATAAATATATTTTTTTTTTGCCTTTCAACGCATAAATTGCATAATAATTTGCTATTTTAAAGCTTAAAATAAGCCAACGAATTTTTTTTACGAATAAAGAGAAATATGTGGATAAATCAAAATTAATAGGCAACAAGGTATTAAGTAAGAAAAATACAAAAAATGGAAGTGAGCTTAATTAATAAATTAAGTCTACCAGCTAATTTGCTGTCTAGCGAGCTAAAAGCACTCTTTAGCTAAAACGAAAGGAAAATTAATCTTAATAACAATTTGAAATTTATATGCAAATAAAAGCTGAATAGCATTTGAAATAATTGAAAGACAAGTGAATATAAAAACTCATTAATTTTAATTTTAATTAAAAAAGTCTTTCGCGTAGCCAATTATGTACTTCGCAAATAAAGCAAATGAACAATTTGTCTTTTTTACTCTTCAGCAATGAAATAAAAGCTTTCTTTTTTCTAAGGCAAAATTTTGAGAAAATAACACAAATTTATAAATTTTTTTATACACTCGTTTACAAAATTAACTTTAAGTATTCAAATTACCTTTTAGTTTAAACGAAACTAATTTACAAGCAAATACTTTCCCTCAAACTGCGCTTACAGCTAAAGAGCTTTTCTGTTTCTAGTAGATTTATTTGAAACGAGTATTTCACTATACAATTCTCTAGGGATTTTTTGTAAAATTTTTTTTTAACAACTCACAAAAGCCTAACGTTATATTCTTGTACATGTAAAATACAAACTTATTTAAAATAATGTTAGAAAAAATTTAATACACATGAGTATTTTGTATAAATATTTTGCTACAAGTACATTTTTTCTTTCTATTTAGAAATCTCTTTAGTTTTAGTCGTTAAATGAAACAAAATTACTTGAACAAATGACCCTGAACTCAAAAGTGTAGGTTGTATTACAAACATCAAGAAGAAGAAGAAGAAGAAATTAATTAATTAACTAAATACATTTAAAAGTGTGTTTACACAGTCCTGCCAAATGTATATTTCAGCTCAATGTTAGTAGGCATAATTACAAGATCCTTATTCTAATGAATGGCACTCCAACTTTTTACTGAAGTATTTTTCTTAGCTGTCGGACAAACTGATTTTCGAAATTAATTCTTATTTTAATTTAAAATAATAGTTGGAAATACCATTTACGAAGTCCCCAGAAAAGCTACAGATTTCCATTTTGGAAATAGTTCTCAATCGATTGCTATTGAAAATCAGCAAAATCCATAATAATGTTCCAGAGCTGGAAAACCAAAAAGACAATTCCAGGGTTGGACAATTGAGACAATTTTTTGAGGTACATTAAAGTAGCCAAGTACAACAATTTGTTTTCTTTATATATTAAACATATTTAATGTTTTTCAAAGCCAAATTTATTGGCATTAGAAATCAGAAAAGCCAAAAAAAAGACCGCTGCAGAGTTGAACAATTTTTAATATTTTTTATTTTTTTTTTAATATCAACTTTTTTCTTTGGTAATCACATATATTTTATATTCTAGAACTAAATAAATTAGTATTGAAATTCAAAAAGGTCAAAAAAGATGGTTCCAGGGTTGGCTGAAAAATCAGGGAAAACCAAAAAGACAATTCCAGGGTTGGACAATTGCAATTTTTTGTGGTACATTAAAGTAGCCAACTACAACAATTTGTTTTCTTTATATATTAAACACACATATTTAATGTTTTTCATTTTTAAATGAAATTTATTTGTTGGTGGTTAAGCACCAATGAAATGCATATAGACATTGCTTAACCACCAACAAATAAATTTCATTTATATATAGTATTGTGACAACAATGTGTCAAATAAAAAGATTTCATAACAGTTTTTCATTTTTATTAGATATTAGAAAATCAAAAAAACCGCTCCAGAGTTGGAAAATACATTTTTTTATACCCTCCAAAAAAGAATTTGGAGGGTATATTCACTTTGTCATTCCGTTTGTAACGCATCGAAATATCCATCTCAGACCCCATAAAGTATTTATATTCTTGATCAGTGATGAAATCTAAGACGAACTGAGCATGTCCGTCCGTCCGTCCGTCTGTGGAAATCACGATACAGTCCAAACGAAAAGAGATAGACTCTTGGAATTTGGCATAAATATATTTTAAAACTTAGAGCAGGTTAAGTTCGAAGATGGGCTAAATCGGGCAAGAGGGAAAAAAGTTCCCCTAAGAAGAACTAAACCAACCCAGAAAAAACAACATAATTTTTAAAGTTTTTTGGTTATTTTGTTAAGCAAATGATATATTTTTATGTCAAATACGGTCCAACGCCTTAAACTTGGAGCCATTAAATAAAATAAAAATATATTTTGACCCCGCCCACTTTAGTGGGCGTTATTATAGGCAAAAATAGCATAAAAATTTAACAAATTGTTTTACTTAAGCCTACATTCCTTAAAAATAACACTTTTAAGCTTTAATGACGAAGCTGAGACGAAACCTGGTACTACTCTGCCCTACCTCCTCCTTCCCCTTCGCCCCTTAATGACCCTACCAAAAAAAAAATTGTTTTTTAAATTTTGTATATAATCATCCCAAGCATTTATCTTTAGAGTTTTATGACTGCCTGTTGCTGCCCTACCCCCTCCTCCCCCTTTGCCCGCTAAATGACCCAATTAAAAATAAATATACATTTTTATTTTATTTTGTGTATAATCATCCCAAGCATTTATTTTTACAGTTTTATGTGTATCTGTTTCTGCCCTACCCCCTCTCCCCCTTTGCCCTCTAAATGACCCTATCAAAAAAAAGAAATTTTAATTTTGTATATAATTATCCCAGGCATTTATTTTTAGAGTTTTATGACAAAGGTGAAATGTTTCCCCCACAGCCCTTGCCAGAGCGACCCCGCCAAAATACAGTTTTTATACCCTCCAAAGAGAATTGTGATGAAGTCTAAGACGGTCTAGCAATGCCCATGCGTTCGTCTGTGGAAAACATGATATTGTATATATTTGAATCCCGCCCCCTTTAGTGGGCGTTGACGTACGATATTATATAAAGGAACTCTGTCCCACCAAGTTGAACATATCAAATGCACTTACTAAATATTTGGAGGGTATTTAAGATTCGACCCGGTCGAATATAACGTTTTTACTTGTTTTAATATCCTTATGTTAAAATTATTTGTTTATCATGCATGCGTATAGTTATTTAAACTTCATAGATTAAATTACTAAAATGGAAATTATTAGCCAGGCTTAAGTTCGAATCTGCACATTTGCAAATTATATATTTTATAATTATAAAGTTAAGCATATTTATTTAGGCTTTTTTATTTTAAGAATTTGTCTGAAATTCAAATATTCTAAATATTCCATTTTTAATAAATAGGAATTTAAGAGAAATTCTTAAAATAAAAAAAAGATGATTTGTAAATTCGATAATTGCATGTTAAGCCTGACTTAGCAAACTTTCATAAAAAAAAATTTATTTGTATGACTACTTATTAAATCATTTATCCTAGCGCATGACCTATGAACTGTTATTAGCTTTGCTCAAACATGAATTAAAATGTTCTTATACGACCTTATTAATTTTATATTAGGATAAAAAAATCTTTTATTCACACTCGAGTTCAAATCTGCAATATGCAATCTTGTTGCTTTTATGTACAAAAAGTTTTCGTTTTCCCAACCCTGGAATGGAATAGTTAATTTTTTGGTTTTTGGTACCAATTTAATTCTTCCTGAAGTATAAAATAAGTTTAGTTCACCAAAAAAAAACTAAACTAGGAACTTATATGACTATTTTTATACAACAACCATATTTCGATTTTCGATCCCTGGAATAAATTTTTAATTTGATTTATTTATTATACGAATATAATTCTTCCTGAAGCCTAAAATAGGTTTAATTTACTGAAAAAAACAAAATTAGGAAATTTTATGGCTGCTTATATGTACTAAAAAAAATTTCAATTTCCGAACCCTGCAAGCGAAATTGGAATTTTTGTTGTTTTCTTTTTACCAATTTTATACCGCTTAATGAGGTATAAAATAGTTTTATTTAAAAAAACTTAAAATTTTTAACCGTTTTGGTCACATTCATGTACTACAAAATATTGCTGATGTCCAACCCTGGAATGTAAAATTTAGATATTTTTAAAATTTTTAATACCAATTTTATTTTTTCTAAATTTTAAATTAGTTTTAATTAGCAAGAAAACAGCAACGTCAGTTGCCTTTTTTGGTGACTTTCAAGTATAAAAAAATGTTCAATTTCCCACCCCTGGAAGAGAAATTTTAATTTAAAAAATTTTATTTTTTTTTTTTGACCAATGCAAATCTTCGTGATGTATAAAACGGTTTTATTCAAGAAAAACTTGAAATTTTTAACAATTTGCTGAATGTGCTAAAAAAAAACTTTTACATTCCCATCTCTGGAAAAAAATTTAAATTTTTTTAGTTTTTAATATACAATTGAAGTTTCCCAAAGCATTAAATAGATTTAATTTACAAACAACCAAAAAAATAATTGTATTTTGCTAATTAATTTAGCGCCCAGAAATAGCTGTAAGCTTCCCAGCTCTGGAACGGTATTTCGCATTTTTTTTTAAATTGGAATAACACTCTATTTAAGTTCATTTCCAATCCATCAGTCTTAAAATGAAGTCTCAAGCTGTTCTGGGGGCTTGGGAAAACCGATTTCAACTACATACAGACGGACAAACGGACATCGCTTATTCCTCATTGCTATTTCTAAGGATCGAGAATATATATATATATATATATATATATATATATATATATACTTTAAGGGGTCCCACGTTAATATTGAGAAAATTACACACGGAATGACAAACCTATTTATATCCTTTAAATTTTTTCTGAAGGGCATAATAAAAATGTAGTTTTTAATTTTCGTGGGTATTTAAAATTCGACCCGGTCGATTATAACGTTTTTACTTGTTTTTTATCAAACAACCACTTTTGTTACGAGTAGCATGAATATTATTTTGTGTGTGTGTGTGTTGTGTCTGTGCAACCAAGTTGTTGCATATGATTTATGTATTATTTCATTTTGTGTCATACTTGAATTGCACAAAACTTTTTTTCTTTGTTTATATTTTCCATGCGTAAATAATGGTGCTGCATAAGCAAATGAATAACAACATTTTCCTGCTTGTTGTGTCAATCAATCACATTTGCAAGGAGTAGAAAAAGTTTGAAACAACTTAACACAAGGATCACTGCAAACCTGGAAAATGTTTAATGAGAAATAATAATTCCCCCACGTGCGATAAAATTAAATAAATAATTTTCTTCAGAAATGTTCGTTACAGAGTTCTTCTTTTTTTGATGTTATTTAATTTAAATGGACTTGCAAAAATTTTGCTAGGGCGCCATAGTGCACAACAACTTTGTGTAGAAATGATGGCTAAGAAAGATAATTATAATTGTTAGTTAATGAGAAGTAAGAAGTTGTTTCTATAATTCGAAAGTTTTGTCTCAATTCGAAGACGGATTTCAAATCATCGGCCAGAGTTAGTGATTAATTAAATGCAGTTCTTTCCATAACCGCCAAAAATGCTTAAGTGACAAAAAGTAATTTTTACAGGGAAACTATTTCTTAACTTCAAGCATTTTACTTCTGTCACCCTTTAGTTTTTATACCCTCCAAAAAAGAATTTGGAGGGTATATTCACTTTATCATTCCGTTTGTAACGCATCGAAATATCCATCTCAGACCCCATAAATTATATATATTCTTGATCAGTGATGAAATCTAAGACGAACTGAGCATGCCCGTCCGTCCGTCCGTCCGTCTGTGAAAATCACGATTCAGTCCAAACGAAAAGAGCTAGACTCTTGAAATTTGGTATGAAGCTTAGAGCAGGTTAAGTTCGAAGATGGGGTAAATCGGGCATGAGGGAAAAAGGTTCCCCTAAGAAGAACTAAACCAACCCAGAAAAAACAACATAATTTTTAAAGTTTTTTGGTTATTTTGTTAAGCAAATGATATATTTTTATGTCAAATACGATCCAACGCGTTTAACTTGAAGCCATTAAATAAAAATAAATTATTTTTGAACCCCACCCACTTTAGAGGGCGTTGTTATATGCAAAAATAGCATAAAAATTTAACAAATTGTTTTACTTTAGCCTACATTCCTTAAAAATAAAATTTTCAAGCTTTAATGACGAAGCTGAGACGAAACCTGGTACTACTCTGCCCTACCCTCTCCTCCCCCTTCACCCCCTAAATAACCTTACCAAAAAAAAAAAATAACTTTAATTTTGTATACAATTATCCCAAGGATTTATTTTTAGTTTTATGACTGCCGATTTCTGCCCTACCCCCTCCTCCCCCTTCACCCCCTAAATGACCCTATCAAAAAAAAATAAAAAATTTTATTTTGTATACAATTATCCCAAGCATTTATTTTTATATTTTTATGATTGCCGATTTCTGCCCTACCTCGTCCTCCCCGTTTGCCCCTAAATGACCCTACCAAAAAAAAAAAAAAAACATTTTAATTTTGTATACAATTATCCCAAGCATTTATTTTTAGAGTTTTATGACTGCTGATTTCTGCCCTACCCCCTCCTCCCCTTTGCCCCGTAAATGACCCTATCAAAATAAAAAAATAAAGCATTTTATTTTGTATACAATTATCCCAAGCATTTATTTTTAGAGTTTTATGACAAAGGTGAAATGTCTCCCCCACGGCCCTTGCCAGAGCGACCCCGCCAAAATACAGTTTTAATACCCTCAAAAGAAAATTGGACCCCATAAAGTAAATACATATATTCTTGATCGGTAATGAAGTCTAAGACGATCTGGCAATGCCCATACGTTCGTCTGTGGAAAACAAGATATTGTCTATTTTTTGAACCCCGCCCCCTTTAGTGGGCGTTGACGTACGATATTATATAAAGGTACTCTGTCCCACCAAGTTAAACATTTTAAATTCACTTACTAAATATTTGGAGGGTATTTAGGATTCGACCGGGTCGAGTGCTGAAGTAGTAGAACACGAGACTATGACGCGGAGGGTCGTGAGTTCAACCCCACGCTGAGTCAGGAAATATTGTGTTGAATTCTTCTGATCAGCATTAGTGTGTGGTTGCGTTAGTTGTTGCCAGCCTGTTTCAATGATGAAGTCATAGTCACTGGTCACTGAACATAATTGGCAGCGACTGACTCTATCATGTACTAAAAGCAAAGTAACAGCACCCACCTTCGTCGGCCCTGTAGCAAAAATTAGCCGGCGAAGTAAAAAGTTGAAATAGCTACAAAAACAACTGTCTATCTTCTCATCTTTCCTAATCTGTCCCCTCAATACTATCACCTCGTTTTCAGTTCCAGCACAATGCATTGCATATATAGGGGTCATCCCCTGAGTGCTGGTCCAAGATAAAAAAAAATAACGTTTTTACTTGTTCTTCTTATCCATCTGTCAATTATTGGCATTACCAATTCACAGTAAAACTAATAAATATATAATTTCACTAACTCAAATTGAGACATTGAAATATGTATGAATCTTATTAGGCTGTTAAATTTTTTATTTGCCTAAGAGAAAAAAATCCTTTAGTGCAAACATCAAAGTTTCGTTGTAGTAACACTAAATAAAATATTTAATAATCCTCACATAAATATGAAAAATGTGCATAAAAATAATAAAAATTATCATATGGCAGCTACTGAGACATAATAAATCCAGTCTTTTTTATCTATTCTCTTTTAGTACCAATAACGTAGCAGCAGACTTTATGGCCTATAATTGTAATAAAAGTGTTTAGGGAATATAAATAAAATAAATAAATTAAGTGAAGAAGAAAAGTTAACAAACTTGCAAAAATTTATCTGAAAGCCATATAATGATGTATTGAATTCCATAAATGAATTAGAAAAAGCTAAAAGACACCAACTGCATGCTGCCAGCGAAAGCAGTATCAAGTTTTAATGCCCTACACTTCTTTTTATTTTCCTTTTCAAACAACACGCCATTACAATAGGGGATGAGATGAAATAAAAGAGCATGACTTTAATGGATGAGTTTAGCCTAAAAATGACTAGTTCTGAAACATGGACTAATAAAAAAGCGACTGCTTCAGTAAAAATGTAGCAGGAGTATGAATTGAAATACTGAGTAAAATATTATTAAGAACCCTGGACTTTTTTAAAGAATTAACGGCTTCTTCATGAATTATTAAAGACTTTATTAACATGCGAAAACGTTATATTCGACCCGGTCGAATCTTAAATATCCTCGCAATATTTACCCCTCCGGGGCGGGCTCCGTCCGTCCGACTGTGGAAATCACGATTCAGTCCAAACTAAAAGAGGGGTCTAGCTCTTTTTGTGAAATTTGGTACAAATATATCTGGAAAGATAGCACAGATCAAGTTCGTAAATGGGCTGAAACGGGCCAGAGGGAAAAAAAGTTCCCCCCCCCCAAGAAGAACTAAACCAACCTCTGAAAAACAACATAATTTTTATAGTTTTTTTGCAATTTTGTTAAGCAAATGATATATTTTGATGACAAAGAAGGCCCAACGCGTTTAAAAAATAAATGTTTGGACCGCGCCCCTTTTAGTGGGCGTTATTATATACAAAAATATTGTAAAAATTTAACAAATTGTTTTACTTAAGACTGCATTCCTTAAAAATAACATTCTTAAGCTTTAATGACGAAGCTGAGACGTAACCTGGTATTCCTCTGCCCTACCCCCTCCTCCCCCTTTGCCACCTAAATGACCCTTTCAAAAAAAAAAAAAAAAATTAAAAATGATTTTATGTGTGTGAAGATAAATATGCCGAGTTAAATATGTTTTGACGTAAGCAGTTGCGTACTGAAGTAAGAAGACGTAAGCAGTTACGAAGTGACGTAACGAAATATCAAACAGTGAAATTTTTTTTTTTATGAAAATCCATATTTATACACAAAATGATTATGGGAGTGTCTTCTATCCCATACATCATTTTGTATATACTGACAATACATGCCAACTCCTTATTTGGCCACTGAAGGCAAAATCCCTCCAAGATCACACACGCTCTCATGGCCTGTAAATTGACCTTCCATGGCCTGTAAATATTTTTTCATAAAATGCTCAAAAAATTCATTAAATATGGATTTTCATTAAAAAAAACTTCACTGTTTGCCATTTCGTTACGTCATAACATAATTAACTTCACAGCTAAATACGTCGTTTCGTAACTGCTTACGTCGAAACATGTTTAACTCGGCATAACGTATTTAACTTCACAGCTAAATATGTTGTTTCGTAACTGCTTACGTCAAAACATGTTTAACTCGGCATATTTATCTTCACTCACATAATAAATTTTACATTTAATTATCCCAAATATTTATTTTTAGAGTTTTATGGCAAAGGTGATATGTCTACTCCACGGCCCTTGCCAGAGAGACCTCGACAAAACACAGTTTTAATACCCTCCAAAAAGAATTGGACCACATAATGTTTACATATTCTTGATCAGTGATATAATGTAAGACGATCTAGCAATGCCCATACGTCCTTCTGTGGAAAACATGAAATAGTCTATTTTTGGACGCCGCCCTCTTCAGTGGGCGTTGACGTACGATATTATATGCCAAAATAGTGTAAATATTGAACAATTTGTATTTTTTTAAGCCTATAAGATAAGCTGGCATGTTCTCTGATCTTGCAGAGGTGAAACGTCTCCCCCATGGCCCTTCGCGGAATGACTCTGTCAAAATAGAGATTTGAAATTGGATACAGAGATGTCTTAAAGGAACTCTGTCCCACCAAGTTAAATATTTTAAATCTACTTAATAAATATTTGGAGGGTATTTAAGATTCGACAGGGTCGAATATAACGTTTTTACTTGTTTGTGACTAGATTATGGCTAGACTATGACTTAAAATGAATAAAAAGTATGTCTAGACTTTAGTTGACTTAACACTAGAAAACGAACAGGGTTTAGCATTTACAGTCGTACCCTTAACCTGACCTCTTTCATACATTAAAAAGCAATTATTATGGAAATATCCTTTAAAGAATAAAAGTAATCCGGCTTTTTTCTTTAAACTGAAATATATAAATGTGTGTGTGTGTGTAATATGTAAATTTGCCTGTTTTCCTTATATTTTTCTTCTTTACAGTTTTTCTTATTTAATAGCTAAACATTTTTCTTTCTCTGGAAGTGTTAAATTTCATTTTAATTACTTTTTATGGTTGAAAAATTTTGGTTTAGATTTCTATTTTGTTTGTTGTTGGGCTGTTTTTAATTTCCAATTTGGTAAGTCTGTATGTGTATGTGTGTGTCTGGGTGTGTGTGTGTGTTTTCCCCATTATGCTTTGTTACACAATTTAACACGTTTATTTGTAATGGTTTTTGGTCTCTGCAAAATTAGCAATTTCTTTTTGGGGTCTGTTATTTTATTTTATTGTACGTTAGAAAATCAGTTTAGAATGATATTATTTTATTTTAGTAATTAGAACGATGAATCTTGTGGCAGTAGAAAATAGGAGGCCTGTTCCAAATATAAGCTAAAGTTCGGTGGCTACTATTTATTATGTTTAACTTGTTTATTAAGAGTTCAAAAGGATGAAAGCATTTTGGGCGATTTTCAGCTGGCGAAATTTATCAAATAATTTTTTTTCAAATCTTGTGTTCAGAAGCGCTTAAAACGTTAACAGCGGTACACGATGTTTTTACTCTGAGTCGGAAATATATTAACAAGTGAATACTGGATTCTCAAAGAAGGTCCTTCCTCTGCCCTATAGAAAAAATTATTAGTAAAATTTTTGATCCTTTTTCAAAAGTCTGTATCTGTTCATCTTTCTTCATCTGTCCCCTCAATACTATCATTATCCTATCTAGTTGCGGCTCAATGCACTGCAACTATAGGGGCCATCCCCCAAGTGCTGATCCGAATTAAAAACAAGTAAAAACGTTATATTCGACCGGTTCGAATCTTAAGTACCCTCCAAATATTTAGTAAGTGAATTTAAAATGTTTAATTTGGTGGGACAGAGTTCCTTTATATAATATCGTACGTCAACGCCCACTAAAGGGGGCGGGGTTCAAAAATAGACAATATCATTTTTTCCACAGGCGAACGTATGGGCATTGCCAGACCGTCTTAGACTTCATCACTGATCAGGAATATATATATATACTTTATGGGGTCCAATTCTCTTTGGAGGGTATTGAAACTGTATTTTGGCGGGGTCGCTCTGGCAAGTGCTGTGGGGGAAATATTTCACCTTTGTCATAAAACTCTGCAAATATATACTTGGGATGATTATATACAAAATAAAAATAAAAAAAATTTTTTTTTTGATAGGGTCATTTAGGGGGCAAGGGGGAGGAGAGGGTAGGGCAGAAACAGGCAGTCATAAAACTCTAAAAATAAATGCTTGGGATGATTACATACAAAATTAAAAAAAAACTTTTTTTTGGTAGGGTCATTTAGGGGGTGAAGGGGGAGGAGGGGGTAGGGCAGAAACAGGCAGTCATAAAAGTCTAAAAATAAATGCTTGGGATGATTACATACAAAATTAAAACAAAAAATTTTTTTGATAGGGTCATTTAGGGAGTGAAGGGGGAGGAGGGGTTAGGGCAGAGGAGTACCAGGTTATGTCTCAGCTTCGTCATTAAAGCTTAAAAATTTTATTTTTAAGGAATGCAGGCTTAAGTAAAACAATTTGTTGAATTTTTACAATATTTTTGTATATAATAACGCCCACAAAAAGGGGCGCGATCAAAAAATTTATTTTTTAAACGCGTTGGGCCTTCTTTGTCATCAAAATATATCATTTGCTTAACAAAATCGCAAAAAAACTTTAAAAATTATGTTGTTTTTTCTGGGTTGGTTTAGTTCTTCTTAGGGGACCTTTTTTACCCCTTGCCCGATTTAGCCCATCTCCGAACTTAACCTGCTCTAAGCTTCATACCAAATTTCAAGAGTCTAGCTCTTTTCGTTTGGACTGAATCGTGATTTTCACAGACGGACGGACGGACGGACATGCTCAGATCGTCTTAGATTTCATCACTGATCAAGAATATATATAATTTATGGGGTCTGAGATGGATATTTCGATGCGTTACAAACGGAATGACAAAGTGAATATACCCTCCAAATTCTTTTTTGGCGGGTACAAAAAATACAAGATCGACTTCATGTGAATAACGATGTTTTTCCTGCATGGCCCAACACATGAACAGCCCATTAAAATGTTGAAAAGAGAATAAAATTTGTATAGAGAATCGTTGTCTCCCTAATAGAGAAGTTTCTGAGGATGTTGGATCATGTCATAATTTTTTTTTTTTTTAAATTTGTCATGGAGTTTGTTCAAAAAAAAAAATACTGAGGCACTTTAATCATACCACAGCCGTTGCATGCAACAGATATGGCTTTATGCGACATTTTCCTGTTGCCAAGATTAAAGAGAACCAAGAAAGTAGTTTGTGGTTATTAAGGAAATAAGAAGCGAATCACTGAGAGTCCTTAAAAACATGTAGTATATCAGAACTGCTTGAAGGATTGGAAAAAACACTTTATATCTCAATAGAACTACTTGCAAGCGCACAAAATAGAAATTTAGCAATAAAAAGTAGTTTTTGTGATATATAAAAATTTACCTTAATTTTTGAACAGACTTCGTATACACAAAATCCCAATACATTACAACTTAGAAACACCTACAATTCACCTGAAATCTTACATATAAAGTTTTCCAAAAAAATAGCTTAATTTTCCACCTAAAGCTCTTAAAACTGAAACGTTTCAGCCACGACTTAAGCGGCTAAGCAAAAGTTTTATTTAACCTAAAAAAAAACAAATCTCTCACGTTTTTACCTCAATTTACACTTTTTCACATTTTTCTACTTATCCCACTTTGGCAAATTTCAAATTCTTTCGATCTGCCTTATTTTTGCGCCACACTGACACTCGAAACACATCCTTCATTTTCGCAACTTCTACATACGGATTTAACATTTTAAATTAATGTGCCACTGGCAATTTCGTTAGGCGACTAACAACATCAGCCAGCAACAGCAACTAACTAACAACCAACCATCAGCTCTATATTAATGCATTGTTTCTGTTTCCTGCCTGGAGCTCATGCACAACCGCCAGCCCTCGTTTGCAGCAACTTTCTTTCGAAAACAAAATTCTACCAAAAAAAAAGCACACAAAACCAAACCAAAAATAAAATGTTTATGGATGAATATTTTTACGTGTTCAACATTGTTGGAACCATAAAATCGTGCTATGCAGCACAGTGGGGCTGGTTAGAAAAAAAAATCCTTTGTAATAATAAAATCCTGAACGATAATTCGTTTGCACGAGATCAAATTACAATTAAAGCAATTAAAGAGGAAAAAAAACTTCAGATATTAGGATACGAATTAGAAAATCTATAAAATTTCTCGAATTGAAAAATGTTTAACACTTAAAAAATATTGCAAAAATTATTATTAAAAAATTTTAGTAAAATAGCAAAAATTTATTTAAAAACAAAACTATAATGCAAATGTTGAAAAGAATTTATAAAACAACATAATTTGTGTTTTATTTAGGCAACGCATATAACGATTATTTTCCGTAATTAAACTAAAAGAAATCAAACTAAACGAGAAGTGCTAAATGAACAACTAAATCACCAAGGAAATACTTGTTACAAGGACAACTTTTAGATGCATCAATTTAAAATTTTTTATTTATTTTTCAGAAAATAAAAAATATATCTCGCTTTTTATTCATTCCCCACAATATAAGAGTTATTGCTTGTTATACCCTTCACAAAAAAGTGAAAGGGTATATATAGGTTTGTCATTCCGTGTGTAATTTCTTCGATATGCACATGGGACCCCATAAAGTATATATATTCTGGATCCTTAAGAATAGCGATGACGATTGAGCGATGTCCGTCTGTCCGTCTGTACGTGAAATCAGTTTTTCCAAGCCCAGAGAAGAGCTAGAGACTTCTTGGAAATGAACCGTTGGATTGGAAATGAACTTAAGTAGAGTGCTATTGAAATTCAGAGAGATCCGAAGTACGGTTCCAGAGCTGGGAAGCTTACAACTATTTCTCGACGCAAAATTTATACCAAAAAAATAACTAAAAAAATTTCCAGGGATGGGAAATTAAAAATTTTTTTTCGGCCTATTCCGTATATTGTAGTACATGTAGTAACTAAAATTGTTAAAAATTTCAAGTTTTTCTTTAACAAAACCACTTTATACGTCATGAAGATTTGCATTACCCAAAAAAAAAAAAATTAATTCAAATTTTGCTTCCAGGGTTGGGAAACTGAATTTTTTTATACATGAAAGTAATAAAAACAGGCAACTGATGTTGTTTTTTTTTTGTTTTTTGTAAACTAAAACTGTCTTATAATTTAGGAAGAACAAAATTGGTATCAAAAATAAAGAATAAAATATCGAATCCAGGGATGGACAAGTGCAATATTTTATGGTACATGAAAGTTACCAATATGGTAAAAAATTTGCAATTTTTCTTAAATAAAACTACTTTATACCTCAAGAAGAGTTGCACTGATAAAAATAAACAAAAAAAATTAAAATTTCATTTCCAGGGTTGGAAAAATTAAATTTTTTTTTAGTACATGCAATATTTTGTAGTACATGTAATAACCAAAATGGTTGCAAAATTCGAGTTTTTCTTTAAAAAAAAACTACTTTATACCTCATTAAAATTTGCATTGATAAAGAAAATTTAAAAAAAATTTAGTTTCACCTCCAGGGTTGGGAAATTGAAATTTTTTTTATACATAAAAGTAACCAAAAAGGCAATTTGACGTTGTTTTTTTTTACTAATTAAAACTATTTTTTAGTTCAGGAAAAACAAAATTGGTATCAAAAATTAAAAAAAATCAAAATTTAGATTCCAGAGTTGGATAACTGCAATATTTTGTGATACATAAAAATGACCTAAATGGTTACAAATATTAAGTTTTTCTTAAATAAAACTATTTCATGCCTCATTAAGAGTTGCATTGGTAAAAAAAAATTTTATTTCGTTTCCAGGGTTGGGAAATTGAAATATTTATTCTGCATAAAAATAACCAAAAAGGCAATTGACGTTGTTTCTTTTTGCTAATTAAAGCTGTTTTATAATTCAGGAAGAACAAAATTGGTATTGAAATCTTAAAAAATCAAAATTTCGACTCCAGGGTTGGACAAATGAAATATTTTATGGTACGTGAAAGTGAACAAAAAGTTTAAAAATTGTAATTTTTTGACAAGTAAAACTATGTTACACCTCATTAAGAATTACATTGGTAAAAAAATAAAAATTCGCTTCCAGGCAGATTTTTGGATTTTTGCGATTTTCAATATCTTTTTGGTGTTATTTTCAATACATCAATATAATATCGAAGTCTGTGGCTTTTCTGGGGGTTTCGGCAATTTGATTTCACATTAAAGCAGACAGACATCTTTTAATCAACTTCACTGTTTATAAGGACTGAGAATATATAGCATACTTTATGGGATTGTATATTAATATTGTGGAAGTTATACAAATCTGTACTATTTTTTAAAATTTTATATAAAAAATATTACTGTCTTGCATTAAGATTTTCAGTTCTCATGCAGCTAAACTCCAAGAAACGACCTGTAGGAGCCCACAGTGATTCATACATAAACCGACAAAATGACAAGTTTAAAATTCCTTGCTTTTTTTTTCTCTCTCTCTCTCTCTTTCTCTCTAGTGTTGTCATTATTTTGCGTATCAACATGAGAAAATTATATATTACGGCCACACACTCGCGACCTAGAAATGAATTGTGTAAACAACGCACGTTTTGGATGACAACGCACATTTACTTACACACGTCTATACATTTACAAAAGTTAGTACATAGTTACACGAACACACACGCACTCTGATAATGTTTCTAAATATGACATCCTTTGCACACACACACTCACACAAACACATTTAGCTGTAACTACTCGTATAATTTCACTGCAGCCTGATAACCAACAAAGCATGTGATTGTCTTTTGGGTAAAATCAAATATTTTCATGTTAAAAAAAAAAAAAACGTCCCAGTTGGTTCCATCATGTTGGCGAGAATATGATTTTCATGATTTAATGATCAAAAAAGTTTTTCTTTTTGCATACAAACTGTGATACGCTCGCATGCGGTTTTGTTTCCAAACTATAGGAAAATTACACAGACTGTAACAGTATATGACGTTAATAATAGTTGAGCAGCAAGTATGTATGTGTGAGTAGTATTCATGTGTGTTTGTGAAAAGGGAAATTAATTGCCAGCAAGTGACTTACAAGGAAGAATTCCTTAATTTTATATACCCGTATGCATTATATGCTCCTGCAAGTATGCAACATATTACTACAGGTTCTAAAAGAAAAAAAACCTGCATACCTAGAAATAAATATGTATGTAGGTGTGCGTGTTCCTTGTTTTATATTTTTTAATGCCAGCGCTGTGGCACAACAAGTGCAGTAGGAACGACTTAAATTAACAACAACTAAAATTTCGCCACATTTTCACATCCCGTCATGCCATCTCGTGTGTTTTCAGTTTAACACACAATTTAACAATTTTAGCAACTGAACGAATGACTGAATGAATGAATGACTGAACTGGCTGACAAAGAATAAATGAAGTAAATAAAAATGTGTCCAAACTGTCACGCTAACTCGTCACACTAATTTATTTAAAGGATATTTGAAAGTTTCTTTCATTTAGTATTTTACTATTTTTCTACAACAGAACAGAACAGAATTAGAGAGCGCAACTTGAAGCAAACTTTTTGATAGACGTTTTTTTTAAAACATACTAAAGCTTTAAAAAGCAGATTATTTTCATCGAAAATAATATTATCAAAAAACACTTAAGACTGTAATTAGGCGAGAACTACACGGATTGTGTTTAGACTGTAACATGATGTTGACAGGACTGTTCTAATGATGACGCGACTGTACTTCCACAAAGTGTTTAAAATAGGTATGTAATCGATTCCTATTATATTTTTTTTGATGTGTTAACATCTATACGCACGCCTCTTGGGCAGTAAACTATCAGTTTCAATACATACGCAAGTGTAAGTGTAAGAGTTTGTTTGTTTGTTGTTGTTGCTTGGCAGTCGGTATTGAAAGTGATTATTGGGCGATTTTCATATAATTTTCCCACGCGATTTTCTCCGGAAATTCATAGCCGATTTTATTAATTTTTGGATTAAAACGCTAGTGCGGATTTCGACGAAGAGTTTAGGCCAAAAATTAAGGCGATCCGATATCGGCGAGCGGCGATTTAAGTGTTTTAATTCGGAGTATTAATTTGGAGTAATATTAAAAAAGTGTTTTATGTTGATCTTCGGTTTTGTCTTATGCATAGCAAAGAGAATAGTGACGTGGTTATACGTACATATATAAAAATGAGATAGCAAGACAGCAACGTATGTAGCTTATGTACAAACATAACAATGTATGTATGTACATTTGTCTGTTGCTTTGCATTCTCTTTGTTTTTTGTTGGTTTAATATAAAATAAATAAACAAAAAGGTGTTAACACATCGCCCGTGAGTTCGAACACTCATTGATTTTTTTTATCTTAGACCAGCACTCAGGGTATGACCCCTATATATGTAATGCATTGCGCCGGAACTGAAAACGAGGGGATAGTATTGAGGGGACAGATTAGGAAAGATGAAAAGACAGACAGTTTTTTTTGTAGATATTTCAACCTATTTTTATCTCGCCGGCTAATTTTTTACTACAGGGCCGACGAAGGTGGGTGCTGTTACTTTGCTTTTAGTACATGATAGTGTCAGTCGCTGCCAATTATGTTCAGTGACCAGTGACTATGCCTTCATCATTGAAACAGGCTGGCAACAACTAACACAACCACGCACTAATGCTGATCAAAAGAAATTCAACACAATATTTCATGACTCAGCGCGGGCTCGAACTCACGACCCTCCGCTTCATAGTCTCGTGTTCTACTACTTCAGCCAACAGCACCCACAACACAGACTTAATACTGCGAAGTTTAAATATTCCAGCTCTGAAACAAAACTTTTGGCTTTTCTGATTTCTAATACCCATAAATGTTTTTCAAAAACTTCAAATATATTCAATATATGTGACATTCTCCTAGAAAAAAGACACCTAGTGTGTGAAAATGAAGTTTTGAAAAAAATAACGCATTTAAAGTTTCATAACGCACTGTCACTTTGAACACACCTTCAAATTTTCGATATCATGGCATGTGAAATGTTTCTTTGTCAGTACAACAATATTTTTTAAAATCTTTTGTAAGATTTTTATACCCGCCAAAAAAGAACCGGAGGGTATCGTCACTTTGTCATTCCGTTTGTAACGCAGCGAAATATCCAGCTGAGACCCCATAAAGTATATATGTATATTCTTTATCAGTGATGAAATCTAAAACGATCTGAGCATGTACGTCCATCCGTCCGTCCGTCCGTCTGTGGAAATCACGATTCAGTACAAACGAAAAGAGCCAGACTCTTGAAATTTGGCATAAATATATTAAAGCTTAGAGCAGGTTAAGTTCGAAGATGGGCTAAATCGGGCCAGATGGAAAAAAGTTTCCCTAAGAAGAACTAAACCAACCTCTAAAAAACAACACAATTTTTAAAGTTATTTTTGTAATTTTGTTAAGCAAATGATATATTTTAATGTCAAAGAAGGTCTCACGCGTTAAACTTGGAGCCATGAAGTCAAAAAAAAAAAAAAAAAATTTTGGACCCCGCCCCCTTTTAGTGGGCGTTGTTATATTCGAAAATAGCGTAAAAATTTAACAAATTCTTTTACTTAAGGCTACATTCTTTAAAAATAACATTTTTAAGCTTTAGTGACGAAGCTGAGACTCACACAATGGGATTTGTTCATACAATGTTTGGCAAAAAATATAAGGAGTCCTCGTAGAGTATTGAAATTTTGCTCTAAGCCTTTGGCTAGCTCAATTAAGAAAAATATAATGTTTCATTAAAATTGGCCACGCCCACTACCCCCCGCCCAGAGAAACCAAAATTTATTTTTGGTCCAAAGTTTTTGAAATTTACCACAGAGCCTTTATTACCTCTCACCGCCCATATAATCCATATTATATTTTTTCCCACAACTTTTTGTTTCTTTACCCAAAATAATTATTTTATAAAAATTTCATGAATTTGGAGACAAATTTTATGATTTTATAAAATATTATTAATTATTTAAACTTTTTTTTTCAATTGATAATATGGAGTCTTACCTTTCATTTTATTATAGCGGGAGCACCTAGCACGACCGAGCAACCCTTTTTTTCTTCCAAGGAAGTTTGCAATCACGACACATTATGGAACAAATTTTATTCTTTCATATCTTTTAAGCCATATGAGCGAACTTTATAATTTTTTTTAATATGCAGAAAGGGCTATATTTGAAAAAAAAATCACTATTTAAATCAGAGCAATAAAATTATCTTACGTACAAACTCTATAGAAGTGCGTAAACAGTTTTTGAACCAAAATTTACATGTGACTTTATTTCATTATTTCAAAGACAAATAAACGTTTTTTTTTATACAATTTACGGATTCTTCATACTGAATCAGTTTTCTTCAAAAAACTGCATCATTACATTTTAAAATTTTATGTGTCGAAAAAATTACTTATTGCACAAAAAAATCCCACTGTGCGTCACCTGGAACTCTTCTGTCATACCCCCTTCTCTCCTTTGCCTGCTAAATAACCCTTTCAAAAATAAATATATTAAAAGTAAATATGCCGAGTTTAATACCTTTTGACGTAAGCAGTTACGTAATGAAGTTAAATATGTTATGACGTAAAGCAATTGCAATCAATGAAATATTTTTTGTATGATAATCCATATTTATATACAAAATGATTATGGGAGTGTCTTCTATCCCATACATCATTTTCTATATACTGGCAGTGCATGCCAACTCCTTATTTGGCCACTGGAGGCAAAATCTCTCCAAGATCACACACACACTCATGGCCTGTAAATTGAACTTTCATGGCCTGTAATTATTTTCACAAAATGCTCAAAAAATTTATTATATATGGAATTTCATAAAAAAACTTCACTTTTTGCCATTTCGTTACGTCATAACATATTTCACTGCACAGCTACGTACGTTGTTTCGGAACTGCTTACGTCAAAACATGTTTAACTCGGCATAACGTATTTAACTTCACAGCTAAATACGTTGTTTCGTAACTGCTTACGTCAAAACATGTTTATCTCGGCATAACGTATTCAACTTCACAGCTAAATACGTTGTTTCGTAACTACTTACGTCAAAACATGTTTAACTCGGCATATTTATCTTCACTCACATAATAAATTTTTGCATTTAATTATCCCAAATATTTATTTTTAGAGTTTTATGGCAAAGGTGAAATGTCTCCCCCACGGCCCTTGCCAGAGTGACCCTGCCAAAATACAGTTTTAATACCCTCCAAAGAGAATTGGACCCCATTAAGTAACTATATATTCTTGATCAGTGATGAAGTCTAACAATGCCCATACGTTCGTCTGTGGAAAACATGATGTAGTCTATTTTTGAACCCCGCCCCCTTTAGTGGGCGTTGACGTACGATATTACATGCAAAAATTGTGTAAATATTGAACAATTTGTATTCCTTAAGCCTATAAGAGAAGCTGAGATGTTCTCTGATCTTGCAGAGCTGAAACGTCTACCCCACGGCCCTTCCCGGAATGACTCCGTCAAAATAGAGATTTAAAATTTGGTACAGAAATGTCTTAAGGGAACTCTGCCAAACATTTTAAATTTTCTTACTAAATATTTGGAGGGTATTTAAGATTCGGCCCGGTCGAGTGTAAAGTTTTTACTTGTTTTTTTTTTTATATCATATCATACATTTTTCCGCATAATTTAACAAATTCCTGCATAAAACGAAAAACTAATTTAGTAATTTTATTTCAAATTCATTATAAGGCCTCAACAGTAAAGGCATTTTTTTGTATATATATATATATTTTTTTGTCAAATGACTTTTATTTTATTTACAATGCCTGGCATTTTTTCCTCTACTGATATATGACCAGCTTTAGTTAAAAATGTGTGTGTGTGTGTGGTTTATACTTTATTACATTCCATTTTGTTTTTAGGTTGATGACACGAACTGGTGAAACACAATTAAGGGAGTTTGATGGAGTAGACAAAAAAAAACCTTCGACTAGAGAGTAGACGAAAAAAATTTTTAGTCAAAGATAGTCTACTTTCTGGCTATTCTTTTTTGTTTAAACGCGGACATTTGTTGCATGTTGCTGTATTATTTATTTAATAGGAATTAAAGTCTGTCATTAGCGGTGCCATAAAATATTTAATAGTTGTAATAGCTTCTTGACATGACATGGGAAGGTAAACTTTGCTCCAAAGAAAATACGTTTTATTTTTTTTTATACATATTTAAAAACTGTTGCATACTTTTTTGGGCATATGAATATTTTATGGTTTCTTTGTTTTAATTTTTTTTGTTGCTGTCTGCTGGCTGATCATTTTATATGTATATGAGAAGAGAAATTATATTGTTTACTGTATAATAGCTTTTAAGCCACAAGCCCATCATGGCTGCCATATAGACAAGTATATGCCTGTTTGCAGCAGCCTAATGATAGGCAATTATATTTCATTTAAATATTTTGCAAATATAAATTAAAATGCTGTAAAACTGCCAGCACACATATTCTGATTACTTGGAATTATTTATTATATTATTAATGAAATTAATATGTTAAACAATTAAATTTATATACAAATTTATCTCTTGCATTTTAGGTAAGTGATGTGAACTGAACTAGTAACTAATAGTCATGAGATTGTGTTGTTCATATGGATCTATTTGCATATCAATTGCCAAGTAAGCTAATATAATAAAAGCTAAATGCCTGATTTATCAATTAAATAATTCTTGTATATTTAAATTTAAACAGAAAAAAAGTTAATTAAAATTTTATTTAAAAATTTAAATGCCTAAATGGCTCAATAGATTTCTCAAGCCATGACATGTGCTGGGAACACAACGGGGAAGAACGATAATTTTTTTCGCTGCCAATATTTAAAGCCAAAAATAAAAACATTAAAATACACATGATCAAGGCGTTAACGAAATTCGCTATACGCTGCGCAGTAGGCAATAGAAAGTCGAGTATATCATTGCCGGGTGACCATGTTTCGTTTCAGCTTTTAAATGTTTTAATAAAAGCAGTTTTATTTTTTTTTTATATTTCAAAATATGTATACAAAATATTTAGCCGTGAAATTTTAAATTTATATTTATTTAAACTGGTCACACTATCACACAAATTATACATAACTTTAAATTTGTCGTCGAATCAAATTGTAGTGCTGTACAAAATTCCTTGTTCGTCCCTGTTGTGTCCAACAATACTTTTATCATGGCAATGGCAGAAATACATACATATATATATATATATATATATATATATATATATATATATATATATATACATATATATATGTATACTATATATTTTTTTTTTAATATATTTTATTTGATCGCTTAAGCATTAAGATCAATGAAGTTGAAGTAATCGTAAGCGGTGTATTTACTTTCTATAAGCTAAAGCTCTAATTCCATTTCCTTCACTTTCGCTAAGAAATTATTGTAAGCGGCTTGATACAACAAGTATCCATTTATTTTATAATCAGCCCCACTGTGCAATATGTATCTCATTATCTGCTATAAAACAGTTTCACATAATTTTTTTTTTTTTTATTCCCACCGCATTAATAATTTCTTGTCCATTTCATTTTCAACTTAATAACAAACAACATGTTTTTTCCATTAAAATAATAGAATGGAATCAACCTTCAACAAAACTAATATATTTATACATAATTTATTGGACTGATTATACCAAAACTCTTGACTTTATATTGGTTTTTTATATCGTATATGCACATGCATACATACTTACATACATACTTGTATACGACAATATTTAATACAAACTTACCCACACTCTCGTAGTATTTCTTAAGCGTTTCTAGAAAATTTCTGCCGAATTAACCCGAATTGATTAATGTTCAAGAAGAAATAAGTACAAAATTCAGGCAAGAGCCAAGGGTATTCAACAAGCATAATAATTATTTTCCCACAACACTGAAGGTTAGATAAAGTTAATATTAACTTGAAGTTAGGGTAAAGTTGGGTCAAAGTTAAGTTAAAGTTAAAGCATAACCACCATTAACACGCAGTTCAATTGTATACATTTAAAACTTTAACAACTTGTTATTCGCTTGAAGATTTAACTGAAAATTAAACATTTTCTTTAATGATATACATATAATAAAAAAAAAAGTTCTGAATTAATCCCAACAGTTTTGAGGGCACTGGATAATGTTTATAAACAACAACATAGAAAAATAAAGCACTTCTAAGACAATTGTTGAAATATATATTCACCCTGATTGCTTAAGGCGTTGGATTACAAAAAAAATTTACTTATGTGTTTCCTTAATATTGTATAAAAAACGTCTTGGGCGTAAACGCCCACGCCTTACACAATCAGACTGTTTACTTAAGAAAAATCTTTGAACAAAACTTTGCAGATTAAAATTTTTTGTATGAAATTTTTCGCATAAAGTTCTTTACACTTGCAAAATTCATTTCATTTAGCTATATAATTTTATATAAAAAAAAAATTATTCGAAAAAAAAATTATTCGAAAAAAATTATTCGAATAAAATTATTCGAATAAAATCATTCGAATAAATATTATTCGAGAAAAAATTATTCGAATGATATCTTCTAAACTATATTATTATATAAATTGGAACGAAGTTCCTTATGGGACGATGCAGAGGGGTACCCTAACCGGGAAAAAAAGTCAGTAAAGCCTAGTACTCTGTTTAAAATTCTGACAGAACCCATATAAAAAATATTCAATCGAAATATTTGTGGAAAAATGTTGCTAAACTAGTACTCAGTTTTAATTATGAAAAACATGTGAAATAGTATGAATGTTATTTATTTCGTACGATAATTTTTTGAAACTAAAAATTTTCTCATTGAAAATGGAAAACATAATTTCAATTAAAAAGGAAAAAAACTGAAACTGAAATAACTGATGTTGGGCAACATTTTCCACAAATTTAAACAGAGTACTAGGCTTAACGTAAGATTTTTTTGTTTCTAAGGCCGGATTTTCGGGATGTGAGTTAAACTAGGTTTAGTTAATCTAAACACAGATTTTTGCCGCTATTATCAAGTTGTTATACAAAATTTTGACGGAACAGCTTAGTTTTGCTTAAAATGTGTATCCTTAATAATATAATAAAAAAAATCGCAGTTTGCTGGAAAGATCAGGGTTTCAGACTTCGTTAAACTAGGTTTAAACTTAAACCACCTCTCAAAAACCCGGCCTAAATCAATGTTTAAGAAGTATGAGTAATACGATTCCATACAAACAAATATTACTCATACGCAGCCGTGTCGTGACAGAATTCAATTTCGTTTGGGAACAAAATTGATTCTGTATTTTCGTTGGTTGGCGAAAAGGAAAATCATAATAAAATATGTATAGAACTTACAATTAATATTTTTATAAAAAGGAACTTCGTTCCTACATATCTGGTGTCTCACGACATCACACAAAAATTATTCGAGCCAATCATATTGCTGTAATATTTTTTCAAATATAACAAGCTGTTAACGAAATATTGAATAAAAATTTTACGAAATATAATCTTGTAAAAAACGACTACTCGAATAAAAGTTAATCGCGATGCGTATTGTATATGTTTATTAGCAACAAAAAATAATCGAATAAACATATCAAATCAGCTTATACGTTTAAAAATTATTCTCATGATTCCGTTCGAATAACTATTATTCGAATAAAAGTTATACGAATAAAAATTTTTCGAATAAAAATATTCGATTAAAATTTATTCGAATAAAACTTATTCGAAAAATATATTTTGCATACTAGTATCCTAATAAAAGTTTGCCTTTAATAAAACATGTATATATGTTATTCGATTAAAAATTAATCGACTAAATCTTTAATACATAAACATATTAACCCAAATTACGCGCTTAAAAATTATTTTTATAATTAAGTTCGTATAAAAATTATTCGAGTGAATCTGTAATATATTTTCGAATATATAAAATATATGAATACTCAGCATTTGAATAAAAGTTATTCGCGATGCGTATTGTACATGTATGTATGTATATTAGCAAAAAAAAATTAATCGAATATAAATATCAAATTAGCTTATAGGCTTAAAAATTATATTTCCGATTCTCATTTTTCCGTCCGAATATTTTTGATACGAATACAAATTAGACGAATAAAAATTATTCGAATAAACATATTCGACTAATCTTTGTTCGAATAAAATTTATTCGAAATATATTTTTCGCTTACTATTATCCTAATAAAAGTTCACCTATAATATAGCATATACATATTATTCGATTAAAAATTAATCGACTAGAATATTAATCGAATAAAAATATCAAATCAGGTTATAGATTTAAAAATTATATTTCCGATTCTTATGATTCCGTTCGAGTAACTGTCTTTCGAATAAAAATTATACGAATAAAAATTATTCGAATAAAAATTTTCGACTATAATTTATTCGAATAAAATGTATTCGAAAAATATTTTTCGCATACTAGTATCCTAGTAAAAATTTGCTTATAACAAAACATGTATATATAGTATATATATATATATGATTCGATTAAAAATTAATCGACTAAATCTTTAATACATAAACATATTTAGGCTTAAAAATTATTTTTTATAATTCCCTTCGAATAGAAGTTTTCGAATAATGAATTGCTTCAATGTACATATAGAAAAATAAAAAATTCAGTATTAGACTCGTAAATGCCAGCCACTGCGTGACCTTACGTGCATACAATTGCATCCGTTTGGCTCATTCCTTTGCTTCATTTTCTTTGCTTGTACAGTCCTCACTTAATCATATTTGTTTGATTAATAAAATCAAGGAAAAGCAAAACATGATAATACTTATGAAACTCATCAAACACGATTTATAAAAACACGTTCATTTGTGCACTATTAAACAAATACATACATATATCCCTCCCAAACAAATACTTATACGAATTTGAGACAGATATTTGCTCTTATACTTTTTATGTTATTTAGCAATTGTAATAAAGAAAAATTATTCACCATCCTTCGTCGTAATCCACTAAAAATGAATGTGGTCTTAACCAGAAATTATTCACTTCAAAAGTTATAATGGTCATAAGTTAGAGCAATCATGTTGAAGACAACTTTTAACACAGAAAATAATATGTTATTATTTTAACCACAATTATTATCTCTCTTGATTTGATATGGTTAATCTGTCGTTTATGAACTAAATGATCCAGTTGTCATATATTGCTAATGAACATATTTATTGAATAAAACTAATTTTTTTTTGTAATGAGGGAACAGTTCAGTTCACATAAGTAATTCATTGAAATAGAGCTTTAATTGAAAACACTTTTCATTTTTATTAAAAATGTTTATTGAATATTTTTGGTCTAGTTAATCCATGTGTACAGCGCGAATACTTGGATCTAATTGCACTAAAATTTAAGCAAGCAATTAGTAAAAAAAAAAAATTACTCGTGAGCACAAATAATTCCATTCAACATTTATTGAAAGTAATTTAAACTTTTAATAATAGGTTTTATTGATATTTTTTGGGATAGAGAAAATTCTTTTAAATACGAAAAAGTCAAATTCGAAGAACATTTCGGCTTTATAAGCACTTGCAATTCATTTTAATCATGTGCAGGACTAACCCATTTACACTATTAATAAAAATTAATTGAAATTTGTAATAAACCTTTTACTGAAAAGAAAATTTTTTTGCTCGTTTTCGATCAAAACCAGCATCATTAATTAATTTTTACTAAAGCATTAAGAAACTGTATTGTATTCCTTAATACAATAAAATATAATTCCTTTGTATTTTGAAATCAAAGATTAAGAGCAGATATTTGTATTCTGATAATGAAGCATAATCACTTAAATTCTCATTTCCTTTGATGTACACACGAAAATGGTCTTAATAATAAATAAAACACACCCACAACCACCACTCTAGGAAAATACAATTCAATGCTCTGTTGCCATCATGTATGCTGATAAATATTTGAAATAACCCAATAAACAATATTAATATCAGTTAATTTCAATCAATGTGTCAAACGCAATATAATAAAAAAAAAAGTCAGTTTTATCATAGAAACAAAATTCACAAAAATGTTAAAATCGATATATGTATATTTCACTTTTCTAAAAAAACTTTATCTTTATTATGTTTGCAAATAAAATATTTCTGTCGTTCTGCCACCAAATAAAATTTCAGATTTTTTTGTTTGTTTTAAGGCGATATCCAGTAGCATCGTGAGATAAGCAGATATTTGATTTGATTGCCTCAATTAATTATTTATATGCCGGCATTTCATTGGCTCTTACACCAAATTATCAATAGAGATCATTCAAAATTCTAAATAGGCAAAATCCAAACATTCATTACTGTACTTTAGATCAGAATTTTACAAACATATAAGTAATAGGACACATAAATCACTTAACTTTATTCGTATATATATTAGGGGTATCGTTTCAAACAAATAAAATTATTCGAATGATTTTTATTCCAAAAATTATTCATACAAATTATTCGAATAACCTACATATATAGTTTATTCGAAAAAGCGGTAAAATAAATTATTCGAATAATTTTAATTCAAAAGTTTATTCGAATAAATTATTTAAACGATTTTTATTTAAAAAATTCCAGTCGTTCAAAACAAATTTATTCGAAATATTATAATCGAGTAATTATTTTCAAATAACTATATTCGAATAATTATATTTGAATAATTATATTCGAATAATTATATTGGAATATTTATATTCGAATAATTATATTCGAATAATTATATTGGAATAATTATATTCGAATAATTATATTTGAATAATTATATTTGAATAATTATATTTGAATAATTATATTCGAATAGTTATATTCGAATAATTATAGTCGAATAATTATAATCGAATAATTCTATTTAGCCAACATAAATTCTCTGCTTAAGCTTTATGTGTATAAACATTATTCGCGTAATTTGAATTGAATAATATTATTCGAATAATTTTTATTCAAAAAATAATTCGAAAAAATTAGTCAAATATGTAATTTACTCAAACAATTTATATTAAAAAAAAACATGCGTATAAATTTTATTCACATAAATCTAGTCGAATGATTCTGATTAAATAATTTTATTCGATTAATTTTATTCAAAAAAGCTCTTTTTATAAGATCTATGAGTCGAATTATGTAACTTAATCCGTACTAATATCACTACCATAATTTCAATCAAATTATATTATTCGACTAATTTTTATTCGAAACATCATTCGAATAAGTTGCAACAAACTTTTCGAATAATTTAAATTTAAACAATAATTCGAATAATTAATCGAAGAAATTATACTAACAATTTTTATTAACAAAAATGCGAATACTTGTTGAAATAAATCTAGTCGAATAATGCAGTAGAAATAATTTTATTCGAACATATCTATTCTAATAATTATCTATATTATATATAATTATATTTGAATAATTATGTTTCAATAATTATGTTCCAATAATTATATTCGAATAATTATATTCGAATAATTATGTTCCAATAATTATGTTCCAATAATTATATTCGAATAATTATATTCGAATAATTATATTCGAATAATTATATTCGAATAATTATATTCGAACAGTTATATTCGAATAGTTTTGTACGAATAATTCTATCCGAATAACGATATAAGAATAATTCTATTTGCATATTATTGGTTCAAAAAGTGTTTACAAAAATTTTATTTGAACAATTTCGAATCGAATAATAAAATACTGGACTCAAATACTTCTCTTAAAATTTTTTGGCCTTTAGTTTTTATATTAATAACGAGCTAGATGTCACTTTTAATAAAAGAAAGTTGAAATTAAACTTTAACTATAGAAACTTTTGCTATAACATACTTTAAAAGCACATTATAATTACGGTATGCTTTTAGGCGTATGAAATTAATATTAACTTTATCTCATTCGACAGTTAAAAATATTACATAAACATGTAAAAAAACCGAAATCAAACATTAACGAATTGGCAACTAAAAATTAGAAATACAGTGCGAGAATTGTGTGTGTTCTATACAAAATCTTGTTCAATGTAAGAAGCTCAGGGTTTCATAATCTGAAACATTTTGCTGGGACATCCAACCATTAAGGGTATAAGTGTGTGTAAAGCTATGCATTACTACACTTGGAGAAGTATTAAAATTTACATATTTGGTCTATCATTATGTATTCATTTGTAATGTAATTAAAATCTTCAACAAAATATCTTTACGGGGTAAAGCAACACAAGGTGTCTTTCCTTTTTCCAAATTCTAAGGTAAAAATTTAGAAGTAGCATTTATATTGGGCATATCGGCCCAAAAATAGCTTTTAAAACAAAACTGTTTCATCAATATTGACGCATGATAAGATACTTAAAAGTGTACTACATAAATGTGTGACATATTTATATATAAGACATCCTTTTGGCGAGCATTATATTGGATTTTATTAGACCAAAACTTTTATTACGAACAAATTAAAGAATATCCTTGTAGAAATAGTTAAAGATATAAAAAATCCATACAGTTTTACATTAACTCAAGCCAATATAAAGTCGCAAACACATATTATATGTCTATCCCTGTAAGTATGCTTCTATTATAATTCCACACACACACACGCAAATAGTTTAAAAACATTTTAGTTTTCCTAGGAAAACTATTGTTGCCATTTAATATGCACACATGTTTCCTATTTTATCGTAAAAAAAATACTATTTCCAATGCTGTTAATCTGTGTTGTTGTAAAACTTTAACAAATGGAAATAATAAAAATAAAAAATTCTTGCAGCATCTAAAATGGAATCGATTTGTATTGAATTGCTATTAAGAAAATATTTATTTATTTTTTCTCGTCACTGCGCTCTATATTCGTATGTAAAAGCTTTATATACTTTTCTTTGCAAAATGGAAAATAAGATGTTTTAACGTCAAGGATTGGCATTGGTTTTGGGCAATCATCACAATCTTAGAACGAATTTTTGAAAAATCATTGGAAAATTAAATGCAGACATCTTTATAGTTTTTTTAGTATCATTTTCTTTATCTTTATCAGACAAAAAACTACTTAAGACTTTTAATTTAAGAGTTTAATAATATAAATTGAAAATCTTTAAAATATTCGTAATTTCAAACTTTTTCAGTAACCAAAATGACCTAAAATAATGACCATGTTTTTGATGTTGGTATAATTCATTCAGCACTTCTTTAAAACCACTTTTCAATTATGCATTTTGAAGTGTTCTTAATTATTTTATCGTTTTTGGTTGCTTAACACTGTACGTGTATGACAGGCTAGAGAACACTCAATTATTCTACAAACAAAAAACCAGACACTTACTTCAATGTCAAACCATTGACCAAGTGTATAATTTTTATATTAAAGCTTTAATAGCTGTCAGCAGCCAAAACCATTAATAAATCAACAAGCACATTAAGCACAATGAAAAGGGAAAAAAGCCTGAATATTATGGCTGCAGAAAATAATGCTTAAAGGCTCAAAGCAAATAACAAACAAAAAAGAAAATAATTTAAGACAAACTCGGTGCTTTCATCTTCAAATGAAAAGAGTTTTTCGGCAGGCATTTTTTGAATTTCTCTTTTTTTTATTATAACATTTAATATTAAAAACCACAGAACGAGTAAACAAATGCCGTCCCTTTTAAGTTTTCTTCAACGACACACTTTTGGCGTTGACATAATCCTTACAGCAACAATAGGTATTATAAATAAGTATTATAAATTAATACAAACAATACCCATTATATGAATGAGATGTTTTCAATTTCGATTTTCTAAACAATTTATTACAATAAAACTTCCAATGCAGTTAATCGAATAGTGTTATTCGAATATCATTATTCGAATACAATTATTCGATCCTAACTGTTCGCATAGAATCATGTAACTCATTCAATAACAATTATTTAAATATAATTATTCGATTAATAATATTCGAATAATATTATTCGAATACAATTAATCGACTATTATTATTCGAATACAATTAATTGAATATAACAATCCTAATAATATAATTATTTGAATAATATTATTCGAATACAATTATTTGAAAAGAATTAATCGATTATCATTATTCGAACTAAATTGTTGGAATGCAATTATATTATGACAATTATTCGAATACAATTATTTGATTCTAATATCATAATTACTCGAAAACAATTATTCGAATACAATTATTCGAATACAATTATTCGAATACAATTATTCGAATACAATTATTCGAATACAATTATTCGAATACAATTATTCGACTACAATTATTCTAACTTAATTTTTCCAAAAGAATTATATCATAAAGCTTATTCAATAACAATTATTGGAATACAATTATTCGATTAACATTATTGGAATACTATTATTCGAATACAATTGATCTACTATAATTATTCGAATACAATTAATTAAATATAACTATCCTAATAATATAATTATTCGAATAATATTATTCGAATGTAGTTATTTGAAAAGAGTTAATCGACTACAATTATTCCAACTAAATTGTGTGAATGCAATTATGTATATTATGACAATTATTCGAATACAGTTATTTGATTCTAATATTACAATTACTCTAAAACATTTATTCGAATACAATAATTCGGATACAATTATTCGAATACAATTATTCGAATACAGTCATTTGACTACAATTATTTGAATACAATTATTTGATTCTAATATTACAATTACTCGAAAACAATTATTCGAATACAATTATTCTGATGCAATTATTCGAATACAATTATTCGAATACAGTTATTTGACTGCAATTATTCGAATACAATTGTTTGATTATAATATTACAATTATTCGAAAACAATTATTCGAATACAATTATTCGGTTACAACTATCCGAATACAATTATTCGAATACAGTTATTTGACTACCATTATTCGAATACAATTATTCGACTACAATTATTCGAATACAATTATTCTCACTTAATTTTCTCATATAGAATTATATCATAAAACTTATTCAATAACATTTATTGGAATATAATTATTCGATTAATATTATTCGAATAATATTATTCGAATACAATTAACCGACTATAATTATTCGAAGACAATTAATTGAATATAACTATTCTAATAATATAATTCTTTGAATAATATTATTCGAAAAGAATTAATCGACTACAATTATTCGAACCAAATTGTTGGAATACAATTATATTATGACAATTATTTGAATACAATTATTTGTTTCTAAAATTACAATTACTCGAAAACAATTATTCGAATACAATTATTCGAGTACAATTATTCGAGTACAATTATTCGAGTACAATTATTGGAATACAGTTAAGTTATTACGTTCACAAACGAATAACTAAGCCAAGTATGAAATATTCGAACAAGGATACAGATTCCAAATATAATCACTGGAAAGAAAATGTTATAACAATACAAGCAAGCGACGTTCAAAACCTGTCCCCAGACATGAACCATCAAGCAAATATAAAAGAGATTCGCTTTAAGGTTCTATTGCTCTCTTCATTTGTAGCCATAACGAATTTTATCACACATTTTTAGCTGATAATTATATTTAACATATATGGGGCCACGCCCACTTAACAGTACTATAATGGGCTATATTATTTACTAAAGAAAACTATACTTTATCACTCACTCTGGCATTTTAAGATACTGATTTATCAGATCCGCTATAGCCTCTAGACTTACTTTACAACATTTTTAATTCAGTGCCAACTTCATAGCCATTTCATTCAAACGTAAATTAATTTAGTTGTATTCTGTTTCACTCACTTTGAAATAATGTCATCTGTTCGCGGCTTCTTTAGGTACGAGAATGTTGTAACAGCTTCATTTTCTTCCTTTTAAATTGTAATGAAATATTCATCACGTAAATGTTGTACATCTTCCTGATCAAACTACGAAAAGGTTATTAAGAGTTTTATTTGATGATATTATCTTTTGCTTTCGTTTCTTTTCTTTGTGCTTTTCTTCACAGTGGATATCAATATGGTTACCAGTGGATGTAGGTATTTATTTTTATAATTCTCTCTTTAATTACTTGGCATAAGGATGTCTTTATGTCGTTAAATATCTTCGTTAAATTGCAAATTTCTTATTATATATAAATATATAATGAAAAGATGTCAGCTTAAAGCTTTTCATTTGTAGTTTCATTGTGAATATCATCTCTTGGATATTAAATACATTTAACAGTTTTAATAAATTTTGTTTAAATGGAAAATACTTTAATGCGATTATAAGCATACAAAAGAATGTTATTTTTTTTATGTAAATATAATTAAATTTTAAAATATATTTCATCAAATGTGCAATAAATATTTTCGCAAAAGAATATATGTATATCTAATGAAATTTAATAGAAAGCTGGCAAAAAGCTATTCGTTTAATAAATACTAAAAATAAATTATAAAAACCTCACAGGGTACAGAGCAACGGTGATATAAGAACTCCGTATAATTTGCATTCTATAAGAAACTACCGATTAAGACAGGCACAGCCTAACTGGCAGAATGAAAATTTGCCTTTTGCATACCTAAATGATTCTGAAGAGAAAATTATTCAAAGAGATTAAATCAAACACAAAAAACATATTCGTTCAGGTATAATTAATTAATTTAATTATTAAAGATGCGTAAAGTTGCAGTGCAACAATAAGACAGCAACACGCTGCACTTTCTCCTCAAATCCTCCAATTAAGCAAATTAAGTAAAAGTTATAAAGAATAACCGGATAATATGAGGCAAGAAAGAGATTAAACAAGTAAAAACGTTATATTCGACCGGGTCGAATCTTAAATACCCTCCAAATACTGAGTAAGGAAATTTAAAATGACAAAGTTCCTTTATGTAATATCGTACGTCAACGCCCACTGAAGGGGGCGGGGTACAAAAATAGACAACATCATGTTAACCACAGACGAACGTATGGGCCTTACTAGACCGTCTTAGACTTCATCACTGATCAAAAAATTATATACTTTATGGGGTCCAATTCTTTTTTGGAGGGTATTAAAACTGTATTTTGTCGGGGTCGCTCTGGCAACTACCGTGGGGGAGACATCTCACCTTTGTTATAAAACCCTAAAAATAAATATTTGGGATAATTAACTGTAAAATTTATTACGTTAGTGAAAGTAAATATGCCGAGCTGAACATGTTTTGACGTAAGCAGCTACGAAACAACGTATTTAGCTGTGAAGTTAAATATGTTATGACGTAACGAAATGGCAAACCGTGAAGTTTTTTTTTATGAAAATCCATATTTAATAAAATTTTTGAGCATTTTGTGAAAATATTTACAGGCCATGAAAGGTCTATTTACAGGTCATGAGAGTGTGTAGGATCTTGGATTGATTTTGCCCCACAGTGGCCAAATAAGCAATTGGCATGCATTGCCAGTGTATACTAAATGATGTATGGGATAGAAGACACTCCCATAAGAATTTTGTATATAAATATGGATTTTCATACAAAAAAAAAATTAAACCCTGGTTGCCATTTCGTTACGTCATAACTTCACTTCGTAACTGCTTACGTCAAAACGTATTTAACTCGGCATATTTACCTTCACACACATAAATTTATTTTTAATTTATTATTTTTTTTAAAGGGTCATTTAGGGCAGAGGAGCATCAGGTTACGTCACAGCTTCGCCATTAAAGCTTAAAAATGTTATATTTAAGGAATGTAGGCCTAAGTAAAACAATTTGTTAAATTTTTACACTATTTTTGTATATAATAACGCCCACTAAAGGGGGCGCGGTGTAAAAATTATTTTTTTTTTTATTTTATGGCTCCAAGTTTAACGTCTTTGACATTCTTTGTTGTTATTTTTAGAGGTTTAGGTTTAGGTCTTCTTAGGGGAACTTTTTTCCCTCTGGCCCAATTACGGCCCATTTACGAACTCGACCTGTGCTATCCTTGGAAATGTATCTATACCAAGTATGAAGGGCCTGGCTCCTTTAATTTGGACAGAATCGTGATTTCTAGAGACGGGCGGACGGACGGACGGACGGACATGCTCAGATCGTCTTAGATTTCATCACTGATCACGAGTATGTGACGTGCAAAACAGAAAGGGACCTAAGGGTAAAAACCGGTTTTGTTGAGGAGAGCCTTTTTAAAGATTTAAATACGTGTATCTTTGGTGTACTCCACTTTCATAAAACGCGCATATCTCTGGGAGGGAACACTTTTGGGGCATGGGATCGGTCTCATTCGATGCTCAGATGCTGTCCACATCAAAAATAAAAAAGTGAAAAGTGATTTTTTTTTACCCTTAGGTCCCTTTCTCTATGGGCTGTCACATATATACTTTATGGGGTCTCAGATGCATATTTCGCTGCGTTACATACGGAATGACCAAGTGAATATACCCTGCAATTACGAATACTTTTTGGAGGGTATAAAAAAGAATCATGAGAACGTTTCATAAAGACATAAAATTTTATTTGAGAGCTAAAGAAAATTAATACAATTTCAGGTTTAACAATATTTATCTCCCCCCTAGCAGACACTGACAATTGAAAATTCATCAACAGCAGCTGTTGTTGGTGCACCAACAATGCACTCTCACTTCTACTGCTGACCCAATTTAACATTTCCTGCCTTCTTTAAACTTATCATATTAATTGAAAACTTTTGATTCTTCCAAGAGACTGGAATAAAACTTTTCTAATACACCAAGAGCGCTTTCAAATAAATCTTTCACTTCTATTGAAATTCGCCAAAAAAAAAGAGAAAAAAAAATTTATGATAAATAAAGCCAACAGCCCACTTGAAAATGCTTTACAGAAGTTTCGCCATTATTAGCTTATAAGAGTATTTTAAAGGATGCTATAAAAACGATTTGCAGGAAACATAATGCCCAAGAAATTGGCAGTTAACAAGGCATAAAAAAATATATGTTTTAAAATTAACTGCAGGATTTGGTTTCAAAAACGGCTGCTTAATATTAGAAATTTATAGTCTAAACGATTCCTAATTGGCATTTTCCCTTTTTCTTACTCGAACAAAAATTTAACTTTTCTTTTTTATTTATTTTTTTTCTATTCAAACTAAAATCCATAAAATTGCAATTGACACAATTGTGTCAGCCAGCATTCAAAGTCTGTTTTTTATTCCCATTTTATTTTTCATCCATTTGATTTTACACACACACACACATACTCGTATTCCATTTTGAGTGTGGTCCTTGTGGCATCGCTACTGCTATCACCAATTGATATTTTTAAGGAATATAATTTTCAGCTTCAATCAACAGGATGATTTTTCAATGACGCCCCGAAGTTTCTGTGTCAGTGTAAATATTATTTCTTCTTGCAAGATTTATCGATTTCTTTTTTTTTACTTTAAACAAAATAATTCTTGAATTGAAATGCAATCAAATTGAAACATAATAACTTTTCATTTGGAAAGAGTTTAAGTGATGAAAATTATATATAATAAAATTTAATTCTATAAAATAAAACAAAATAAAATAAGGTGAAAATATGTAAAGTGCTACACAATAAAATAACATAAAACAATTTATAACTTAAAATAACTCGTATTTATTTTAAAAAAATCTCTAAGGCTGGATTTTTGAGATCTCAGTTAAACTAGGTTTAGCTAATCTGAAAACAAATTTTGTGCCATCATTACCAAGTTTGTCTACATACTTTTGACGGAACAGATCAGTTTTGGTTAAAATGTTGGTCTTTAATGGAATAATATATAAAAAATACCATTTCGTCGGAAAATTCAGAGTTTCAGACTACGTTAAACTAAGTTTAAACTTAATCCATATCTCAAAAAGTCGCTCTTAGCATGCAGTGACTCTATTTCTCAATTTTTGAGAGCGCCGTGGAATTGCGATGTTGCAAAGGCTTGACCACAGCTTTAACGCTTAGAGTTATTTCAAATATTTTTAAAAACTTTCGTTGTATAGTAGGCCGACTATGATGGTCATAATCACCCGCAACGCGGCCACTTGATTGTTAAACGAACCATATTCGTAAATTGCAAAACTTTCAGTAACTAAATATTTAACAGTTGGCAGCCTTGCATTAACGGCAGTTTAAAACCCCAAATAGATCTCACTTTTTATTTAAACGGCAGTATCTTGCTCAGTCTTGTCTAATCTTCTCTGATCTGGCCTAGTCTTTTCTGATGTTGTCGAGTCTTGTCTAATCTTGTCTAGTTTTGTCTGACCTTGTCTAGTATTTTCTGGTATTGTTGAGTCTCCTCTAGTTTTGTCTAGTCTCGTCTAGTCTTGTCTAATCTATTCTCGTCTAGTCTTGTCTTACTTGTCGAGCCTTTTTCATCTTGTTTAGTCTTCTCCGATCTTCCCCAGTCGTGTCTAATCTTGTATAGTCTAGTCTCGTCTTGTCTTACTTGTCTAGCCTTGTTTGATCCTGTTTAGTCCCTGCAGTTTCACAAGTAGTGGCTGGCAACTTTCCCCGACTACATCGCCATTGATTTTTCATTGACTACATCGCCGATTACATTGGTACTCAGTGGTAATCTGTAAGGTAGTGTCAGAGAGAAATGTAACCGATAAATACGTCGATGAAGTAATCGACGAACAGTAAGGCATTACCAATGCGGACATTGCCTTGTTAAATTCGCCGCTCAAAAGCATTTCTGGTAGTTTAGCGAGTCGTCGACGAAAGGTTTGTGGTAGTTGATGAACTCATCGGCGTAGAGTCGATTACCAATACTGCAGGGGTATTGCCTAAACTTCTCAAGTCGTGTCTAATCTTGTGAAGTCTCGTCTAGTCTTGTGTAGACTAGTCTCGTCTAGTCTTGTCTAACTTGTCTAGTCTTGTCTGATCTTGTTTAGTCTTGCCTGATCTTCTCTAGACATGTCTAATCATGTCTAGTCTTGTCTGATCGTGTCTAGCCTTGGTCGATATTCTCTAATTTTGTCTAGTCTTGTATAACTTTGTCTAATCTTCACTCTAGTCTTTTCTGTTGTTGTCCAATCTTGTTGTCTAATCTTGTCTACTTTTGTCTGATCTTGTCTAGTCTTTTCTGGTCTTGTCTAATCTCGTCTAGTCTTATCTAACTTGTCTAGCCTTGTCTGATCTTGTTTAGTCTTGTCTGATCGTATCTAGCCTTGTCCAATCTTGTCTAATTTTGTCTAGTCTTGTATAACTTTGTCTAATTTTGTCTCATCTTGCCTAGCCTTTTCTGATGTTGTCTAATTTTGTCTAGTTTTATCTGATGTTGTCTAGTCTTGTCTGGTCTTCTCTAGTCTTGTCTGATCTTGTCTGTGTAATCTTGTATGGTCTTGTATAGTCTTGCCTAGTGTCGTCTAGTACTGTCTAGTCTTGTCAACTTTTGTCCATTCTTGTCTAGTCTTATGTAGTCTTGTCTAGTATTGTGTAGCCTTGTCTAGTCTTCTTTTTTTTATCTTGGAACAGCACTCAGGGGATGACCCCTATATATGCAATGCATTGCGCCGGAACTGAAAACGAGGGGATAGTATTGAGGGGACAGATTAGGAAAGATGAGTTTTGTCTAGTATTGCCTACTCTTGTTTACTCTTGTCTAGTTTTGTTTAGTCTTGTTTTGTCTAGCCTTGTCTAGTATTTTCTAGTCTTGTCTAACCTTGTTTATTTTTGTGTGATCTCGTCTAGCCTTGTCTAGTTTTATCCAGTCACGTTTATGCTCGTCTAGCCTTGTCAAGTATTGCCCAATCTTATTTAGTCTTGTGTAACCTTGTTTAGTCTTGTTTTATCTGGTCTTATCTAGTATTATCTAGTGTTATCTATATGATAGTCTAGTCAAACTATGCGTGGACTATATTGTTTTATTAAAAATAGGTTAGAAGATGGTATAATATGCAGCATAGTTGTTAGTGTTGTCTGTACTCCAATCTACTATGTAGTCCATAATCTACACGATATCCTAGACTATAACAAATAGTCTGCTGAATAAATAATTGTCTGCTTCTACTTGTATATAAAGACCTATCGCAATGCAAGGAATACAAATTATTTTATTTAGTAATAGACATGATTTTATACAGCATTTTTACAATAGAGATGCAAACACTTCTATAACTTAATTTGAGGGTCTATAAAGGAATCATAAAAATTGAAAACAACAACATTCTTAACGTCTTATAAAATTATCCTTATAATTATCCTTATAATTAAGTATATGACATATTTGTCATATATCAAGACAATTTAGAAAAGCCATTATCACACCATTATTGTGCAAACTGTACATGACTAAGCAACTGCTGACTTTCTCAACGTTATGCCAAAGTATTTAAATAATTTTTAATTTTGCTTAAAAACCTTGAGTTAATTCTCTGTAAAATGTGCACAAATGTATACATTAAACAACAAGCACTTTGAATAGTTAAGTGTGGCATATTTTAAGGCAAATTACTTACAGAGAATTTCTCTTTTATTTTCTATCACTTCTTCTTTATGGCTGTTAGTAGAAAATTGCATACTTACAGCCCTTTAAATTTTATCACTTGTATTAAATTTTATTTCTTGGCATAACACAATTTTAGCATTTACTAAAGAATGTTACGTGTTAGTGTTGTTAAACAAATATTAACTTTATTAATTATTTATGTTTGAACTGTAGGACAAAGTTTGGCAAAATAATTTTTTTAAAGTTGCTGACGGCAATTTGCAAATGTTTTTAACAATATAAAACAATATTTTTGCAAACACTTAAGCTTAAATCATACTTGTAAGGTTTATGTAGTTTTTAACTAAAGCATTGCATACTTTGGGGCTATCTTTTGCATGTTTGTGTATCACATATAATATTTTGCAGATAATAAAAACTTTTAGGTTGTTTTTTACTAAACAGTTTGCTTAATTTTTTAGGAAATAGATGCTTTTAAACAATTCTGATATTTAATTTATTATGTCAAAGAGATAAAACTAAAACTGTTTTAAAGTTACAATGTAACAGGGGCGTGGGTCAGCTTGTTAATACTAAAAAATAATATTTTTATAATATTTATTATACTTTTTCCTATTTGATATTTTAGAATTATTTTATATTTAAATACTGCATATATATTTCTGCGCTCTCTAATTAAATCTAATCTTAGACATTTATTCTATAAGATTAGACAGATAAATAAATATTTCTGTGGTACACTTTTAAATATCTTATCATTAATTATAATTGATGTAAAATATATAGATCAAAAGATATTTTTATGTAGATGAGCACAGTAAAAATAATTTTTCTAAATTATTATTATATAAAAATCTAAAAGGGGGTTTTAAATTTGCTTTAAAAAACAGTGCATTACAGTCGACTCCGCTTTACTGGAAATAACCAAAACCCAAATTTTTTTTCAGTTATCCGATTTTTTTCTCTAAAACGTAGTTCAGATTAGTGAAATTTGTTACAGTTAAGCGTACTGCTTAAAATCTGTAAAACAATATTTTTTATATCAAATCTGTATACTTTTTACATCAATTTAACGTAAATATGTATTTTATTAAAATTGTTAATTTTTATTAAAAAAAAATTATTCATAGAATTATTCATTTTGTCGTTGAAATTTTTCACGAATTCCTCGAAAATGTCTAGCCACTTGCATTGACAATATAATAGAAAAATACAATAAAGTACGTAAGAGTGAAATTTGTTACAGTTAAGCGTCAGTAAAAAATATTGTTTTAATCAGTAAAACAATATCTTTTATATCAAATCTGTATACTTTTTACATCAATTTAACGTAAACATTTTATTAAAAAAAAATTATTCATAGAATTATTCATTTTGTCGTTGAAATTTTTCACGAATTCCTCGAAAATGTCTAGCCACTTGCATTGACAATATAATAGAAAAATACAATAAAGTACGTAAGAGCGAAAAGGACAAATACATTTTGCCATTTAATTTTTTTAACGGACAAAACATGCACAATTTTTTCACACACATCACAATCTATTGCCTTCAGTTAGGCAATAGATTGCTAATAAATATATTTGTAATTATTTATTTTTCCACTAAAGCGAAGTAAGTTTCATACAAAACGTAGTTGTGGACTTGCTTTTGTTTTTCAGTAATACGATATTTTCATTAAAGCGGTGTTTCGCTAAAACGAAGTGAATAAAACTAGCTGCGTTTAAAATCAGTGCGGGGATTTGTATTGCTTTCAGTAATCTGATTTTTTTCAGTAAAGCGTGTTGCGCTTAAGCGGATTCAACTGTATATCTGAAGGAAAAATAGTTCCACTTAGAAATTCTTCAAATAGAATTTGATAAATAAACGTTTTTTGGGGGAAAAAAAAAGTTTACCTAATTTTTTTTAACAAACCTCGTATGTTTTAAGCAGAGTTTTAAATATATTGCTAATCTATCATGGCTACACATTTCTACATACTTTTAATTTGCTCACAAGAAATTTTGTGAGATTAATACCTCATTGCAGATTAATTGACTTGCTGTGTAATTAAATCAAATTAAACAATCCCATTGCGACATTTTACTCCTCATTTTTGATATTAAAAACTGTTTTATATTTCGAAACTATCGCTGGTATTTGATTTTAAACTCGTAACAAAATACATATAGAAATATTTTTAGACAAGCACAAATTAAATGGAAAATTACAAACAACAACATTTTTATACAAATTTAACCAAGTTTATAGGCCAGCCAAGGGAATATCCTTCTGCTAACAAATTTAAATCATCTGCAAGCGAAAACTTAATATATGATGCACCCATGCTTAAATATATACCAAAGATAATTATATTTTAAAATTAAGGATACCTGAGTTCTTAACCTTTCGTCCTTTCTTAAACAAGACTAAATTTTGTTTAACACACTATACCCCCACACATATGCCACACAAAAAATTAATAACACTCCCCCAAAGTATACCACGTATACTAAATATTCTCTTCTATTTGTATAAAGAACTGTTAAATAAAGTTAAATATGTGCACCGCATGTGTTCTTCTATTAGAAAAAAAATCACTTTACAAAAATAACATATTTGAAACAATAGACAGCAAGGGATCCTTTGCAGCACCAAGTTTTGTTAACATCTGTGGGTTAAAGGTGATCCTTTAACGTTAAATTGCAGAAAATAATTAGACAAAAAGTATAAAACCAACATCAAATCAATTGTTGCTGCAAATTGCTAAAGTTTAATCAAGCAGCTATTTCAAAATGAAAGTAAAAAGAAATTTGTTAAATAACAGCATAAAAAAGTTTTAAGAACCAGTAAAGAAATGTTAAACGTGTACACATTTTAATAAAATTGTACTTAAGGAATATGTTCAGATATTAGGCCAAGATTTTAATACAGAATAGAAAAAAACACACCCATTCTTTTTATAAGATACTAGCTGCTTGGACCCGGCGTTGCCCGGGTTCCCCAACTATTCGACTTTATACAACCACCTTCCAGAAAATTAAAAACTGTGTTTGTAATTCTAATATAATAACTCTGATGATTTATACCAAGTTTCATGAGTTTGGTGAAGAAACAAAAGTAAAAAAAGATATTAAAAAATATGGGGCGGGGGACGATGGGCGTGGCAAATATCCATAAAACCTTCCAAATATTTCAATTTCATAACATCCATAATTTTTCCAAAGTTTCAAAGTTTTTGGTGCAGAAACTAAAATTTGGGACAAAAAGAAATTTCAGGGTTATATGGGCGGGGGCGATAGGCGTGGCGGATTTCCACGAAACTTTTCAGATATTTGAACCTTATAATACTGATTACTTATGCCAAGTTAAAAAATATTTGGGTCTAAAAAAGATTTTCAGGTTATATGGGCGGGGGACGATGGGTGTGGCAAATATCCTCAAAACTTTCCAAATGTTTCAATTTTATAACATCGATAAATTTTGCAAAGTTTCAAAGTTTTTGGTGCAGAAACTAAAATTTGGGACAAAAAAATATTTTAGGTTTATATGGGCGGGAAGCGATGGGCGTGGCGGATTTCCACGAAACTTTTCAGATATTTGAACCTCATAATACTGATTACTTGTGCCAAGTTGAATAACGTTTAGTAAAGTAACAAATATTTGGGTCTAAAATATATTTTCGGGTTATATGGGCGGGGCGCGATAGGCGTGGCAGATTTCCACAAAACTTTCCAAATATTTCAACTTCATAATACTAATAAATTGTGCCCAGTTTCGTAACTTTTGCTAAAGGAACGATAAAAACTTAGGACTAACATATATTTTCGGGTTATATGGGCGCTGTGCGATGGGCGTGGCCTATTTCTATGATACTTTCCTGTTATGTAAACTTCATAATAGCTTGTGCCAAGTTTCGTAACTTTTGGTGAAGCAACAAACATTTGGGAAAGAAAAATATTTTCAGGTTATATGTGGGCGGGATGCGATGGGCGTGGTCATCTTTGATAAAACTTAAAATATTTCTGGACTGAGTTGATCAAAGGATCTGTGCAAAATTTCAGCCTTCTACGACCTCTCGTTATACTTTTTGCCATGAAATGTCATGGGATGTATGAAGAAATGCCACTGTGTGCCACACCCACTTGAGATATGAAACATAAAATTAGCCTATTTTACCCCCAAGATATGTCGTAATGTACTGTCGAAATTTCAGAAAAATCGACTGGCTAGTTTTAGGCGTCCATAAATAACAATTCCACAAACAGACAGAAACGGATTGATTTTTATATATGTGACCTTTTCCGAGAAAAAGGGACCTAGTGTGTCAAAAAACGGGCTTGGACTTAACAGTGGATTCTATATATATATATATATATATATATATATATATATATAGATATATATATATATATATATATATATATATATATATATATATATATATATATATATATATATATATATATATATATACATATATGTATATATGTATATATATAGAAGATAAACAAGCGTTTAACAATAGTTTTTTTTAATGGTACTATTAAACATTAATTAAAATAAAAAATAAATATGTTTTATTTTTAACGACGAATATTCACCGCCAAAAAGTAGGCAATCGTTGAAATCGAAAACGTATTTCTATTTTTTATTTTTTTTTTTGTTTTTTTTTTATTTTTAATTTTAAAATATGTACATAAATTTAAATTTGTTCTAGCCAAAAGGAAATCCTTAATATATCCTATATATATTTATTATAACTTTGTACGCCCCCAAAACTCTTTTTAATCTTTTGCTGCTAAACAAAACAACAATTATAAAACCATTAAGTAAAAAAAATTGCATCAACAATTTTATCTCTTATAGCATCTGATTTAAATTGTCTTTTACAAAATATCTTGAATTATATATGCCAAGAGCTCTTAAGTAGGCAACAAAACCAACAACATGTCTTGTACATTTTTTACTTGGAGTGCTACAATAGAAATATGAGCAACTTGCCATATCAAAGAAAATATTTAAAAAAGTTTCCCAACCATAAACGAGTAGCAGGCACATGTTTTGTATAATTAGAAGTGATAATTTTTATGCAAATAACCTTAGGCTAGGCCATAAAGTGAAATGGTTTAAGTTTTATATTTACTGTTACATGTAGACATAAATATTTAAAATATTTCAGAAAGCACATCAGATAATCCATGAAGACTGAAAGTAATGGTGACATATATAAATAAAGTTTTTATGTGAAAATTTAAAATTCTTACCATCTTTTAAATTATGTATGAATTTTTATTAGTCGAACTTTCTTATGTAAATTGTTAATTTTTTCAACGGGCTTAAGTTCGAATCTGCATGACTGCAAATAATTTTTTTCTTACTATCTTTTTATGCGCCAGCTAATATAGTTAGATTCCATTTAAATATTACTCGTGTTAAATATTATTACCTCACAACTTGATCATTCTATAAAAGAGCCATTTATAAAAAAAAGTACCTATATAAAAAAAAAGCCTTTTGCAAAAAAAAAATAGTTTTATTAAAAGTACATTTATAAAAAACTAGATCTTCCATACGTAAATGTAACTTTTTATAAAAAAGGTATCTTCTATAAAAAATTACCTTTATAAAAAAGAATCTTTTATAAAAAGTTCCTTTTATGAAACAGTAATTGTTATAAAAAACTTGCTTTTACAAAAATGTACCTTTTATATGAAACTAACTTGTACAAAAAAGTGTTATTACAAAAAATACTTTTTATGTAAAATACTTTTAACAAAAAAGTACCTTTTTTAAAAGGTACTTTTGTAAATTAGTACCTTTTATAAATAAGTACCTTTCATAAAAAATTACCCCTTAAACTTGTACCTCATATATATAATAGTACTTTTTCAGAAAAAGTAGCTTTAAAAAAGTGCCTTTTATAAAAAGCACCTTATCTAAAAAGTTCCTTTATAAAAATCATATTTTTTAAACAAGTACTTTTTTCAAATAAAAAAAGTAAAAGAATATCTTATAATAAAAAGAACGTTTTATAACAAAGTACATCTTATAAAAGAGTACATTTTATAACTAAAAGGCTTTTATAAAATTGTACCTTTTATAAATAAGGACCATTTATAAAAAGGTACTTTTCAAAGCATAGAAAGTACTTCTCGAAATAAGTATCATTAAAGAAAAGGACCCTTTTATAAAATAGTAGCTTATACAAAATAGTACCTTCTATAGAAACATACATTTCATAAAAGCAGTACCTTTGAGCAGCATCTATCGTAAAAAGTACTTTTTATAACAAAATATTTCTTTTAAAAAGAATATTTCATAAAAAGCTATATCTTATAAAAAAGACATTTTATAACAAAAAAAAACTTTTATAAAATTGTACCTTTTATAAATAAGTACCATTTATAAGAAAGTACTTTTTATAGCATAGAAAGTAGTTCTCAAAGAAAGTGTTATTAATAAAAAGTACCATTTATAAAATGGCACCTTTTTTATAGAAACATGCATTTTATGGAAAAAGTACCTTTCATAAAAAAGTTCTTCTAATAAAAAAAGTGTTTCATAAAAAGTACTTTTTATAAAAATGTAGATCTTATAAAAAGTACATTTTATAAAAAAAAAAACATTTTCAAAAAATTTTTCTTTTTATAAAAAGTAATTTTTATAATAAGTAACTTTTATAAAAAAAATGTATCTTTCCTGAGAAAGTACATTTTATAAAAAAGTGTCTTGTAAAAAAGTACTTTTATTAATCCATATGTACATCCTATAAAAAAGAGCGTTTAAAAAAAACATTTATAAAACTGTATTCTTTATAAAAATTAACTTTTATAAGAAGTAAATTTTATAAAAAGTTTTTATAAAAAGTAACTTTTATAAAAAGTTCTTATAAAAAGTAACTTTTATAAAAAGTTTTTATAAGAAGTAAATTTTATAAAAAGTTCTTATAAAAAGTTTTTATAAAAAGTAACTTTTATAAAAAGTAACTTTTATAATAAGTAACTTTTATAAAAAGTAACTTTTATAAAAAGTTCTTATAAAAAGTAACTTTTATAAAAAGTTTTTATAAAAAGTAACTTTTATAAAATGTAACTATTATAATAAGTAATTTTTATAAAAAGTAACTTTTATAAAAAGTAACTTTTATAAAAACTAATTTGTATATAACGGTTACCAAAGTAACTTGTATAAAAAATAAATTTTATAAAAATTAACTTTTATAAAAAATAACTTTTATAAAAAATAACTTTTATAAAAAATAACTTTTATAAAAAATAACTTTTATAAAAAATAACTTTTATAAAAAATAACTTTTATAAAAAATAGCTTTTATAAAAAATAACTTTTATAAAAAAATAACCTTTTTAAAAAAAAGCCTTTTATGCAAAAGTGCCTTTAAAAAAAGTAGCTTTTATAAAAAATTGCCTTTTATAAAAAACTACCTTTTAAAAAAAAATTAACTTTTATAAAATTTTGCAATAAAGTATGTTTTATGGAAAAGTATCTATTACAAAAAATACCTTTGATTAAAAAAGAGTAGAAGGCCATTTCCTACTGAGGAATACAACTTCCTATAAGACTTCTAAAACTATGCCATCTATTAGGCCAGAAGCTGTTGAGAAACAGAATTTATAAGACTCCTTAAAGACTTGGACCAGCAGCCAAAAAGAGTTCTTACTAACTTTTTAATTTACTTTTAAATGGTCACTTGGAAGTTTTTAAAAATACTATACAGTTTTACCTCTCGACCTGTAGCTTTAAAATATACTCGACTGCAAGAACAAAATAGTTGCTTAAGGGTGACAAAATACTTCTTCTTATATTCGTCTCTTTTATGATGCCACAAAACATACTCGTATTATGACACTGGCACCCACACTACCTGCTGGACAACTGAATCTAGGGCTTTATAAACGTAATTCCTGTAAATATTTGTTATTTATACTCTACTTTATGCATGCGTGTGTACGTTGCTGTGTATGCAGGTAGATGATGTTGGTATGTGTGGTTTAGTGAAAACATTATGGATTATGCACACATTGTGGAGAACAACACTTCATTTATACATACAAGTGAGTAAGTGGATGTTTGTGCATTTATGAGCATAGCAATTGCTATAGGACATGTAGGAGTGAGTGACATGGCTAAAGTTCTCTCTAATAACACTCAACATAGTCATTCATAAACACTAGAAATGGATGGCGACAATAGTCCGGAATTTGTTGCCATTATGGTTCTTCATATTAATATTGACATTTAGAAATTTGTTGCTCAGTTGGCGATGGTAGTGGTGGCTTCGCTTTGCAATGACATTGAGTACGAGTTCAAGAGACCTTAAAAGAACTTAAAAATAAAAATATATCAAAGGAAAAGCCAGAATCTATTTTAAATTTTAAATTTATTTAAAAAAAAACGTTACTAAGCCTTACAAAGTCTAGAAAGAAAGCGCAGCATATAAACGTTTATAAAGGCGGGCCTGTGCTGAGGCAAACACACGAGTACTTTTAAAACGCCTTATTATTAAAAATCAAAATCTACCAAGAAACTAGACAACATTTTGCCATATTTCAGCAGTTTGTTTTTTGCAATCTTTGAAGGCATTTAATTTTCGCTAAGCTGCGACGGTACTAAATCCCACGATTAACAATAGAATGCCATTTGCTTTTGATATTCAGGCGAATAGAAAATTTCTCATATTTGTTGTACAATAACTGCTGTCTGCTAAATATTCTTGTTGTTGTTAAGATAAGCTGGTTAAATAAATAAGACTTCTTGTTACGAAATAAAAATATTCAATAAGAATTAACCTTAAAAAATATCTTGTTAGATATTTAGAATATCAGTGAAACGTTGGCACTTGAAAAAAAATCTTCCCGATATCTTTAATGAAATCTAATGCTAGAGTTAATGTCGATGTCGTTGACGGCGTTTCAACGCCGAAAAAGTTGAAATAGATTGAACTTTTACGGCGTTGCAACGCGTTGAGATTAACTGCTCCCATACAATTTCATACGATCCAACTTTTTTTTTGACATTTGACGCCGTCGACGACGTCGACATTAACTGTAGCATAAAGAAAAATATTTAAACTTCACACAACTATGCATAAAGCCCTGGCACACCCTGTCACTCCTCAGCCACATAACTAACCAATCAGAAGATTAAAAAAATTAATTTGAATAGCTTTCGTAAATATTGCAAGTAATTAACTCTAATAAATTTTCCACACTTCATAGGATGCTTTTTTCTTTTCTTAATAAAAGAAAACTCTCAAAAAATTTCAATTTATAAATAGCCCGCTTTATTCTGTAACTTTTTGCCAATGTCACGTCAAGACAATATCTACCTGCTCTTTCAGGACAAGAATTAATTACTTTGACAGCCTGTGGATGCTCTCTAAATGCTGGGATATAGCAACGCAACATTAGAACATTGCTGAAGGAAGGGAATGAAAAAGTGACCTATTGTTGGTATTGTCTTGACGTGACGTCGACAAAAAGTTACAGAATAAGGTGGTATTTTTTTAAAACTTTTGTTTGATATATAACAAAAATTAAAATTGTATATAAATTGTTCGTGCTTTGATGCATCGAAAATTTTAGCAAAAAAATATAAAAAAAACAATTAAAAAGGTTATATTCGACCGGGTCGAATCTTAAATACCCTCCAAATATTTAGTAAGTAAATTTCAAATGTGTAACTGGGTGAGACAGAGTTCTTTTATATAACATCGTACGTCAGCGCCCACTGAAGAGGGCGGGGTTCAAAATTTGACTACATCATGTTTTCCACAGACGAACGTATGGGCATTGCTAGACCGTCTTAGACTTCATCACTGATCAAGAATATATTTATTTATCTTTTGAGGGCATAAAAACTGTATTTTGGCGGAGTCGCTCTGGCAAGGGCGTGTGGCGGAGACATTTCACCTTTGTCATAAAACTCTAAAAATAAATGCTTGGGATAATTATGTACAAAATAAAAATTTTTTATAGGGTCATTTAGGGGGAGGAGGGTAGGGCAGAAACAGGCAGTCATAAAACTCTAAAAATAAATGCTTGGGATAATTGTATACATAAGTAATATTTTTTTTTTTATAGGGTCATTTAGGGGTGAATGGGGAGGAGGGGGTAGGACATAGTAGTACCAGGTTACGTCTCAGCTTCGTCATTTAAGCTTAAAACTGCTATTTTTAATGCATGTAGGCTTAAGTAAAACAATTTGTTAAATGTTTACACTATTTTTGCATATAATAACGCCCACTAAAGGGGGCGGGGTCCAAAAAAAATATTTTTTTTTTTTGAAGGCTCCAAGTTTAACGCGTTAGACCGTATTTGACACAAAAATATATCATTTGCTTAACAAAATAACCAAAAAACTTTAAAAATTGTGTTGTTTTTTCTGGGTTGGTTTAGTTCTTCTTAGGGGAACTTTTTCCCCTCTGGCCCTATTCAGTCCATTTACGAACTTGATCTGTGCTATCCTTCAAGATATATTTATACCAAATTTCAAGAGCCTGGCTCTTTTCGTTTGAACTTAATCGTAATTTCCACAGACGGATGGACGGACATGCTCAGATCGTCTTAGAGTTCATCACTGATCAAGAATATATATACTTTATGGGGTCTCAGATGGATATTTCGCGGCGTTACAAACGGAATGAGGGTATAAAGATAATCACCTTTTAGATACGACACTTTGTAATAGAATAAAGAAAATGTTAATGAAGACGTAAAATGCCAAACACAATATCTTATGCACTTACTTCCGAAAACCATCTGAGAATTCAGAATTTGTAGATTACAAATTATTTTCAAAAATCACAACAGAATAAGCATAGTAGACCTTGAAACTCATACAAAACTAACCCAACAAATAAATTATATTCGATATGAATATAATATATTTTTCTACAACAAATAAATTTCATTTAAAATAGAATTGTGACGACTATATGTCAAATAAAAATTTCATAAAATTATATATACATATTTTTAAATTAAATTATTTAAAGAAAATAATCAATCTGATTGTGTAAGACGTTGGCGCTTATGCCAAAGACGTTTTTTGTAAAAGATTAAAAAAAACATGCAGCAATCAGGCGAAATATTTAATTTGTAGAAGTAATTTTAACGTTTCATTGTCATTTTAAATGGGCGTAACACTGTCCTGTCTTTTTTTCAATACAATATCGATAACATTCTGTTGCCTATTGGTATCGATAAATATTTTTATCGAAAACATTTGTTAATGATAAAAATTTATGACTGGCCACAATTCCCGCATGAATTAAAACTTGATATCATATTTAATATCGATAAATATTTTTATCAAATATATTTAACGATAAAAATTTGTTAGTGATAAACATTCGTTATAGATAAAAATTTATGATCACTAAAACAAGTTCTACCAATCAACATTTGTCATCGATTAAAATGTTGTATCTACAAAAACTTGATGTCTACAGCAGCTTATTATCGCATATATATTTATCGATAAAAATTTGTTATCGATGGAAGTTTATTATCGATTAACATCTGTTATCGATAAACATTTTTCTATTGCCAACATTTAACTTATCGATAATAATATGTTACCGACAATAATTTAATATCTATAAAAACTTATTAACGCAATCATATTAATCGATAAAAATCGGTTATCGATAAAAATTTATTATTGATAGAACTTTGTTATCTATTAACATCATTTTCATAGATAATAAATTCTTATCGTCAAATATTTATCCACTATTTAAACTTGTTATCGACTAAACATTTTTTTTAACAGTAAAAATTTGATGTTCATAGAAATTTATTATCGAAAAACATATTTATCAATAAATAGCTTTTTTCGACGGGAAATTATTATCACTAAAAATTGTCCATTAATCTGGGCCCAAATTACGGCATTCGATATCGATCGAAATTTGTATTTAAATTGTATGGAAATTTCGTTCGATATCGAATGCAGTAATTTGGCCCTTGAAATTTTGTGATAACTGAATGCGTGTGTGTAAAGTGTTCTGGAAATCAATTATATGTAGGAAGAACTTCAAACGAACATATAACTATTTTGAATAGGGCAGGAACTGCTCACTTTTCAAATTATCATAAAAGGCCTACTGTGCAAGACAAGATTATAAAGAAACTAGAAGCGACTGGCAACGTACATTATCTTAATCTGTTTACTGGACAATTTGTCGATTACAAGGCATTCTCAGAAACTGAGCCTATCTTAAGGCGTATTAACACGTCCACATCGACTGATGCAATCAATGTAGGGGCGGTCATTGAAATGACGATGTATTTCGTACATAAAGGCAAATTCCTGGAATTGTAAAATATTCCAGCCACTATTCCTACTCTAGGGTAATGATCTGATTACATCATGTTTGATAAATATTTTAAATTTGATAGCAAGAAAAACTAAAACTGTTATAAAACATACTGAGACATTTAATTATTTATTTACATATTTTTACTTATAAATCGGCTGGCAAGGCGAAATTATAGGCTACTAACAGCTAACTGTTAGTTCAATCTCCTTTTAACGAGCTCCAAAGTTATACACTTTGTGTGCATGCAAACACCTGCATGTAAGTACTCATATACGAGTATGTCTATAGATGTGTGCGTTTTAGAAAAGACAACTATTTACCTTAAGTTTGCCCACTTAGTGTTTGTGCCGATGTGCAATGTATGGCAAACTGACCATATAAAATATTAAATAGTTAAGATAAAACCTAGCAAACAAATATGACAATATAAAAGCATACATGAAGGCTGCTGATATAAAATATCAACACAAAAGGGATGATATGAGGTGCAGTTGTTCTGATCATGTAAAACAATTGTTAACCGTAAAGCAAAATGTCATAAGTATTTGCAGCATAAGAGAAAATAGTCTTGCTGCCTTTTTGGGAAACTGGCATGTGTTCTTCGTCTTGACATATTTCATTGTGAATGGCCATTGAAATATTTCAGCAACTTGACTTGACGTGTGTTTGTATTTTCTATAAGCCATAAAATTTATTTAAACGAAAGCATACTTGTGGCCAAAAGATAAGAGCATTAAAAGAAAATAACAATTTGATTGTATAATTATATTTCTTCTTCTTCTCTTTATTTATAGTGGTTTACAAATTTTAAAATATATATTTAAGGTTTTGTACAGAGTTCAGCAAGGCAATAACAAGTTTGGAATTATCTAAAGCATACTTATGGGCGCAAAGCTTGGGGAAAAACTTTTACAACATACAATGGCCACAGTCAAAGATCATTTTAAATAAATCGAGAGTACCTTACAGCCAACATTTGCTTCTTTTGATCTAAAAAAAAAACATTACAAATATTCTTTAACTTCATGCAATAGCACAGCAACAACAATAATCTTAGAAAAAGTTGGGAAAAAAATGCCAAAGTTTTATCATGTGAAAAACAAATCTCATTTCATAATGCATTCCCTCTAAACAAGTCTAAAACTTCTTTAAAATGTTAATAAATAAACAATTGTCGAGGCAATAAAATATAAAGCATACTTAAAGGAGATCCTAAAAAGTATTATTATATAAATATAAAACGGAGAAAAAAACTTCGGCACACACAAAAAAAAACTTGTCGTTATTCATCATTACGATGCAATTGTTCTGTTAAGCTTCCAACTAATACCCAGGCAAATGTCTATTGCATACTTTAGGGTAATAAAAAATGTATTATGACAGTAAGGAAAGCATAATACTCAAGGTGCAATATGGCAACAAATTTATCCAGCATTTTTGTTTTCAAACTTGAAAACTTTTCTTTTATTAAGCGTCATAAAAAAACCGCACACACACATATATATACAAAAACAAAAGCTTTAATTTTACTTCCATCTTTTGTCTATTTTTAGGGGTTTCGGCAAGCAAGGTTTTCAATGCCAAGGTACGTAAAATTACTACAACAAAAATTAAGGAAGTAAAAAAACTTTTTATATTGAAAATAAACTTTTTTTTTCTATATAAAAAGTTATTTTGTTGCACATTCCTTTTATTGTATAAAATTTTTAAAATATTTTATTTTCTATATATTTAAACAGTTTGTTCATATGTCGTACACAAACGTTGCCATGAATATGTTACCTTCAAATGTCCCGGCAAAGACAAAGGAATTGATTCCGTAAGTTTTCCAAATATTCTTTAGCTACTTTATCCTTTTTAATTTATATATTTAAATATCTATTAAGTCTGAATAAGAGTTAGCTAATGAATTGCAATAGTTCAGATTTTTTTTTTACATATATTTTAATTCTAATTTTTGCTAATTATGCACAGATATTTTTATTACAAGTTATCAGTTTAAGAACAAGCCAGCTTTTTGATATGATTATTAGTTAAAGAAGCAGTTTTAAAAAGAACTTTTTAGTAAGACATGCAAAAACTATAGACTAGAAGAATTTACTTAACAAATACTTTCAATCAAAATGTTTGTTACCATCAACAATATATTTGGTATAAAAATCTTTGTTTTGAAGTTTTTATAATCTAAATTATAATTTCAATAACACAAGCGAGAAAAGTTTCTAAATAAGTACTTAACGCCCAAAAGCATTAAGGAAATATTATTGACTCTACAAACATTTTCAATTGCAGTAACAAAAATTTTACAAGCCAGAGTTTGATATCGAAATCAAGAAATATATCTAAAAAAAAATTTGTAAAAAATTTTGTAAAAATTTGTAAAAAAAATTTTAAAAATTTGTAAAAAATTTTGTAAAAATTTTTTTTTTGTCCTTAAAATACGTGTAATCGGGAAAGAACAAATTTATCAGAAAAATTCTATTTAAATCACAATTTCTTTTATTTTAATAAAGATATGTAACGCTATCGATAGCGCAATAATATATCGATAACAAAAATGGCAAGTAACACAAGTTGATTTTTGGATTTGTACTAGCGCCAAATAGATCGCCTTAAATTGCTTTCAATTTCACTTTTTAATAATTTTTTAAATACGGCAAATTTTGTAAAGAAATTTGCCAAATAATAACGTTATAAGCATTAAATAAATTTTTTTATTAATTAGGCCTAACCAATTTAAAATAAAGAATATTCCTCCTTGAAACTATTCATAAACATACGTGTGTTTTGAAAGCATTCCCCGCTTATTCTGTAACTATTTGCTAACGTCACGTCAAGACAATTGCCCTTATTCTATTTGTCAATGTCAACGTCACGTCAAGACAATATCAAAAATAGGACACTTACATACCCTTCCTGTGCAACAATTAACTACTTCTGACAGCCTCTTACTACTCTCTATGTCGTTGAATATAGCAAAAAGTTGTGCGAAATTGATAACACTGTACAACACACAAAATTAAATTTAAAATGAAATTTAAAAGAAGAACAAAAAAGACCCATCCATACCTTGACGAGTTAAAGGGTTAACGTATTCTACAAAAATGTTCTCCGTAACATTTTACATAAATTTGCTGAACACATTTTGTACCTAAAATGTAAGGATCACATGGATTCTTATGCCGATTAACAATAAGAATGTGCCAGAGCTGGGAAACTTTAAAGCACCCTCCAATGAAATTCAGATGTAAACTTTCAAAACGCCGATACGCGTGTCTTTTTTTTTTTTTTTTGTCTCCTCTATCAAAATTTTTTGATCGGACCTTGTAATTTTGGAAAAAATTTGATTTTGTTAAACAGTGTAATTGTTGAAGAGAATAAGTATAGAAGTGTTCTCACTTTCATATTGTCCTGACGTGCCGTTGACGTTGGCAAATAGAATAAGGGGGAATATAAAAATAAGACATCAGAATACTCTCTTTCCTCGGATTTTAATTACTTTTAACAGCCTCTTATTATTTTTTAGGCCTTGGAAAATAGACAGCAGCTGTTAGCAGTAAGCAATTGTTGCCCACAAGCAGAATATAACTCACCTATTTTTCATATTGTTTTGACGTGACGTTAACAAATAGTTACAGAATAAGGGGGATTAACAAGTCAATAATATTGAAAATTCTGAAAAATAAGCCTTTGATAGAAATTAATAACAAATCGAATTTTTAATATATTAAATTTTTTTTTTGTTTACTAAATATTTTGTTATCGATAACATTATTGGTATCGATAAATATTTTTATCGAAAATTTTATGACTGGCCACAATTCCCGCATGAATTAAAACTTGATATCGATGTACATATATTTAATATCGATAAATATTTTTATCTACTAGAAATTAATAACAAATCGAATTTTGAATACATTAAATTTTTTTTGTTTATAAATATTTTGTTATCAATAACATTCTGTTGCCTATTGGTATCGAAAATTTTATGACTGATTCCCGCATGAATTAAAACTTGATATCAATATACATATATTTAATATCGATAAATATTTTTATATACTATATTTAACGATACAAATTTGTTAGTGATAACATTCGTTATAAATAAAATTTTATGATCACTAAAAATAGGTTTAACTAATCAACATTTGTCATCAATTAAAATGTTGTATCTGCAAAAACTTGATGTCTACAACAGCTTATTATCGCATATATATTTATCGATAATCATTTGTTATCGATGGAAGTTTATTATCGATTAACATCTGTTATCGATAAACATTTTTCTATTGCCAAAATTTAACTTATCGATAATAATATGCTACCGATAACAATTTAATATCTCTAAGAACTTATTATCGCAATCATATTAATCGATAAAAATCGGTTATCGATAGAAATTTATTATTGATAACAATATCAAATCTATTAACATAATTTTCATAGATAAAAATTATTTATCAACTAATTAAACTTGTTATCGACTAAAAATTTTTTAACAATAAAAATTTTATGTCCCTAGAAATTTATTATCGAAAAACATATTTATCAATAAATAGCTTTTGTCGTCGGTAAATTATTATCACTAAAAATTTTCCATTAATCACTATGGCATCGGCACATCGGCATCGATTACAAATTTTTTATATACACAAATACTTTAAATTGAGGAAAACTTATTATTGGAAATATATTTATCGATAAAAATTCGCTATAGCCAAAAAAATTATCACTTATTTGAACTAGTTATTGACCAAAAACTTTTATCGATAAACATTTGATGTCGATAAAAACTTATTATAGAAGAAATATTTATCGATAAAATTTGTTATCGATGCAAACTTATTATCGATAAATTTCTGCCTCCAATTTTAAATGAACTAAAAAGCTCGGAAAACTGCAAGAAAATATATTTTCAGTTAAAAATGTAAATAGAACTTTTTATAAAAGTTAGTATGACAAAAAAATAAATATTTTTCAGTAGAAGAAACTATCTATGGAGAATTGTAAAACACGTTAAAGAACAAACTGTATAATTTTATTATATAAAAGAAACTTTCGTTGCCAATAGATAATATTTTTTCAAAGATAATCTGTCAGTTAAACGATGTCACTAGATATCATTTTGTTGAACAGTTACATTTAAAACAAAAACAATATATTAAAATGTGTTTTAATTTGATATGTATTTGTGCCATAAAACAAAATACAATGACCCACGATGGCAGAAAATACTTTAAATATTATAAAATTATTCAAATCTGCCATCGATAATAACAAGTTATCGATAGCGTACTTTTTTGCGAATTAATGATTTCGAACACTTCGTTTCGATAAACACTTCTATCAGTTATCGTTAATAATTTTCGATAACAAAATTATGAATAGATTCCACAATTGGTGCTCTTGCTGGAAAATTCCATGAAATACTTTGTTATCGAAAAATAGTATTTTGTTATCGATTAAACTGGAAGATCGGACATTTTTTATAAAAAATATTTTTTAACAATAAAATTTTCGCGTCGCTAACTTGTCGCTAAAAATTTTATCGATAACCAAAACATGGGAAACGATAACTTTTTGTAATCGATAACAAAATGATAAAAAATTTAATTACAACAATATTTTCTAATATAATGTTATTTGCCGATGCAACATTTTGTAACCGATTCCAACAAAATTTTTTATGAAATATCGTGTACCAAAAATTATATTTTGGTTTTAATAATCCGTAAATATTCCAAGGCGATTTAACAGTTTTCTAAAATTTTCCCCGCAACATTTAGATTTTTATGCAAATTTTAAAACCAGCCAAGTAAATCCAAAACGCAAGTGAAAGTATTTGTCAACAAACATTTTGATTGATATGAAATATTAAATGTAAAAAATTAAAATGATTTTTTTTCCATTTTATTGTAATTATAAATTTTACTAAGGGATCAGTTTTAATAGAAAGCATGCATCATTCTAGCAATTACGTAGGATTTTTCTTTTCTTTTTCACATTAAGACCCATTTAAGCTTTATTGATTTCTTATTTCTATTTTGTGTTTCTGTACATGTCTCTTCATCACGTCTAAGTTCTTTTGTCAAGTCCTTTTTATCTTACGTGATTGTATTGTTTATTTAATAGCAAACACTTAAATTTATTACAATTATTATTAAGTATTTTATAACATATTGAAAATAATTTACCAAAAAAAAATTTAATATCAAATCATTTAATTATGTGAATTGTGTTAAATATGTACAAACAAACAAAAAAAAACAAAATGTGTAACAAACAATTAAAAAACACCACCAAATTGGCTGGAATGATTTGCAAAACAAATCAATACAAACTCATATTAAATCTGTAAAGGATTCACCCAAAACTGTACATCATTTTGAACCATTTACATACGCAGGACCTACATTCTGCGATCATTGCGGTTCCTTATTATACGGCATTTATCATCAAGGTCTAAAATGTTCAGGTAACAAATTTTCAATGAAAATTTCTACAACATAAAATTCTATAAAATTCCCCTTACGATATTCTTCTATAAACCCACTTCAAAGTGTATTTAGATTATTTTTTTTCTTCTCCTTCTAAGGCTTCTTTTCCAAACTCTAAATGTCTTATGCATAATAGTTTTCAAAGCTTTAGGAAAAGTTTACATAACAAATTTGTTATTAAAATTTGTATGGACAAACTTTTCATAACTCTTTGATAAACGTGTGTATAAGTCTCTTTTATTATGTACTACACTATCTATTGTACTAACAATTGCTTTAGTTTCATTGGAACTTTTCTATATATAACTTCCGAGTAAATTTGAATGTTTATCAGACATCAATGGTTGTAACCTTGTATACCATTTTTATCATAATTTTAATGATGTTAATGAAAAGAAATATTTATGTTGATTTAATATTATCATTTTATTAAATATGAATTTGAAAGTGTATTTCCAGTTTTTCAATATCATGAGTTTTTTACTTTTGCTTTGTTTGTTTGTTTTTATTTTTTTTTTTTCGGTTTGTGGCTGTTTTAATTTTTCATTTTATGTTCTCTTTGTTTGATTTTGTTTTTGCTAAATTTCCATAATTATTAAATAATACCAATGCCAGTGAGCGTGTATGTGTTTGTTATAATTTTTTATTTATTTATGTATTTGTTGTTTTTTCCTGTATTTACTTGTTTAATGCAAATAACTGTGCTCATTGTAAGTGTTTGTATGTGTGTGTATGTGTGCTTATGCAAAATACTTTCTCTTATTAATGGCAAGTGCTATTATAACGGTGTGGGTGTGTGAATGAGTGCACTTAGAGCTCAATGAAATGAGTGTATGAGAGGAGGTTTCTCTTTTTTTTTTTTTTTGTTTTGTCTAAACCACTCATATGGTGATAACTGAGGTATTTTAACGGTTAAATTGTAAAAGTATTTGGGAAAGAGTACATTAAAGCAAAAAGTATACAGGAATTTTAGCTTAATAGAGAAAAAACATTGCAATAAAATCAAATAGCTTTCTAAAGCATTTATTGTTGTTGAATAACTAAATAAAAAAACCGACGTATTACTGTAATTAAGTTTACACTGATTGTTAAATTGTAAAAATTGTTTACAAAATATTTCATTTATTTTTATAATTAATTTAATTTACACTACAAGCGTTACAAAAATTTCACCTTCATCATTATTTTAAACACATATCAACTGACCATCTACATAAGCCATATATTTTTTCATTGTAAAATGTTTTGCGTTTTTAGAGAAAACTTTAATATCATTGGAAAAATTTTAATCAAATGAAATAGCAAAGGCAACATGCTCATGGTGTTTCAATAGCACCCAAAATATAAACAGGACTACACACACACGTACTAATGATTCCTCCAAATCTGTATATTAAGTGGAAAAAAAAGAAAATATTTTCACATGAGCTGAAAAGGGCATAAATAATATGCTAGGAAATTAGTACTTTAGCTACACTTGTATGTTATATGTTTTTATGACCTCCATCACAAGTGGCAAGGTTATGCGCTAGAAGTTTTTCATTGGGCAGCATAAAAATTTTTAATTTATTACATTTTCTAAAAGTTGCAACAAAACTTATACGCTATTAATTAACAGCTTTGATGGCTAAATAAATTCTTTTATCAACTCTTGAGGATTTTGTCCTTGTGAGAATGCATTCGATTGAGTGTTTTATGTTTTAGATTGCAACCTTAAAACTTTTTTGGACGTCCATATTTCTTTTATGCCTTAAAAGTGTAATTATTTGTTACCCCTATATTCGCAGCAACTATTGTGCAAGTAGACTCGAAATACTTAAATGTATTAAATAAATTTTATCTTGTTCAGAGATTTTTAAATCAGGCCATCCATGTAAATAATACTAGTATAGCAAAGCTTTTTATTAAATGACCAAACAATTTTCATTAGAAAATTGCATCCTAAAAGTATGCAAGTATTTATATTTCTAAATGTTGGCTACTTAATATTAAAATTATATTCAAGCAAATATTTATCATACGCTCAGCAAAAGCATTTTTAGTATTTTTCCTAAAACTAGGCTAAAAATGTTGTTGAGTGCGGGGACGTATACTTAATATTTAATTAAAATTCCAGCCAATATTAATCATACGTCGAGAGCTATTTTTTTATATTCTTAAGAGCAAAAGTATACAATAAATAAATTTTATTTAATTATTAAACTAAAAATTTTTATTCAGGCTCAAGTTCAAATCTGCGAATCAACAAATTATTTTTTTTATTTAAGTAAAAATATTATAATATTTTTTTATAATCATCAAACCATCAGAAAGCATCAGTAGTGATTTCGCTGCCGCTACGCCATCTCTTCAGCATTATTTTTTCAGTTTTGCCACTTTTTCAAGGTGGTACCAGTCAGCAACAATAGAAACTAATCAAACAACGTTTTTAATGCAATATTGGTGTTGTTCATTATTAATTACTATTCATGTCTATTTATTCTTATTTAATACTTATTTACTGCAAACATACATCAATATTGATTTAATATTATTATTTTTTATTAAACTGCTCATACATTACACCATCCTTATATAATATTTTTCATATATAAATTTAATATATTCTCCAACGTATTTACATTTAATCAATTCCACAGCACTATTTGAGACTTAAAGTTTTGTGCAAAAGAACATTGAATATATTTAACAATAAGTAAATAAAGAATATAAATACATTTTGTTGTATTTTTTTTCCTTGATATTATTTTTTTGCGACGGAAAATGTTTATACGCAATTGATACTAGTCAGTGGCTGTCAAAAAGTTTTTACATAAATATGCCATAAAATAATATGGATATAAAAAAAAAATCAGTGATGGATATAAAACTAAATAAATAGCAACTGACAGCTTGTCATAAAAAAATAAGATTCGTATACAAAATAACAAATTACAAATGAAGGAAGGTTTTTTACTACGAAACTAAATTGTAAGGCGGTGGGCGGTGATGCAAGGAAAAGTAGCCTTTATCTAATCAGAGAAAAAATAAACTAAGGATATAAAATATTTTAAGAATTTTTATTATTCAAGATTATTCGGCCTTAACTGTATCTTCTAACAAAAGCTATTTTTTTTTTAATACACATATTTTGAAAAAAAAAATATATATATAATATTAATAAAAAAAAAAGCCTTTTAGAATTAATAGACATCTTTCTAAACCAGTACTTTTAAAATGAATAATAGAGAAAACATACTATTTAAAAAAAATAACTATAATTATATATAAATAAAGTTCCCCGGACACAAGTACTTAAATTTTTTTCCAGTTTTATTCGAATTCACTTAATAACGTGATTGGCAAAAATCATCTTAAAAACTTGTAATAAACAAAATTTTTGAAGAAGATCCTTTAAAAAAAAGTACTTCTTCAAAACGTATCTTTTAAAAGACTATCTATTTCAAAAATCATGGTTGAAAACGAGCCTTTAAAAAAAAAAGTTATTTTAAAAAAAACTACAATTTCTCAAGGAACATTTTAGAAAAGTACCCTTAAAAGAATTTCCTTTTAAGAGATTAGCTGCTAAAATAGCATCTTTCAAAATATTTATCTTTTCAAAAATTACCCTTTAAAAAAGTTTCCCATTAAAAAAGTACTTTTAAAAACATTACCTTTTACGTAAGTACCCTCTATAATAGTACTTTTTAAGGCCGTACTTATTAAAAAAATATTTTAAAAGTCTATATAAAAAGTGTCTTATAAATAGAACCTATTTCAAAAGAACGCATTAAAAAAGTGACTTTTCAAAAAGTACTTTTTTAACTACATTTTTTAAAAAGTTCCTTTTCAAAAAGACTTTTTTTTAAGTACATTTTTCAAAAAGTACCTTTTTAAATAGTCCTTTTTTTAAATTTTTTTAAAAAGTACATTTTCAAAAAGTACTTTTTTAGAAAGTACCTTTTTAAACTATATATTTTAAACTAATATCTATTTAAAATGTACCTTATAAAAGAGTATCTATGAATTTTTATAGTTCGTTTAAACGAAGTGAGTTTTAAAATAGTAATTTAAAAAAAAAATACATTTTCCAAATGTACTCTTTTACGACAGTATATTAAAATAAATAGCTCTTAAAAAACTAACTCTTAAAAAAGGTCCTTTTAAAAAATTACCTTTTCAAAAAGTACTTTTTTTAAGTAAATTTTTCAAAAAGTACTTTTCTTAAAAAAAAATTTCCTAAAAAGTACCTTTTCAAAAAGTATTCTCTCTTAAAGTACTTTTTTAAAAAGTACCTTTTTAAATTGTATTTTTTAAAAGAATATATATTTAAAATGTATATTTTTATAGTTCGTTTAAAAGAAGTGAGTTTTAAAATAGTACTTTTTAAAAAAGTGCTTTTTCAAAAAGTACTCATTTACATCAGTATATTAAAAGAATATAGCTCTTAAAAAAACTAACTTTTAAGAAAGTTCCTTTTAAAAAGTACCTTTTCAAAAAGAACTTTTTTTAAGTAAATTTTTGAAAAAGTACATTTTTTAAAAAAATTTCTTAAAAAGTACCTTTTCAAAAAGTATTCTTTCTTAAAGTATTTTTTTAACATGTATTTTTTAAAAAGATAAGTAGTTAAAATGTATATTTTTATAGTTCCTTTAAAAAAAGGGAGTTTTAAAATAGTAATTTTTAAAAAAGTACATTTTCAAAAAGTACTCTTTTACAACAGTATATTAAAAGAATATAGCTCTTAAAACAACTAACTTTTAAGAAAGTTCTTTTTAAAAAAGTACCTTTTCAAGAAATAATTTTTTAAGTAAATTTTTCAACAAGTACTTTTTTTAAAAAAATTTCCCAAAAAGTTCCTTTTTAAAAAGTATTCTTTCTTAAAGTATTTTTTTAAAATGCATTTTTAAAAACAATATCTATTTAAAATGTATATTTTTATAGTTCGTTTAAAAGAAGTGAGTTTTAATATAGCAATTTTTAAAAAAGTACCTTTTCAAAAAGTACTGTTTTCCGACAGTATATTAAAAGAATATAGCTTTTAAAAAAACTAACTTTTAAGAAAGTTCCTTTTAAAAAGTACCTTTCCAAAAAGTACCTTTTCAAAAAGTGCCTTTTAAAAAGTACCTTTTAAAAAAGTTCTTTTTAAGAAAGTACCTTTTAAAAAGTACCTATTAAAAAGTTCTTTTAAAAAAATACCTTTTCAAAAAGTACCTTTTTAAAAAAGGTACCTTTTTAAGTACTTTTTAAGAAGTGTTAAAAGCGCTGGGTAAGTTTTAAAAAGTATCTTTTGAAAAACACTTTTTTGGAATGTGCCTTTTAACTAGGTGATCTTTACCTATTCAAGAAAGGTACTTTTAAAAAAGTACCTTTACAATAAGTACTCTCTAGAGAAGTACACTTTAAAATATTACCTTTGAAACAAACAGCTACATATTTAAAAAGTACTTTTTAAAAGAGTTTTTCAAAAATACTTTTTATAAACTTGCCTTTTAAAAACGTGCCTTTTAAAAAGTACCTTTTCAGCAAGTACCTTTTAAAAAAATAGCTTTTAAAATATTATTTTTATAAAAAGTACATTTTAAATTTAACTTGTAAGAAAAGGGCTTTTTAAAAAAGTACCTTTACAACAAAAGAAACACTTGAAAGAAAATACCTTTTGTTGACCGTAAAACGGATAAGGTACTCAATGAACTTCGCGAATATATTTATTTGCAAGTACATTTTTTTTAAATAAATTTTCATAAAATGTCAGCCAGCATTGAGGGATTCATGATGATTTTACTGAACAGAAATACAGTTTAACATTTGCAGCCGTTACTATACCGATAGTTTTCAGGCCACTAACAAAGACCCGATTTGGTTAGAATTTGCCAACGGCAATTGGAAAGGAAAATGGTACGTGGCAGCGCAGAAATATTCCACACAAAATAAGTTTCTAAACATAACAAATATAATTAAATTTCCATTGTAACTAAACATGTGATGAATACTTAATATACCATTTTGTTGACGTTGTTCATGGCGTTAAAGGACATTTCCTAAAATTAATCCACTTGAAACAGTTTTACAGACTAAAGAATAGCAAAAACAATCTTCAAATCCGTCCAAAATTATATATTAAGCTTTAAAAACATTTCATTTCATTTGTATACATTTCATATTTCAAAAAACAAGCAAAAAAAAAGCATTTGAATACTTTTATTCTTATGCATGTTCTTGGAAATTTCACTTGTTTATTTTAGATTATGTTTTCTTATTTCATCAGACAAACGATAATATTTTTTTATATTCATTTTTAAATGCTGATTATCTGTATCGTTGTTACAAATATTTAGCCTTAAAGTAAACAGCAATAAAACAAAATCGGAATGACAAAAATATAGCGAAAGTGTCTATTATTGTTTGCAGCATAATTATTTACGAGGGTTGTACCTTGCCTACTCGTGCTAATATCGTGCTAAGTTTTATAAAAAATAAAAGTATTGAAAGAGACTTAGATTTCATATTTTTTATTCCTATTCTTTGAATATTTAAAAAGAAATGAAATTTTTGTACGAAAAATAATTTGTGGTTGAAAAGAAATTGTTGGAAACAATCTGCAAACGAAACCCACAACATTTTCAACACATCAATCAATCATTCCAAGCACGTCAAACGTAACGCTACAAGCTCTATTTATCCCTAAGTTTTCAACTTCGACAAGTACCTGATATTTATATTAAATTAAAAAAAAATAAACTTCAATTTGATACTCATATTAGAGGGCATAACTACCGCCTTCGTATATAACGCTGCCCCTACATCCTTTGCCTTCTACGGTACTCTGCCAGCCGTAAAAGGAAACACACACTTGACAGCTTGCAACATTATATATTTACAAAAAAGATAAAAACAACAACAACAACAACAACAGCAAAAAATTAACAAACAAAATAAGCAAAGAGAACAAAGAAAACTGTAAAAAGCACAAACCATGAGCATGTTTTCTTTAAGATTATTTTCAAGTGTACTGCTGGCTCACAAAAATGTGTGAGTGGGTGTTTTTGTTTAACTGAAAGGCTCTTCATTCATGTAATTGTTGTAAGTATTTGTAAATGTGTAGGTTTGCATTCAAAAAAATAAAAATAAAAAATAGGAGAAAAATAGAGGGAGAGAGAGAGACAAAAGCAGAGAGAGTGAACTTGAACGTGAACATTTGTATTATTATTTAAGTGCATTTCTCATATCCTTGGCCTTACACAAAATTTGAATGACAGACATAAATAGGAAATAAAAACAAGGTAAAGGACGTTTGGATAAAATGTTCATGCAGCAACATGTATAAAACTGACTAAACAGAATTAAAGGGTTTAGAAATATTATTCATGTAATTTTATTATAACGCCAGACAAAATTAAATATCTTTGAGTTAATAATGTAATTAAATCAATTAAATGTGTAATCAAATGATAGATTTTCTGTGTCCAAACTATCGCTTTCAATTTCTATCGAAATGTAAATACAAATTTCGATTGATATCAACTGTCGAATGTTTGTCCTTTAAAAAACTTCAAAAAGTTTTGATTACTTCGTGTAATTTTTACAAAAAAACGATGCAATTTCCTTGTCAACTAAAATTATCTCAATTTCTATCGAAATTTATATATAAACTTCGATTGATATCAGCTGCCGAATGTTTGTCCTTTAAGAAACTTCAAAAAGTTTCTATTACTTCGTATAATTTTTACAACAAAAAAAAAATCGTTGCAATTTCCTTGTCCACTAAAATTATCTCAAATTTGGTATATAAGAAATTATATAAAATATATAATTAAAAACTATCTCAAATTTATTTAAATAGTTTCGGCAGCATGCATTACATGAATCAAGGTCATGCCATGAATGCAGGTCCTTGAAAAAAATGTATACACATAAATTTACAATCCAAAACAAAAATATTTCTATCAAAGAAAAATTACGCTCCTCCATAAAAATTACTTTTAAAAAATGTATTCGCTTTTTCTACAGAAATTTCCAATTTTTTAGTCAAATATTTTTTACACATAAAATAATTATAAAAGAAATATATCCCACAACTAGTAATTCACCTTGAGCTTGCAAAAAAATTAAGAATTTCCTATGCAGCCTTTCTCTTTCACAATTGCTACGAATATCCTTTTTTTTATTTTAACACCAGCATCCATAAATCTGTTAGATTTTTCCTTAATTAAACTTTAAAATAATGATTTTAATATTTCCAATGGAAAAAAAGGATTATTTTACGGAATTTATTTCCCAGCTATCCATACAACATTTTTTATATATTGCCTATATACATATATAGCAAAACACATATACTACTACTCGTAGTAAAGCTAAAGCTTGCTTAAATATTGCCAATTTACTATCCAGCTCTTCTCCTTACATAAGCCTACGAATATCCTTTTAAAGTCAATTGCAGACTTTTGAATAGATTTATAATGGATTGACTTGTAATATTGTTTGCAATTTAAATAAAAGCAAAATTAGTTTAATAACTTTGCATGGACATGTAATATTTTGTATCATTTTCTACAACGTCCAAACAAATTATTTTCCTACTACTAATTTTAACTTTAAAATATATCCTACAACTCGTAATAGAACTTGAAAAAGCTTATATACTAAAAATGTTTAATATATCTTCTCTATTTAAAGAACTTTACGAATATCCTTTTTTTTTTTGTTTTGTTTCTATAGAAGTACCAAACTATAGTCAATATTTATTACACAAGCAAGATTTATTTCAAAAAATTACTTCTATATAACTGGGCGAGAAAAACAGTACATAATTTTACATTTTTTTTCATTATATTTTCAACTTTCTTTGTAAAAAAAATATTTTAAATTGATAATAATTGTAATGAAAAACTACCTCACAACTCGTAGTAAGGCTTAAGCTTACACAAATATATGAAATCGGTGTGATATCTCGTATCCTTAAAAATTCTCAAGAATATCCTTTTTCTAAAAAGTTTCAAAACCAGCATTTATTCAATTCTAAAGGTTCTTTATTTAATAAAATTTGTAAAAAGACAAATAAATTCTATTTTCCTGAAGACAAAAAATAACATAAATGAATTATTCCAATTACAAAACAATTTTCCTACTACTAATTTCAGCTTAAAAAAATATCCTACAACTCGCAATAGAACTTGAAAAATCTTATATACTAAAAATTTGTAATATATCTTCTCTGTTTAAAGAACCTTACGAATATCCTTTTTTCTAAAGAAGTACTAAACGATAGTAAATATGTATTACACAAGCAAGATTTATTTCAAAAAATTAATTCTATGCAACTGGGCGACAAAAACAATATATAATTTTTTCATTACATTTTCAACATTCCTTTGGAATAAAATTATTTTAAATTGATAATAATTGTAATGAAAAACTATCTCACAACTCGTAGTAAGGCTTAAGCTTACACAAATATATGAAATCGGTGTGATATCTCGTATCCTTAAAAATTCTCAAGAATATCCTTTTTCTAAAAAGTTTCAAAACCAGCATTTATTTACTTCTAAATGTTCTTTATTTACTAAAATTTGTAAAAAAAAATAAATTCTATTTTCCTGAAGACTAAAAATAACATAAATGAATTATTCCAATTACAAAACAATTTTCCTACTACTAATTTCAGCTTTAAAAAATATCCTACAAATCGCAATAGAACTTGATATATCTTATATACTAAAAGTTTTTGATATAACTTCTCTGTTTAAAGAACCTTACGAATATCCTTTTTTTTAAAGAAGTACCAAACGATAGTCAATATTTATTACACAAGCAAAATTTATTTCAACAAATTACTTCTATATAACTGGGCGACAGAAACAATATACATATAATATTTTTCATTACATTTTCAACATTCCTTTGGAATAAAATTATTTTAAATTGATAATAATTGTAATGAAAAACTATCTCACAACTCGTAGTAAGGCTTAAGCTTACACAAATATATGAAATCGGTGTGATATCTCGTATCCTTAAAAATTCTCAAGAATATCCTTTTTCTAAAAAGTTTCAAAACCAGCATTTATTTACTTCTAAATGTTCTTTATTTACTAAAATATGTAAAAAAAAATAAATTCTATTTTCCTGAAGACTAAAAATAACATAAATGAATTATTCCAATTACAAAACAATTTTCCTACTACTAATTTTAGCTTTAAAAAATATCCTACAACTCGCAATAGAACTTGAAAAATATTATATACTAAAAATTTGTAATATATCTTCTCTGTTTAAGGAACCTTACGAATATCCTTTTTTTCTAAAGAAGTACCAAACGATAGTCAATATTTATTACACAAGCAAAATTTATTTCAAAAAATTACTTCTATATAACTGGGCGACAAAAACAATATACATATAATATTTTTCATTACATTTTCAACATTCCTTTGGAATAAAAATATTTTAAATTGATAATAATTGTAATGAAAAACTATCTCACAGCTCGTAGTAAGCCTTAAGCTTACACAAATATATGAAATCGGTGTGATATCTCGTATCCTTAAAAATTCTCAAGAATATCCTTTTTCTAAAAAATTTCAAAACCAGCATTTATTCATTTCTGAAGCTTGTTTACTTACTAATATTTGTAAAAAACAAATAAATTCGATTTTCCTGAAGACAAAAACTAACATAAAATTAATTATTCCAATTTCCTGTTAAAAATAATTTTCATGTTACTCATATCCATGTCTGCACTCAACTCTATATTCCAACAACAAATGTAGTGATTCATGCCAACCCCTTACGATAGGCAACGTAATGTTAAGAAGCCTTGTTTGCTGGGCTATACTGAGATTAAAGAAAAACTGCTAATACAATTTCCCTTGTTCCCCTAAAATAAGATGTCCTTTTTAGAGAAAAATAATTAGATCTTCATGAAAATATACAAATGAGGTAAAATGATTTACTATTTAATCTTGAAAGGAATTAATTTTACACTTACCCGTAATTTTTTCTTGACATTTTTCCCAGGCTGAATGAGTCAATATTTTATGCGGTTCTGAAATATAAAATTAAAATCTTTCTATAGCGGTTGTGAAAATATATTCAAAAAAATATATATATATTTATTTCTTATTAAATAATTAAAGTCGCAACTGTTTAGCATTTCAAAAAAGTAATTTAAAATGTCTGTAAATAAGCTTTGCGTGGCATTGTTGCTGAGGTTTTTATATAAAAATACAAAAACTTTCCCATAACTTAATTCCATTGTATACACAATTTACCTGTTTTTTCCATTAGTTTGACTTGTAGAATCTACGCTATAGATTCCTTCAATTCAAATTCCATTTGCAAAGAAATCAATTGTCATGAGATCTTATTGTTAGTTTGGATATAAAAAAAATGCAAAGAAACGATGATGACTAGCCTATACGGAAAAGTATCGATACAAATTGAATGTTTTTTTCCATGTTTCCAGGTGTTGTATTATAAAACCGTATATTAGAATGTCTATCATTTAAATGGTTTTGAAATAGCAAATACTTGTTGTTTTCCTTTGTTGTTGTTAAGGAAACTTGCAAAGGAAATTTTGTTACCATAAGCAGTATTAGGGAAAGTTTTATTGAAGAAATATATTATATTGCAATAATAGAATTGTAACGCTTAAATAAATTCCCCTTAGCAATAAGTCAATTAAGACTTAATTTTCAACAGGTGTTAGTTTAGAATAAGTGTAATTAAAATACAACACAATTAATTGAATTACTAGATGAGTTAATTAAATGGAAATTTGCATTGGACATGTTCACTTCAATTAGAGTGATTTAAAAATTGTCAAGGAACATTCTTTAATATTTAGAAGATATTAAAATACATTTTTGACATATTCTTTGTAAAGGTGAAGAGAAATTTTTTTAAACGCAATATTTTTACCCTCCAAAAAGGAATTGTAGGATATATTCACTTTGTCATTCCGTTTGTAACGCAGCGAAATATCCATCTGAGACCCCATAAAGTGTATATATACTTGATCAGTGATGAAGTCTAAGACGATCTGAGGATGTCCTTCCATCCGTCCGTCTGTAGAAATCGCTATTCAGTCCAAAGGAAAATGGCCAGACTCTTAAAATTTGGTATAAATATATCTTGAAGGATAGCACAGGCTGATTTCGGAAATGGGCTAAAACGGGCCAGAGGGAAAAAAGTTCCCCTAAGAAGAACTAAACCAACCTCTAAAAAACAACATAATTTTTAAAGATTTTTTTTTGTAATTTTTTAAGCAAGTGATATATTTTTATGTCAAAGCAGGTCCAACGCGTTGAACTTGGACCCATAAAATAAAATAAGAATAATTTTTCGACCCCGCCCCCTTAAGTGGGCGTTATTATATGCAAAATTAGTGTAAAAATTTAACAAATTGTTTTCCTTAAGACTGCATTCCTTAAAAATAAAATTTTTAAGCTTTAATGATGAAGCTGAGACGTAACCTGGTACTCCTCTGCCCTAACCCCTCCTCTCGTTTGCCTGTTAAATGGCCCTTTCAAAAAAAAAATTAAAATAATTTTACGTGTCTGAAGATAAATATGCCGAGTTAAACATGTTTTGACGTAAGCTGTTACGTAGTGAAGTTAAATATGTTATGACGTAACGAAGTGGTAATCAGTGAAAATTTTTTTTGGATGAAAATCCATATTTATATACAAAATGATTATGGGAGTGTCTTCTATCACATACATCATTTGGCCACTGGGGGCAAAATCCCTCCAAGATCACACAAACTATTCCAATTATTGTGTGTGATAGAAGACGCTCCCATAATCATTTTTTATTTACTGGCAATACATGCCAAATCCTTATTTGGCCACGGGGGGCAAAATCCCTCCAAGATCACGCAAACTGTCATGGCCTGTAAATTGACCTTTCATGGCCTGTAAATATTTTCACAAAATGCTCAAAAATTTTATTAAATATGGATTTTCATTAAAAAAAACTTCACTGTTTGCCATTTCGTTACGGCATAACATATTTAACTTCACACCTAAATACGTTGTTACGTAACTGCTTACGTCAAAACATGTTTAACTCGGCATAACGTATTTAACTTCACAGCTAAATACGTTGTTACGTAACTGCTTACGTCAAAACATGTTTAACTCGGCATATTTATCTTCACTCACAAAATAAATTTTACATTTAATTATCCCAAATATTTACTTTTAGAGTCTTATGGCAAAGGTTAAATATCTCACCCACGGCCCTTGCCAGAGAGACCCCCACAACATACAGTTTTAATGCCCTCCAAAAAGAATTGGACCCCATAAAGTATACATATTCTTGATCAGTGATAAAGTCTAAGACGGTCTAGCAATGCCCATACGTTCGTCTGTGGAAAACATGATGTAGTCTATATTTGGACCCCGCCCTCTTCAGTGGGCGCTGACGTACGATATTATACAAAGGAACTCTATCTCACCCAGTTAGATATTTGAATTTTACTTACTAAATATTTGGAGGGTATTTAAGATTCAACCCGGTCGAATATAATATTTTTACTTGTTTTTTGTTCTAAATTTATCGTTTTATAGTAGAGCACACAAGGCAGTGGGAAAATGTACAAAAATATTGAATATTTCCACTGTGGAAATAATCCTATTTAAGCAAAAATAACCATATATTAAGTTAATATCTAAGACTAACATGGAGACCTTGATTGTACCACAAAACAAAAACAATCATTAAGTCAAAAAAAAAAAAACTTAAGTTTGCACATTTATAAAAAGTCACACACAAAAATATGTGTTCAATTTGCAAAATCATATTTAATTGTTGTCAACACAAAGAAACGAAAAAAAAAAACAATCATAAATTGTCTTCATTTGTAGTAAAAATTTTTATATTATTTCTTATTAATATTTCAAAACCACTAGACAGACTTAAATAGCTGCAACTAAAAAAAGTTGAAATTACGTTTAAAAAAAATGTTATTGTATAATACAAAAAGCAAAAAAACAATGCGAAAAAGTCCGTTAATTTTCCATTAGTTTTCTCACCTTATCCTTAGGCCCATCAGATGCCACATAAATGGCACAACGTAACATTCCTGTCACCGATGTTTTGTGATCACTGCGGTTCCCTGTTACACGGTATCACACATAAAGGTCTCAAATGTCGAGGTAATTCTCTATTTTCTAATTGTTAGCTTAACAATAGTGTTGTGGTGGTGTTACAAATACAAAGCTGCATATAAAATTAAATTAAAGGCACCACTACATATACAAATTACACATAAACTTTGTACTGTCTGTATTGTCTTAGTGGTCGTTTAAAGTCGTATAAAGAAATAAGTTTAGTTGTGTGTGTGTGTGTGTCTACTGGTAAAGATATGTTTGTTTAAGTCAAGAAATGCTTTTGTTTGTTTGTTTGCTTGGATTTGTGTGTGTGAAGGATGAAGTGGATTCACCTAAAGGAATTATTTATAAAAAGCAATCTTCGTAGCCATTTTATGTGGAAAAGGAACAAAACAAAAAAAATATCGCACCTGTTAAGCAGAAGTAAGAATTGTGTGACAAATATTTAAAGATGATAATAGCTGCGCTACCCCTTTTTAAATAAATAATGATAATAAAACTAAACGTACGTCTGTAGTGTCACTGCTAAAGTTAACTTTAAAGCATCTTTGTAATGGCAACCCATTTTAAATGTTAACTTTTAAAAGTGTTCTTCTGAAAAGTTCTTATTTTCAATCTGCCATTTTGCAAGAAGTACTTTTTTATAATGGTATTTTAGATACATTTTTAGAAGGTACTTTTTGAAACCGCTCAACAAGTGCTGTACTTTTCGAAAAAGTACTTTTAGGTTCCTAAAAATGTACCTTTTTAAAAGATAAATTTTTAGAAGGTACTTTTTGCGAAGGTACTTTTGAAAAAGTACTTTTTAACAGATACCTGTTCAAAAGAAATTTTTTAAAAAGTTCTTTTTAAAAAGTGCTTTTCAGAAGGTACTTTTTTGAAAGGTACTTTTTTAAAATATACTTTTTTAAAAGCCATTATTTTTAACAGTTACTTTAATACCTTTTTTATGAAAAGGTATTTCTTGAAAATGTACTTTGTGAATAGTACTTTTTTCAAAGTAACATTTTGAAAAGGTACTGTTTGCAAAAATAATTTTTGAAAAAGTGCTTTTTGCAAGGACACATTTTGAAAAGTACTTTTTGCAAAGCTATTTTTTGAAAGGGTACTTTTTGTAAAGTACTTTTTGAAAAGGTACTTTCTGCAAAGCACTTTTTGAAAAGGTACTTTTTGAAAAGGTACTTTTTGAAAAGTTACTTTTTGAAAAGGTAATTTTTGAAAAGTTACTTTTTGAAAAGGTACTTTTTGCAAAGCACTTTTTGAAAAGGTACTTTTTGAAAAGGTACTTTTTGAAAAGTTACTTTTTGAAAAGGTACTTTTTGAAAAGTTACTTTTTGAAAAGGTACTTTTTGAAAAGGTACTTTTTGCAAAGCACTTTTTGAAAAGGTACTTTTTGCAAAGCACTTTTTGAAAAGGTACTTTTTGAAAAGGTTCTTTTTGAAAAGGTTCTTTTTGAAAAGGTACTTGTTGAAAAGGTACTTTTTGAAAAGGTACTTGTTGAAAATGTACTTTTTGAATATGTACTTTTTGAAACGGTACCTTTTGAAAAGGTTCTTTTTGCAAAGCACTTTTTAAAAAGGTACTTTTTGCAAAGCACTTTTTGAATAGGTACATTTTGTAAAGGTTCTTTTTGAAAAACTACTTTTTGAAAAGGTACTTTTTGAAAAGGTACTTCTTGAAAAGGTACATTTTAAGAAGGTACTTTTTGAAAAGGTACTTTTTGAAGAGGTACTTTTTGAAAGGGCACTTCTTTCAAAGGTAGTTTTTGATAAGGTACTTTTTGAAAAAGTAATTTTTGAAAAGCTACTTTTTGAAAAGCTACTTTTTGAAAAGGTACTTCTTGAAAAGCTACTTTTTGAAAAGGTACTTTTTGAAAAGGCAATTTTTGAAAAGTTACTTTATGAAAAGGTACTTTTTGAACAGTTACTTTTTGAAAAGGTACTTTTTGAAAAGTTACTTTTCAATAAGGTACTTTTTGAAAATTTACTTTTAGGAAAGGTACTCTTTGCAAAGGCACTTTTTTAAAAGTACTTTTTAAAACGAAGTTTTCTTAGAAGCGTGTTTTAATAGGTACATTTCAAATGTTCTTTTTAACAAGCACTTTTTAAAAAGGAAATTTTTAGTAAGTACTTTTTAAAAGGTAGTCTCTTAAAACACTTTATTGAACTTGCCTTGATATTTTCCAAAAGCCTAGTTTTCTACATACATACATACATACATACATACATATGTATGTTTTAAAAAAGTACTTTTCTTAATGGAAATTGTTACAACTTTATTATTTTCTGTGCGTACACATTTTCCAAGCGCGATTTTCTTTAATAGTTTGCAATATCTATCTATCTTGCTGTTTGTCACACTATCTTATTTGTCATTTATGAAACCCCAACTACTTTTTGTTTGGTTTCCTTTTCTGGCATTTTTTAATAAATAGGTTTCATTTTAGCTTAATTGTTGTTACGGCTGCTAATAGTATTATTCTGCTAGTGGTTTTATGCGTTTAAACACCTTTATTTACGGCGTACAATCAAATAAACCACAAAAATGAAATCGTTAAACAGAGAAAAAAAAAAATTATTCATACTGTTCATGTTGCTGATTTAACCGTTACACTATCATTATTCTTGTCCTTGTTAATGTTGTTATTATTACAGTTAAATATGTTCGATGTTAGAGTTACGTACATATACTCACACATGTACTCGTATGCATACAGACAAACAGAGTTATTTTGCTTTTGGGTAACTTTCTGTGTTGTATTTAGTGTAAAAGCTATCGGCACAATAACAGCATTTCTTTTAGTTTTATAGGAATCGTTGATGCCTATTATCATTTTTATTGTTCTCATTACATTTCATATTATGCCAAACATAATAGTATAACGGTATTATGTATTATTGTTATTATTTTAGCTTTTATGATTATGTGTGTGTGTTTGAGAGAGAGTCAGCAAGGTACTGCTTTGTATGTGTGTTTTGAAAAAGTGCTACATTTTGCTGTTTTAGGTTTGCATGCATGACTTTTTTTATGCTTTTCATAACAGTTTCAGACCGATAAAAATCCCCTTAATGATGGTAAGTATATAATATCTTTTTTTTATTGGTTTCAGTTCACAAAACGGTGAGAGAATAACTTAAACTTCACAGCAGCCACACTAAAATAATCATAAAAATATATTTTTATGCATAATTTGGACACAAATGAATTAATTACTGCTTCTCAATTGAAGCCCTATAATATTGTTTAAGTAATAAACACTTTAGCATACTTTTAGGATTTCCTCAAGATGGTATGGGCGCGTATGAGTTATTTTCTCTACTGGAATTGTATACGTTACGAAATGTTGTAACCAATAACCGCAGTAGATATCGAACAGAATCTCATTATACTGAAATAAGTAAAGCATTTCCATCGATATCGAATGCATGAATTTTTTTCGTGTTTACACCCTCCAAAAAATAATTGGAGGGTATATTCACTTTGTCATTCCGTGTGTAACGCAGCGAAATATCCATCTGAGACCCCATAAAGTATATATATTCTTAATCAGTCATGAACTCTAAGACGATCTGGCCATGTCTGTCCATCCGTCCGTCTTTCAGAATCATGATTCAGTCCAAACGAAAAGAGTCAGACTCTTGAAATTTGGCATAAATATATTTTGAAAGATAGCACAGGCCAAGTTCGGAAATGGGCTGAATCAGGGCCAGAGGGAAAAAAGTTCCCCTAAGAAGAACTAAACCAACCTCTAAAAAACAACATCATATTTAATGTTTTTTTTTTGTAATTTTTTAAGCAAGTGATATATTTTTATGTCAAAGCAGGTCTAACGCGTTAAACTTGGAACCATAAAATAAAATAAAATAAGAATAATTTTTCGACCCCGCCCCCTTTACTGGGTGTTATTATATGCAAAATTAGTGTAAAAATTTAACATATTGTTTTACTTAAGCCTACATTCCTTAAAAATAAAATTTTTAAGCTTTAATGACGAAGCTGAGACGTAACCTGGTACTCCTCTGCCCTTCCCCCTCCTCGCCCTTTGCCCTTTCAAAAATAAAAATAAAATAACCCTTTCAAAAATAAAAATAAAAACAAAAATTAAAAATTATTTAATGTGAAGATAAATATGCCGAATTAAACATGTTTTGACGTAAGCAGTTACGTAGTGAAGTTAAATATGTTATGACGTAACGAAGTGGCAATCAGTGAAATTTTTTTTTATGAAAATCCATATTTATATACAAAATGATTATGGGAGTGTCTCCTATCCCATACACCATTTTGTATATACTGGCAATGCATGCCAACCCCTTATTTGGTCACTGGGGCAAAATCCCTCCAAGATCACACACACTCTCATGGCCTGTAAATTGACCTTTCATGGTCTGTAAAATATGCTCAAAAAATTTATTAGATATGAACTTTCATAAAAAAAAAACTTCACTGTTTGCCATTTCGTTACGTCATAACATATTTAACCTCACAGCTAAATACGTTGTTTCGTAAGTGCTTACGTCAAAACATGTTTAACTCGGCATATTTATCTTCACTCACATAATAAATTTTACATTTAATTATCCCAAATATTTATTTTTAGAGTCTTATGGCAAAGGTGAAATGTCTCCCCCACGGCCCTTGCCAGAAAGACTCCGACAAAATACAGTTTTAATACCCTCCGAAAAGAATTTGACCCCATAAAGTATGAATATTGTTGATCAGTGATGAAGTCTAAGAAGGTCTAGCAATGCCCATACGTTCGTCTATGGAAAACATAATATAGTCTATTTTTGGACCCCGCCCCCTTTAGTGGGCGTTGACGTACGATATTATATGCATAAATAGTGTAAATATTGAACAATTTGTATTCCTTAAGCCTGTAAGAAGCTGAGATGTTCTCTGATCTTGCAGAGGAGAAACGTCTCCCCCACGGCCCTTCCTGGAATGACTCTGTCAAAGTAGAAATTTGAAATTGGGTACAAAAATGTCTTAAAGAAACTCGGTCCCACCAAGTTTGAGTTAGACTCAAATGAAATTATAAGCAAATATATGTACAATAAATAATAATTTCCATATAAACGAATACATGTGTATTGGTAACAGCTGTAGTCGTTAAGCTGCCAAATTCATAAAAAATATTTAATGTTTTGCGCGTGTAGTCAACTTAAAGTAGCTTCTATTTTTCTGAGCCAATATAAAAATATATGAAATCTTTAAACAAGTTGTGAAAAAAATTTCTGCATATATCTTGGGAAATGGTGTACACTGCAACTTTATGATCTGTTGGCAACTTCTTAACAAATTTGTGTAAATATTTTTACAAAAAATTTGCAAAATCTAGTTAGCAAGCATAAGCATGTCATTTATATTATAAAACTATAACTTTTGTCTTTATTGCTTTTGCCTTCGCATTTTATACTCTATACTGATTATCCTTTTACATTTTGTTATGACTGTATAAGTCTCAGATATATAGAGAAATCCTACTATTATTTTGTAAAAAATATGTAAAATATATAAAATAGTTATACACACACAAATACAATGAATACAAGTAATTTGTAGAGGACAGTATGAAAAGTGATTTTAAAGCGACAGTTCATCAAAAAGAAAAAATTCTTTCTAATCTTTGAGAGTCGTAAATCAAGTTTTGAAGCTGTAGACTTAATGTCGTCCTACTGTCGATTTCCTTGTCTTTGAACTGTAAGATTTTTAAATTTTCCATATAAAATATTTCCATAAAATTTCCAAAGTTTCGAACTTAAATTATTTCCATAAAATTTCCAAAGTTTTGAACTTAATTTTTTGGAATTTCTTAACAAATAAATGACTTTTCAAATCAACCTTGAATCTGGCAAAATATTTTTTTATATTAAATTGAAGGACACAATGTTTCACATAAAAAAAATATAATATTGTATGAGCAACACATACAGTCATAACATTTTCTTGTTGTTGTACAAATACAAAACAATTGAAGAGCAGCAATACAAAGGCTTGTGATTTGTTAAGCTAATGTTATAAAGCTGCTGACGCTGTTTCTGCTTCTGATTTCATTTATTTCCCAGATTATTTTCCTCTCTTTTATTTTTTATAAAGAAATTTAAAAAAAAAAAATTATAACAGCATGTACACAAATAAATAAATATATAAGGACTCAGCTACAACACATGTTCGTATAGACTGAAAGAAAATATTATTCTCAAACAGGAGACACAGCCACATGCATGTATGTACATATACATCCATCCACAGGATATTATTCTTCAACAGATACATGAATAACGTATATACTGTGTGTGCATATGCATCTGTTGGTAACAATTTTCCGCTTAAATTAAGTTATGCAAGCAAATCAGCAGCCCAAAAAAAATCAAAGATACATACGACTACATGAACCAAATGGAAATTTTCAGCTGAATATGGAATTTTTTATCAACATTTTCGGCTGTTGCATGGTTAAACGATATTTAATGAAAAATGTTTATTTTTAATACGATAACGCACTATGGGAAGAAAATAAATAAAAAACTAAAAAAATTTATTTTTCAAAAGTAACAAGTATTTTTTAAAAAAGCAGGGTTTGTAAAACAATGCCATTTTTTGAACAACTAAATTTTTAAAAGTTTTCGGAAATGGTTTCTTTGTTAAAAAAAAATAGCCCATAACAAGAAGTAATTTTGTGAAAAGTAACTTCCGTAAAAAAAGTGTCAAAAAGTACCTTTTGTTAAAAGTACTTTTAGCAATAAGTACCTTTTGTTAAAAGTACTTTTAGCAAAAAGTACCCTTTGTAAAAAGACCCGTTTCTTAAAAATATCCTATTATAAAAAGTAGTCTTGCAAAAAGTAGTTTTTCAAAGAGTATGTTTTTTGTAAAAAGTACCTTTCGTAAAAATGTATTCTGTCAAATGTAAATTTTGCAAAAAGTACATTTTGTAAAAAGTACCTTTTGTGAAAAGTACTTTTTGCAAAATGTATCCTTATGTAAAAAGTACTTTTCGTAAAAAGTAGCATTTATTAAAGTATCCTCTGTTAAAAGTTGGTTTTGTAAAAAGGTTTGTTTACGAGAGATATCTTATGTAAGAAGATGTTTTTGCTAAAAGTACTTTTTGCAAAAAGAGCAGTTAAAAAAAATAATTCATTGCGAAGAGTATTTTTGTGGAAAGTACCTTCCATGAAAAGTGTCTAAATAGTACTTTTAGCAAAAATTACCTTTTGTTAAAAGTACTTTGAGCAAAAAGTACCTTTTGTTAAAAGTACTTTTAGCACAAAGTACCCGTTGTAAAAAGAACCGTTTCTAAACAATATTCCATTATAAAAAGAAGTTTTGCAAAAAGTAGTTTTTCAAAAAGTACCTTTTTTGTAAAAAACTACATTTCGTAAATATATATTCTGTCAAATGTAAATTTTGCAAAAAGTACATTTTGTAAAAAGTACCTTTAATGAAAATTACTTTTTGCAAAATGTACCCTTTTGTAAAAAGTACTTTTTGTAAAAAGTACTTTTTGCAAAAAGTAGCATTTTTTAAAGTATCTTTTGTTAAAAGATGGTTTTGTACAAAGGAGTGTTTACGAGAGGTATTTTTTGTAAGAATCATTTTTTGTAAAATGTACTTTTTGGAAAAAGAACAGTTAAAAGCAAATAATAATTCATTGCCAAGAGTAGTTCTGTGGAAAGTACCGGTATCTTTTGAAAAAAGTTCCTTTTGTAAAAACTATCTTTTATAAAAAGTACTTTTTGTAATAACTACCTTTTGGAAAAAATATTTTTTTAAAAAGTTGCTTTTCTGAAAATTACCTTTTGTAAAAAGTAAATGTTACAATAGGCTCAGTTGTAAAAAGTGTCTGATATACAATTTGTAAACAAGTATCTTTCGTAAAGACTTCCTTTTGCAAAAAAGTACTTTTTGTAAAAAAATACTTTTTGCAAAAAAGTACTTTTAGTAAAAAAGTACCTTTTGGGAAAAAGTACTTTTTGTAAACAAGTACTTTTTGTAAAAAAGTACCTTTTGTAAAAAAGTACCTTTTGTAAAAAATTACTTTTCGGAAACAAGTACCATGTATAGAAAAGTAAAGAAAAAATTATTTTTTTTAACAGTTGTTTTTCTAAAAATTACCTTTTGTAAAAAGTAGATGTTACAATAGGCTCAGTTGTAAAGTATCTGAAATACAATTTGTAAACAAGTATCTTTCGTAAAAACTACCTTTTGAAAAAAAGTACTTTTTGTAAAAAAGTACTTTTTGCAAAAAAAGTACTTTTACTAAAAATGTACTTTTTGGGAAAAAGTACTTTCTGTAAACAAGTACTTTTCGTAAAAAAGTACCTTTTGTAAAAAAGTACTTTTCGGAAGTACTTTTAAAAAGTTGCTTTTCTAAAAATTACCTTTTGTAAAAAGTAGATGCTACAATAGGCTCAATTGTAAGAAGTGTCTGAAATACAATTTGTAAACAAATATCTTTCGTAAAAACTACCTTTTAGAAAAAAGTACTTTTTGTAAAAAAAGTACTTTTTGCAAAAAAGTACTTTTGGTAAAAAAGTAGCTTTTGGGAAAAAGTACTTTTTGTAAAAAAGTACTTTTCGGAAATAAGTACCATATGTAGAAAATTAAAGCCTGTAAAATATACATTGTGAAGAAAGTAGATACATATACTACCGGTATAAGTGACCTGTTGTTGGTTTCGAAGAAAGCGAAACATTTCGTAAAAACGAATGAATTTTTATTGTAATTAAAATAATATAAATTTTATTAAGTTACTTCTCTGGTATTATTTTTATACAAACTTAAGGCTTTAAGCAATTTTAATAATCACTGTTGCCATTTCGTTTATTCCTCTACATAAACTGCTTTTTATTCATATACAATTCAACGTATACAATTAATGTCGTCGAAATTCCTTTTCATACTTTTACAAAAGTCCTTGAAAAGCCATGACTATTTGACCAAAAAAAAGCGAAAACTATTTAAAGGCATAATAGTGTGAATATATAAAGGATTAAAGTGGAAAATGCTTTATTTTATTTCACAAAATCGCTTTAACGAAGTAAGCACAAAGTGTAATCGTACAGCATCAACACCTGCGTGCAAATGAACACAAAAAAAATCCTTTTCATTTAATTTTCGTTCAATTTAAATTGAAAAGTAGAATTAATGAATAAAAGAATATATTTTTTTTATAATAAATTTCATTAAATTGAGTTCAAGAGAAACAAGAAAAAATAACAGGCCAGTTGTCAGCAACGCCATTGAAAGCCACACAATCTCAATAAGAAAAACCAAACAACGGCTGAAATAACAACGGCAGTGAGCAGTTTTAAGCCGTGAAAGATTGATAAAATAAAGGAAGCAACAGTAGCACAAGCAACAAGAAGTATGCAACAATAAATTGGGAGACAATAGAAACATGTAAAATGTTATTATTCTACATTTTCAACTGAAAATATTTGTATGCCATGAAACAAAGAATGTACTAAAATTAGGCGAATAATTAATTTATTTGAAGTGCTCCTAAGATATTTATAGACGACATACATTTGTTGTCTACATATCCAGTTGCAAGACTATACCGCTAAATTTTTAAAAACTTTACTATCAAGCAACTAACATGTGATGTATTACAGTACATCTTATATGAGACTATTTTGAAGCTTCCTCGACTTTTTATAATACCAGCGAAAAAACATAAATACGCTACTAATAAAACCCCATGTCATGAAGAGTACCTTTTATAGCACAATACATTTAATAATATATGTGGTACATTTTATAGAAAAAGTACCATTTATAAAATTTTCCTTTTATAAAAAAAGTAGCTTTTATAAACATTTCATATATTTTATAAAAAATATGTGAACTTATAAATATATGAAAAAATATGTGAAAATATATGAAGAATATATTTTATAATAAATAACTTTTATAAAAAATAGCTTTTATAAAAAATATTTTCTTCAAAATAAGTATTTCTTATAAAAAGTATATTTCCAAAAAAGTACGCTTTATAAAGAAATAGATAACTTTTACAAAAAGTACCTTTAATAAAAAATAACTTTTCATAAAGAAGTACTTTTTTCAAAAAGTACCATTAATAAAAAAGTACCTTCCATAATATGGTACATTTTATAAAAGGTACCTTTTATAAAGAAGTAGCTTTATAAAAAAAATATATTTTATAAAAAAAATTACTTTCTTAATAAGGTGACTATTATAAAATGAAAGCTTTTATGAAAAGGGAGCTTTTATCAAAAGGTGCCTTTTATTAAAAAATAACTTTTTAAACAAAAATACCTTTCATAAAAATGTAGATTCTTTAGAAAAGTAACTTTAATAAAAAATACCTTCTATAAAGAAACAAGTTTACACAAAAAAGTATTTTTTATAACAAAAATAATTTTTATAAAAACAAATAGTTTTTATAAAAAAGCATCTGTAATAAAAAATTACCTTTTATAAAAAAATATCTTTAAAAAAATTTTTCATAAAAAAGGTACCTTTTATAAAAAAAAGTACATTTTATATAAAAGAGCCTGTTATATAATAGTACCTTTTATAAAAAAAGTACCTTCTACGAAAAAGTAGTTTTTATAAAAAGATACCTCATGAAATAAAGAACGTTTTACAAAAAAGTTCTTATAGTTCAAATAATACATTTTAAAAAAAGTACCTTCTATAAAAAAGAACTTTTTATGAAAAAGTGACTTTTATAAAAATGTAACTTTTATAGAAAAGTACCTTTTAAAAAAGTGCTTTCCATAAAAAATAGGTTTTATGAAAAAGTAACTTTTATACAAAAGTAAATTTTAAAAAAGTACTTTCTATAAAAAAGTAAGTTTTGTGAAAAAGAGCCTTTTATAAAAAAGTAAGTTTTATACAAAAGTAACTTATATAAAAAAGTACCTTTTAAGAAAAGTACCTTCTATAACAAAGTACGTTTTATGAAAAAGTAACTTTTATACAAAAGTACATTTTAAAAAAGTACTTTCTATAAAAAAATGTTTTATGAAAAAGTGCCTTTTATAAAAAAGTTACTTTTATTAAAAAGAGCCTTTTATAACATAGTACCTTTTACAAAAAAGTACCTTCTAAGAAAAATAAAGAACGTTTTACAAAAAAGGACATTTTTTAAGTAATACCTTTTAAAACAAGTACCTTCTATAAAAAATAACTTTTTATGAAAAAGTGACTTTTATAAAGAAGTAACTTATATAAAAAAGTACCTTTTTAAAAAAAGCACCTTCCATAAAAAAGTACGTTTTATGAAAAAGAAACTTTTATACAAAAGTACAATTTTTTTCCTTTTGGAAAGAAGTACTTTTAGTAAAAAAGTACCTTTTGGGAAAAAGTACTTTTTGTAAACAAGAAATTATTCTACAAAACGTATAAAAAATATTCTACCTTTTATAACAAATTTTAAAAAAATACATTTAATAAAAAAAAAGTTCCTTTTATAAGAATATATAAAAAAATATTTTATAAAAATTTCCGCTAGTTATGTATTTGCCATATTTTTTAAATAAAAGCATGGATCAGCACTATTACAATTAAAAATTGTAGTATAACTTTTTCAAAACCTCAATTCCCTATCATGAACATAAATATTACCCCTGCAAATAGTTTAATTTCTATAGTCGCATGCATGGCTGTCTTCAAAATTTGATTCCACTTTATTATCAATATTTGCAATTTTATCTAACGGAAATTAAAACACACACTTGTATTTGCAACATCGGCATAAGCCACCAGTTGCATACTTTCATGCTGCCTAACAACTCTAACGTATACGAATTTTTCGCTTGTATGCAAAGCGTTTATTCCAATTTTTTATTTTTTTTGCGCATTAAATAATTATACATTCTGTTTTGCTGTCAAAGTAATGAATTTCTAAATGTACGGAAAATTGAATTTTAATCAACTTAAATTATTTACAGTGACAAAGGATACTAGTGTTGGTAATTACAAATATAATTACGCTTAAGCATAAATATGAAGTATATGTACAGGCACAGAGCTTATGTTAAAAATATGCGGCATAGTTTAAGGCAATGCCAAACTTAAAGCATTAAAAGTTTATTTGCAACAACAACAAAAAAGGACTTTGTTTAATTAAAGTTTATGTTGAATTTCAGAAACGGCAAAAGATTAATGTTTAATTTTAAGTAATAAACTTATTAATACTTTGAGGTTTGCGGTAAAAGTATAGCATACTTTTAGCGCTTGGCCGTTACAAAGTTTCACAAAACTTTATTTTCAAAAACTTTAGAAGTAATTTATAAAATGTTGTTTACTTAGCTTTCAGGGCAAAATATGCTAAACATTTAATTGAAATTTTCTTTTTAATTTGTTTTGAAACACAAAAACATTTTTAATGTTAAATTCATTAAAGTTATTTGCTACAAGTGGGCGTATATTTAAATGTAGCTGCAAGCTTAAACTGATTAAAATGTTTTAGACAACATATTTTTAATTAAACTTTAAAATTGTTTTTTTAAATAAGAGATTTATAACGCCTGGTCTAAAGCAGTAAAGTTGGTAGGATGATGACTACTGTTGATATTGAGATGGAATTTCCCATTGCAGGCAAAACGTTAACTCTGCGTGATTTATTCATAATATGTATATGTATTGGACTTCATAGATATTAAAAGATTGAAACAATAATAAAAATAGAGTTATTTATTGTTTAATCATGCGTATGATAAAAACATAAATTTTTTTCCACCACGTTAATATTTTAATTTGTAATCAATAAATGCTATAATTAAAATTGACAGATTTTACATGGTTTTCAACGATAAAAAATTTATAGGGAAGCGGAAACAGTAGTTATTAACATTATTGCTAATTGGAGAGATTTGAGTAATTTTAAATAGTTAACATATATGTATATTTTAACAAATGATGTACGATTTATGGTCGATTCCTAAAAGTAGGCAACAAAATTTATCCTGCAAAAGCTTTACAGTCGAATCCGCTTTAGCGCAACACGCTTTATTGAAAAAATCGGATTACTGAAAGCGATCCCCGCACTGATTTTAAACGCAGCTAGTCTTATTCACTTCGCTTTAACGAAACACCGCTTTACTGAAAATATCGTATTACTGAAAACCAAAATCAAGCCCACAACTACGTTTTGTATGAAACTGACTTCGCTTTAGTGAAAAAATAAACAATGACAAATTTATTTATTAGAAATCTATTGCCTAACTGAAGGCTGAAAAAATTGTGCATGTTTTGTCCGTTAAAAAAATTAAATGGCAAAATGTATTTGTCCTTTTCGCTCTTACGTACTTTATTGTATTTTTCTATTATATTGTCAATGAAAGTGGCTAGACATTTTCGAGGAATTCGTGAAAAATTTCAACGACAAAATGAATAATTCTATGAATAATTTTTTTTTAATAAAATTTTTACGTTAAATTGACGTAAAAAATATACAGATTTGATATAAAAAATATTGTTTTACTGATTTTAAGCAGTACGCTTAACTGTAACAAATTTCGCTCTTACGTACTTCATTGTATATTTCTATTATATTGTCAATTCAAGTGGCTAGACATTTTCGAGGAATTCGTGAAAAATTTCAACAACCAAATGTGCACGTATGCATGTGTATGTTTTACTGATTTTAAGCAATACGCTTAACTGTAACAAATTTCAGTAATCCGAACTACGTTTTAGAGAAAAAATCGGATAACTGAAAAAATTTGGTCGACTGTATATTAAAAGGGACATACGGCTACATACAAAAACTACGAGGCTTACAATACGTCCACATTAGCTTTTATTAAAGTTAAGACTTCAATTGTATTAGCTCAGTTGTTGAATCGCTTCCTATATAACAATCGCATTGCAGTCAATATGTAAGGCGACTTTTTCAATACATTATTCCAGACTGAAATCAAGGATGTAACTCACATAGATGGGCATTTTTCAGTACCAGTACTTTTTCAGTATTTTCTTTTTTTACTGATTACTGGAAAAAAAATCAGTATCCAGTAAATTTTACTGGTTACTGAAAAGAGAAATCAGTATTCAGTAAATTTTACTGATTATTGGAAAAAAAATCAGTATTCAGTAAATTTTACTGGTTACTGAAAAGAGAAATCAGTATTCAGTAAATTTTACTGATTACTGAAAAAAAAATCAGTATTCAGTAAATTTTACTGGTTACTGAAAATAGAAATCAGTATTCAGTAAATTTTACTGATTATTGGAAAAAAAATCAGTTTTCAGTAAATTTTACTGGTTACTGAAAAGAGAAATCAGTATTCAGTAAATTTTACTGATTATTGGAAAAAAAATCAGTATTCAGTAAATTTTACTGATTATTGAAAAAAATCAGTATTCAGTAAAAAGTACTGATTGCTGAAAATAAGATCAGAATTCAGTAAATTTTACTGATTTGTGTAAAAAAAATACAGTAATCAGTAAATGGCTGATAGTAGATACTTTGTGTGTTGAAAATGATATGTACTGATTGCTCACTTACATGAATAGTGGCATAACTAAAAAAACGAAACTCCGATAAAAATGGCTTTAAAAGCTTTAATAAAATTAGATCCATTGTCAGTTATTGTATAAACAATTTTGTCAGTAGGTATTTTAAATTCTTTATTGATTGCGCATATCAACTTCGTGATGCGATCAAAAGAATGGGTTCCTTTAAATCGACGACAGGCTAGTGCTGCTGATTTCCTCTCTAAATTATTTGCATTAAGCCAGTGGCATGTGTAGCCTCAAAATGATTTTTTCCCACTGGACCACACATCAGCAGTCATACAGACGTATTCAACTTTTTCTAAGTTAAATATAATGTCTTCTTTTAATATCTTGGAACATTTTTATGTAATAATGTTTTTATCACAGCCTTGAAGATTTCGACAAACAAATTACTTTTGAAATCAGTCGAAATTCATCACACACCTGATTATGTTATTTTTCACACAAAGTATCTACTATCAGCCATTTACTGATTACTGCATTTTTTTACACAAATCAGTAAAATTTACTGAATTCTGATCTTATTTTCAGCAATCAGTACTTTTTACTGAATACTGATTTCCTTTTTCAGCAATCAGTACTTTTTACTGAATACTGATTTTTTTCAATAATCAGTAAAATTTACTGAATACTGATTTTTTTTCCAATAATCAGTAAAATTTACTGAATACTGATTTCTCTTTTCAGTAACCAGTAAAATTTACTGAATACTGATTTTTTTTTCAGTAATCAGTAAAATTTACTGAATACTGATTTCTCTTTTCAGTAACCAGTAAAATTTACTGAATACTGATTTTTTTTCCAATAATCAGTAAAATTTACTGAATACTGATTTCTCTTTTCAGTAACCAGTAAAATTTACTGAATACTGATTTTTTTTTTCAGTAATCAGTACTTTTAACTGATTACTGAAACACGTAATGCATTAAAAAAGTAATGCAGTATGCCCATGTATGGTAACTCATCACTCCAATAATTTCATATATTCATTAGTTTTCTGCAAACATTTTTCCTTTTCTTTCCCTTCATTTAAGTGTTAATTTAATTGAAAGCTGTTTTTAATCCGCACTGACACATGCCGGAAATATTTGTTACATATATAAATTAACTCCATGAAGTGGAGCAAATAAAATATTTACCATCATACAGTTGCCCAAAAAAAAAATAAAAATATTTACCAAGAAAATATTTCTATTTCCTCAAGTAAATCATGCGGAAAATTGTTTCTATGAGATTTCTTTCGAATTCCTTATTCTCTTGCAGTCTTAATAAAAAAAAATCTCTTAATTTCATCCCTACAAATTATATAAATAAAGTTTTGTTATGGTATAATAAAAATATTATTGAGTTGTGTTAGGCGCTTTCTATTAATAAACTTGACCAAAAAAGGACATTTTTTAACGACGCAAAAATTTGGCTGCAGGTAAACTTGTTGTGCTCTATGTTGTTGAAAAATGGTTTAAATAAATATTTTCAATATTGGTAAATGTGTGTTAATAAAAGAGTATTCTTTTAAAGCCCAATATAAACTTAAATTTTACAAAACAACAAACAATATAATATAAAAAATATTTTATTCGAAAGCTCAATACATGGAATTCACACTTGACAAGTGGCAGTTTTGAACCACACATAGAAGGTCTTGATTGATTAATGGTTTTTAATTTAACCCTTTAAAAAAACAAAAATTTTGATAATGACAGGGTTTGTTTTTGAATTGATGTTTAATAGCAAACTCGTGCAAAAATCATTAGAGCACAGCGTAGCTCTGGCAACAGTATAATGGGAGAATACATAGTGATCGCAAAAGTATGTTTTGAAAATTATCTAAAGGTGCAGTTGGCTAAACGCGTAGACTACAAAACTCAAGCTTCGATCCAGAATTAAAAAAAGGCAACATTTTCTTAATAAAAGGCAACATTTTTTACATTTTCTACAGAAAATTTTGCTTTAATACAAGGCAACATTTTTACAAAAAATTTTGCCTTAATAAAAGGCAACATTTTCATAGAAAATTTTGCCTTAATAAAAGGCAACATTTGTTACAAAAAATTTTGCCTTAATAAAAGACAACATTTTTTACAAAAAAATTTTGCCTTAATAAAAGGCAACATTTTTCACAAAAATATTTTGCCTTAATAAAAGGCAACATACATATATTACAAAAAAATTTTGCCTTAAAAAAAAAGCAACATTTTTCACAAAAAATTTTGCCTTCATAAAAGGCAACATTTTTTCACAAAAATTTTGCCTTCATACAAGGCAACATTTTCTACAAAAATATTTGCCTTAATATAAGACAACATATTTTACAAAAAAATGTTGCCCTAATAAAAGGTAACATTTTTTACAAAAAATTTTGCCTTAATAAGAGGCAACATTTTTACAAAAAATTTTGCCTTAATATAAGACAACATATTTTACAAAAATATGTTGCCCTAATACAAGGTAACATTTCTTACAAAAAATTTTGCCTTAATATAAGGCAATATTTTTTTCAAAAAATGTTGCCTTAATAAAAGGCAAAATTTTCACAAAAAAAAATTTGCCTTAATAAAGGGCAAGATTTTTTACAAAAAAATTTTGCCTTAATAAAAGACTACATTTTTTACAAAAAATTGTGCATTAATAAAAGGCAAAAATTTTTACAAAAACTTTTGCCTTAATATAAGACAACATATTTTACAAAAAAATGTTGCCCTAATAAAAGGTAACATTTTTTACAAAAAATTTTGCCTTAATAAAAGGTAACATTTTTTACAAAAAATTGTGCATTAATAAAAAGCAAAAATTTTTACAAAAACTTTTGCCTTAATATAAGACAACATATTTTACAAAAAAATGTTGCCCTAATAAAAGGTAACATTTTTTACAAAAAATTTTGCCTTAATAAAAGGCAATATTTTTTACAAAAAAATTTTGCCTTAATAAGAGGTAACATTTTTTACAAAAAATTGTGCATTAATAAAAGGCAAACATTTTTACAAAAACTTTTGCCTTAATATAAGACAACATATTTTACAAAAAAATGTTGCCCTAATAAAAGGTAAAATTTAAAAAAAATATTGCCTTGATAAAAGGTAATATTTTTTTCAAAAAATGTTGCGTTAAAAAAAGGCAACATTTGTTACAAAAAATTTTGCCTTAACAAAAGGCAACATTTTCATAAAAAATTTTGCCTTAATAAAAGGCAACATTTTCATAGAAAATTTTGCCTTACTAAAAAGCAGCATATTTTACAAAAAAATTTTGCCCTAATAAAAGGTAAAATTTTTTACAAAAAATTTTGCCTTAATAAAAGGCAACATTTTTACAAAAAACTTTGCCTTAATAAAAGGCAACATTTTCATAGAAAATTTTGCCTTAATAAAAGGCAGCATTTGTTACAAAAAATTTTGCCTTAATAAAGGCAACATTTCTTACAAAAAAATTTTGCCTTAATAAAAGACAACATTTTTTACAAAAAGTTTGCCTTAATAAAAGGCAATATTTTTTACAAAGATTTAGCCTTAGTAAAAGGCAACATAGAAAATTTTGCCTTAATAAAAGGCAACATTTTCTATAGAAAAGTTTGCCTTAATAAAAGGCAACATACAAGTGTATAGAAAATTTAAATTAGTCAAAGGCAAAATTTTTTATACAAAAACTTTGGTGTTATAAAAGGCAACATTTTATATAGAAAGCTTGGCCTTAATAAAAGGCAATATTTTTTTAGAGTATTTGCCTTAAGAAAAGGCAACATTTTTATAGAATATTTTGCTGTAATAAAAGGCAAAATTTTTTACAAAAATTTCACCTTAATAAAAGAAAAAAATTTCCGTAGATTGGTTTTGAAAATTAATGGGACTAAAATTGTTTTACAAAATCTATTCTTAAAAACAATAATTTTCCATTGTTTAAAATTTATTTAAGAAATTGTCATTTATTTAGTTTCTGAATTTAGCAGCTATTATAAAAAACAATGCACACTTTATTTAAAGAGTTTAGTTTCGATTTTTGTATTAAGTAAAAAATATATACATAAAAAATCATAAGCTAAAAAAGTAAAGTAACAAATTAGCGTGCTAATCGAAAGGCTTTATTAAGGTCAGCACGCAAATTCAAAATCAGTGCATGCTTTTAGCTGTCCTTATTTAAAATATTAATACTGCATACTTTTTGGCATCTAGCACTAAATAAAGGGTTATTTATTTAGGAGTTTCAAAAACCGCCAGTGTGGTAAGACTGTCAGCTGTTAAATCGTTTAGCAACTGAAAAACAGTTACAAGCTACTTTTCTTTATAACAGACTGATTTAAAGAAAAATGATAAGAAGTGGCAAAAAAAATTCTTTCTATTAATCTGTTATAAATCGTAATTTTTTTTATAAATTAGGTCTTAAATATTTTATTGAACTTGACTTTTGCAGCCTAAAAAGGTTGATAAAAATATGCACAAGGTAAGTATTTGCTTTAAGTGTAAAATTTAATAGTTTTTAAAGGTAAGTTTTGGCATTTTTAAATATTTATTTTATTTCATAAATTTAAAGCGGTTTTTAAGTTTCATGTATGTCTACACTGGACATTTTTAATTTTAACTAACGAGTGTTTGCATTCGAAAACAGTTTTTTGTTTGAGTGTGATTGTGCAGCGTAAATGTGTAAGCGTGCCTTAAACTACTGTTGTATCCTTTTAACTTATCATCTCCTCAAAAAAAAAAAAACTCTTTCTATGCTATTTTTGTACCCACCAAGCAAACAACCCACCAACTAACAACTAACTTTTAGCTGCTTAAACCTCTTTAACAATAAAAATGTTTTATTAATAAAAACAACTAAATGCATTTCGTTTTTGATTATTTTATTTTTACACTTACTGAAACAAATAAAAACTTATTTAACAAAATATAGCATGTGACATGAACGTGCATGCACGTTGCAAAGAAAACGTGCCCAGTTTATGCGGATGTGATCACACCGAGCGCCGTGGACGCATTCTGTTGGAATTAGGTGTTAAAGAAAATACTCTTACAGTACAGAGTAAGTATGCTACTACTAGCAAACATATCGAATTATAAATTTACTCGTACCCTTTTTGTTTTAATGGTTAATTAAACCAGACAACATTATCTAATTTAGTCTTAATAAATTTTAAGTTCACTTAAGCCATTAACTTTGGAAGATAAGGACATTTATTATAATGATGTCCCCGTAGATGTTAATGACAGCTTTGTTTTGTCATAAATAGCAAATGTTGTTTGCGTTGGAATGGTAAATTTTAATTAAAAAGTTTTCTGCTGCAGCACATGTTTAATTGATTTTTTTTTATATCAAGAATTTTTGAAATTCCGAAACACATAAAATTTTATAGACTTTAATTCAATGATATCTCCCTTGATGTGAATAAATTACTGTGGTGAGATAAGTAATAAATTATATCGAGTTTTTGTCAAATTTAATTAGCAGCAAAAGACTAAAGCATAGTTTTAGGGGCAAGAACCAAAACTCATATCGGGTGTTTTTTTTATTATTTATTGTTGAGCAGCATGAGATGACTCCGATTTGACAACTTCTAATGTTTTTATGTAGTAAGAATTTTAACGAACATTTATATTGCTATATTAAATTGAATTAAGATTCATAGGCTAATTGTTCGAAATTTGTTTTTAAATCTCAGAAAGACATGATAAATATTCCAAGGCACAAAGGAAAGTCAACATCAGTTTTATTCAACTTACACAGCAGAGCAGAACAGCTGTTTTCGAAAGACGCAACCCTTTCATCATCAGTGAAAAAAAAAAAAAAAAAAAAAAAATATTGGAAAAACGTTCACATGTACTTAAGTATAAAATTCAAACCAAATAAGTTTGACTTAGGTATGATGGGACAAAAAATTCAGAAAAATGGGACATGAAGAAAAATAATTAAACGGTAACACGGGTATTATAACAATAACATGTTAACATCAGGTTGATACAATTCTCGTATTCTTTTTCACAATAAAATTTGTGTAAATAGGAACTGTTATGAAATTCAACTAAGCCACCTAATAAGTGGTGACAAACACAATACACATGAGCACTGATGATGAAAGGGTTGCGTCTTTCGAAAACAGCTGTTCTGCTCTGCTGTGTAAGTTGAATAAAACTGATGTTGACTTTCCTTTGTGCCTTGGAATATTTATCATGTCTTTCTGAGATTTAAAAACAAATTTCGAACAATTAGCCTATGAATCTTAATTCAATTTAATATAGCAATATAAATGTTCGTTAAAATTCTTACTACATACAAATTTAAGCTATGGCTTGAGCTACCAATAATAAAAAATATTGGAAAAACGTTCTCATGTACTTAAGTATAAAATTCAAACCAAATAAGTTTGACTTAGGTATGATGGGACAAAAAATTCAGAAAAATGGGACATGAAGAAAAATAATCAAACGGTAACACGGGTATTATAACAATAACATGTTAACATCAGGTTGATACAGTTCTCGTATTCTTTTTCACAATAAAATTTGTGTAAATAGGAACTGTTATCACATTCAACGAAGCCACCTAATAAGTGGTGACAAACACAATACAAATGAGCACTGATGATGAAAGGGTTGCGTCTTTCGAAAACAGCTGTTCTGCTCTGCTGTGTAAGTTGAATAAAACTGATGTTGACTTTCCTTTGTGCCTTGGAATATTTATCATGTCTTTCTGAGATTTAAAAACAAATTTCGAACAATTAGCCTATGAATCTTAATTCAATTTAATATAGCAATATAAATGTTCGTTAAAATTCTTACTACATACAAATTTAAGCTATGGCTTGAGCTACCAATAATAAAAAATATTGGAAAAACGTTCTCATGTACTTAAGTATAAAATTCAAACCAAATAAGTTTGACTTAGGTATGATGGGACAAAAAATTCAGAAAAATGGGACATGAAGAAAAATAATCAAACGGTAACACGGGTATTATAACAATAACATGTTAACATCAGGTTGATACAGTTCTCGTATTCTTTTTCACAATAAAATTTGTGTAAATAGGAACTGTTATCACATTCAACGAAGCCACCTAATAAGTGGTGACAAACACAATACAAATGAGCACTGATGATGAAAGGGTTGCGTCTTTCGAAAACAGCTGTTCTGCTCTGCTGTGTAAGTTGAATAAAACTGATGTTGACTTTCCTTTGTGCCTTGGAATATTTATCATGTCTTTCTGAGATTTAAAAACAAATTTCGAACAATTAGCCTATGAATCTTAATTCATTCTAATGTTTTTTTTTATCTTGGACCAGCACTCAGGGGATGACTCCTATATATGCAATGCATTGCGCCGGAACTGAAAACGAGGGGATAGTATTGGGCGACAGTTTAGGAAAGATGAGAAGATAGACAGTTTTTTTGAAGCTCTTTCAACCTTTTTACTTCGCCGGCTAGTTTTTGCTTAAGCTTTTTTTTTTTTGCTGTTATAGAACGATATGCTGGGAATCATATTTAAAAAATTTAAAAGCCCTGAAATTTATCTGCCTGATTTTTAATAAAACAAAAATTCATCGCAATAATATTTCTGTCTTGTATTAAAAAAATCGCATCTGTGCAATTACTTAAATGAAAATATAATTTGTACGTTGGCGGATTTGAACTTGAGCCTGAATAATAACACAAATCATTTTTTGCCTCTCCTTTAAATAAAACTATGTGCCCTATATGGATTTTGATGCCCTAAACTCAAATCCGTTTTCGGTTTCTTTCCATCAGGTCAGTATTTTTTTTTTTTTTTTTGTAAGCGTGGCAAATGTTTTCCCCTAAATTAGTCAGGTACGTAGACATATTTCACCCTAACTCGAGAACGAGTTATTCGATTTTCAAAAGTAAAAGACCAGAAGATGTGTAACAAAATTGTATTTATTTTCTAATGTTTTACTTCTGAAAATCGGATGACTCGTTCTCGAGTTAGGATGAAATATGTCTCCGTACCTGACTAGTTTAGGCGAAAAAAATTTCCACGCCTATAAAAAAAAAATTCCGACCTGATGGAAAAAAACCGAAGACGGATTTGGGTTTAGCGGAACAAAATCCATATAGTCCACATAGTTTTATTTAAAGGAGGATTTTGCTGCTGAGCAGTGTAATTAAAATAATCCTATTTTTTAAATAATAAAATATCATATAGCTAAAAAAAACACCCGTTAGTTGTTACGGTACTTTCTATGCCATTATTAAGAGTAATTTTTTAAAAAAGAAAATTAAAATGCTACTTTTTCTGCAGAAACCTTAAAGCAAACACACACACACACATACACACACACATACACATACATACATACACACAAACAGAGATTTCAAAAGCCGTACAATAAATTAAACGTTTTGTTGTGCACAAAAGTTCTAGTGTCGCAATTGTTTGCCATTTAACACTACAATAAAATAAATCCACCATAAATGAATACACATGTACGCTTAAAAAAAATATCCTTTTACTTGTGTATCTAATTTGTTCGACTTTTTCTCTAACAATTCTGTGTTTTATTTCTTCTCGTCCACAGTCAAAGAGGGACGTAATCTCATTCCAATGGATCCAAATGGTTTAAGTGATCCATATGTTAAAGTTAAACTAATACCCGATGAGCATGACAAAGGAAAAAAGAAGACACGCACCATTAAAGCCTGTCTAAATCCGATATGGAATGAAACAATTGTATAGTAAGTATTTAGGCATTGGAAAAAAATCTATTTTTTTTGCACATGCCAAAAGCTTGTATGTACTTTCGTTGCTTTTTAAATTTTTATACTTTTCAAAAAAGAATTGCTGGGTATATTCACTCTGGCATTCCGTTTGCAACGCAGCGATATATCCATCTGAGACCCCATAAAGTCTATATATTCTTGATCAGTGATGAAATCTAAGGCGATCTGAGCATGTCCGTCCGTCAGTCTGTGGAAATCACAATTCAGTCCAAAATAAAAGAGCAAAACTCTTGAAATTTGGTATAAATATATCTTGAAGGATAGCACAGGTCAAGTTTGTAAATGGGCTGAATCGGGGCCAGAGGGAAAAAAGTTCCCCTAAGAAGAACTAAACCGACCTCTAAAAAACAACTTAATTTTTAAAGCTTTTTTTCGTAATTTTGTTACGCAGCGCGTTAAGCTTGCAGCCATAAAATAAAAATAAAAAATTATTTTTGGGCCCCGCCCCCTTTTAATGGGCGTTATTATGTGCAAAAATAGTGTAAAAATTTAACAAATTGTTTCACTTAGGCCTACATTCCTTAAAAATAACATTTTTAAGCTTTAATGACGAAGCTGAGACGTAACCTGGTACTCCTCTGCCCTACCCCCTCCTCCCCTTTGCCACATAAATGATCCTTTCAAAAAATAAAAAAATAAAATTAAAAATAATTTTATGTGTGTGAATATAAATATGCCGAATTAAACATGTTTTGACGTAAGCAGTTACGTAGTGAAGTTAAATATGTTATGACGTAACGAAATGGCAATCAGTGAAATTTTTTTTTTTTGTATGAAAATTCATATTTATATACAAAATGATTATGGGAGTGTGTTCTACCACATACATCATTTTGTATATACTGGCAATGCATGCCAACTCCTTATTTGGCCACTGGGGGAAAAATTCCTCCAAGATCCCCCCATAATAAATTTTTATTTACTGCCAATGCATGCCAACTGCTTATTTTGCCACTGGGGGCCAAAATCTCTCCAAGATCACACACACTCTCATGGCCTGTCAATTGACCCTTCATGGCCTGTAAATATTTTCACAAAATGCTCAAAAAATTTATTAAACATGGATTTTCATAAAAAAAAAACTTCACTGTTTGCCATTTCGTTACGTCATAACATATTTAACTTTACAGCTAAATACGTTGCTTCATAACTGCTTACGTCAAAACATGTTTAACTCGGCATAACGTATTTAACTTCACAGCTAAATACGTTGTGTCGTAACCGCTTACGTCAAGACATGTTTAACTCGGCATATTTATCTTCACTCACATAATAAATTTTACATTCGATTATCCCAAATATTTATTTTTAGAGTCTTATGGCAAAGGTGAAATGTCTCCCCCACAGCCCTTGCCAGAGAGACCTCAAAAAATACAAATTTAATGCTCTCCAAAAAGAATTGGACCCCATAAAGTTTATATATATTCTTGATGAGTAATGAAGTGTAAGACGGCCTAGCAATGCCCATACGTTCGTCTGTGGAAAACATGATGTAGTCTAGTTTTTGAGCCCCGCCCCTTTCAGTGGGCGTTGACATACGATATTATATAAAGGAACTCTGTCATTTTAAATTTACTTTATCAATATTTGGAGGATATTTAAGATTCGACCCGGTCGAATATAACGTTTTTACTTATTATTATTGCATTCTGATATTTTTAAGCTTAAGGTCTCTTTATTTTAATTTAATTTTTAATTTCAATATTTCGTCACTCCATTGTGTGACTACTTCAGGAAATTAATTATTTTATTACACAAAGGAGTGACGAAATATTGAAATTAAAAATTAAATTAAAATAAAGAGACCTTAAGCTTAAAAATATCAGAATACAATAATAATTAAAAAGAGGTCAAGAAACCAGAAGATTTTAAAAGTTTTTACTTATTTTTTGATGTTTTGGAATTCAGCCCTATTTTAAGGTTATTCCACTTTAGAGTCTATTGGCTTACTCTGGCAGCGTATTGACATCTGGTTTGTTTTTCATAGTCTGATCATTATACCGCTTCTATTCTATTTCTATTCACAAAAACAAAACCAGCTGTTATACAGTTTGTCAATTAAGTGTTACAAAAAGTCCAAAAAGAAAAACACAGCAACAAATTTAATATGAAATATTTTATTTATTTATTAGACCAACTGTTGTGAGTTAAAATCTGAAATCACAATTTTAAGTATAGCAACAAAATGTAATTCTACTTTTTATATTTTTTTCTGTTTTAGTGAACTTAAGCCGGAGGACAAGGACCGGCGAGTATTAATAGAGGTTTGGGATTGGGATCGTACTTCACGTAATGATTTTATGGGTGCTTTATCTTTTGGTATATCGGAGATAATCAAGGTCATTTCAAATTCTAAATGTTTGTTAATTATAAAATTTTTTCCATAATTTTCTTACCATAGAACCCTGCCAATGGGTGGTTTAAATTGTTGACCCAGGAAGAGGGTGAATTTTACAATGTGCCATGTGCTGATGCTTCACAAGATTTACTGAAGCTTAAGTCACAAATGAGAGTAAGTATTTTAGAGCTTTAAATAATTAAAAGAAGTATGCAGATGTTATAAATGAAGGCAGACGGAAAAAGCTAAAAGCTTTCAATAATAAACTAAATTGCTTAAAGCTTTGCTAAATAATATCGAAAGCTTAAATTTTAAAAGCTTTCTTGAAATTTATATAAATAAGTTTAAAAAGTTTCTTTCTAACTCCATACTTTTTTAATAAGAAAATGTTAATGTGAAAGCTTTTCGTTGCATGAGCTTTTTCTGAAAAGTTTTTGTGTAAAAGCTCTTCTAATGATTTTCAAATTTCAGAATATTCAAAACGAGATTCTAAAAAATTGTTTAAAAGATTTTCAGTTTTTAAAGTTAAAAGCTTGTGAGCTTTCAGGAGAGCAAACAAAATATTAATTTAAAATTTAATTTTTGCGTAAAAGAAAAGCTTTCACTTAGGCTGCGAATTATTTGAAAATGCAGGTTTTTTTATTGATGGAAAAAGTTTCCAACTTTAAGCACACCTAAAAGTAAAGCTTTAAGCTTTATTCAGTTTTTATAATAATGCAATTTTATATTTAAGAAATCTTCCCAAAGAAAACCCATGGTTATGCGTTCAGAGACAAATCAAAATATTGGCAAAACAGACATGATAAGAGCATCGGACTTTAATTTTATCAAAGTTTTGGGCAAAGGATCTTTCGGCAAGGTAAGTTCTTTCCTTTTTAACTTATATATGTACATACGAGGTCTGTTCAAAAATAAGGAGAATTTTAATTTTTCGCAAAATATATTTATGGAATAAAAAAATCTGTTCGACACAAGTGTACCATCATAAAAAACAATAACCAAATTTAAATTTACCTAATTTTTTGAACAGTCTTCGTACATAAATACATAGCCCCACAAACAAGTTCATATTCATAAAAACTGTTATTCAACTAAGCCACCTAATAAATGGTGAGAAACAAAAATTCACATGAGTACTGATGATGAAAGTATAGCAACTTTCGAAAACGGTGGTTCTGCTCTGCTGTGTAAATTGGACAATTAAATTCATATTGACTTTGCCTTGTACCTGGCAGTATTTATGTTGTAAAACACTTTACGAAACTTAATTGAATTTAATATAAAATGAAATTTATTGTAATAGGTTTTATTGGCTGAGCGCAAAGGCAGCGAGGAGTTGTATGCCATTAAGATTCTTAAAAAGGATGTTATAATACAAGATGATGATGTCGAATGCACCATGATTGAAAAGAGAGTTTTGGCTTTGGGCGAGAAGCCACCATTTTTGGTGCAATTACATTCCTGCTTCCAGACCTTGGATCGCTTGTTTTTCGTTATGGAATACGTCAATGGCGGTGATTTAATGTTTCAAATACAACAATTTGGCAAATTCAAAGAACCGGTGGCCGTGTAAGTTTTTAGAGGGGATTTTTTTTTAATTTTTTTTATATTTTTTATATAAAATTTTTCAGCTTTTATGCTGCCGAAATAGCAGCTGGTTTATTTTTCTTGCACAGCAAGGGCATTCTGTACAGAGATTTGAAGTTGGACAATGTTTTATTGGACTCAGATGGTCATGTTAAAATTGCCGATTTCGGCATGTGTAAGGAGAACATTATTGGCGATAAGACAACAAAAACATTTTGTGGTACACCGGATTATATAGCACCTGAGGTTAGAAATCACAATCAATATTCTTGTTTTTTTATGGCTTTCATATTTTCCTTTGTATAGATTATTTTGTATCAACCTTATGGCAAGTCGGTCGATTGGTGGGCTTATGGAGTTTTATTGTATGAAATGCTGGTAGGCCAGCCACCATTCGATGGCGAAGATGAAGAGGAGTTGTTTGCCGCCATTACAGATCATAATGTTTCCTATCCCAAAAGTTTAAGCAAAGAGGCAAAAGAGGCTTGCAAAGGCGTAAGTTTTGGTGCAAAGAATTAAAAAAGCTTTTACTCTCTAAAGTATAGTTCTACTTTTAGTTTCTAACTAAACAACCTAACAAACGTTTGGGTTGCGGTTCATCGGGTGAGGAGGACGTACGTTTGCATCCCTTCTTTAGGCGCATTGATTGGGAGAAAATAGAGAATCGTGAAGTTCAGCCACCTTTTAAGCCAAAAATTGTAAGACTTGCAGTTTAAAAATAATTGAAAAGCTTTTAATTCACTGCTTTCGTTTTCCCTTTTACCAGAAACATCGCAAAGATGTCTCCAATTTCGATAAACAATTTACTTCAGAAAAAACTGACTTAACACCCACTGACAAAGTCTTCATGATGAACTTGGATCAAACGGAATTCGTTGGCTTCTCTTATATGAATCCGGACTATGCAGTTGCGCTTTAAAATGCAAATTGAAAGAAAGAAAAAGAAAACACAAAAATAGCTAAAGCTCTTGGTACAAAAGTTATAAGAACCCTTCACTAAGAATAAGTTAAATGTAGAATGGGCTAAACAAAATTTGGTTTGTTTGTTTAAGAAAACGTAAACAAACTCAAGGTTTTTCTCTCCAAAGTAACAAAAAATCTTAGAAATTGATATTGTTTATTATTATTATTTTAGTTATAAATATTTGTATAATTTTCAAAGAAAACAAAAACAAAATATTCGAAATAAAACAAAAGACAAAGCAATATTATTTAAGTTTTAAGTTTAAACTCTAGTAAAATAAAAATTGTGCTTTAGAAAATAATTAATAAATTTTAAATTGAAATTATATATTTTGTTAACAACTGTTTTAGTTTTATTTTCCTTAAAGTTTTACAGCAGCAGTAAAAGCTTTTGTATTTTCTTTTACTTTATTAAATTTGTAATTGAAATTTCTTTTGAATGCCTAAATGAAAATTTAACACTTTTATATCACAGCTGGAGCTATTCCTAAAAGCTTTTAAGCTTTACATTTTACTGGCGGTAAAAATCTAATAGCGATCTATTTTTTTTTTAATATTGTGGTAAGTCAAATGATTTTTTAAATTATTGTAGAACTTTTACATTCCATTCTTTTAATGCATTATATGCTTTGCTAAGCTCATATGCAAGCTTCTAAGAGAAGCTTTTAACAGAAGCTTCTAAGAGAAACTTTTAACAGAAGCTTCTAAGAGAAGCTTTTAACAGAAGCTTCTAAGAGAAGCTTTTAACAGAAGCTTCTAAGAGAAGCTTTTAACAGAAGCTTCTAAGAGAAGCTTTTAACAGAAGCTTCTAAGAGAAGCTTTTAACAGAAGCTTCTAAGAGAAGCTTTTAACAGAAGCTTCTAAGAGAATCTTTTGATATTACATGCTAAGTTGAACATTTTTGTGTTGCTACCAAAGCTTTAATAAAAGTATAAAAATTTTTGTGTTAACTTAAACGCTAAAATAAGATATGATCTCTTGCCTACACTCACGTAAGCTTCTCCATAAGTTCTACATATATTTCCTATGAGCTTTAAGATTATGTAAAAGTTTGGAAATACCTGTTTTTCAAAACCAGGTAGTAAATTTTTAATTATATAGCTTCGAATATTTAAAAGCTCTTATGCCTTAAAAGCTTGATAGTCTTAAAAACATCTCTGGCGCTCAATATATAACTCATCTCTGACGATGGAGCCAATGACAATTTTTTGAATTAAATTGGTACCGTTTCGGCAATTATTTGAAAACATGAATTTTGAAAGTGAAGCTTTCTCTGCACTAACGCTTTTGGTGTGTTCAGCATCTTCAATAATAGATTGCATTATATAAAAGGAATTAAAAGTAAGGCATAGAAATATTTTTAAAGCTTTTAAGCTCCATCAAAAGCTCTAAAAACTGAAAAATTTAGAAAAAAATAATTTAAGCTTTATTACAAACTTTAAGCTATTGCGAAAATCTTTAAAATTGCTATGAGAGTTGATCAAACATAAATTTTTTTGCAAAATATGGATTTCAAGTCAAAGGGCAAACCGATCGAAATTTTTTATATTTTCGAAACTTTAATGTGTCAGTATTAAGAGAGCTTTCACTTAGATACCAATTGATATTGAAAATCAATATCGATTTTAATTATTTAATAACAAGGAAACTTTCAGTTACATTACCAAGTTCCAAGTTAGCCAAGTGCCGTATTTAAGCAGGGCTTTTATACAAGCTTAGAAATTCTATGTAAAAGCTTTCACGATGTTTTTTATAATAAATAAAATAAATAGTGAAAATTCATACATTATATTATTATATAAAAAGCTTTTGGACAATTTTGCAAATTCAAGCTTTTATAAAAGCTTTGGATGCAAAAAGAAATTGTAACAAAAGCTTTTAAGTTCTTAAAAAAATCACTAAAATTGGCTAATGCTAAAATTATATTTTATAAAATTTAAAGCTTTATTTCATACGACATTTATTTAAATCTTTAGCAATCTATTTGTAGTTCTTAAATATTTATAGCCTAATTTATAAAAAAAAAATTGATTTATAAGAGACTTATAAAATAAATGTTTGTATGAAAATTTTTTTATTAACCTGATACATCAGCAAAATTTTATAAATTAGGCCCTTATTTTACTTATTTTTTCAGACTAAATAAAATTATAGTTTTTAATAGTTTAGTTTATTTTCAGTTCATTTAGCTTTTGCAAAGCTTTTAATAATCTATAGAAAAAATTAAGTATTAAATGATTGGCATTAATTAAATTTTTATTTTTGTGTGAAAATCAATCATTTACTTTACACAAATTTTATTAAAAATTTATCAAATATAATTTTTTACGTTCAAAAACAGTCATGTGTATATGTTTCATCGTTATAAATATTTATTTCTAAAATTTGCCTATATGTAGGCTTAAAAATAACATAATAAATAAAGCATATTGTAAGGCTTTACATTATTAAAAACATTTACATATAATCATCTCAGCTTAAGTTTTATAATAAATAACAAAAGCTAGTTTTTTTTCATTAAACTTAAGGAAATAAACTCTATTTGAACATCTGCATAAACAACAACAATAAAAATTATTGTAAGACACTAATAAAAAATTACTTTAGAAAACCAAAGCAATATGCGCTACATCGTAAAGTTACTTATAAATAAGAACATTAGAAACAATTTAAAAAGGATTCCATTAAAACTGCTATATAGAACAGAATCAAATACATATCTATACCATCGCTCTTAAAGAAACGAAGAAAACTAAAACTAAACTATTAAATTTAAATTACAGAGAGACAAGAAAATTGGTAGAGTTTCGCTACAAGCGTCTATGATAATGAGAAGAGAAGATGTAATAGAAATTATTACTCCCAAATAATTCACAATAGACACTTGAAATCCCAAAATTGCCAGAGTTTTACAACTAGTATCTATGATAATGAGAAGAGAAGATATAATAGAAATTATTAATCGCAAACAATTCACAATAGACACTTGAAATCCCAAAATTGCTATCGTTTTACAACTAGTGGTCATGATAATGAGAAGAGAAGATGTAATAGAAATTATTACTCCCAAATAATTCACAATAGACACTTGAAATCCCAAAATTGCCAGAGTTTTACAACTAGTGGTGATGATAATGAGAAGAGAAGATATAATAGAAATTATTAATCCCAAACAATTCACAATAGACACTTGAAATCCCAAAATTGCTAGAGTTTTACAGCTAGTATCTATGATAATGACAAGGGAAGATATAATAGATATTATTACTCCCAAACAATTCACAATAGACACTTGAAATCCCAAAATATTCACCTTTCTGCAATTTGTTGGGAATGAAAATATATTTCTATTATGTTTTTACCTTCTCCAGCTATAAATTCACCATTTAGGGATGAGTTTCCGATCTAAAGAACAATTCCCAAATTGGGGAAAGTTCCTGTTCTGGGAATAAATCCCCGACTTGGGAATAGTTTCATAATCTGAGCGCTTTGCGTTATAATTGGCTGTTGCATACCAAATATATAACCCTTATTTAATGAAAACAACAATTTTTAATTATAGAAAGCATTTTTTAAGCCCGATAGAACTTTAAATTGTTAAAAAAAAAATATATCACAAAAAATTCAAGTTGAATCTAAAACAGCAAAATTATTGGGTCATATAAACTCTATACCATGACCGTTCTGGACTTTCACTTTTGGAGCACATTGCTGGCCATATGTTAAGCATAACACCAATAAAGTTGTCCTCCAAGATGTCAATTGTGGTCGGCGTATCAGGTAACCCCGTAATCTCACATGCACCTACTGAAAATAAACGAAAGCTGTCACACCACTTTGGCGTACAATTAACAAGTTTATTCTTCCAAATCATCTACTTATTGACAATTTTTTATTTCAATACGCCAATAGTTGTGGACACCCTACAGTACGCAATACCAACTTGTTACAACTACCTGCCACCCTTAACCGTAACGTGAGCGCTCTTTTCATTTTTTTTTTATAATTAACCTACCATGACTCTACCAGCGTGTTAACACCACCAAACGGTACATTTTCAGGATGTAATGAAGTCTGTAGGGTCCTCTGGGGATTTATTTTACTCCATATGTGTCTGTAGGGTATTAATAAATCCGCTTTAAAAAAAATCATTCTTATTGTTACACGCAATTTTGAGATAAAACGTCGCATGAGTTTGCAGTTCCTTTAAAGGCCGATCGGAGATCAAAGATCTTGTTGCGAGAATGTTCAAATAGTGGACGCAAGTTCCTGCGATCCACGACAATAGATTACAGCGGCGTTATTCTCTGTAGTGCTCATCTTGAACCGAAGTGGTTTAGTGTTATGACATCATTTAGAGAGTATGTCGTTTGAAGTCTATTAACATTTTGAAGGATCACTTAATCAGATGGAAAATTAGGTGCACCATCAAAAGCAAGAGGGCGTTTATAAGTTGCGAGAAGTGATTAATACCCAATTTCGCAAGTAAATTTTTATGATTCATCTAGTTATGATAATTTGAGATTGTATAATGATCATTAATATCAAATAGTGAAAAAAAAATTGGTTTCCTTTTCTTCAGTTCTATCGGGCTTAAAGTTTGTTCCTTAAACTTTGAAAGCTTATGACATATTTTCTCAAACCCCTATAAAATTATATTGAACAGAATAATCAACAACAATAATTTCTTAATAAATTAATGACAATCATTGTGAACAACGATGTGTAAGGAACAGAATAACGGTATTATATAAAATATATGCAAAGTCTCACACTTAAATTTTATCTCTGAGAATTTCCTTAACTCGTTCTACTGGAACTGGAATTAAAGAGCTTTTGCTGCATTTAAACTTTTTGAAATGCAAAGCCTTTTAGAGCACGAAACCTATTAGTTGCCTTTTCAATTTGTCTTTTAAGGAAAAAAATTTCTCTTCTAACAATAAAATTTATATTTCTAACATAAAATAAAAAACTCCTCTTTCATCTTGCTAAATTACTTAAGCTTCATAAAAACTATCTAAAAACAAAACAACTAAAGTTCCATTTAAGTCAAAAGCTTAATTCTTGAGTAAACTTTAAGCCTTCATAATGACATACGAGTATAATATATGTAATTTGAAAAACAGACTTTACAAAATTTCCTTCTTCATTTAAAACTACAAATTTCCTAACAAACAAAAATTATGAAATATGTAATTCGAATAGAAAACAAATTCGAATAATAATAAAAATACAACAAATTAACAAAAAAAAAACTCATTTATAATGTTTGCCCCGGCATTATAAAAGATGAGTTTAAAATAAAAACCTATAAAAAAAAAGAAACACAAATTTTGATTGTTTGTTTTTCTTTTTTTTTTTTGCAATAATTTCAGTGTTTTTAAGCAATTTATTAATATTAAGAGTCTACAAGTACCAAATTTAATGCTAAATAAAGTAGTTTAAGTAAAAAAGAATTTCCAAAACTTCAAATTACAATATTAATATATTAAAATTAACTTTAGGCCTTTAGAGGTTTTAAAAAACAAAAACTATTGCATACTTTTAGTCTTAAATAGAACAGCAAAAGGTTATAATTAAAGTAAATAGTGTATGTGTTTTTAAGTCAAATTTAAATGACTATTAAAATCTTTTATTTTTGTTTTAAAGTAAACAATTTAGGGAAGTAATATTTAAATGAAATATATATTGCCTAACTTTAGGCGTATAGACAGCTAAACAATTTTTTTAAAACTAGCAAAACGATTTTAATGAAAAACATTAACGTTTTCTAACTTCTAGTATTACTTTTTCACTAAAACTTTTTGTTGCTCTTATTCTTTTAGCCTAGAGGCAAAATTGCCTAACTTTAGGCGTATAGACAGCTAAAGAATTTTTTTTAAACTAGCAAAACGATTTTAATGAAAAACATTAACGTTTTCTAACTTTTAATATTACTATTTCACTAAAACTTTTTGTTGCTTTTATTCTTTTGGCCTAGAGGCAAAATTGCCTGACTTTAGGCGTATAGACAGCTAAACAATTTTTTTTTAAACTAGCAAAACGATTTTAATGAAAAACATGAACGTTTTATAACTTCTAGTGTTACTTTTTCACTAAAACTTTTTGTTGCTTTCATTCTTTTGGCCTGGAGGTTAAATTTGGTCATCTGTTTACCGCAGTTGATGAAGCCAAGGATCGCAGGTTCGTTCCCGCACTCTGTCGTGGATATGGAATAGAAGTTTTCTAATCTGCATTAGTACATGATTATTTTAATTATTTTCGTTTGACACTATCATGTACGGAAGACAACCCTTCACCGCTACTGTAACGAAAATTCGACGGTGAAATAAATGTAAAAATGCCTACAATAAATTCTCTTTATTCTCGTCTTTCACGACCCCTCATTTTCATAGTTCTGCAAACAATGCATTGCATGAATATAGATAATCCTCTGAATGTAGGTGGTAGCTAAAAAAAAAATAATTGTACGATAAGCAAATGAACTTCACGATATAAATGAAACTTCATGATTTCAATTACTTTAGAGATTTCTAAGTGCAGGTGGCCGTTAAACTTTTGCAATACATGTATCGCCTCGAAAATCCCCTAACACGAGCGAATGTTTGTAATCCATAAAATGGAAAATTACAGGAGAACGAAAAAATTACCCATAATGCTTTAAACGACGAATATGTCGGATATTATAAATGTTAATGATGGCTAAAATCTTTTACATAAAAGTGGAACAAGTTCTCGAAGGGCATACATACATTTTTTAATAAAAAATTAAAAGATAATTTCAGTATTCTGTAGAAAATTTATGGAAAATCTATATTTGTTTTTTTGAATTTTTTAAAATAGTAAACCTGACTATTTTCTAAGAATGATTTGGGGAGAAGTCTCCAATCTGGTTATAAATTTCCCATATCGAGATAAGTTCCAACTCTGGGAATAAATTGCCCATTTCGGGAATAAGTTGTGGGAGGGATAAATACCAGATGTGGGTATAAGTCTTCAGTATAAATCTCCCATTCGTTGTTAATCTGCAATGTGAGAATAAATCCCGATTTGGGAATAAGTCCCCAATCTGGGATTCAATTCGCCGATTTGAGGACAAATTCCCACTGTGAGATTAAATGCTCTATGGGAATTTTCCATAAAATTTCTGTTCTTTACATGACATTATGTTACAAACCTTCCAAAACTATTTGAGAATTATATAAGAAAAAGCATAATACGCTTTAAATATTTTCCAAAAACTAAAAAAAAATTTTTACCATTACTGAACAATAAAAACATTGCCTATTTTAAGGCTGCATCAATTAATATCTCATCAAATACATTTTTTTTATTTTGTTAGAATAAATTTATTCTAACAAAATAAATTTATTCTAACAAAATAAAAAAATGTATATGATGAGATATTAATTGATGCAGCCTTAAAATAGGCAATATTTTTATTGTTCAGTAATGGTAAACAATTTTTTTTAGGTTAGGTTAGGTTAGGTTGATGACGGATTGGGATGCTTATGCCCCTCTTCTTCAACCTAACCTAAGGCTGCATCAATTAATATTTCATCAAATACATTTTTGTTAATTTTGTTAGAGTAAATTTAAATTTTTACAGACAAATTCCTAAAAAAAATACTTTTTCATTAATAACAGGCTTATAAAACTAATTTCAGTATGAAAATTTGTCCTCTTAACCTTTTATAAATTGGAAAAAAAAAATTTATGAATTAGGGCTTTTATATTTTACACAAAAATCCTTTTCAACTAGACCCTATATCTTTGATTTACACTTGAGCCTTTTTGATAAATTAAATTTACATTTTACACCACAATCCTTTTCAACTAGACATTATTTTATTTAATATAATAATATTTTAACATTTGAAAAACTAATGCATATTTATAGGCACTATAAATTAATAGTCTACTTTAAGGGATAGTACGTGTTTATTATGTTAATAGAAAATACAAGTGAGTCTCATCGGCATGAAAAGTGTAAATAAAAATTAACATAAATTAAAATTAGCATACTTTATAGTGAATCATTTCATAGCCTTTTTTTCAACTAAAAGTTAAAACAAGGATGAAATTTTAAATTAGCATAACTTTAAAAACCAAAAAACGAAAAATGTTGCAAAAAGGTCCTGGATGAACTTAAATTTATCATATTATAACAAAAAATATATAATTTCTTGGAATTATTCCTATTAAATTATCAAGTTTTTGTGTTTAAGCGTAAATATCTAGGCAATATTCTATTAAGGCTACAGCACACTTAAACAAGATAAGTCCATTTAACAGAGCTGATCACATAGCGATGAATTTCTTAAATGGCCATGCCTATACAAAAGCAAAATATAGTCGAATCCGCTTTAGCGCAACGTGCTTTATTGGAAAAATCAGATTACTGAAAGCGATACAAATCCCCGCACTGATTTTAAACGCAGCTAGTCTTATTCACTTCGCTTTAGCGAAATATCGCTTTACTGAAAATATCGTATTACTGAAAACAAAAAGAAAGCCCACCGCCACGTTTTGTTTGAAACTTACTTCTCTTTAGTGAAAAAATAAACAATGATAAATTTATTTATTAGAAATTGATTGCATAACATAAGGCTGAAAAAATTGAGAATGTTTTGTCCGTTAAAAAAATAAATGGCAAAATGTATTTGTCCTTTTCGCTCTTACGTGCTTTACAGTATATTTCTATTATATTGTCAATGCAAGGGACTTGAGATTTTCGAGGAATTCGCGAAAAATTTCAACAGCAAAATGTGCACATATGCCTGTGTATGTTTTACTGATTTTTAGCAGTACGCTTAACTGCAACAAATTTCAGTAATCCGAACTACGTTTTAGAGAAAAAATCGGATAACTGAAAAATATTAAGTTTTGGTTATTTCCAGTAAAGCGGAGTTGACTGTATTGATTTTTTGTTGACGCTACAAAACGCGAAGGCTTTTGTAGAATATAAATTTCCCTCTGGATATTTATATTGAAACAAAGATAAGAAAACTCTAATTTGTTTTTGTTTCAATATAAAACTACAAAGGAATATTTTTATTTGATTTACAAAAAGAGGCTCTAAGGACTTTTTTTCCTTTTTATACATATATGTATACCTTATGTTTAGGTTGAAATAATTTTCTTTATATGTTGAGGTATTGAATTAAAAACTGTATATACAAAAAAGATTATACAGAAACTTTTTAATGTTTCTATTATATGGATTGAAAAAATTTTGTTGTTGCATTTTGAAACACTATTTTAAAACTTTTATTTTAAGAATTTAAAAGAAATATATATATTGTGCGTATCTATATTAAAATACCTATTAAACTATATATATTTCGTTGATATTGGTAAACGATAAGGCACTTAAAAGTGTACCACAAATATGTGACGTATTTATATACAAGACTAATATCTTAATATAAGTGGTAGTAATATGGGTATGATGTAAGCAAAACTAATAAATATCAAGTATTGAACTATTCATATTTATAGAAGGTACAATTCAAATCGTTTTACTCTCTTTTTTGAGGAATTGCAATAACGTTGGAGAATTTCCAAATTCATTATCTTTGTAATTTGATTATTCATTTTATTGCATTGTGCCAGCTAAAACATTTGGCCATATTTTAAGATAAAGGTGTTTAAGTTAAAATTAACAAAATAAAATTTCTTATTTCTTAGAATGTCTTAAGTACATATAATATTCCGCTCTCCACCTACGAGCAGTAATTGAAATAGTTTTTAGTACAGAGGAGTGAAATTATAAAGATTAACTGCTGTATTCACACAAATTAATGTGCTTTAAAGTAAAAATTTCATAGAAAATTTATTTTAAAGTATTGATCAAGTCTACTTAATTTTTTGTGAATACTGCTGTAAGTCAATAATCAATTTTGAACACAACTAAAATTCGAAAAGAATGTCTTCTGATTTCGTTACTGCAAGAAATAGTTGGCAAAGTTTAGATGGACACAAAATAAAAATTTTATAAATTACCAAATAATAATATTCGACATATTTTTGTTTAAATTGTACAATAAAAAAATAAATTACTTTAAATAAACAAAATGAAAAAGACCTTAAACTAGATTTGGGAATATTTTAAATTAATTGACATACATATTAAAATATACCTAATCATAATATTTAAAACTCTTTTACAATTTACTTTACTAAAACTAAAACAAAAATATAATAAAAATAAATAAATATTAGCAACAACAACTTATAACACAACTATTTTAAAAAAAAAACTGTTATAAAATGTTATACTATTATAAATAAAAAAAATATTTATAAAATAACACAGAGCATAAGTACCTACTATCTTAAATTAAGCCAAAGGATATAAGATATTTTCTTCTAATAAAAGGTAAAATATTAAATATATACTAAATAAATAAATATATATTCAAATATAGACTTTAACTTTATATACACTTAAACATTTATAAAAAAAATTATATATAATTAATTTAACATTTATTTGTTAGAGACAAAAAGGGTACCAAATAACTCCATATAACAATATAAAAAAAATTAAAAAAATTGTACTCAAATTAAAAATAAAACTAAACATTTTTGCTCTATACAATTAATAACTTTAAATTATTTATTTCAAATAAAAATCCAAGCTAATGTTAACACTTTTTATTATGGAATTAAAACGATTCATTAGAAATTTTTAAATATATTAAAATCCAAATATTATACATAAATCAATAAACTTTCGATACTCGGTTTAATAATTTGTAAAAAAAAAACATTATTTTTCATATACCTATATAAAAAAATAATTTTAAAACATCTAACAAACAGCAACATAAATTATAAAAGCATAAAAAAACATTCTAGAAACTTCATAGCATTTAAAATAAACAAATCCGATTTTGAAAATTGAAATAGTAGTAAGATTTGAAAACTAATTTTGAAATCAAAAATAATCAATAAAATTTAATCCAATAAATTATATTAAATACAACTAGAAAAACATTTAAATTTAACATCTAAATGTAATGCTCATTTCAAATAGATACATATTAAGCCAACGCCTAAATGAATTGTACGATTTAATTGTATTCAAAAAAAGAAAAATAGTCAAACAAAAACTTTGGAAGAAATCAAATTATTAAAACTAAACGTAACATTATACTACACAAAGAATATGAAAAAAAGAACATGATTTAAAACGTAAAATTAGTTGTTTTATTTTTATATAAACCACTTGTATAGTTATGGGGTTCACTGTTGTTGCCCTAACCTCAAACTTTCTTCGTTTTACTATTGCAGAGATGGCATATATGTATGTGGGAACTGACGTCTTCTTTTTTATACCCACCAAAAAAGAATTGGAGGGTGTATTCACTTTGTTATTCCGTTTGTAACGCAGCGAAATATCAATCTGATACCGCATAAAGTATGTATATATATTCTTGATCAGTGATGAAATCTAAGACGATCTGAGCATGTCCGTCCGTCCGTCCGTCTGTGGAAATCACGATTCAGTCCAAACGAAAAGAGCTAGACTCTTGATATTTGCTACAAATATATCTTGAAGGATAGCACAGGTCACATACGTAAATTGGCTAAATCGGGCCAGAGGGAAAAAAGTTCCCCTAAAAAGGAACTATACCAACCCAGAAAAAACAACATCATTTTTAACGCTTTTTTTTTTAATTTTGTTAAGCAAATGATATATCTTTATGTCAAATACGATCCAACGCCTTAAACTGGAGCCATAAAATAAAATAAAAATTATTTTTGGACCCCGCCTCTTTTAGTGGGCGTTATTATAGGCAAAAAATATTTAAAAATTTAACAAATTATCTTACTTAAGCCTACATTCCTTAAAAATAACCTTTTTTAGCTTTAATGACAATGCTGAGGCGTAACCTGGTACTCCTCTGCCTTAACCCCTCCAACCCCTTCGGCCCCTAAATGACCGTATCAAAAAAATAAATTTATTTTGTATACAATTATCCCAAGCATTTATTTTTAGAGTTTTATCACTGCCGATTTCTGCCTTACCCTCTCCTCCCCTTATGCCCCCTAAATGACCCTACCAAAAACAAAATTAAAATTATTTTAAAATTAATTATTTAAAATTATTTTAAAATTTTAAATTAATTTCACACTTAATTATCCCAGGTATTTATTTTTAGAGTTTTATGGCTAAGGTGAAATGTCTCCACCACGGCCCTTGCCAGAGAGATCCCGACAAAATACAGTTTTAATACCCTCCAAAAAGAATTGGACCCCATAATATTCTTGATCAGTGATGAAGTTTAAGACCTATATAAACCTAAACATAATTTAGTCTAGTTTTGGACCCCGCCCCCTTTAGTGGCCGATGACTTACGATATTATATGCAAAAATAGTGTGAATATTGAACAATTCGTATTACTTAAGCCTATAAGAAGCTGAAATGTTCTCTGATTTTGCTGAGGTGAAACGTCTCCTCCACGGCCCTTCCCGGAATGACTCTGTCAAAATAGAGATTTAAAATTGGGTACAAAGATTTCTTAAACGAACTGAGTTAAACATTTTAAATTTACTTACTAAATTTTTAGGGGTATTTGAGACTCGACCCGATCGAATATAACGTTTTTACTTTTTTATATTCATGTTTGGGTAAACCGATTGAAGTATTTATCTAATAGATATATTGGCTTTTAAATAGATTTACTTAGTTGATATCTGTTAAAATAAGTTTTCATCATGAAATTGTTTTTATGCCATCTTTCAGCAGCCAAATTGACAATCCGAATTATTTAACCTAGCAATATTTTAAATCGTGAAACAGTTGGCAGATTAACTAGTTTAATTCATAACGATAGCTTGAGATGCAACAGCTCAAAGCATAGTTAAACTCACATGCGGCAACATTTATTAAGAACAAGAAGAAATTGCATGAGATCTGTTTATACCAGAATATATATCTAATATATTACAGTAATAATCAACTGTATTTAATAACATTATAAAAAGCATATTATTAGCAGTTGTTAAGAAAATTAAAACATAAAAACAACAAAATAAATTTAGTACAGAAAAGTACCAAACTTCATAAATTACAATAACTTCTTCTTAAAAATGTGGAATGTCTATATTATTTCGACTAAAAAAACTTAATTTATCTATGGCATGAAAGTGAAAGCAGTTAATTATAAATGCGATTGAAATCAAATATAGCATTTACCATTGGCTGAAGAATTTTTAATCTTTGGCCTATTACGTTGCAATTGAAACTCATACAAAGCCAGACCGAATTGATGTACAAACGAAGAAAACTGTTTACTGATGTAGGAAAATGTTAGCTCAGGTTGTTGTTCTATACTGCAGAAGTCTTTGATTTTATCTGTAGACCAATAAGATGGATCTATTATAGCCGGATGGCAGCCAAAGAGCTGAGGAAATGCTTCTGTAGATAAATGAGGATAAAATACACGCTTGAGATCGTAATGAAGATAAGAGGAATTGCTTTGCTGCAAAACATAATGGAGATCATTGCTCAGTGAAGCAGGTATGGCGAGAAAAACTCTATATTTTGATTTTTTCGTTTCTTTTTTCAATTCATTATTTGATATAATCAGTTTTAGTTTTGAAATGACATTTTTCAAATCCATACTACCGTATTCATAAAGATAGAAATCTCTTTGTTTCTTAAAACGCCGTTTAGTTTGCCTATTGAAATGTACAATTTGAAAGCTAGGCATGTTGATAAAGGACAGCGGCAGCATGTATGTATGTGTGGTAATTAAATGAAAATGCTGGTCAATAGATTTCATTTTGACCGCTTGTTCAAAGTATTGTGCCAATGGAAATACACCTCCTTGATGCACAAATCCAAAAAATACCGTTAAAACTATATTACCTATATACCATATTTTCAGAACATGCATTGACGAGGCTTTAGAACACAAAAATTTATCATATAGCCATCTGAGAAAGAAATGCTCCATGCGAAAAGGATAGTGTGATGAAAATCCTGTCAGAAGTTTGGGCCCATGCAACAGTATAATGGGAAAAGTTAAAGGTATAAGAAATCTGGGCTCTTGATGGTTTATCAGAGAGAGAAAAAATAAAGGTATAAATATTGACCCAGACATAAGACCTACTATGCTTTGGGCCCTGGGTAATCCCTGGTATTCTGCGCGAAAGAACCGGACCATCATTTGAGCAAATGAAACCATGGCTACTATGCCCAATATGCCATACAGCAGTGGTATATTTACAAATAAATGTATATACTTGGGATGTAAGCCGTGCTCTGCTGTTTTCTTAGCATCTAAATTGTATTTTATGAAATTCCACGGCGTAAACACAAAGTTATGTATGCCTATGTGCATGGTTTGTATTTCTCCTGCTGTTAGGTGTTGATAGTATAAAGAGTCACATAAAGTAAATAAAACAGTGCAAGGTATGGCGGTCAAGCAAAATAATATCATGCGTAAGTGAAAATCTATAAATGTGACAGTCTTCGTGCCCATGCCTCTCAACAGCCAATAGAAAACCATGGGTGAACCAAACAGCAGAAAAGTGGGGCGATTGAAAACCCCCGCCACACATATAGACGACATTGCAAACAATCTATTGAAATTATGCGTAGGTAGACCATTTTTAAGTTTCCAAATTTTAACACGTTCTCCTATAGAGCCCGCTTTATCATATTTATCATCTAGAAATTCTTTTTTATAAACCACAGTATTTGTGGTAATCATGCATTCGGCTACCAGATACAACAGCAAGGAACATAATGTCATTTCTATAGTATTGGAAAACGTGTGCGTGCCAAATACTAACATTACCCAACTACTGCCCAAGGCCAGCAAGCGTATTTCATATTTTAAACTGTACAAACAGCAGACGCGATACAGCGACCAATCATTGACAAACGACAATATGCAATAAATCAGTCTAGGAAATACCAAATAAGTATAGCTAATCAGTATATCTACGTTCAGGTATTCCCTTAAGTAAACGGCCATGAATTCCAAAAAGCTCCAGGGGATCCGTAGCAATATAAACTGCAGGGTAATACTGCGTATTGGAAGAGTATTATTAAATTCCCAAGTCCTCACATGCTCCAACCGAAAATGATCACCTAAAGAACGTTATAAATATTTACAAATTAAATTGTGTTAATACAAAATTTACGATACAACTTACCATTTGCCACTTCAACTGATTGAAAGAATTCATCGGGATGCACGTAACCCAACTGCGGAATAAACACTAGCACAATTCTTAGCACGGCAAAAAATAAATACAAACAAAGGTTTTCATCTATGTTTGTGCGTTTTCTAAACCACAATTGATTAATATTTGTTTTTAATTTCATGTTTTTGCCAGAAGTTTAAGCCAAAACATTTTCTTAATTACTTTGCATTGGAGATTTTAAAATAATTCACAATAGTTTGTTATTGTTTTGCATTGAAAAATTCAATCAGCTGTTTGTTACACTGGTAGAACTGCCACACTCACTTTCACAATTATTTTATTAACAGGAATTGACTGAGAATATCATTTTGTACGGACATAACACGGAACACTTAAAAAGCAGTCAATCACGAAATTGTGTTTTATTTTTTCGAATAATTAAGGCTTTAATTTTGTAAATCACTTTGCATTATGAAATTTATATAACAAATTTTGTAATTTATTCACGAACAAAAGCACAAATATTCTTGCGATTGACTTTGTTTACAAACTGTTGAAGAAAACCAAAAGAAATTTGAGAAAAATGGAATAAAATTCTTTGATATACGTAGAGAGATTTACGCCGTTCTAGAGTTTTAGAAAACTAACTAAATACTTTTTTATAATAAAAATAGATTTCATATTCTTTAAGAAATTTCAAAAAATATATTGTTTCAAGGTTCTGCTTAAAATCATTTTTATGTAATTTAAACTGGCTTATAGAGAAGATAATTTCATGACATTAATGTTGCGACATGACACCGAGTAATCAACAAGATATGGGACACATGAAGCGAATTTTCCAATATAATGTTGACGTCTGCTTTTTACATACATCAGTTTTTTCTTGAATTAACCTGAAGTTTATCGCTGAAAGAGAAAGGAAGAGGTGTACATATTTCCTTGTACTGAAAAGTTATTGAAATTGCTTTTTATTTAATTTTTATTATGGCAACATTTTGATAACAAATATTATCGCAGGCTGTGTAAGTGTAATGTAGAGCTGAAGAAACTGTCTCAAAAAAATTTAAGCAAACTAATTAGTTATTTTTAAAATTTTTTGATTTTTGAAATTTTGACGTTTTTTAGAATAAAATGTTCACCCTTATCGTATTTGGCGTTTTACGCCTTCAAATTCGACAAATTGGAATAGCGTAAAGACAAAATGTCGAATCTTAAGGCGAAAAACGCCAAACACGATAAGGGTGGTTATCCTTGTTTATGTTAAATGTTTATGTTTGTGATCACTTTTTTTTGTGATATAATTTGATTTACCGCCTACAAGTTTATTTGAAACGAATACAAAATTAATGTGATAAGGGTTTTTATGCAGACCCATGTTCAAAGCTGCGATTTGCTAATTATTTCTTAAAAAGTTTTATTAAATTCAAGTTATTTTTTTTTTCTATATATTCCACTTTTTGAATTTAATGAAAATTCTTAGTTTGTAGATTGCAGATTTGAGCTTGAGTCTGACTAAAAATTCTTATCTTAGTCCCGGTTTACACTATGCAATTTTTGTCGCAGCAATTCTTGATATTTAGTGAGGAAGAGCGAGAAAGGAATACAAATGATATATATTCCTATTTCAGGACCCTCACACAAAATAAGAATTGCTGCAACAAAAGTTGCATAGTGTAAACCGGGACTTAGTGGTAAATTAATAAGTTCGAAAAATAAAATTTTATATTCATGTTTAGAAAAACAAAATTTTGCAATTTGTTTTTGTTTCAAATTTATTTAAAGTTATGAAAGAACTCTTTCGACTTTGTGAAACAGGCAATTAATCTTCTTTATTAATTTTTTATTTTATGTAACTCTATTTAGGTTTTCAAATTATGTGAATCATGTAGACGAAATTCAGATTGAGTCCAAAGGACTTCTTGAATAATGAGGATATACTTCTGTATGTATATGCATCCATACACGACGTGTAGGTATCAAAAAATAATAGTGTAAGAATTACAAAGGTTTCCATGTGTGGAAAAATAAAAACATTCACCATCATAAATTACCATATAATGAGATATAAATTGTTTGCAAAAAAAAAAATTATCTATGTATATAATCCAGCTAGTGTACAATTTTGTTGTGTGAAGCAAAATGCGATACACGAAAATTAGTTAATTGATAGAATCGAAGAAGGGCAGATTATTTAACGCATACAAACGAAAATAAGATTTATAAAATAAAACGGAAACGGAAAATAAAAAGAATTAAGAAATGCAATGTATAGAAAGCACAAAACCAGAAGAAACTACACAATGCGCTTGGCGTCGTAGCGAATTGACAGGACTGGAATTTGCTATGTATGCTTTTGTAGTGCCTATCTTGGCATTTTTTGGTCTAAGTGCCAACTTTGTAAATTACATTGTCTTTATGCGGCCAGCAATGACTCCATCAGCATTTAGCTACTTAGCTGTACTCTCTTTGCTAGACTGTATATCCTGTCTGCTAATAATTTTGACATCGCTGTCGCGCAGTTTTCTATATGAAAGTATATTCTGGATGGCTTATGATTTTCAATGGCAAACTCCTCTATTTGGTATTACAACAGGAGCAGCAAATCTTATTTTGGCATGTGTTAGTTTGGATCGTTTCATTTATTTGCGTGGAGGTTTACCGAATGGTAAGCCCAAATTTTGCAAACGTATTGTGGCCAGAAGAATGATTATGGCTGCGATTTTATTAGCCATTTTGATAAATGCCCCTTATTTTTGGGTGTTTGTGGTTAACGATGATGGTACTTTTGAAACTACGAAGTTTTATTTTTCCAAGTAAGTATTTCCTACGCTCCTTCCTATTCCTTCCAATATGTTAATACTTTTTTTGTGCTAAAAATAGTTAAGTGTCTTTAAAAATTTACTACCGTTATAAATTAGTGTAATTTTTATTAGCATGAGATAAGATATTTTCAACAGAAAGTTGCCAGATCGTTTAAAATTATTGCCCGTTAAGTTAGACCATGTCCACACGATGAAACATTTGCTGCAGAAACATTTATTAATTCCCTTTTGAAGCTGCATTCGTGTCCACACGATTGAAACTTTTGTTTTGCAGCATACATATATTATATTCGTTTTCTCTTTCTTCTTCTTTTAATTTTTTCACGGAGAATGGCGTGCTCAACAAATGTTTCATGTACATGAAACACCGTACCCTTTTCCACTCGTCTTTCCCCTCTCATCATCAAACACAATGTTTCGGCAGCAAATGTTTCACCGTGTGGACATAGTCTTAAGGGGAGAAATAACTTTATATCGATTCGAGAACCGTAATAAGGCCGACCAATATTTTAAAAATACAAGATAGAAAGTTTTATCAGCAAATTCTTTTCGAATTTTTTCACATTCTCACAATTTTTACAATATATAAAAGGTTTCTTAATTTTTTGCATATTATATTTTTTCTTTGTTTTTAAGTTCTATTTTCTAAGATTATTCTGGCAACCTTATCATATACTACGAAAGATAAAATTTTGTGAAACGGCTAAATTATCTTTATTTCTTATCAGTGACATCAAATTAAAACAGACAGTTTTGTTTATAAATAAGGTGGCACACTGAAGGGATTAATGTGGTAGCATGTGCAATTCGAATATTTACATAGTCGTACATACATTTGTATGAACATATGCATTTATGGATGTATGAATATTCATGTGAATAGCTGTAAATACTTTTAAAATATACCACAACTACAGCACTTCAAGATCTTTCTTCTCATAAGCACGAATCATTATTTTACTGGTTATTTCAAGATGACGAAAGAGTTTTCTTTTTTATTTATTATACATTTGAAACAAAAACAATTTATAAAATTTTGTTTTTGTTTCAAATTAATTGTATATAAGAAATAATTCTTGCGACATTGTAAAATAGGCAGTTATATATTTTTTTTATTATATTCAATTAACAATAGATAATTTAATATTTAATTCTTCCAGCTTTTATAGGATCCACAATTGGTTTACGTTTGTTTTGCTGACAGTAACGCCCGCCATATTTTTAATAGTAGGAAACGCCGCCATTCTAATAGCATTTCGTAAATGGACTAAACAGAGTAGGAAATGTCAAACTAGTTGCTCCAATCCCAACAGCAAAAGTAACCAAAATCGTTATAAAGTAATAAATAGTTCAATACTTATGTATATTAACGTATTCATAAAATTTAAGACACACTTGAAATCTTTGATTTATTTGTCTCTTCAGCATCAAAGGAAATTAACCGTTACAGTGGTCATTGTAATAACTTTATATCTGGTGGGAGAGTTGCCCGCCCATCTGACATCCCGCAAAAGCTTTGTCAATCTATTATATGGTGGAGATGTTGCCAAAGTAAATTTCAGGAACATGCAACGTTTGGAGGTGATATGCACAACATTAAATGCCATACAGCTAAGCATGAATATTCTTGTTTATGCCGTACTAAATCCCAGCTTTATTCCGGAATTCTGCGCATGTCTAAAAGAAGTTTCAGATGTCTGTTATCGTTTTATGACTTTCGTGACGGTGGCCAGTTGTTGGCAAAAATTTTATAATTCTGTTAATGGCAAAAAGAAACAAAAAAATTTCGAATGTGTGCGTGATATTCAAAAAGAAATCGAAAGTAATGTTCAGCGGCAGGAAGATGAAACAGACGACATTTATGTAGATATTTCCAATAATACAAAAAATATTAAACAGGAAATTTACGTTGCAGTTATTTATAAAGCAAATCCTGAACATGCATTTCATAATCACTCATTTAATTTACAGGAATAATAAATAAAGATTATGATTCCTATTCAATTTTATACCCTTCTCAATTAAATAAAATTTGTCTATTAAAATAAATTTAATAAATTGTTTAGTTGAAGTTAGTAGTTCAAGTGCAAATCCTTAAATTTAATTTACAAATTACTTTTTACTTCGCAGTAAGAAAATTTAAAATTTAAAAAAAAATCGGGAAGTTAAGCCCATTTTACAAAAAGAATCACATACACAAACTCATATAACTGTGTGTGGGTATTTGTATAAGTATGTGAATCACTTATAATTTTTGAACTGCTGGACTGCATCGAACCAAAGAACTCTATCAAATTTAGATTTCATGTAAATTTTAACCTATTCGAAGCGGTAGGTTTCGAGGAATCTCAAAATAAGTATGAAACATTTTTTCCCAAATTTGTTTTTTTAATAACTTTTAAACGGCTTGACCCCGGTCAATTACACAAAATTACCAGCTCTTCATAGTACAAAAACATGGCGATATTTACAAACCGGGTCAAAATCGGTTTATGCGCTCGTGTAATATCATGAACGAAATATACTAAAAAAAAAATATTTTAAAAAATCCGATATTATTTCAATTATTGTTCTCAATTCTTTTATACATCAATCACTGTTAATCACTAGGGAATTAGCTGATTCATTCAGAAGTTATAGCAGTTTGAAAATTAAAATAATAGTGTTTGATTAAACTCTCATAAGAATTTTGAACTGGAAGAGCCTAAATAAAAACATTTTGTTTACCGGAAGTTTAGCTACAGTTGAGTTTGTTGAGTGTAGCTGCATACACAGGGTTGATTTTTTTTAGTATTAACATTCAATTTATTGTATATTGTACTTCAAATGAAGGTAAATTAGTGCAATCTATTAATCATAACGGTATCATAATCATAACATGTATTTATTGAATTAAAAAGAAAAAAAGAAAATATTAAATAAAATCCAAAATAGAAAACCTAAATTGATATTATATTTAATAAAAATTTATCCGAAACCGAGTTATGTCTAACATAAAATATATATTTACTATGACGTACTATTGATTTTTCCAAAGTGCATTTATTCTACCAGGAATACTTATAAGTTAAATCAAATGTCTCTTGCTAAACTTAACCTTTTATAAATAAAAGCACACAAATAATATAATAATAATAATAAAATACTTCGAATAATATAAATAAATATGGCAGATATAGAACAGGATGATACTGAAGATATCTTTCAAGAATGTGATAGCGTTGATACAAAAGCCCCAGTTTCGGAAAATATTATATATGCCACTGAAATCGATAACCAACAAGGAAAAACTACAGACTTGCCCAATTGCAATCAAACAACTAGCAGGAATCATCTGGTTGTACATATTGGGATCTTTATCGTCTTATTAACCACCTACTTAGGCATTACAAGCGTACAAAAATGCCTTGTCAATTGTGTAGAGAACACATCAGCAGCCGAACAAGTAAAACAGCACAGAGAGGAAGTTTTAAATTACCTACAACAAACTGAGAAGCATGAAAATACAAACATTTTACAAAGATTTTTAGAATACAAAGATATTTGCAAGGACTTGGAAATTTTTACCAAGCAGCAAGAAATATCAGAAGAAGAAAGCGCTGATAATGAGGATAATAGAAATGGTATTTTGCATGATACTGAGACAGATAATGGTGACATAGACGAGCCTGATGATAGCAGTGGTTCAAGTGGTAATGGTGGCTGTGCCAAAGAAAATTCGAATAAACACAAGAAATCAAAATACTCTATCAAGACTAGCAGTACTAAAAATGGTTTCAACAAATATAATAAATCGACCAAGGCCAAAAATCAAAAGAATCCGAAAAAAGACTTGAATTTAAATAAAAAAACTTCTACTGCAGAACCAATTATTTACCTATTTGCTTTAGTATTTATCTACTTACTACTTAAGGCCGCCTCGGATATCAATCAGCACTATAAATCAGTAAGTTAAATTATAATTAACATTATATTATAATTAAAATATAAATAAGATTATATTATAAAAATTACGGTTGATGACAGATCACACATGTTTCGCTTGAAAATATTTTCATAACACCAATCATCTTAAAGCGGCATGGCCACACATCAAACTGGCTCTCGTCAAATAATGGTATGATTTTTTAAATTTTAGTTTCTGCAGCAGGGGCGGTGAATCAGCCTAATCAGCCTATACTTACGAGTTTTTTTTTAATAACACAATCAAAAAATGAGTGCTTGACGGCCAGTTTGATGTGTGGTCATGGTGCTTAAAATTACACACACTCTTATGATTTGTCTGGGCGAGCAAAAATCATAGCAAACTTAATTTTTTTCAATTTGTTCGATGTGTTATTGACGTCGTGGCCGCGTTTTGGACAATTTTTTTATTTTTATTTCATATTCACCACTACGAAGTGACAAAATGTAGACATATACATACATATGTATGTATGTATTTCAGGGAAGACTGCAACGCAATATTTAACAGAATTCTTTAACATTTTAAAAATAAGAAACATAAAATAGAAATAAGTATCATCAAAATATAAACCCCGGTATTCATAAAATTTAAAATAAGTTTGAAATGTATTTTAATCAAATTTTTTCATACAAAATTTTCTTAAAACAAATTTTAAATACGTTTTATTTTTGTATGAATACCGGGGAAAGAATTTTATAAAAACAATGGTACTATGGTAACAATATTATTGAACACTTTATTTTAGGCGTAGCCTTATTTATACAATAGAGTGCTTCATGGCTTATAACAAGTCCTAAATAGAACAAAATACTAATAGTATATAGATTGTGCACATCTTCAAATAAATATCCTTCAAATATTATATATTTATCAAAATTGGATATATAATATGAGCGTGAAAGGGATAACAAAAAGTTGTATTAGACATTAATTAAATAGAATTTATATAAATCACATGGGAAGATATCTTTCATGATAAGAATTATAAGCAGGGACCGTAACTGTTATGACTTTTATCAAAAATATCAAGAAATAAGAGTTATTTTTGATTTTTATAATTTTAGATAGAAAATAAGAGTTATTTTTGATATTTATTATTTTAAATGAAAAATAAAAGTTATTTTTGATTTTTGTATTTTCAAATGAAAAATAAAAGTTATTTTTGATTTTTATATTTTTATATCCATAATAAAAATCAATTCAAATATCTTATTTTTCATTTAAAAATATAAAAATCAAAAATAACTTTTATTTTTCATTTAAAAAAATAAAAATCAAAAATAACTCTTACTTTTGATTGTTAAAATAAAAATCAAAACTTTAAAAATCATGCAATATGTTGGATGCATTTCGCCTAAAAATCATGATGGTGTAATTAAAAGTTTTCTACGATGTTCATTTATGTATGATTTATTTCATCAAATATTTAAAAATAACTCTTATTTCCGGTCCCTGATTATAAGTGATCATATTTCAAACTTTTTTGTGGTTAAGAACATTTTTGATTCAAAACATCCTTAAGCACTGATTAATTTTATTTTCTTTAAATAACAAGTAGAAATTTTTGTTACTGAATTTTAATTAATGCCTTCTTTTATTGGAAATCTTTTACAATTTTTTTTAGCAAAATAAAAACGATAAACGTCTAAGGCGTTGCTCTTTACAATCCTATGCCCAAACTCATCGACCGGATCGTCGAGCTTCAAAAGGTATTTCAGTCAAAAGTTTGCCGAAATTTTAAAAACCAATTTCATTGTCTTCTATTTATTTACGTATAAGAGTAGCATTTAATGTTAAATAATAATGATATACATATGAGTACATAGTAACGCAACTATAATCAAAATAGGAAACCTTTACAAAAGTCAAAATTTGAAACTAGAAAAAACACCACTAACTAATAGCTTTAAAAACTCATATACATATTTTAAATTTATGGAATTTTTACTCCCAATATATGTGTATGTATGTCACTTTTAATTCGTTTTTTTTTCTAAACTTATATCAATAGTAAATGTGTGCAGTTTTATATGTACTTTTAATTATTAAAAATGTTTCTATCTCTTAATGTTTGTACTATGAATGTAATCAATATTTAATACAAAACTTTTCTATATCTCGATTTTATATATTGCTGCTAAACATAAAAGGTTATATTTTTGTTTCCGATACAGAATGTTAATTCTGTTGCTAAGCATTTAAAAAAAATTTAAACTTTTCTGTTTAGTGTCAATAAAAGTTTCTAATATTACTCATTTTACTTTCACGTCACTTTTGTGAAATAGTAGCAGCCTGTGTCACGATGAAATTTATTCTAAGCGAAAATCTGGGCAATTTTCATCCCAATTTAAAAATATTTCTAGATTCTAGAATGATACCTCGATCAACGTTGTGGAACAGGCTGTGAAGTTCACACACACACACACACAAATAAAAACACTGATATGATCTCCTTGACTGTATTTTTGTATATAAAATTTTATCTTTGTACAATATATTAAAAATCTACAGTTGTGGTCAAAACATATGCAACTGAAACTATATTTTAGCCAGACTACGGTATTTGTTTTTATTAAACTCCATTCGAAATTATTAAAGTCTGATTAATAGACACCAACATTAGTTAATCGATTAGAATTTATTTAAATAACTGTAGCTATAACAGACTTTAAAATGTTTTGACTACCACAAAATAGATAATTAAAAAAAACAATTTATGAACCATTATGTACAACACTTGTATGAAACTAGAATAACTTTATTGCAATCTATTTACTATCTGTGTAAGTAAATTAAGAGTTATGTAATAAAAACTATATAATAAAACTAATTATTTTGTCTTTAACTACTATCCAATACTGTTGTCTTTTCTATTCAAATTTCATTCATAATTTTTAGACAAGTTGCTCTCATAATTACTATTTTATTTCGGCCTTTTTGTTTATATTTATTTCGTAAATTATTAAGTTTTATAAAAAATATTTTATTTCAAATATTTCGCAAAACTTTTTTGTAACTTCTTCGGGGAAATTTAAATTAATTTAAATATTTATCTGATCGACCACATGTAGGCAAATAAACTAATTTCAAGGGCATTTGTTGCCACTAAATTTTTTTCCATTTTACACCTTATGTGTGTTCTTTTCTAAGAACCGTAGGTTAAAATAGTTGCACAATTCAATTATTTTAACACGAAGAGCGTTATTATTAATAATTAAATTATTTATATATAAGGTGTCATCAGTAATTGCAACATAAATATATATTTATATACATATGTATATATGTATGTGTATGTAAATACATACATTTATGTATATGATCATATATGGCTGTATTCCTAGTCGTATGTATGCCTGTATCTGCATAAGTATATGTGTATGTTTATTTTCCATGATCAATATGTGTACTTCTAATAAAACAATTCTCTTTTTTTTATCTATATATGAATGTATATAAATATGTATGTATGTATGTATTTGAATTAAATTTGTTTTTGCATACATATACGTTTATATACAAATGTACTTAGGTACATAAAACAACAAAAATAGCTAATAGAAAACTATAGCCTTTGAAATAGCTTTCCATATGTGTAAGTAAACTTGATAAATTTCAAAAAACTTGTATATATGTATGTACGTATTTATGTTACAAAAATTCTATCTTAAAATATCTTAAAATCTATCTTAGAATGTAAAATAACTCACCTTTTTTATATCTTCGTCGTCATTTGACTTTTACTTTACTTGTATTGCTTTCATTTACTTTATTTACATTACATTTTGTAATTTTTAACACAAAAATTATTAACACAGCTCTCATTCTGCTTAGGCGTGCAATAACACAACGTCACGACTCTCATGAAATCAATTTAAAAGAAAATACAAGACTACAAGAGCTACCGATTTATTTCCTTTAGAGAAGGTGATTGCTTAGTAATTTAAAATATTTTTTATTTAAAAGAGAAATTAAAATCCAAAAAAATTATAATATCCATCCACATGACGTTACAAAAACAAACGCCTCTAAGCAAATCATTTATTACAGCAAAGATTATATAAAACTCAATTGAATACTAACTGACAGCCGGAAACGATTTTGAGACTATTTTAAAAAGAAATTGTGACTCACTTGAATAAATTATTTAGCAAAAATCAAAATGAGGACTTTGTTAAAAAAATAATAGTTTTTTATGTACTATTTTGCAAAAATAAAACTAAAAATGTGTGTGTTGCATGTAAGGATTGGAACCTATTCTCGAAGAAAGTTATCAGGAATTATTACGGTTATTTCGAATGTAATATTTACAATTTCTTTTTAAATATGTATGTATGTACATGTTTTAAACTATTTGATCGGCAGTTGTTATTTAATTTATCAGAGACGAGACTAATATATTTTAAAATATGCATAGGCTATAAGTTGGACTTATACAAAAATTAAGTACATACATATTTACTATATACACAGTTATCTCGACACCTACTTTGCTAACTCTTTGAAATTTTCAAATTGTTGTTCATACATTTTTTAATAAATTTTAGTAGGTACAAAGATTTTTTTTCCTAGTAACTATAATTTTAAAAATCCTTTAACCATCTCCATATGTATATTAAAAATAATACTGCAAAATAACCACAATAGAATTGGCTTTAAAACAAAAACAACAACAGCTACAACAACGTCTAAAATCATTATCACGTTCCTCAAGCCAAGATCAGCAACATTATAATCAATACCAACAACAACATTTAATTGATGTTTCGCCACAAAAATCTTCTGAACTAAAACAACAATCAACCACTGGCACACCCATATTACCAAAAGTTTCTCCTTCAAACAATTGGCAATTATTAAGACAACATACCACAACACAATCCCTCGACAATTCCGATATTTTAAACAATACTCGTGTTAATACAGGTAAATTTCCAAAACAATAGTTTTTGAAATGTTAACTTAAATTCTATTATTTAAGAATTATATACTTCACGGATGGCCAGACGTTGTTCAGTGCCCGCTGCTTTAAGTCACCAGAGGCAAAAACTGTCAAATGCATCACCATTAAGTATTGCTAATGATCATATTAATTTTAATGTTTCCTCAAGTAGACGCACCTCTATAGTATCATCTCACTTATCCTTAACTATGGATCCTAACGATAGTTCGATGCTGGAAACCAAACGTAGAGTACGCATGATAAATAGGCATTAGGTACGTACGTTGAGTAAATACAAAGATTATAAATATAGTATGAGTTTCCATATTTTTCTTAATAAGATCAAAAATATATACTGACTACTTTTTATAAGATTTACAATTGTTGCCATCATTTTAATATGCAAATTAAAGAATTAATTTAGCTTAACTAAAATGAATTAATCGTAGGTTTGTATGTATGTATGTATATATGTACGTATGTTGTTATATACTTATGGGTGTGTGTACGTAGTATATATGTATGTAATTAGGTATTAAGATCTGATACTGCTTCGACGCCTTCCACTTCCCAAATAGTTGATTTGATTGTTTCCAAAGTTCCTGGATGCTCGTATCGTAACACGAATCGGATCTATTAGGACCCAAGTATTCTGTTCCTTTTATCAAAACTTGCAGCCTTTTCAATCTGATTATTTGTCATATATAATTTCGCTTCAATAAGATGGAAGACGTATTTACTATCATGACAAAATTTCAAATAATTTTTGTTACAAGAACTAAATAAAAAATAGCAAACTGAAATAAACTTTACATATGTATGTATAGATGTATGTATGTATGTAAGTACATATGTATATGCAACTGCATGCACCTATATGTGTGATTTGTTCTTGCTGGACGTCTTGCCCTCACGGCTGTGCACAAACTTAGTGGTATACTTTATTTGGGGGAAGGAAAACATCCTTCTTCAAAGTGGTGACAATTGGCTTATACCAAGAAACACACACCTGAATTCAAACTCTTCAAGACTAAACACGTATGGACTGTAGTCGAGAGTCGTGACAGAGTTCCTAAGCAGAGATGTGATGATTTATAACACTCATTAATAATATATAATAGATTACTTCACTTTTATATTTTCATGAAACCTTTTCATGTTGCATTTTATTGGTACACAATTTTTGAACCACATAAATTTGGTAATATAAGAGCAAACTCTTAAAACGATATTAATATTTTACCGCGACAGCAAATTATAATGTTTACTAGTATATATATATATATGTATGTACTTATGTAAGTATTTACTTACACTTTTCAGCGCAATTAGATTATTTTCTTTCTTAAATAAAACTTTTTATTCACACAACACAATTTAATTTTAGTTTGCTCAAATAGAATTTTTCCTTTACTGCTTGACTTTGAAACAGCTGATTTGTTTTGAAATTTACCGGATTTGAAGGAAGAAAAGGCGCTATTTTGTAGAAGAAGAACAAGAAGAACGCGTTATTTACCGCTTTATTTTGACTATTTTTTTTGTTCATAAAAACTCATTGACAGATCTCCCACAATTATTTACATACATGCACACACATTAACCTTTATGTCCATAAGCACGAGCCATTCCATTGATTTTGTTTAATTTTATATCAAATTTTTTAAGTGCTCCGAAGCTCGATGCTCAAATGCATATTTACATAGCATATAAGGAAAAACTCCAACACATTCATAGCCGGTTAGCTGGCTGAACAACCCAAGTCGTTGACTGCAATTCGGAAAAAATTCAGACAGCCTAACTCCGTAGCTATCAACATTCACCGTTACAGAAGCTCTAGCTTTGCATGATGCATCACGAATTGTTGGGCACATAGTACATGCATATACTATGTACATACATCATCAGAATAACCATGCAATCAGAGGTATGCATATCTATTAATTCATTGTTATTCACAATAAATTCCGCACTTGTCTATTTCACACACGTGAAAATATGCGAAGGCACTGCAAAAAAGACTGTATGTTCCAATGTACCTACCCTGTACTATGATATCTTTCCTGATTGTTTTCTATTTGCTAATTAACCGTGAGAGACAAAAGGGATTGGAAAAATTGCTTGGCATAAAGGGTCTTTGTCAAGGCTTGTTACTGCATTGAGGGTGATGTTGGCTGAAGTAGTTAACACGAGACTGTGAATAGGACGGTCCTAAGTTCGACTCCGCGCTCAGTCATACATATTGCATTAGTGCATGGTTGTGTTAGGTGCTGTCAGCCTATTTCAGTGATGAAGGCATAGTACTGGTCACTGAACATATAACTACCAGCGATTGATACTGTCATGTACTAAAGAACAGAGGAACAGCGCACGCTACAAAACAAAATCTCTATCTTCTCATCTTTCTTCATCTGTCCCTTTAATATTACTACCTCGTTTCTAATTCCGGCAAAATGCGTTGCATATGTAGGGGTCATCCCACGAGTGCTGGTCCGAGTTAAAAAAATATTATTTGCTAATACATATATACCCAATAACCTACATGAAATTTAAAAAGTTTGCGTCATACCCCACCGTTAAACAACGTATATAATATAAATTAAAATACGAAGCGATCAGTAAATAATGTCGTGAATAGTAATAAAAAGCTAACATGTTTCAATTTAAAATATACATATATACACATATGTACATATATATTTCCAGTCTATCCTGTGGTATGGACGTATAAAAAAAATAATGACTTCCGATAAACTAACACATTTTCCAAAAGAAAATTTTTTTTAGTACTTTGTTAGTTCGAAAGTGAGCTTTCAACCAGATGTATGAAGGAAATATAATAGAAACACAAATAAGTAGCAATTTTAATTAAATATTTGTCTGAAATAAAAGTCTAGATATTACTAATTTATTTGATGGCCGTCATAGCTCCAAAATACGATTTTTAAGTGTGGCTAAAGCGGAAATTTCACCACATAAAATTCACTTATGTAGTTATTTCGAATACTATTGCACTAAGTAAATATTATTACGACACTCTTGAAATAAACGAGTAATATATACGATGTATGTATTGATTAAATTAATTTTTTTCTTTATTTGTTAAAAAAAAAATTAAATGTATGTGTAGTATAAGGAAAGATATGTACGTAAATGAATGTTGTATACTAAAATAGTAGTACAAAATTTGTATAATTTAAAAAAATATATATATGTATGTTGTAAAAGGTAATATTCCGGACTGATCTGTGGTTCAATGAAAATAAAAATGACATGAATTTTACTTAAAAGAAGAGTACCATAAAATCCAGAACAGAAACCATTAATAGACATACGAGTCTGTTCTTTTGTGCTCTCTAAATCTAAATGATGTCAATCTTTATGGCATTATTATTTTATAAAAAAAACTATATATATAATTTTTAAGATAAATCTACATTACATATCATATCATTTTGTGTGAAAAACAGAATAGGTCCCATTAATTTAGTCTCTTATTAATATCTAGATTTGAAAACATTATGTACAAACTAACATAATTTAATTAGTTTATTAATATATCTAATATATGTATGTATATTAAACAAAATATTACAAAATTATTACTTAAAATGTTTTTTTAGTAACATAGTTCATCTTCTGTTAGTAGAGAAGTATAAATAGTGATGGTCTTAAGTTAAACAAAATTCAAAAACAAAAATAATTTGTTTATATTTTTTTATATATTTTTTAATAAAATTTACTTAAATTATCTTAAGCTTTATAATTTCTGAACGAATTTGTATATTAAGTAAATAATTTTAAGGCAAGATTAATTTTAAGTTTTTGTGTCTTTATGTTTAGTTTTGTTTTTTAATTAATACGGAGTTACATATGCATGTTATTCGATAGGAAAAAAAACATTCTCCACATGAAATGTTTTGGAAGTATTTTCTTTAAGTGTTAACATTAAATTTATAATAAATATGTATATTCAAAATTTATTGTAGTTTTGATTTAATGGATGTATGTATAAGTGGTATTACAGATTAAATTTCTTTCAAAAATGGAAGGCATAAGGATATAGCAAATATGTACTATTCGTATATGTAGGTAAAATTGACAGCAATTCACATTTTAACAAAATAAATCGACAATCCTAATATTTTATAAGTATGCAAGAACTTCAGTAAAAATTTCACTAAGAAATAAAATAGAACTGAGAAGGTTAGCAGGTTGCACACTTGGGTCCAATATGATCCCTTTGTGCTATAGAACTGAGAAAATATTTTGTTAATTTATTATATTAAGTCACCGTTTGCATTATTCAAGTTTTCACAGATATTTTCTTTTTAGAATGTTTTACAGTTTCTGCACCAAAAGAGTGTTTAATTAAGTGCTTCTAGATTTTTCATTACGAGTGATACAATGAACTGTTATTAATTATACTTACGCATCTGTAATAAAACCTTCAAAATGCAAACGCTGCTTAAATTGTGTGCGGAAGAAGTGATCTACATATTTGTAACAACCAAAATATTTGGAAAATTTCCAGATATAATATATCTAAAACTTTTTACATCTTAAAAAATGTGTTCTGATATAAAATTTTAGTATATTATTTCGTTAATATTACCTAGTTAGATTTAAGAAGTGAAATAAAAATAGAATAAACAATCCAAAAACTAACTACAATAACTAGCTAATTAACTCCATCTTAAACTGGCTCACCTTCGTAGAAACGCTCGCAGCTTTCTAATAACCGCAGTACTGGAGATATATCATATGGATATAATTGCCGCGATACCAAACGGGATATTTGTAAACGTAAACGAATTAGCACACTCATGGCCTCGACTAATGTGGTTGGGCCCACTCCAACAAACATGGACCAATTCCTGCGTATATATTTAAGAAAACGCAAAAGGTACAATAGGAAACAAGTCTCGTTGCTAACTAACAAATCCAAAAGCAAATCAGAACTATATCGGATAGAATTCAGGAACTCCAAAAATGTATAGACGGGATTTAGCATAGATACTAGTTCGGTATGGGTATTATTGCAATAAGAAATGCCATCAGCAACGTCCAACGTACACACCATGGCTTCAATAAGATGATCATCTTGATCATCGAATAAACGAATTAAAATTTTGCTAAAATGACATTGAGGATGAAAATCAAGACTACGTTTTATAAATGCCTCCAGGTTACACAAGACATCACGTATCGATCCCTGGATTAATTCCATTTCTTGATACGCTTCATTGTCTGTAGAATCAATTGACGAATCCGAAGAATCGCTGCGTATTATTTTTACGGTTACCGCTATAGATTTAAGCACCAAAAGTACAATTTTTTGCAAAATAGTCTTGTCCATTTCAATAATATCGCTTGAATTAAGAGTTGTTTCCGCGGCATCACTAATCAAAGTATACTGATGCTGCAAAGAATTTGGGACATAATTTATAGGTTTCCTTTTGAAACCTATGAGGCCGACTATGTTTTCAGGCTGTCTGCGAGGTAGTGATTCTAGAATGCGAGAATCTTTAAAAATTTGATGAGCCAACTTGCAGGTTTCATTTGGGAGCATGTCCTGCAAGGCCAGAGTGGAGCCATAACACAAAGCCTCATTAAATAAGCACAACATCTGCTTGTATACAGTACAAGATAGATTTGGATTTAAGAGTAATTCAATATCTAGTTGCGCATAAAAGGGCTGAGTTTCTCCTATAGGAAGATTTGCTTTAACCGATATAATTTTCTCCCATAGTTGTAAAAAATTTAGTATGCAATTCTCAGCGTTTTCTACGTCCAGATGATTTTTTATCAAGGATGTCATGTTCTCCACCAGAGCGGGCCACTTATTTTCGAATATTTTTATGGTTTTACACTTAAGATGTGTGGTATCAAAACTTTCCGAGTCGGTGACGGTTATTAAGTGACAGTCCTGCTGATGTCTAATTGTAGGATGATGCTGCAGCGTATGATGTGATGTATAATGATGTTGGTGGTATGTTGAATTTGATATACTGTTTAAATGATGGTTGGTCAAAACGTTTTGATTATAGTGCCCAGATGACGAACTAGAAGATGAAGGACCATCTAAACTCTCTGTAGAACGGTAGTGTACGGCAAAGTAGTTGGTCTCGAGAGTGGGTTGCTGCGCTTGGAAATGTAAATAGCCTAAATTCATTTCATCTGCAACCGTTGAACTGCTGTTGGCATTGTGAAACGATGATGACGGCATAACGTCAGATAAATTTTGTGTGTCGGCAATTTCTTCTTCTAACGGATGCAAGTCTATATCTGTCCATTCTACTATTCTCTTTATGATTTCTAAGCTAAAGTGTATTTTTTGCACTGCCTTGTGATCTAAGCGATCAAAATTAAATAGATTATCCACTAGTTTTTTGAGCCAATTATCGTCCATTTCCTGTTTTGCTATAACCAAAAAGGAGGCAAGCACTCGTCCAGCTAAAAATTGTACATAAGCATTGCTATATCCGGCCAGCACTATGATTTCATCGATTAGGTTGTGGTCATTACATATCAGAGCATCGCAGACATCCATTATTCGGGCGCATATAAATCCCTTGGAATTCTGCTTCAAATAGATATCAAACAGTAGCTGAAGATTCGAGAGAAATTGTAGTAATTTGTTCGTAGGCCATTCGCTTAAGTTTGCCACACGTTTTTGACCATTAGCGTCCATTGAATAATGAGATTGAAATGGTTTTCTAAGCATTCGCTCCGATACACCACATAAACATTGCTTGTTTAACGAATCTTCAAATTCCCTCATATCCTGAGACGCTGCCAGCTCATCTAAATGCTGTTGCTGCTGGATGGGCGTTGAAGGGTTCATTGGAAGAGCATGACGGGATTTAGAAGAGGAGGTACTGGCTGTTATTATTGAAAATTGGCTATTGGGTGGTAATAAATCAGGTAAACTGCTGCGATCTACTTCATCAGCTGAATTGCTGGAGGAAGAGTTACACGTTTTTGTTATGCTAGTGGACATAAGATCACCGCCATTAAGATTATGCAGATGATGGTAATGATGAAGTCCATTTGTTACGGGCAAGATATGGTTTAAATTTTGTACATTTATTAGCTGCGTTAAAGAAGCAGCTCTCGACGAACTAGGTGTTGAGCTGGGAGAGGTGTCCGATGAGGAGGGAGATGTTATAGAATGAACAGAAGACGATAGAGATGAACTCAAATTCTGGAAATTTCCCGCGTCGATAATATCGGGTGGTTGTGGCACTGTAGTTGCACCAGAAGCAGACTTCGTTTTGGTACTGCCGTTTATTGGTTTGACTTTCTCAATTTTTTGCCTTTTCGTTTGAGGCTGTTCGGTGTTAACGTTATTATTTGTTGAATTACTACTTGCACACAAATTACTACTGGCAATAATAATGTTATTATTGTTGTTGTTATTCTGGATATTCGAACTTGTTGTATCTATGGGTTTGCCATTCGCTTTTCCATATACTAAATCCTTTTGGTGTCTGTGATTTGGATCTGTTGAGGACGACATCGTGGGAGCAGCAAATTATAATTTTTTTATTTCGGTTCGCCACTATGACTTTCGTAGATTGTTCTCTTTAGTCTTATCTACATCAAATTAATTGAAAAAAGAACACATAAATTGTGAATAAAATATTTCAAACTACATAACGAAATTCTAAAAGTTTTAAGGGTCCGTTTTGCAACTTCTATTGATTTGTGTGTTGCTAAAGAAGCAACTCTATGATGCCATTGGACAAAAGGTGCTACCGTGATACGCATTCACAAGGTTACGTGTGCATTTTATTTAGGCGGAGTTACTTTAAGGTAGCAGTTAAGTATATTTACATGCTTATCGCTAAAGTTTTCATTAATTCTGCTTGGTTTTATTTAAACTTCTGTTTTTTCACATTATTATTATTTACCTTTTTTAAAGTGACACAAACACTACTTTTGTTTTTGGATGTTTATCTACAATAATACTGGTCAGCATTTTTTGATTTCTACATATTTCATTCATAATCAACATTTCATTGGAGCATGTATTCCGCATTTTCTATTAACATTTTACTGATTAATTTCACAAGCACTTCTGAATTATTTAGCAAATTATATTCAATATAAAGATATACTTTGTGATAAAAGTTGAAGAATTTCTACTTGATTTTCGACTTCTTAATTACACACATTACGCGTCGCCATCTTGCTTTATTTTCGCCCTACTTGACATTTACAGTGTTGTGTTTACTAGAGAATTGTTTGTACAAAAAACTTGGCATTACCTTTGGTTACTGTAAAATTTTGTTTCCAGGAAATATTCGACGAAGCATGCAAGTGCCACCAACCAAAAGTAATGTAATTGGGTTCAACTCGGTCATCTGCCCGTTTTAGTCAAAAATCTATGGTCAAATTGCTTTCTAAATTCATTCTTATTGATTCCAAATTCAAATTCGTTAACTATAACGGAATTAAGAATCATTTTGCTTCTTATAAACGCAAATGAAGTTTTCTTATTGAACTAGATTGGCATCACTTACTACTTTTGTTTTTCATTTGACATTGAGGTAGTATGTTTGAAGTCGCTGGAATTTTTCATATTTTAAATACAAAATTACAAATTCAATTAATCTTTCAATCATTTTACAAGCGTGCGCTGTTAAAGTAATATCTGTATTAATATATATATATATATATTTTTGTGTGTTCACAACTTATAATTTAGCATTAAAACTAAAGCAATGGCCGGCCCACTACCACTATTGACCACGGAGGCAGTTTACAAAAAAATACAAGAATACTACAATTCCAATGGAGCAAAAATTAATATTAAAGATTTATTTGCCCAGGATACGGAACGTTTCAATAAATTTAGGTATGTACACGTAAATAGCAATACATATAACTTAGTGTCAAACAGCCAAGGGAATAAACAAGTAGTAGTGTACCGGTTTCTTATAGACACCAACAAATGTATGTAGTATATATTTCGTTGTTTGTAATAATATTAATCAAAATATTAATTTTAATCAGTACTATTAAGAAATGACTTTGTCAATATTTGTTTAGTTTTAGTAGAGCAGCAAATGTTATAGAATTTGAAATTAAATTACTTTAGGGGTTACTGTCAAGGTCATAAAAATATTGAACTTGCCCCACTATCATATGTATATATGATATAAATATGTACCTAGTCGGTAGAGATATGTAGGTAGCTATTTCTACTGACTACGGTATACCTTGAAATTAAAATCGAATGGAAAAATTTATTGTGTCCTTTGCTCATGATCAACAAAAGTAGTATGTGTACTGATTTTGATGGCTGTTACATTCACTTTCTTTTAAATATACATACATACATACATATGGGTACCTATGTAAATGTGCATATAGTAGACTATAAATAATTATACATATTTGCATAAATATACATATTTTATGACTACATACACTTTCGAAGCATTGATTTGATTTGAACTAAATGGTATTGATTTGGAAATGATTCGTGTCTTTGGCAACGTCATTATAAATTAAATAAATAATTTATGTCTTAACGGTAGAAGTTGTATTTAAGTAGATATGGCAGCTTTACAATATTAAATGTAAATTTTACATAATTTTTAAAGAACTTGTGTATAAATATCCGTACGTAATATATCTTCTTGAGTATACATACATATTTGTTGTATCTATGAACACCAAAAAAAATTATGCACTAGCATTATATTATTCATATGTGTAGTTCATACATTTCTTATAGGTTTTGCAAAATGTTGAATGACGTATTAGTACTATAGACTAAACAAAAAAGAAAGGAAACAGTCTTAAAACATAAACATTGAGTTTAAATTTTTGAAATGCAGCTTTCTTAAACATAAAATATTAAAATAAAAATAATAAAATTTTTTATTTGATATATTGTGTTAATATTTTTGCGAAGCATTTTTAAAACTAAAATGTTCCCTTTTATTTCAAAAATATTTTTTTTTCTTTTTAAAACAATAATAACTCTTTCAGTTTCAAAATAGTTTGAATTTTGAAAATAATAATGAAAATGTTTAAAATAAACATAAAACAAACATATTTCTATCATAATATTGTTTCTTTTTGATTTGAAAATGTATTTTTCCTTTTTTAGTGTATCTACACCAAAAATAATTTTTCTGATTTTTTTTTCTAAAGAACTGAGAAGAATTGAAAACAAAACTAAAATTTTAAATAACATTATGAGGTACTGCTTAAAAATATAATCAATCAGCAATCATCCATTACAGCTTCGTGGATCATTCCTGGTCGACCAATATATTGTTTGAAACTCTGTCCGCTAATGAAGAAATCTATGAATTTGAATTAGATTACTTTATCACATTGTTATATTAAATGCATATGAACAAAATTTTCTAGCTTGCGCATTAAAACTCCTAAAGATGGCGATATCTTAATTGATTATTCCAAAAATCGTATCACATCGGAAGTATGGAGTTTACTCTTGGAATTAGCCAAGACAAGACGTGTAGCTGAGGCTCGCAATGCAATGATGTCTGGCGTACCAATCAATATCACCGAAAATCGTGCTGTACTTCATATTGCATTGCGTAATCGGGGTGATCAGGAAATTCTCGTTGATGGCAAAAATATTATGCCCGATGTGCGTGCCGAATTGACCCATATGAAAGAGTTTACCAATCAAGTTATTTCGGGTGTATGGCGTGGTTTTACAGGCAAGCAAATTACCGATGTAGTAAATATTGGTATCGGTGGCTCTGATTTGGGACCACTTATGGTAACTGAAGCTTTAAAACCCTATTGTAAGGGCTTGCATTCACATTTCGTATCCAATATTGATGGTACCCACATGGCCGAGGTTCTGAAGAAAGTAAACTATGAAACTACTCTGTTTATTATTGCTTCAAAGACATTTACCACCCAAGAAACTATCACCAATGCCACTTCGGCTAAGAATTGGTTATTGGAACAAACTAAAGATGTAAGAGTTATTAAAGGCTTCTTTTAATAATAATTTAGACTTTTTTTAATTGGCGTTTCCTTTTTCTTAATATCAGCCTGCTGCTGTTGCAAAACATTTTGTAGCTCTATCCACCAATAAGGAGAAAGTAACTGAATTTGGCATTGATAGCAAGAACATGTTTGGCTTCTGGGATTGGGTTGGAGGACGTTATTCCTTATGGTCAGCCATTGGTCTCTCCATTTGCTTATCTATTGGGTTTGAAAACTTTGAACAGCTCTTAGAGGGTGCCCACTTTATGGACAATCACTTCAAAAGTGCTCCATTTGAGCAAAATGTAAGTATTAACAAATTTCGAAAATTATTTTGGTTTATTGATTTATTTCCTTTTAGGCTCCCGTTATTTTAGCTGCTTTAGGCGTTTGGTATTCTAACTTCTACAACGCTGAAACTCACGCCCTCTTACCCTATGATCAATATTTACATCGTTTTGCTGCCTACTTCCAGCAGGGCGATATGGAGAGCAACGGTAAATTTGTTACTAAAACTGGTTCCAAAGTTGTTGACTACAATACCGGTCCAATTGTTTGGGGTGAGCCTGGTACCAATGGCCAACATGCCTTTTACCAATTAATACACCAGGGTACTCGTTTGATTCCTTGCGATTTTATTGCCCCAGCTGAAACACACAATCCCATTGCTGGCGGTATACATCACAAGATATTGTTGGCCAACTTTTTGGCTCAAACCGAGGCTTTAATGGCCGGTAAAACTGCTGAACAGGCAAAAGCTGAGCTGGTGAAATCTGGTTTATCCGGTGAAAAATTAGAGCAGCTGTTGCCGCACAAGGTCTTTACCGGCAATCGTCCTACCAATTCCATTGTTGTAAAAAAAGTAACACCTTTCATTTTGGGTTCTTTAATTGGTGAGCTACAGTTTACTGTTTCAATTAAAAATGTTTATCTTATACATGTATTTGTTTCTGTTCACAGCCATGTATGAACATAAAATCTTTACCCAGGGCATTATCTGGGACATCAACTCCTTTGATCAATGGGGTGTTGAACTGGGTAAACAATTGGCCAAAGCCATTGAACCTGAATTGGCCAACAAAGATGTCATAACTAGTCATGACGCTTCTACTAATGGCCTCATCAATTTTATAAAATCGAACTGGTCTTAAGAACAAAGCAATTGAGTTCAAAGTTCTACACCACAACAAGACACTTCTTTATGCAACACAACTAAGAAAACTCACAAACACATTGTTATACTCAGGAGGTTGGTTGGTTAGTTTGTTGGTCTCAGAAAAGAAAAACAGATTAATTCAAGCCATAGCACAACTCTTTAAAAGAAATGTATTTAAAAAATTGTAATTTGTATAATAACGGAAAAATGACCAAAAAATTATATTATACCCTAATTCAACATTTTCAAGTCGTCAAGAAGAAATGCATAAACATCACCAACAAAAGTTCTTTATATGTTGAAATTGATTTTATCTACATATTAGAATATTATTTAGAAAATATTTTAATTGACAAAGATTATTTATCTGTCTGTAGTTTTGAAAGAATTTTAGAAAAAGGAAGTTGCATGCGATTCTTAAATCATTGTTGTAATTTGACTTCATCAATCTGTCAATAACATTAAAAAACCAGAAACAAAATAAATAAAATAAGCGTAATTGTTAGATGTTACAAAAAACTAAAGATTTTTATTTAAAATAATTTTTTTTTGTTATAAGTTCAGTTTTTTTATAAATTGATTAATAAAATACGTCACCGTTATAAGTAAGACATATATAACTAATATTCCAATAACTTTAGCATACTAATCACTTTCCATATATTCATCACCATTTTCTAAATTTTTATCATCATCATCCTCTGTGCCTTCTTCCCATTCATCGTCTGATGATGACTTATTAATGCCATCTTCCAAATCGGAATTGGAAGAATCTAAATATAACATTTTATAAGCATGAAATGATTTCATTAAAAACTAATGTATAATTGCTTACCATCATTGTCTTCGAATACTAAAACCTTATCGCTTTTAAGACTATCTGCTTCCTCTTGAGTGTTACGTTTTATTTGACTAACCAATAATTGAAGACGACCATTTAGCCTAAAATATATTAATTAAATGTTAAGTTTTTTTTCAAAAATTTCATAAAATAAACTTAGCGACTACTTTTTAAAGTTTACAATGACGAATTAAAATGAAATTAGCATCAAATAGTTTATAACAATGAAACTGATTTTGTTGGAAAGCTCTTTTTAAATATGCATTAGGCCAATAACTCGTCGGATGTATTTTGATTAGATTTTTCTTTAATCAAAATTGTAAGTGGAAAATTAACCCGAATATCAATTCAATCCATTGGGCATTAAATTAATCAATTAAAAAAATTATTTAGTATAACCGTTATTATAAATTTCGCTGTGTAGCAAGAATATATTGTCATATAAAACTTAGAATCATATAACTACAAAATTTTTAAGAGAAAAGGAACAGTTAATAAGAAGTGCAACTTCTAGTGGTTACTTTAACAGTAAAGCACATGTGATTAAAGAGCTGATTAATAACTCTGTTCTTACATGTTTTTGCGTTACATATCACAATATTTGAGTTTTCTGAAGATAAATCGCCGACATGTGATTGGTAGAAAAGATATTAATCTGCGATTTTACTTACTTTGACAATTCCTTTAGACAATTGGCTCGATGTTCAATTATACCAATGCATGGACCAAATTTATTTAATAAATCATCAGCTCCCAAAGCCATTAGTTGACTGGAATGAGTTTGTGTCAAAACCTTTAACCAATTCATAGCAAATTCAACACTGTAAGAAATTTATTCATTCATTAACAACTTATAATGACATGTTTTGTGTAAAAGCACTCACTTGGCATGTCGCTGTTGCATTAGTAAGGTTAATTCATTCACCAATGTCCCAACATATTGCACAGGTAGTTTTTGTAAGGTGAGGTTTATAGTTTTCATATCTTTTGTACACAAAACCGAACGTAGTAGACTGATAATGAAAATATGCATTAAATTTTGTGAAAAAAAAATCATTTTTAATACTTACACTGCATCCCTGCTATGCAAGGATTGGACAAGCAATTGTACTTTACTATGGGATTGTGGCACTACTTTGCCTTGTGGATCATTTAAATTTAAATTCTGAAGTCTTGATTCCATGGGCATATCAACAGATTTTAACTTTTTTTTGGACACCGCTATCGCATATTTATAATCAACATCTTCAGTGTTGATAATCGGCGTTAGAACTTTGATTGCAGCATCTGTAGTACTTTTATCACCTTTACCCAATTTTTGTTTCAGCAATCTTTTAGGATCTTTGCGTACTAGCACTTGAAGTTTTTCGTTGAAATTTGGTTTGAATTGTTCAAATAGCATAAAATGTTTGTCCCCATAAGCAAATAGCAATTCTCCTGGTTTTGTTGCGTGCTGTAGAGAAGATGCTATGGCTGATATAGGTTCTATAACGGAGGCGCTATCAGAAGCTATACTTATAGTAAGTTTAGGCTTAATTGGCTTGTCGACTTTAATGCTGAAAGTTAAGGAAAATATATAAACTGAATCACATGCAAGTTGAAAAGGTATGATTAACGTGGAATGCAGCGCATAGGTAGGACTGAGTGCTGGTCCTATTTAAAAAAAAATAAATCAAAATTCGGTCTAATGACAAATTGCATAATTTACAGCATTCTCTATATCACGTTATGCTTTAAAACATTGTTTTCAAAACTTTCCAATCAATTATCATTTAATTCAGGCCACTTACCTTTCTAAATCAATAACATAGACATGTATAACGCCACTGCGTGTAACACTAGAAACCTTAAGTTTATCCTCCTCAATCTGGCAAGACAGACAACGAGCAATATCTTCCATAAGCAATGTACAGGAAGCGGCCTTGTTTCGTCCCTTTTTGCCAATTTTCCACAAACAAATAATTCGTTCCATGCGTGAGGTGGTCATAGCATATTCTACCTTGTCACAGTACATAAAGGATTCCATAAAATTTATTTCTGACGTATGACCGGTAAATGTCTGAATTAATTCATGAGACTCAACGGAATATACTTTAACCGTTCTGGAGCCTACCACTAATGTATTAGACAAAGGCATATATGATATACTATAGGGCTTTTCTGGACCCACTGGCCAGGATTCCAATTGCTTCTCTTCCGCTATTGACCATGTTATTACTTGACAGTCTTCACCACATGTGATAAGTTTCCCTTGAGCATCGCATACTATTGATGTGATTTTACCAGTGTGGCCTTCCCCCTTGAGGTTGCGCTCTATCTAAAAGCGAGTTTTATATTAAAATTCCATATATTAATTTTTAATCTGTATAATTACTTACTTTAGCTTCGGCATAAGAATATAATGATACTTGTCCTTTGGTAGTACCCAAAGCAATATATAATGTTTCTTTGGCATTTGAAAGTTTCCTATGTTTTTTATGCTTTAAGGGAAAAATTATTTATTTATTTATTCACTCATAATATACACACTTTTAATATCAACAAACTCTAAAGCAAAACGTGCACTTGCGAAATTTTACCTTTTTATCTTGTGAATCTGAAACCGAAGCAGCAGATATCCAAACAAGAGCTGAGCATGGTCCAGCCAAATGTAAATTAGGTGTATATTCTTGTTTCAATTCATTTGAGTCGGTGTCCCATATCCTTAGAATCCCTTGGTCATTGATGAAAGCAAATAGTTTACCATTGGGTGAAAACCCCAACACGTGCTGTCCGCCGAAAGCCATATCTGAATGTGTGAGTATTGTGTATCTTCTTGAATAAAATGAAATGTTCATTCTTAAAACAAAACAAACACACGACACTCAAACACAGGGTATCTTGGCATTAACAAATTTTATTATTATTAGAAGTAAAAGGTACCCTTTAGTAAGGTGAGTGCATTTAAACAGCTGAACATTCATATAACCAGTATGATATAACAATATATGAAGCAGAATACACATCGATGGTAAGTAAATACTCTAAGCAAGTAAACTCGTAGTTAATGCAATAAAATAGTTAATTGAAAACATTAAGATTTATTATCTCATACACATGAGACAAGAACATGTAATACATAGATATGACATATATATAGTAGTATAACATATTCGCAATATAGCGCATCATGCGAAGAGCTATTTATAAATAAAAAAACCCCACCAGGTAGTGATGTCAGGCAAGATGGTTAATTAAGAATATACATCAAGCATTGATGTTATATAACTTGTCGATGCATTACACTGGTCATAGTCTCATGTGCATTTTCGTACAACAGGCTGTTGCCAATATAGCTAAATATAGAATTATATTTTCGTCTGTACTCCCTGTTGCATGCTAATTATCGCTTAATAGCTTTGCAGGTTTCAGAAGAAAATTTTTTTCAATATCGCGCTTTGTATGATAGTGAAATACCTACTCCTGCTTGTAAAATGACTATGACGGTAAGAGAAAAAAGTTTGCTATCTTCCGTCGACCATGAATGGACAGCAGAAGAGGAGATACAATTGTTTTATGCCATGGGGGGAATGAAGCCGGTAGGAGTCAATAGACACTTTTATATGGCCTGTATAACGGATCGTCTGTCTAGGAGTCTTAATCGTGATTACACTACCGAAAGCATATGGGTACATCTAAGGGCCATGTATAACCTTGATGCCGTGGAAAACCTGGAGCCTCTCCCATTTCCGAACGAAGAACGCGAATTCTCTCTTCCGGAAGCGGAATTTTCCACACTGCTATCAAAAAAACGTGCAGCAAGTGAAGAAAGCCGACAAAGTACTGATGGGCCACCGTCCATCATAGCGGTGGTTACAGATAACACCACCAAAGGTAAACGTATAAGTTTATATATTTTTATGTATATTTATAAATGTATGTACTCTTTAGAGAAATCATCGCAATTTAAAACAGGTTTATCAAGCTTGATCAGTTCCAAGGAATTAGATAAAAAAGTTAATGTCAAGTTGACAGAAGCACCAAAAAGAGCGCCCAAACGTACCCGTGGTTCCATGTCATTAGAATCAAGTAGTCCCTCAACTACACCACCACCTATTCAAAACAATAAACGACGTCGCATATAATATGTCAACACCTCACCACCAATCAAATCCATAAAATGAAAATTTTATTTTTTACCATTTCACACATATAGATAATAATTAGTTTTAAGATTCCGTGTTTTTATTATTAAAATAAAATGTAATACTTATAAAATACAATGTTAATCATCAAATTCTTGGGAAATATCGTCTTCTTCTGCGCCATTGTATGTTGGCACCTCGGTAGTGATATTAAGACGTTCAAGGAACGTTTTTAACAACCGTTTATTTAAATGGTCTGTTTGTGTAGTTTCTCTAACCACTCCAGAATTCACTTCACCACTAACATTGATTCGAGGAGTTACAACATCTAATATTTGCAAGGCCACATCAATATTTTTGGGAGTTTCCTCTACGCAAGGCATTTTCAAGTATACTTAAGCGAACATACGTATGTTTAGAATGAAGATGGTTGCAGAAATTGTGAAATAGTCAATACATAAAGACAGGGTGTGCTGAGAAAAAAGTCAAATACATTGTTATCGATAACATGCAGATGTTATTTGGCAAACAATAACAAAGAAATGATTTTGAACAAATTAGTCTGGCAATAATTAGGTAAAGGAAAATAGTCTTCACACACAAAAAGATCGCAAAAATAATAAAGTTAAGCTTATTCCTGGATATATTGTAAAATCATCAGCTATAAGAAAGGGCTCACTGTCAGAAGTTAACATATAAATAGTAAATGTAAAAAAAATAAAAATACATTTTGGAAAAAATAAAATAAACAAAAAAGGTCACGAAAACAAAAATCCTACACACATACTTATAAGAAGGGAAAGTTACGAATGCAAAATATAATAGAAATACAAAGAATATTGCGACACAAACAAACAAAGACTCCATGAATGTTTAAAAAGTAAATAATTGTGAAAAGGCATAAATAAAGTTATGGATTATGTGTACTGTGGTGCAGATACAATCGGACCAGCATCAGACGACATGTTGAGTAAGTAAAGTAAAAAATTCAAATAGAGTGTATATATATGTAACAGTATTTTACTTTCGTCGTTAGCTGTTTACGATGGTGGTGGTCAAAGAACGAATAACCATTATTCCCCCAACTTTCCCGGTTTTAATTTGAGCTCCACTGATCCTGACTTCATGGAAGTGGGCCCAATTTTAGCAGATGGCGGAGAAAATTTTGGCGTTTCTACGGTGACTTTTGATGATTATGAAGAGCTACTATGGATGGGAAACCAAGGGGTACGAACGTCTGTTAAACAAAATCTTGCTTGATATATATTTTATGTATATTTATATCAACAGGGACATGTCACTTCTTACTATAGTAATAGTTTGCAAAAGTATACATCATTTCAAGTTCATCCATCAGATATAGTGCGTCAAATTTCCACGATAGATTCTGGTATATTAGTTTTAACCCAATCTTCGTTAAGGCATCAAATAAGACGTGGCATTCCAAAATTTACGCATAAATCGAAAAATATGTCAGACATGGTTTGCATGCAACAATTGTCTCCGCATCGTTTGATTATGGCCGGCTTGCAAGATGAAATGATAGATTTTGATTTAACAACATTGAAAGAAATTAATTTGGTAAGTTTGTAATTAGTACATATACAGAAATGGGGAACTGTATAATTTCGAGAACGGATATGAATGAGCATTTCCGAATCGAACTGAAATATTTTCGAATTTTAAAATTATTTTCATAATATTAGTGCTTTTTATTTGTTATGTGGTCAAGTATGTATATATGGCTGTATTTATTAACATTAACATATTAATGTAAAAAAATTATGTTCATACAAAAATTTATTCAAGCCGCAATATCGCTAATGAAAACATAAATTTAAATTTTCCGATACTTCTTTCCTTTAAAGGAACATGTTGGTTCAACTGGATGTACTATATTGCGTCAAAACTCGCGTTTTCTCTTGTCTGGAGATCCCTATGGCACAGTTACTTTGCGCGATTTAAATTCTCTACATGTCGAGCACACCATCAAAACACATACTGGAAGTTTATCTGATTTTGACGTACAAGGTAACTATCTAATATCTTGTGGTTATAGCGGACGGCAAGGCACTCTGGCAGTTGATCGCTTTTTGATGGTCTACGATTTGCGTATGCTGCGCTTAGTATCACCTATTCAAGTTCTAATCGATCCACAACTTTTAAAGTTTTTACCATCACAAGCTTCACGTTTAGCGGTTGTCTCCAGCTATGGGCAGCTACAATTAGTCGATACTGTTGAATTAAGCGAACCTCGTGTTTCTATGTATCAGATAAGTAATTCAGGAAGTCAATGTGTGCTAAGTTTTGACGTCAGTTCTTCGTCCCAGGTCGTGGGATTTGGTGATCAATCCGGTCACATTAGTATCGTACAAACAGGTAAAACCTCCCACCCACAATTCAATAACTTTTCGAGAGATACAGAATTTGCTGATCCGATGACCCAGCTGCCTATGGTATCCATAACGGACACCACATTCCCCCTATCATCTATAGTGTTACCTCAATTGGTAACAGGTTCTCGTTGGTTTTCTGAATGGCCTACAGAATTATTGCGCTATCAATATCGTCGGCCGAAACCAATTGAACAGGAAGTTTTGAATAATATGAAAATGCAAGGTCCCATAGGATATTCTCTCAATCCACGCACCATTAGACGCAATCAAATACCATACATATTGGAAAATGGAGCAGGCATGACTGTGGGCGGTAGTAATGGTCTTAATAACGCAGTAAAATCCAGCGAAGCTGGTGTAAAAATAATACCAAGACGGTACCGAAAGGTGGAATTAAAGTATACTAAACTTGGAACACAAGATTTTGATTTTGAACAACACAATCAAACTTGCTTTGCAGGCCTAGAAGCCACATTGCCAAATTCGTATTGTAATGCCATGTTGCAAATTTTATATTTTATTGAACCATTGCGTCAAAAATTGTTGAATCATTGCTGCGCTAAGGAGTTTTGCTTGACTTGTGAATTAGGTTTTTTGTTCTATATGTTGGATAAAAGTAGTGGTGAGTTCATTTTATTTGTGGATTAAACTAGAGAAAGTTAATTAAAATTGCTTGCAGCTTCTAGCCCTTGCCAAGCCAGCAATTTCTTAAGATCCTTTCGCACCGTACCAGAAGCGTCAGCTTTGGGACTTATTTTGTCCGACAGATCTTCAAATGTTAATTTAATAAGTTTAATACAGGTTTGTAAAGAATAATTTTTTTTTATTTTTATTATACATATATAGTTTATTGTTTTTTTATTAGAACTGGAACCGTTTTATACTGCATCAAATGCACTATGAAATTTTGGATTCTCATAAAAACAGCCATGTTTGTGGTGTACAATTTGTGGGCCATAGTTATGGTAAATAGGTGTTATTGTTTGATCAATAGCATGTAATAAATGCTTACATTCACTTTTTATACTTTTGCTTTTTGTAGGAAAGCCCCAATATATAACCTATTCTGATGAGGGCAATTCGGACTTATGCAGAACTGATAATGATATATTCCAGGCAATCGATGTTAAGCATGGTAAGAATTTTGTATACATAATAAATTTAAAAAAATGTTTTCTAAAAGTCCTATTTCAAATTATTATTGTTTGGTTAGCATACAATACATATATAGTACATTTTTGAAAATTAAGAATACTTTGTTGTGGAAAAAATTTTAAGTATAATTGCAAAATGCAGACGAACAATGTTGATTTGAATTTTAATAGACATATGGTATCAGACACTCCACGGCATCTGTGCACTGATAATTTCAAAAAAAATAAATAAGTATTCATATTGTGGAATATGTATATGATCAAATGATTTCCATTTTCTGTCGCTCGCTTTATAAATTTTCCTATGGCAACTATTTTGAAGTTTAATTTATGTGATCGTATATAAATAAATACATGCATGCGTATCGTCATAAGTTTATATTTTAACTTTGCGTTTTTAACAATCTTACATTAAAAATAAAATACTTTACTGATTTCCAACTTACCTTATTAGACAACAAAAGTACCAGATTATACATACATATATGAAATTGAGATTTAAATTGTTTTTAATTTATCAGCTAACTAATTCAAAATTTATAGAAATAAAAAAGCTAAATAAGTATTAAACAATATAAAGTTTTGTTTGTATGCACATTTTATTAGTACAGTAAATTAAAAAAAAAATTATATACATATACATATATAAAAATTCAGAAAATGAGACACGAAGGAAATAATAAAGCGGCAACACAGGGATTTAATGTGTGTTCAGTTCAGTTTTGATACAGTTCTCGTATAGATACTATTTCCCAAAAAGATTTGTATAAATAGAAACTCTTATCGCATTCAACTAAAGTACATTCACACTTGTCAAATATTTAGCGAAAAATGCGTAAGCACTAAATAATAATGAACATTTTTTATTCTGATACGTATTTATTAAATATATATATTATGTAATTCGATTCGAAAGAAAAAGCTTTCGAAATTCCATGTTAAAAGCATGTATTTTCGAACAATTGCCGATTGGAATCGAATTACATAATAGAACCCCTGAATTAAATTGTTTTTCATTAGTATTTAGTGGTTACGCTTTTTTGGGTCACGTAATAAATGTAACAAACAAATATATGTATATGCACATGAGCGCTGGTGTTGAAAATCTACATATAGGCTTTCAAAAAGAGCTTTTCTGCTCTGCTATTTCAGCTGGAAATTTTATTTCCTTGGAATCTTTATTGTATCCTTCTGTATATATAAAATTAAACGGATTTAATTTATCGAAAGTAGTAGACTATATTTATTCAAAGCAAAGGGTTAAAGTAAGAAAATTGCGGTTGTAAATCTAAACGATCGATTTAATTATTTAAATTTAGATGATACCAACCGCGAAGACGAGCGTGAACGTAGTAAAATAAATGAAGAAACGGAAATTAGCCGACTTTTTGGCACCAAGCAAATCACCATCAATCGCTGCTTGAAATGTAATGACGAAAAATTAAAACACAGCATATTGTTAACATGCAACCTAACGTATCCACCAACATCTAAAGAAACGCCAGAATTAATGAATTTTGGCGCCATACTAAAAGGATCTTTGGGCTGCGAAAAGAGCATTCAAGCGTTTTGTGAGAGTTGCAAAAAGTTTTCGCCAACCAAACAAACTGTTAAGGTGCATTATGAAATAATGTATTATCGCCAAACATTTTAGATCTATAATTGTGATTGTATATTATTTAAGGTAACCGGTCTTTCACAACTCCTAACAGTTAATTGCGGCCTAAATAATGAGAAAGATTTGAATTTCTTGCGTAAACAATTAAATCGCAATAATCACAGCGTATCTGAGAGCCCGGCTACTTTAAACACCAATAAGCCGTGCCGTTATGGTATGAATTGTTCTCGTAGTGATTGTCATTTTGTGCATCCTGATCGCAAGTCACCTTCGATGACAACAGCTAATCAAACTGCAAATGTATCGCCAAGTGGTCGTCAAAATTCATGGTTTCCTTTGTATTTTTCCATGGCCATTAATGAGCAAGGCGAGTTAAGTGTCCAGACAGATAATAGTAATACCAAGTCCGATAATAGTAGAAATGGCGAGACCTTCTCAGTTGGCCAGGTTATAAATACAAGTAAAAAGTTTAATTTTAAACGTGAGTTAAACACAAAATTCGTGTATAAAACATTACATTTTAGTGCATAATTATTTATTTAGCTTCAAATAGCAATGAATCCTTTCGGGAGTACGCTCTACATGCTGTTGTCTGCCAAATAGACGATGGAAGTCAAAAGAATTTGGTTTCATTGATTAATGTTAGCAAAAAATATCACACTATGAAAACAGGTAATGGCAACTTCGGAGAAACCCAACAACAGTGGTATATATTTAATGATTTCAGGTAATATTTTTGTAAATGCGAAATAATTTCAATGTCTTAAATATTTTCTTATTTGTTTAGCATTTCACCGGTATCAAATCAAGAACCAGTTTGGTTTACCTTAGACTGGAAAGTACCTTGTGTGTTATTTTATAGCAGTATTAATTCCGAGAAATCTGAATATGAGGGTACATTTTCCGAAGATTTTGAAATTCCGCAAAATGAACCACAGCCTCTTATTAATCCGTTTATAAAAGTAATGTGTTTTACTTTATTCAATCTAACGTTTTGTTTGGCAAAAGAGAATGAGTTTAAATAATGTATTTATTTAAAAAATGTTCTTTTCAGGATATAGTTAATCCTGTGCATCCGCTTAATCCAGGTGATACATTATTTAAACCATTGCAAGCGAATGAAATGCCGCATGCTGGTGATTTGGTTGCTATGGATGCTGAATTTGTCACCTTAAATCCGGAAGAAAATGAAATACGTCCCGATGGCAAAACAGCAACCATAAAACCATGTCACATGAGCGTTGCGCGTATTTCTTGCATACGTGGGTAAGATGAATTTGCATGATACGTATTTTATGCTTTGCTTTTGCTTTAATGTTTGTCAATTTTTCTACAATTAGACAAGGTTCTGATGAAGGAATACCATTTATGGATGATTACATATCAACCCAGGAAAAAGTTGTGGATTATTTAACACAATTTTCGGGTATTAAACCAGGCGATTTGGATGCTAATTTCAGTAGCAAACGTTTAACCGCTCTGAAGAATTCATATCAAAAACTTAAATATTTGGTAGATGTAGGTGTCTTATTTGTAGGCCATGGACTGAAAAATGATTTTCGGTATGTTTTTAAATCCGCAGCCTTATAATAAAATTTTATTTATTTTTCTTGTTATTATGTTTCCTTCGCCAGCGTCATCAATATACATGTACCTTCAGAACAAATAATTGACACTGTACACTTATTTCACTTACCGCATCATCGCATGGTGTCTTTAAGATTTTTAGCTTGGCATTTCCTCGGTACTAAAATACAATCCGAGACGCACGACTCAGTGGAAGATGCTCGCACCACTCTACAGCTGTACAAACACTATTTAAAATTACAAACTGAAATGAAATTCACTGCCGCTTTAAAAAATCTCTACGATCGCGGCAAACAGTTGCAATGGAAAGTACCCGAAGATTGATATAAAAAGATGTGTTAAACAACGCAAACAGCATTTAAACTAAATTACAAATCATATGATGAAAAATACCGTCGTTTTACAATTTGAAAAAAATTATTAGGAAACAAAAATAAAAAAGTATAAAAATCAAAGTACAAACTGACACCGAACCGTGAGAAAATAAAAAGTTTTACCATTTTAAACGACCAGATCCTTTTAATGATTATTTTGTTTCAAACTTTACACAAAACTTTTTAAATATATGTATATTAATATTCATTGTATTTTGTTAGAAACTTTTCTTTAAAACCATTTTATATAAAACACCGCCAACAACACAAACAAAATCTATATTTAATGTCCATAAAAATTGCTCAATATATTTAAAAGGGAGAAAAAAATAAATCCGTGTGCTATATGTAAGCATATTTGAAAGGGCATAAAAAACTATTAAAATAATATCTTTTTATTTCGAATGGTTAAAATAAAAAAACAACAAAAATAAAGCAAATTTAAAATAAAATAAGTGTTTTATATTTTAGTGTTTGAAAAAAAAAACGGCGCAATGGTTCACTAGCGCATTTCTTCGCATCGAACATGAATCGCTTTCATTTTAATTTAAAAGATTTTCCCCATTGTCCTCGATTTTAGGAATGGTGTTTAATTTTAGATAGCGATTTTGGAGTTCGATAAAAAACCAACGTTTTTCTGTGTAACTGTTACTAATCCCCCTTATTCTGTAACTATTTGTCAATGTCACGTGAATGCAATAGCAAAAATAAAACCTTGGTAGTCCTTTTCTGCAGCAATTGACAATTTCTAACAGTGTCTTGCTATATTCAATGCTTTAGAGAATAGCCACAGCTTGTCAGAAGTAGTTAATTGTTGTCTACAAGGAGTGGGCAAGTGCTCTACTTTCGACATTGTCTTGACGTGACGTTGAGTAATAGTTACAGAATAAGAGGGAATATTTTGAATCTTCACGTAATACTTTTTATATAATTATATATGTATGTACATATTTTATAATTTTCTAAAATATGCATATGTATACAAGGCGAATTAGTACCTACCAGGTCACAGTACTGGTCACTGAACATAACTGGCAGCACTGCAGTAAATACTAAAATAGCTACCAGAAATTCTATATTTTCTCACTTAGGGTCATCTCCTAAGTGCTGGTCATAATTAAAAAAATAATTAATCAATTTCCCCGACGTTATAATGAATGTTTGACATTTCTTGGCATTCCAAACAACAAAATTCTTACACATGGCATCAAGACGTCATGTGCAGTGCATTAAGCTGCATGTAGTTGATCTAATGTAAAATTATGTTTCATTTCGAAATTAGGATTTTACTCTCTCCTGTAAAGTTACTGTTATGAGTTTTCCTTTCCAACGATATATACGATTTGCAACAGAATATTAAGGTAATAAATACTGAATAAAATAACTGAAATGTGAAATATTTATTTGCTCCGAATGAAGTCTGCAGTTTTTTTAGAGTAAACTCATAAATTCCCGAGTAATTTAGCTACATTTAATTTAATTTGGTTATTATATCAATTTTACTGATTATTAGTTCTCATAATTTGGCCATTATAAAAAAAAGTACACATATGCCGCAAATTGTGGCTGAGGACGTCCTCTTTCTTGCACAAAGTCTCATGTCTGAAATACTTTTGGAACTCGAATAATATAAATTTAAGTGAGGACTAGTTGTCATTAATTGGGGTGCTGTTGGCGGAAGTAGTAGAATACGAGACTATAAAGCGGAGGGTCCTGAGTTCGAGCCCGCCCTGAGTCATGAAATATTGTGTTGAACTCTTCTGATCAGCATTAGTGCGTGGTCGTGTTAGTTGTTGCCAGCCTGTTTCAATGATGAAGGCATAGTCACTGGTCATGTATAAAAGCAGAGTAACAGCACCCACCTTCTTCGGCCCTGTAGCAAAAATTAGACGGCGAAGTAAAAAAGGTTGAAATAGCTACAAAAAAACTGTCTATCTTCTCATCTTTCCTAATCAGTACCCTCAATACTGTCCCCACATTTTCAGTTTCGGCGCAATGCATTGCATATATAGGGGTCATCCCCTGCGTGCTGGTCCAAGATAAAAAATAAAAAAAAGATCCAGTATATATGCTAATACAAAACGCGCTTTCCTAAAGTGCATCGTCATTGTTTTTTTTTATAATTCTCCGCTATCAAACTCCGAAAAAGTATGTCAGAACTAATTTAATACTGTAATATATTCACGTATTTATATACACATCGTCATAAGAAAAGCCCTAAGTTACAAAAAAAATTAATACTCAGCTAATTAACTGACTATGATGCACCTTATTAAAATATGTGTTACTGAAAAATTTTCACTATTGCAATCAAAAATTTTGTTTTCATTAATCATATTAAGGAGTTACTTTGCCTAGTCACTAGAATTTTTTCCAAGCAATTTATGGCTTTATGTACAGTATATACTAGAAGCAACAGAAAATAAAATATATTTTTTTGAAGACATTGAGGAATTAAAACAAAATTCTTAAATATCTTTATTTTAAAATTATTCAAATAACATAGAATAAAATCATTTAAATCATTGCTAAACAAAGAAAAAAATATACATACATATATAACATCAAAAGAAATAAAAGTGGAAAAAATTACATATATAAAATATAGAGGGATTGTAAATGTAAAATAAGAAAAACCTATATTTGTTTATAACTTAAAATTACCTTGGGGTTTTATGCTGAATGAATGTCAATTTAATTATTTCATTTTTATCATGTTTTTACTTAAATGTTGTCATAATCTTCATCCATTTCCAAATATGAATCACTTTTTGTCGTCGCCATTGTTGCTGTAATGTCTGTCGCGGCCGCAACAGCAGCAGCAAGGGCGGTTGCTTTAACTGTTATCGAAGAAGAAGTTAATGACTCCGTCAATGAAGTTTTGGAATTACGAGATTGGTCAGCTACTTTAGCTGATGGTGATTTTGTTTTATTAATTGGAGATGATGTTGATGTTGGTGATGGCAGTATTGGTGGAAGTGGCGTCGTTAAAGTTGGTGTGCCAATACATATAGTAGCTGCTGATGGCGAAGCCACTATATTGGAAAGATCTATATTAATAACTGGCTCGGCGGAGAAATTGAAGGCTGAATTGTTACTAGACATGTTGGCTAATGTAGCAGGGGCGCTTAAAGGTGTAGTCACTGCATTATTACTTGTAGCCACTCCAGCCAAATTACTATAATCTATTTTTACAACTGGTTTGCTACAATAATCGATGTTAACAATGGGCGCGGGTATGGCAGTCTGTTGCGCAGGTGTACGTAACTGTCTTAAATGGGTATTAGTATTTGGTTTATCATTGTTGTCAATATGTGTCGGCATTGAGTATGATTGATGCTTCAGTCGGGGATGCTGTTTTCCTAACAAGTGATGAGGAACTGGTGGTGTTAAATCTGAGCGTGGGAGCTTTAACGGTAGACAATCTAAATTAGTCTGGCAAACTGCCGCCGTATTCCTTATAGTCGAACAGGGATTCGAGCTAAACGATCGTTTCAAATTATTTCTTGGATAATCATGATTCATTTGCGTATGTTGTCCGGCCCCATTATGTCCATTTGATGCTGCAAATTGTTGTCGGCCAGCTTTTACCGATGTTGATGGCATACTTAAATCGTATGGTGTATCCGAATCTGGGTATTGTTCTTCCGCTGAACTTTGGTTGTCCTCGTCATTGTAATTTGCCGCCTCCTCGGCTACGCTTATATCTGGTATAGTTCGTACAAGTTCACGCAAAAAATCAAAGCGTTGTTCAGACATAATGCACTGTTTCATATGAGATGGCGACAATGTCTTGGCATTTCTCGAGTTTGTAATTTTCAAAGTTTTTGTTAGCAGCGATTCCACAAAAAGCTCTAATGTTCTAGGTAAAGATTAGAGGATTAGAAGGAATCGGACCATACGATCCCATTTATGTTTTAGTTATGGAAACCACATTAAAAAAAATGGTATATTGTTTTGGATATTTTCCAAATTATTTTCCCATCTCTCAAAAATATAATCTTAATATCCAATAATGATATTTCTTAAAGGAAAAAATAAAAAACTTGTACGTATATTCATAAAAACGATCCTGAACCTGTGATCCGGAAGTAGTGCTATTTATAATTTACAGCAATTTTTATACACAATATAATGTCACAAATCGCCTTATTTTTCATAGTGTAAGTTTCTTTATGTCTGTATTTTGATGAATATTATTTTTATACAACCTTTATAAGATTAGTTTTTCATTGGACATCAATAAACATCTTTAATAATTCAAAATCAAAAATTGCCATAGAAATATAAAATTTTTTTTAATTAAAAAAAAAATTTTCCTTTTGTTTTATTATATTAAAAACAAATAAATTTTCTATAAGAAAGTACTGTACTTTAAGCTACTACCAGTGTGGTTGAACTTGTCTTCAGTTTATCGAGCACTTTAGTTTATAGTGACCTTTATGTTATATGAAATATGGCTCTTTATTGCTTAAATACATTGAGGTAACATAATTTATTATTATTCCCCCTGATTGTGTAAGACGTTGGCTTTTACGCCTCAGTCGTATTTCGTAGTAGATTAAAGAAAACTGCGTGTGTTTCTTTAATCTGGTACAAAAACGAGTTCGGCGGAAACGTCAACGCCTTACACAATTAGGCCGATTATTTGACGAATACTTTGCAAAGTATCGCTTCACAGAATCCGTCTGAGTGACTGACGTAATATGCCGGCGATGTTGTTAATCCGTATTTTTATGCGTTATTCTGCTTTTACGTAAGAAGTTACCAAAGAAGCTTGATGTTGACTGATTCAGAAAAATTCTTTGCGACTGTGACATAAAGATTTGAATCAAAATAATTATGTACACAAATATTTTATTATTATTTTTAAAATTTTTAAGCTTCTTTTGAACTTATTTCCCTTGCGACCAGATGTTGTGAATGTGTTTTTATGGGAACGTACTATATTTCATAGGTTATGACTGCAAAATTCTTCGGGCTTTCCAATGCGAGAATTCATACTGGGTTGCATAAATTACACAGTTTTTAAAAGATATTTCTCTAGGAGAATTCTTCAAAGATCTGCTGTTTAAGTTGTAGGTTTGTATGTACAGATAAATACATATATGTATATACGTAAAGTTTAACATTTATAACGGCTTTGACCTCTTTAATCTATGATGCCCATATATTCAAAAGTATTATGTGTTTGGAAAAAAATTTTCAATTAATGTGATTATTCTATTACAATTTGTCGTCGCAAATTCGAATGCGCACATATTACGGATGAATATATAGACATCAAACAATGCAATGACTTTTTTTAGTAATATATTTTTGTAAAAAGGATATAAATTATAACTGGTACTGCTTGGGCCACTTTTCCAACTTCCTCATCACTTTGCATAATTTTTTTGATACGTCCCTGAAATTAAATAAAAATTCTTATTATATATACATACTATTGCCAGATTCGACAACTTATATCATTTGAACGATTTTTGGTGGCAAAGTCGACAACTTTATGACTTTGTTATTGTTGTTTTTAATACAAAATATATCGTTCGGAAATACATTTATTCTGCGATTGTATGTGTGTTTGTTTATTAACTGTTCGCCTTGTATCTTTAAACACATATTAATTTTGTTTGTTTTAATAATTGTTCCATTTTTCATTTATGTTTTCTTTAACTTACCGCTGGAAAACGTGCATTATATTTTTTCTTTTTTGAGGGCATAATTTTTGAAGTTTTTTTGATGTGAATTGCAAAACGTTTGCACTATTAGTTCACTCTAGTTCTTAAATATTTCGTTTTTATCGCTAAGCACTTTGTTGTTGTGTTCTAAAAAATGTCTATGACATTTGCAAAAGATGGCTTTTGCTGGCTCGACATTCACTTTATTTCCAATTTTTATGAATTTTTTTCTTATTTTTGATAAATTTCTCAGCAAATGTACAATGTTTATTTATTAAGTAAAAAAATTACTCCATTATATCTTCTATATACAAAAAGTATTAAATTCTCCAATAATATTTTCACGTAAAGAACTGAAAGAAAAAAATCTGATTTGGCGTGCTTAGCAAAAGGTGCCAGATCAATAAATTAAATTTGACAGTTTGGAATTACTGAACAAAACAGATGAGGAATCGAGGTTCCTTTATATGGGGTGACGACGATGGCACATGTGACGATTACGATATCGTTCGAAAGTCCGCGCAATTACTTACGTTTGGAAGTTGTCTGGACTACCGAAAAGCTTCATGAAAAAGTTTATTAACAAATTCGTAACGATGATGTCGTATGTAATGCAACTGTTAAACTCCAAATAGAGTCCGATGGTCGGTATTAATTCTATAAAAAAGAGAAAATTAATTTTGCCGGTTTGGTTGAACTCTCAAAAACAGTAGAAGACATTTTAGTTAAAACTCATTTTTCTCATCGGTAATCACATTCCATCTGGTGCTTAATACTTAAATATCATATTAATTTTTAGCAATCTGAGGTATATAAAGAAATTGACTAAGTGCTACACCTAGTCCAGTACTGAGAAGTCTATACAGGCATGTCAGTGTTGTCATGAACAGGAACTATATTGCAAACGCATAAATAGTTCGGCCCATTGTTTTATATACGTTCAAAATATATGTGTTTGTATAAATAATACTTGGCAAAATGAACTTGCAAAGTTTTGTGCATAGATGGTGACAAGTGATTGAGACTATATGTAAATATATTTAACCATCATTGTCTGTTTTTATTAAAAACGGATTAACTCGATCGGATTCACATAGCACAATTGTGTATTGTGGGTCTGAAAGGGTTAACCATCATAGTAGCACCATCTACCTGTGAATTCACGTTGTCTTAGATGAAAAAACTTTTTATGATATTTGTTCCAATTGTGAAATACATGTGGGAAGAAACGACAGATTATTGACACTATTTTTATTCTGTGTTGTAAATTGTCGCAGAAAATTTTACTTTTATGTGTAATTAACAATTAATTTTTACCGTTGGAAATTGATGTCCCAATACAATACCAAAAAGGATCCTTGCAAAGCTAATGCCTGTAGAATTCAAGCTTGTTTAAAGGGTAAATTGAAGAGATTGGGATTGAAACCCGGTGAATTTTAATTATGTAATTTACAGAGAACAATTACCAAGAAGACAAGTGCTTGGAAGCTTTGGAACAAATGCGTAAATGCTGTTTAAAGTGGCATAAACAATCTCTATGCTGTTCTGGCATTATTCTGGAACGTCCATATATAATTGAAAATTCAGGTGGTCAGGAAAAAACAACCGGAAAAAATTTGTAATCGTTTTTATTAAAAAGGTAAAGAAATATATACTTCCGTGATTTTATAGAAAGTATCTACATACATACATATTCATCTGTGTTTGTATTTGATATGATCCACGTACATTGTGCTCACATGGCTTAATAAATGATTATAGAATAAAATAAAGCACAATTAGAAATAGTCACTAAGAAATTCATTATTAAGTTCGGCGGTCTCAATTTTTCAAAAATTAAACCAAATAAAAACAATGCAGAAATTTCAACCATTTATATCGGTATATATGTATGTACATGTAATTATCGAAGAATATATTAGTTTGTGTTTGTAAAATTTCTGAGGTTTTTAGCTCGTTCCCAAAACTTTACATTAGAGAAATAGTAAAAGGTTGTTAAATATGTTTTACAAACATTATTAAAGTTCTTGCTGTTTGCTCACTGTACAGTTGAATTCATTTTCCACTAGTTTTGGCATCTACTTTACATTTATTAAAAATATTTTTTATAGTAGTAATTATTCTATAAATAAATAGAAACAACTATTTTAAATTATTATAATTCCTTTCTTTCTTTTAGAAAATAATGCCAAATCCTTCCATACCGCCTTATAAACCACCACAAGAATTGCAAGAAATTCTCAAACAACAGGCCACACAACGCAAACGTACCGCCCAATTGCCTAAACGCAATTGGATACAAAAAAATCCCAGAAAGTTTCAAATAACCTTTATAACTGCATCACTGTTGATTCTCTTTTCGCGTCCCCTATACGATGCCTTTCTTCTAAATTCATTTCCAGGTATTGAAGATACAATTAAATTTAAAAAACGCGAGTAATGGAATCAGTACGTAAAGCCAAACAACGATTACGTAATTATCCGATACTATTAGGAAAATGTGCCGAAACGGCTACAGTTTATGCAGCGTGTGTAAGTCGAGACTTGAATATACAACACAAAAGCTGTGATAAAGAATTTCAGCTCTTTAAGGAGTGTCTACAAAAGGCGGCACGTGAAATGAATACAAAATTATAAGGTCAACAAAGCTGTACGATTGCAATATACCAAAAATATAAATACACAGTTATCTTCATCAAAATGGTAAAACTAACAAGGTTTTTACAATGTAAAGAGTATTTAGTAAATCTTTCATTTCGTTTTCATATCGTAATATCCATATTAATACGATTGTCTCTAATATGTTATGGACAACTACATGATTTATATTCGGAGGTGCCTTATACAGATATTGATTACAAAGTGGTAACCGATGGCGCTCGCCAAATAGTCGTTGGAAATACTCCATTCAATCGTCACACATATCGATATAGTCCTATATTGGCATACATGCAATTGCCGAATGTAATTTTACATACCAGTGTGGGTAAAATTATATATTCCTGTTTCGATCTGCTTGTGGCTGTCTTAATTTATGTTATTGTCCGTTCCGAATTACAATCTCAATGTAACAAAGCCGTACAATATCTGCTTACAAAATATGGCAAATATAATAAATCTTCCACGAGTGCAAATTATGGTGATACTGACGAACGCAACAGGCCGTCCATGATAGCAAAATTTTCAGCTTGCTTTTGGCTATATAACCCTCTGACAGCTGTTATATCTACACGTGGTAATGGTGATAGTTTTTCCAGTTTCTTTGTCATACTGACGATATTTCTTATTTCAAAGTCTGAGGATTGTACAAGAAAAAGTAAACGCAATTGGTATATTTTATTAGCTGGATTAGCTCACGGTTTTGCCATACATATACGTCTATACCCGTTACTGTTTAGTTTGGCATTTTATTTAAGTTTAACTGAGCGCTTAGTGCGCTCCTTAAGAGACTTTTTACTTATTGTCTTGTTTCCTTCTACCAAACAATTACTGCTTGTATTCGGAACTTTTATAAGTTTGTTTTTAATAACTGGCTTTTTTTATTGTCTTTATGGGTGGCAATACATATACGAAGCTTATTTATACCACTTTGTGCGTAAGGATGCCCGACACAACTTTTCTCTTTACTTTTTAATGCAATATTTAAACGGCGGTGATGAGGAAACATCCGTCATGGAAAAACTACTTATTATTTCACCTCAGTTTATTTTAATATTATATATAAGTTTCGCTTTTGGACAATTTCGACAAACTCTACCCTTTTGTATCTTTGCATTGGCCTTTGTAATGGTAACATTTAATTCGGTCGTAACATCTCAATATTTTGTTTGGTATTTGGCTTTGTTGCCTTTGTGCTTAAATAACTTACAATCAATATCTTGGCTGCAGGGTGCTATCTATTTTACTTTATGGCTAGTGGCACAGGGGCTATGGCTTTTACCGGCCTATCTGTTGGAATTTAAGACTTGGAATACATTTTATTGGATAGCAGCTCAAAGTATATTTTTCTTCATGGTAAACAATTTACTATTGACACGTTTAATAGAACACTATAGCTTTACATCATTTAAGGTTAATTTTAAGAAACTTTTCTAGAAAACCAATTGTTAAAATAGTTATGTTGTTATTTAGCTTAACTACATAATATTGCCTGTTTTTGTAAAAGAAATAAACGTTCGTTTGGGATTATACTGAGTATTGCGACAAGAATTTGTTTGATTTATTTATCGCTGTTTCAATATAAATGTCCAAATGAAAAATTTTATTCTATATACAAAAACAGGCTAATGCATACCATGGTATTCATTATATCATGGATATATACTATATGAATATGTATTAAATAAAAATATAAACTCTTGATAAAAAATTTTGTAATAATTAATAAATCATATGTACGTGAAACCATGCGTGTATTAAAACCAAATTTATTTTATTTGTATTTCGTAAAAGGATGTTTAAAATAGAAATATTCTTAAGGAACAGTCAGTAACAAAATCTGAACTTTTTTAAGAACTAATGTACATTATTCATAGTTTATTAATGGTTTGCTGTTATAAATGGGAAAGAAAAACACGGTTCGAAAGAATTTTTTTTGCGCATTTTAGGGAGTCAGGCAGTAAATTTTCCTAGCTTTAAAATTTTATTATTATAATAGGGATAAAACGAAACGAATAACGAAATCGGTGTTGTTAAATTGTATATCATTATTTATCAAATATTGGTTAGTATCGGGATTACCTGTACATACTGTTACCGGGTGCAAACTACCAATATCACTGTTAAGACTAATTCAGACAGTGTAATGAGAAACCAAAATGAGATAATTTTATTTTTTATACATTCATGGCTTTGGTTTCCACAAATATTTATAGAATAATACACGTTTGCATACATTTTATATGGATGCGCGTTAAAGGACATACGCGATCAATAAACTCATCTGTTTTAGTTCGTGTTTGCTGGTGTAGGGTATCGATTGTCCGCTTTCGAAAAAGTAGAATTTTTCTACAGCTTGAGTAGAAAAGTACTATTTTAGCCTATCGATAGATTTAAAAATGTCATTTATCATCACTGTTGCACCAAGAAAGATCACCTGTGCTCTTTAATCATATAGATGCATACACAATTATATACATGCATAAGTAAATATATGTATATGTACGTATGTATATAAGTATACAAAAGGTAAATGAAACTGACGACTGCTGTTTTTAGTATTAAAATTTCAATAATATTTTGCAACACAAATTATCAAAATTAGTTGTGAAATCCCTAACATGAATATTGTATACGAGTTCTTTCGTAATAATCATATTTTGGCTGTTTGTGAAGATGCTCTTTGCAAGAAATCATTTACGTTAAACCTGTCACGCTTCGAAATGCCTGAAGTTCCTGATTTGGTTGAAAAATGCGATATTATCTTCAAATTATTTCTAAATAAAAATCGTTTAACAAGGGTATGTCACAATTTATGCGAATTGGTTTGTATATCTTCTTTAAAAACATATGTATCTACATATGTACATATTTTTCAGTTACCAACTTTTGTTAGCCAATTGACGCGTCTGGAAGTTCTTACATTGGATTTTAACAAACTAACTGATTTTCCAATAGTCATATGCCAATTAACAAATTTAAAAATATTAAACATTAGCTGTAACAGTATAGCCACATTGCCCCGTGAGATTGGCCAACTGACACAATTAGAAACGTTTTGGTGCAATAATACTGGTCTACAACAATTACCCGAAGAACTGGGTAACTGCGAGTATCTGGAAACTTTAGGTCTTAGGGGCAATCAATTAAAAAGCCTTCCGCTATCGCTGAAGCGTCTGCGCAAATTACGTTGGTTGACTGCGGAAAATAACCAAATAACTTTTATTTCCGAAACTTTGGGTGACTTAAAAAATCTTATACATTTAAATTTAAAAAATAACTATTTGACTAGCATACCCGAATGCTTGAAATATATGAACAGACTGCAATATGTCTTTCTTAATTGCAATACCATTAATCAGCCGGTGTCTGAGGAATTATTAAAGGATTTGGAATTCATAAAAATGTTAAATGTATGTGATAATCCGCTGTGTAATCATCCCGAAGTGAAATTACAATTAAAGGTTAGTGTCAAATACTTACTATTTGCTAAAGTTTAAATACGGCGCAAAGACTCCGTCACTCATCAAACACAAAGTACTAATAATGTTAAGGAATTTCTTATGGAATTGTACTGAAGACGAAATTCCAATTCAAAAAAATGTTCATTGTTTAAATCATGGTATAATATTTATTATGCTATGGTATTAATTATATATTAAACATTGCTTAACTGATTACTTCACAATGTCGAATGAGTGCTTTCTTTCGTATGAATATATTTGAAACAAAAAGTATTTATAAAAATAGGTTCAAAGATATTTGCACGAAAGAAAGCACTTATTAGACATAGTGAAACACGCATTACGAATAGGTTTGAATAAATTCGTTTACGTAATATTTGGTTTTCATCAGGAACATGACAATATTCTTTGTGATACAAATGAACAAACAAATACTTCCAATATTGATGATGTATTAGATGATATTGAAAATAATGATAACGACGATGATGATGTATCGGATTGGGAGAACAGTATTGAAACCAGTGATTTAGACACTACTGATGATAGTAGCCCAGAAAATGATGTAGAGGTAAATTTCTTTATTTAATATAATTTATTTGAGATCATCGTTTCAGTTAACTTTTTAAAATGTTTGGTTTGCTGTGGATTAAGTTTGGTTATTATACATACTTTAATGTGCCAAATATGAATTTAGTCATGCCATCACTTTCCATATTGTTTTTCCTAGTGTTGAAATTGTTTTAAAGTATTTATGCAATTATTTTTTATTTCAGGATATTTCTGTCTTAATACCTGAACTGTCCCGCTACATAACAAATTTTAGTTAGTTTTCAAAATTATAAAGCGAACTATTTTGTTTAATTATTTTTATATTTTAATGAAAATTATTCCACAAAGGAAAAATAAAAGGTAGGTAACACCTATATACAGTAAAAATGAAAGTTATGAATATGTTAAGTATTGAAATTAGAAATGATAAAACTAAATTAATTGGACATTTTCTTCATTAGTTCTTCATCTTGCACAGACATAGCGGTGAGCTTTTTCCCAATCTTTTCGTAAATGTCCAAATATTTGGCTACACAACGATCAATGCAAACCATTTCCCCTTTACCTAAAAATATGCATTTTCAAAATTAATAAATACTTTTTTTCCTTTGTTACTGGGAATATTAATTATATCTAATTCTTTAACATAAAAAAGAACTTTGATATTTTGCTTATATATACTGTATGTATGTATAAAATAGAATAAATTTACGTTTTCTACATAAGCACTTTATAAAAAGAATAATTTTAATGAAAAGTTAGCTGGTCATCTTTTGCGGAGACTGCATTTATTTTGTACATTAGAAAAGTACACAAACATATCATACGTATGTATGTACATGTGTAATACTTAAATATGTACGTAGAACTTTATGGAAAATAAAAAAAAGAGGAAACAATGTCATAATATTCGCAACTTCCGAATTTTGGGTCATAAACTTTAGTTTTATTTTAATTTGCATGATTTCAATTTTATTTGCAAAACACAAACAGAAATGTGTCTGGAATATTAGTGACGCCTATAGCATTAAATTTGATTAAACAATATAAAGCTTATTTCTATCCTTCAATACAGTTTTGCAGTCAGAGCTTAAATAGTATATAATCCTTACCTAAATCTGCTTCTCCATATCGGGGCGGTATACATTTTTTATGGCAAGCATTTGTCATACGATTATATAAATCCGACATCATTTCTATTTCCATTTCTTGCATCATCTTTAGTTTTGCCTGTTCGGCGGGACTAATCTGGGGCATAGCCATGTTTTATAGCGTAAAAATGCACGTGCGTATTTTTAAGTAAGTGTTTTGCAATTGTTTAGGGACGTTTGATTTAATTTCAACGAATTTAGAATGTGTTATTTAATGTTTGTAAATTTAAGCGTTAAAACGTCTAGTGCCCACAGCTTCGTAATCACCAACGTTAGCCTTTTTTATACGTTCACGTATTTGCATATCCTCGTAACGCCTTTTGTCCACAGAATTTTTTGATAAAACAAAGGAATAAACACCAACAGCAGTTATAACAGTCCTAAAACATGAGAAAAGGTATTGATTTTATTCAAATAACACGTTTTAATAGATATAGTAATTTAAAACTTTCAAATCGTACCAACCAAGAGCGATTTTACCAAAATTACCCAAAGACATTACTTTTTTTTCTGCTGCTTGCCAAAAAATTTTTTACACAATAAAATTAAACAGCTGTTATGACATAACCTTAATTTCACAGATGTCTAGAGATGAACTTGAGGTACATATATTTTCCAAGTACTCTTTTCACCCAATTCACACGATGAATTTTATGACGTCTAATATTATTAATTCCTTTTTGAAATTGGTTCCAAAAACACTACGTTCATACGATAAATTTGGTTTTCATGTCTATTTTAATTTTTTGTTATTGTTTCACATGTATATGACCTGAAAATAAAAAATTAACAAAACGTAACAAAGAGAATATGTATTGATGTGAAGAGAAATATGAAAAAACCATGAAATCAAATCTTTTCTACCCCTCTTTCTTCTCTACACCGTTCGTTATGAAACCAAAAATGACTTCGAAAATTGGACGTGTTTGTTACAAAGATTAATTTCTCCACTTTATTATACATGCCAACAAAAAAAAAAAAAAAAATAGCTGAACTGAAAAAATTAATATTACTGGAAACGTTAAAAACATCTGATTTCGTTTAATGTATATTTTATTTTCGTACTAAATTTCAAGCAATATGTTTTTTTTAATTTTCTTTACATAATAAACAACAAATTAGGTTAATAAATAAAATTAAGAATAAACAAAGACAAAAAAGCGATAAAAATGCAATTGTTTAACAGTGTAGCTGTTAACTACAAAACATGGTTTTTTAAAAAAGAGATCATTTTTAATACAAAATAACTTTTTTTGAAAAACTTAATATATAAATACTTATTACAAAAATATATATGCGTGTATATGTTTTTGGTTAAATAGTAATAAAGTATACACTTAAGTAAATATGTAATTGAATAAAAAAAAAATCTACATAAAAAAATATAATTCGAAACTTGTTAATTCAAAAACCTTAACTACTATTAACTGGTAGGTGGTATTGAAATTGCTCTTTGACCACTTCCATGATACGGCTTCGAACCAAACCAACTCATTTTCCAATTAAGGGTGTCGTGCAGAAGTTTCTCCTCCTCTTTGGTTAGTTTAAGTAACGTAGCTACCGCACGTATTAAGTGACGAGCTTCAACCTAGTTTCAAATATTTTTTATTTTGTGTGTTAGTTATGCAAAAGTCCTTACCTCTCGGCTTGTTAGAAATTTCACAATCACATGTTTTAAATATTTGAAATTTACTTCATCCATTATAATACTATTTTTAATTAAGCAACCACAGTTTTGGCATAGTTTATTACTATCTTCAGAATATGTTATATGGTTCTTTTGAGATTCACTGGGCTCATCTAGTGACTTAGCCGAAGAGAATTCTTTTTGTAAAGTCTTTTTTAAGTCGGTTAAACGCTGGTTCAAAATTTTAATAGTCTAAATGATAAGATAAACAAAACAAGTTTTCACTCCAAGTAATGTAGGTGAAATTTAAATTCATAAATTTTTTGTTTGAACTTTACAGATTTATAATTTTGTTAATTTTTATTATAAAATCAATACCTTATTCTTCTCCGTTATGTCGTTCTGCAAATTGTCATATTCCTTAATTTTTATGTTAGTTTCGTTAGTTGTTTTCTTCATTTCGTCTAATTTTTCTTTATATTCGATAATTTCTGATTGTTTATTTTTTAATTGTTTTTCCAAAGTCGTATTTTTTTCGTGTAGCTCATTAGCTTCATCTCTTTCAACACGTAGTTCTTTCTTAAGCAATTCCTCACTCTGCGAAATTTCTGCGTTTTTTAATAAAGCTGTAAGTTTTTCTTCTTTTTCAATATCCAACACACACTGATTTTCTGATAATTGTTGTTGTAATTCTGATATTTGTTGCCTAAGAGTTTGCGTAACATTGGCCGCATCAGCAGCATAGTTGCCAAAGCGCTCATCAGCCGCTTCCAGACGATTCTTTAGATCTCGATTTTCCATTTCTAATGAAGCCTATTGTAAATCAGGCAATAATATATATTAATATACTTTAAAAAATTAACAATAAAATAAAAACCCAAAGTGAGTACATAATTTTTAAAACATGTTCGATAGGTTATAAATATTATAAAGAAATTAAGCGACTTTATTTGAAAACAAAAATAATTGCAAAAATCACAAGAACTAAAATTAAGTTAAACAAAATTGTTTGGATGTTGATAATTATTACTTAGTTGTAATTAAGGTGCTTATAAATAAATGTAAGGAGGCAAGATGTGGTAAGTATTGTTAGTTATATATCCCATTGTAATTCGCCTACTTCTGTAGAAATACTCACGGATTTATTGCGTTCATAAACAATTTGTTGTTCATTTTCCTCACGACATTCTTTCAAAGCCAAATTCAATTCATCAATTTCTTCTTCCAAAAGTTTAATCTATTTAATAAGAAAAATTAACATATTTGCAGCCAATTCAATAATGACGCCAGGCGCCGTTCTGTCGCACAAATAACATTTAAACCAAAAATAAGTTTAAATTTTTTTGTTTTAAGCGTTACCAGTGCATTCGTTTATTATCTTTTATAAATTACCTTATCATCTCTTTGTTTAATTTCGTCTTTGGATTTTAGCAGTTCAAACTCTACATGCTTGACTTTTTCCGTGAGGTCATCTTTTACTTTTAGTATTTTTCTTTTTTCGGTGGTTTCTTCAGCAACTTGTTTCGATAAACGACTAACTTGGGTTTCTAACGCCATATTTTGTCCACTCCATGAACTTTTTATATCCGAAAGCTGAAGATGGGCTTCTTCCAGATTTTGCTCTAACAATTTGCGTTCATGTATAAGCGCTTGTATTTTATCATTTCCACTGAGACTGCTTAGAGATTCTACTCGGGATTTCTCAACAATCTGGACACGCATTTTTAAATGGCGGTTTTCCTCTTCTATGGCCGCTAAGGAAGAGGTTAAGCTACTTTTTTCTTGTTGAGAAGAATGCCTTAGTTGTTGCAAATCGTCCTTGTGAAAAGAATCATTTGTTTAAAAAATTAAAAAAGACAAATTATTTTCTACCTTCAAATCCTCAACTTCAGTTTCGTAATGCTTAAACCTCTCCAACTCTGATGTTAAATTTTCTACCTGTTGTTGATGCTGACGCATGGCATTGAGACGATCAACTGCCTCTTGCTCACGGAATGACAATAAACTACGTAGTTTATCAATTTCATTTTGTTGTATATTTTGAATTTTCTCTTGTTCTTCACAGTAAATATCTTTTTGGGTTTGGGCCACTTTTACAGTCTCTAAAAGTATTTCATTTGTTTTCTCAACCCTAAGTTTTTCCTCCTGCAGTTGACTAATGCGGTTTTGTAGATCAACGTTTTTTGTGACTAGCTCCTGGTACTGTTGTCTCAAAGTTACTAATGATTCCGACTGAAAATTAAATTATGAACACAATGTGTTTGTTGTAATTTTTCTTTTTACCTCACCTGCGAATTTTCTTCATTGGAATTAACACTAATAGAAGACGAAAAACGACTTTTCAGGCGATTATTATTGTTTGTTGCATGAATCATAGATGAGCGCTGATGTGGCTGTAGTTGAGGCGCATTTACAGCTCCTGGCCCAGCCAATTCGGAGCCAGTTTCTTCTTTAATTTTGTTTTTTAGAGAAGCAAACATTTTATATTCATATATTTATAATTATAGCAATTTTTACGGGTTATGTGTCAGACTTTTTCAGCATTTGAGGATAATAATGATTACTTTGGGTGCGAATAAATTTGCTTTAAGCCATTTGGAATGATAGGATTGCTTTTGTTTAATGCTTCGTGTTTATTGCAGTTTACAGTCTGTTTAACATGGTATTAAAACTTTTTATCAATGTTGTTTCTGAATTACTGTGTTTTTCGATTTACTTATCAAGTAATTATGCAAATTTTCCAAATTTTTTATTTGTATTTCCCAATAAGAAATAGAATGACACCTTGTTGGTTTTCTCTTGATGGCATGTTACTTTTTTTGTTATGGTAATACTGTTTAAGTCAGTATTTCAGAGGTCAATATAAGCTGTTTAAAAACAGCTATATTATTATTATGCATTTATACCGGAACTAACGTTAACATATGACAACGCTGTCAAAAAAGTACCCTTAATTATCAAAATGAGGATATTGTAACAAAAATGTTTAAGGAATAACAAAAAATACGTACCTTTCGTTAAATTTTTGCTTTTGTATTAACGATATGTTATTGAAATTTTGTATAACATATTTGACGCTTTAAACTAGGCAGCAACTCCCGGCACACTATTGAGAATTTCTGAATAAAAACCGCATATCAAACCCTTAGCACCCTACAATCGTGTATGTAATATATCAACATCTTTATTATATGCATCAGTAACATTCAGGTATGTAGATGTGGTTATAGTTGCATATCTCATGTCATTGATTTTCTTCGGCATTTAATGTAAGAACTTCTCTCATAGAAAAAGATGATGTCATTCTGTGAAACGCAGGATAAACGACAATAAATTTCAATATGTTGTAGTTCCCATTAGATGTGTAAGATGATTCATATAGCAATCATCACAAAAAGCATAGTCAAATTAAATCATTAATTCGGTATGAAAGCTTCTCGCAAGTTATAGAAAAATGGCACGGAATGGTTTTTATATGTAACGGTAAGTCCATATGGTAGGTAAGACAGTATGGCAGCCCTATTTACCATTTATATCTTGAATTGTTATTTTATACTGGCAGCTCCTTTGCCTATACATTGCAATAATTAAACCGACTACTTATATGTACTCAATAGCCGCCAAATTGTATAGTTACTCGCATAACTTGAAACTAAAATATAAAAAAGGATTTTCATACGTGTTTGATCATATTGTGATACTCTTTATTGACTTTTAATTGTGGAATTTATAATTGATAGTGTTTGTTGAACATTTTTTACAACGATGAGTTCTCCCATCAGTCAAATCTCGGAATCACGCGCCTGTGCTGAAACAGCTGAAGAATTTAGACAAAATATATCTATAGACGCTGGTCCCGGCTCTCCCTCATTTGTGGAGTATGAGGTTATTTGTAATATGACTAGTTTTTTGGAAGCAAATGGTGCTGAAGATGTAGACAAGAAAGTGCTAAGAAATATGGCTGTAGCCTTGACTAAGCATTTAAATGAGTAAGTACAACGCAATTTTCGTTTTCAGTTAAAAAACAATACAAAAAAGAGTAAGGCTAAGCAAAACGCAATGCAAAAGGTAGAATAATGCTTTACAAAATCTTTATTTTCTGTCCTGGGAGTGATTTGTAATGAACACAAATGCTGCTAAGCGAGTGATTGAGTTTAAAAGCATTATAAAAATTTAGTATGTATGTACTCACTCAAGAATGTTGAAACTAATAAACAAAATACATAAGTAGGCAAATTTAAAACTGCTTTTGATGAAATTCCTGGTGTGATTACTTTGGTACTTCTCTTGAATCTCACAAGCTCCTTTAACTTAATTAAATTTGAAAATTTTCTTTTTAAATGATACAAAGAGTGGCAAGGCATGCACTGAAGAGCAGTGAACGGCTTTGGGTGTTTACAAAAACATTCAGACTTTATCAACATTAACAAATAAATTCATCTAACTAAGAACACATTTTAACTCTGCGATTTAATCATCTTTAAGCTTCGTATCGCTCAGGTTTTTGTTCGTTCACCTCAAGAAAGATTGCTTTTAAAAAAGAAATAATAAAAAAGTAATGATGCGAATTTTATGCATTTATTAACAGAATACATATGTTTATGTACAAAATACTTTCTTTAATATTATTCCCCGCGCTAGAGATTTTTCTTAAGTTGGATTTCGAAAGAAACCAAACCAATGAAACAGACATACCAAACAGCGACCACCAAATTTTATCTATTGAGCTCTTAATACTTCTAATAACTCGACTCACAATTACAATGAGCAAACGTTTTAGTGTAAGATTTTAAATCAAGTAAAAAGTGATTTTTACAACGTACTGCTGAACAGCCCATTACACCACCCTCCTTCATTGCCGCTGTTACAAAAATTATCCGGCGAAGTAAAGCAAAAATAATTACTACACGATCTATCCTCTCAACACCGCCCCACCGTTTTGATTATTTTATATGATATCTATATATTTAGATTAATATCAAAAAAATATTATGTATAAGTTCTATCTAATATCTAATATCGCAAGTCTTTATATAAACTTACCAATTACATATGAAATTTATAACAAAAACCTATTATTGGAACGAGCAGTGTTAGCTTTAGAAGGTGGCAGTAGAGCGGAAGATAATTGCAATTGGCTGCATTCTTGGTCTCAGACACAAATTGTTGCTTCTTTAATAATCCAATTGTAAGTATAAAAGAAATTAATAAATGACAAGCGCTTCTTCTAATAGCTGGGTACTTCAAGCTTTATTATATGTTGTATATAATATTATGCGGCAACTCAGTTTGAATTTGTTTGGAAAATTAAAATTATTGGCAGCATACTTCAGTTTTGTGCAATCAAAAATTAAAATCAGCCAATTCAAGCTTAAAATATCCCGAACAAAATTATTTTCCTCTTTCTCTCAAGAAGAGGATCGTCGAACTACATATAAAAAAAGTTTTGTGCGAAACAATGTGTGAAATCTTGTAAAGTTGAAACGTCTCGTTTACACAATTATGTATTCGGTAGTTTTTTTCCAGACAAGTTTTTCCAAAGTATTGGTAAAAAAAATTGGTAAAATTGTTTTCCGAAATAATGAATGAATCCTGCTTAATTTATTTTTAAAAATTTCTTACCTAAAATATATAGATACTTGAAAGAAAGTACCGCTTTCTCTATCCCCGTGACATCTTAAACAACCTTAAATACTCAATTTAATTAATTAAGGGCCATAATTAGAACTTAAAGTTAGTTAAAAGTGGAATTTTATCGGACGTATAAAAACTTTTTAATTTGCAAAATTTTACTTTAACCTAAAGAAGGCGATAAATTATAGGTAAGTTTATCCTACCTGGCAAGTTAAATACAATTTGCAAGAATGGAAAGGTTTTTATATGTCTGATAAAATCTTACTTTTAACTAACTTTAAGTTGTAATAATGGCCCTAAATAGCATAAAGTTAGATAATCAAACTTTCCCTTAACTATCCGTGATTTTGAATTTTGCTATTCAGTCTTGTTGCTTGCTCATAGAGAAAAAACCGAAAAATTTGGCAAATAATCAAAAAATTGCATTTAGTTTGATATACATATATTTCTTTACACTTGGGAATGATGCTCACCTTTTTCAATACAAAAGACACAAAAACAACTATTCACTGCAAATAAGTAAGACTAATGTCAGAACGCGGCGTTTCTAATACCAAAAAAATAATAATAAAATAAAATAAAAATAAAATAAAAAGCTATTGGCACGAGATTTTGGGAAAATTTAAAAGACACAAAACCAAATAGACTGCGTTGACAAAATGACGCCATACAGCAAACTCCTTTGTAGATACGAGTAAAAATATCTATGTAAATAGGTATTATTGCTTTTAGATACACATACAATCCTATTAGTTACATATTCTTAGATTTGAAAAATAAATAGAATAATTTAGAAAAAAAAGAGGCCAACGAACTATCAATTCGTCACCATCTCTAAGATGTGTGTGAGTTTAAAAATATATACATACTCTAACTGATGTATTTAGCTATTTAGCGAGCGGAAAAGAAACTAAATCAATCAGATCTAAAATAGTTTCAATTATGTATGACTTATAGTAAAATATGGCAAACAAATGAATGAAATTGTTCAATAAAATAATACAAACAAAGTATTATTATTATTGTTTATTAGAACCGCAACCAATTCAAGAACTAATCAAGAAATCGGGATAGATAAATTTACAATGTAATTTTTAGAATGATACATAACTTAGTGCTTTTTGTTTGTTATGTGGTCTCAGCTTATAGACATACTCCCAGAAAAATGGGACATGAAGAAAAATAATCAAACGGTAACACGGGCATTATAACAATAACATGTTAACATCAGGTTGATACAGTTCCCGTATTCTTTTTCACAATAAAATTTGTGTAAATAGGAACTGTTATCACATTCAACTAAGCCACCTAATAAGTGGTGACAAACACAATACACATGAGCACTGATGATGAAAGGGTTGCGTCTTTCGAAAACAGCTGTTCTGCTCTGCTGTGTAAGTTGAATAAAACTGATGTTGACTTGCCTTTGTGCCTTGGAATATTTATCATGTCTTTCTGAGATTTAAATTAAAAATTTCGAACAACTAGCCTATAGAATCTTAATTCAAATTTAATATAGCAATATAAAATGTTCGTTAAAATTATTACTACAAAAATTAATTTTATCTTCTTACTTTCGGGGACCGAATTCTGGATTTAGCTGATTTCCAAGACGGAAGTCTCTAGCTTTTCTGAGAGCAGATTTCACATACAGGCAGACTGACATCGCTATATTAAATTCAATTAAGATCGATATGCTAAATGTTCGAAAATTTGTTTTAAATTCAGAAAGACATGATAAATATTCCAAGGCACAAATTATGTTGCTATTAATTTAACTGTCTCCATTTTAGCTATTGTACCAAACTGTTAACATTTTTCGTCCACTTAACACGTTTTATAACGACTTCATCTTTTATTCACACAAGTTCTTAACTAAAATGATTATTTCCTGTTAGACAAACGTCTATACGTTAGAGGGTTGTTCTCCTTCTTTTAAACATTCTTTTCTTGTGCATCTTGTTACCCTTTTTAAAATGAAACAATTACTTGCGTGATATTTTGTTATATAATAAGTGCATTTTTATTGATTTTTCTTCATGTTTAGTTATCTTAAACCACTACAAAGTTTTGTGGGAAAACCAATATCTAGTCTATAAAAAAAACTTTGAAAAAAATAAAAAACCAAAAGAAATCAAACGAAAGTATTGAATAGAAATTAAAATTAATTTAAAATAAAAATAAAATTGATTAATGTCAAGCTTGACTTAATTTCTCATCTCTATAGGGTGTGTAAACATAATCACATAACCGTAACGATATTGTCTTTAAATTCAATAATGATCATCAGCAGCAGTATAATGCTGACGTACATAGATCACGATAGTTAATTGGTTATATAAATAAAACGACAAATATCTGTGTTAATAGGTGAAAAAGTCATTAGATTCTTAAATGGAGATTAAGCAGGCAACTCCTAGAAAATAAATATAAATTGTGAAAAAATTTCTAGGTTAAAGTCTTTGTAAAAATATGGAAAGAATTTTTGTTTTATTAATTTCTTACTTTTCAATACAGTCTGTCTCCTATCAATTTGTTATAAAATCTTCGAAATACATAGGAGTTATGAAGAACATAAAAAAACTAACTTTAAATAGCCTGAATTTTTAAACAAAAAAATTTTACTAAAACTAAGAAATCAGGTGGCTGAGGCAACAATTCAAAAGTTACTAGTGCATAATATGATTCTTATATATATTTTTTTATATTTTTGTTTATCACAACTTGTAGTTTTCCTTGAGCTTTCAGGTTTAGTTATTTTCTTCAATATTTCCCTAACTGTCGGCTAGATTCTTCAGGAAAATATTTCTTTTCACTACTGGATTTTTGTCGTCAGAATATCAGTCTTTTAAAGATTTAGTTATTATTTTTTTAAAAAACAAAAAATTTTTAGAGAAAACGAAACTGAAATAAGAACTCTTAAAAATTAAAAATTAGTACCATGGCATTTTTTTATTACTAGCAAAAAAATAAAAAAATATATCTATACATACAATTAATTTTTATTTATTTTTTCAAAAAACCAAAAATTTTCAAAGAAAACGAAACTTCAATAAGAACTCTTAAACAAGAAAGTCATTAAAAAATCATATCGTCCCACTATCGGAAAACATTACGGAACATTTGACTAATATAAAAAACACGGCACACTGTTCCAAAATATTTCTTTGACAGCCTTTTAAAACTCTAAAAAAAGTGCACCGAAATAAATTACTGTAGACATTTATTATTACTTTTATTTGCCAGATAGCGCTATTTTGGGGTCCCCTCGTCTTTTAGTTTTTATCTTTTATATGAACATATGTTTATCATATGAATGTAAATAATATATATATATATATATATATATATATATATATATATATATATATATGTATATAAACGAGGGAATATGGTTTCAACTGCATTCTAACACAAACAATTTAGATTACTTCACAAAGTCATTTTGCAGCGCAGATGTTGATGTGTACTTTAATAAAAAACGGACGCGAATTATGTATGTCTGTGTCCTAAATGGAACAAAATGATATATTCATAGAGAATTTCATCACATGAAAAATAAAGTACAGCTATTAATTTAGAGAATAAAAGTGAGACCACACGCTCGTATTAAAGCCGAACATATTCCGTGTGGTATATTTCATTATTTCCAAACTATTTTTAGAACCTTGATTCTGTATTGATGCAAATCTTAAGCACCCAGATTAAGAGAAATGATTAAAGAAGCGCTAATTACAAAACAGTAACACCTATGTAGTCCTTATCTCTCTCGATATAATTTATTATAATCGATCAAAACATTTTTTATCTTTATACATATTTCGCCATTGACATTTTTGAATTAGCCCCAATTGATTGGCATTGTCCCATATACGATATAAAAAATCATTCAACTCTTCCTTGCATTGAGTATAATTTAATAACAAAAAGGCTGTTAGTTACCTGTTATTTATTATCGTTAAGTTGAAATGCCGCCATGTTAGCAGACAAAGCGGAATTGGAAGGATAAATGACCAAATATTTTCCATCTGTCTGTTCATTTCTTTGTAAGGATTTTCCTATATGTAGATACATACATGCATACATATGTATGTACATATGCATACATACATACATACATATATTCGCATTTAGCAACATAATTCCTAAAGGGTATGTGTTCGGTACTTGTAGTTAATGTGCAACATTTTCCAATGTGTGTTTATGGTGGAAAATAGCATCTTTAGCAGGGTCATTGTATGCGTAAATACAATTGTGTTTATGTATATGACACGAGTCTTTCCTTCTTTCTCTTCATTATCATCGCATACATGATACATATATGCTTGCCATATTTTTCAGTTACAATGCTCTTTCCGATTCTCTTATTAATAATGTGGCGTTTTTTTTCAAAAGAAGTCACCAAAAATAATTTTTACAATATCTACTTGCATATATTCTATATATATGTATATATATATATATATATATATATATATATATATACATATATATATATATATATATATATATATACATATATATATATATATATATATATATATATATATATGTATATATATATATATGTATATGTATATAAGTATATATATATATATATATATATATATATATATATATATATATATATATATATATATATGTATGAGAACGTACAAACATATATGTTTTATAAGTGACGGATAATTATTCGCATTTCATCTAGTACAGCAGTTGATTACTGGTTATTCCTCTGATATTGCTCAGCTCCTACAAATGGTCAATGTTGACGTGAACTTGCAATCTGAGTACCTCTTACGTCACACAGAAACTCCAAAGTTGTCACAATTATTGTAGTGGACGTTTAAATTTACCTGTTGGCAAGTCCATTTTCAAGTTGAAGCGAATCTGTCTCTGCTACTTGTGGTCTAGGAAACTCCATGATTTTGAAGAAAGTCCCTGATTTTCAAGACATGATAGTTTCCATGGGTCCTTAAGGGTTTCGCCAATAGTTTGTGTATGTATAGTAAGAATATTAAAGTAAATTTGAACAATTTGTAAATCGGCACTTGAATCACCCAACAACTAAATTACCCAACAACTGAATGGGAAATAAACGAAAATCTAATTCGTTGTCACAGATCTGTATATACATACATATCGATGGCTTAATATAAAAAAGTCCTATCTCGATTTTCTATTACTTTATAGTAGAAGGAAAAGAGAAATTTTAGTAGAATTCGTAAAATTTCTGACACAAGAAAAATGTTGATAGTTAAAAAAAATGTTGCATCGTTTTTTAATAATTCCAACAAAATTTTTCTTGTGTCAGAAATTTTACGAATTCTACTAAATTTTTTCCTTCTACTGTAAAGTAACACAAAATCGAGTTAGGCCTTTTTTATATTAAGCCATCGATATGTGCTATATATATTCAATACAAGTACTGATTAAAAAATGCCATATTGTCTTAAAGAACGGTCTGGTATCACTGTGTCTTCCCCGAACAATTGAGCACACTACTAGTGATAAACATATTGACTTATTATGAGATTATATGGGAGAAATTTGACGTGAGTATTGAAAACGAAAGAAAACTCACCCCACTAATATCCACACAACACGCTCATATATTACAATAGTGGTGGTATTTGTCAAAATCCATGTGAAATTAATCACAATAATAAATAGCAACAACAAGAACAACTGCATAATAATAAATAAGCAGCACATCTGCCTGTGTGTTTTTGTATTTTTGTTTTTCTTCTTTAATTCGGATGCGAGTTGACGATAAGTGAGTGCACTGTACAACTATGAGAGTGTATGTTTAAGCATTTTATATTCAGTTATGTTCTTGCTTTCGGTTTAATTACACACATTTTCTTAAGTTTGCTGGCTGAAACTAAGTCAAAAATTTGCTTATTTTCAAAAAAAAAGATATGCTTTTATATTAATTTTCATTTATGTAAATGCAGAAGAAATGAACTGAATTTTAAATAATTAAAGATATAAAGGAGAAAAATAACACAACGCTTTTCGGAAATAGTGTTTTGAAACACGAACATTCAAAATCATACAAACGAATTTGTATAAAAGTGCGCCGAAGAGTGGAAATTTTAAATCTTGTATATGCCCATTGAAAACTGAAACCTAAATTTATTTGTAAAAATTTTTAATTGAACATATCTTTTCGGGCAACGTTTTTTAAGGACCACTGTTGTTGTTGATTCGTTTTAAATTGTGTACATTGATATTATATTGCGTATATATGTATATGTAAATGTTTATAAAATAGGCATAAAATGAAAAACAAAAATGTATTTAAATATTAACGCAAATTAGGTTTATGTGTATGTATTTCGTTCGAAAACGTTTAAAAAAATTGTATTTTTAATATGGTGATTGTGTTTTTTGCAAGAATTTTGAATTTGGTACACAAAGTTCTCAGTGTTTTAATTTATATTAATTGAACTTTATTAATATTGTTTCTGCTGGTATCAAAAGTTTGTACACAGACACACACATAAACAACGGAATAATATATCATCCTCATCTTTAGCATCTCATCAACACCCCACAACCTTCCTAAAATGTACTCTCTTTACACTCAAAGAAAAAAATGTGTTAAACTTTTGCCACAATAGATGTGCAAGGATTTTCGTTTTAAACAAAGGTAAATTGAATTAATTATAACTCCTAATTAGTAAAACTCTTTTGCCTTCTTTTCTAAACATATATGTATTTGCGAGTAGTTGTAATTTCAAATAAATTGCACCAATAAGAATTATTTTCACCCCCAACATTAATTTTTCTAAATGTATTGTGATAGGGATTTTCCCCCTTCCTAACTTAAACATCTGTTAACTATGGCCGCTTGTTGTTTTTGTATTTCATCCCCTGTAAACTTTCATCGTTTATGTACATATAATTTCTCTGTATGGACTCTTTCTAATTTTTCATGTGAATAAATTGTTTTTATCTTATTCTACTTATTGCTGTTTTTACGCATTTCTTAAAGGATGCTTTTAACTACTTAGAATTATTTTTTAGGGGGTTTAATAATGATTCATCATTTTTATTAGTTTGATTACTATTATTTTTGCTTGTGGTTTCAAAGTTTCAAGTTTATTCGAATTTTATTGCAACTGTAGATTGTAATAAAATTCTATAAATTAAGAATTTCAATTGTTCTATATTAAGAATATTTATATGGGATGGTGCTACTGTACATTGCCACTGCACGTACCATTTCCAAAATCTGAAATTTATAATTGTCTAAAGAAAAATGTGTGTTCATCGTTAAATGTAGTCAACATTAATATGAAGAAGTAATAATTCAGATTTGAATTTACTTTAAATCATTCGGATGTTAGGTATTCCTAATAATATGGAGAAGAATAAAAAGCAATCTTTATAATTAAGAATTTCCGAATTGACTTAAAATTTATAATAAACGTTTTGTTATGATAACGATGTTTTTCTTTTGAAGAATCTAGATGCTTCAATAAAGAAAATGCCTTAATTCGATGAAATTTATATACAATGACGATAAATTTAAAATTTTTCTTTTTTCTTAAATTCTCATTCAATGTAATTCACCCCCAGATAGAATACAGTTATGCCAGCGTTTTTTTTTTCTAATCCTCGAATCAGTTCTTTTTAGTATGTCCTTGAGGTTTCTCTCGTCTTTCTGGCCCATAGTACAATCACAGTATGTTCCTATCAACATTTCAAGTGCTTTTGAGCACTTAATTGAATTTTTTACACAAAATTTGATGCATTTTTTTTCGACAGCAGAAATGCGACCAACATGTAATTTTAGTTGGTTACTTTTATGTACCAAAAAAGTTTCAATTGTCCAATCCTGGAATCTTCTTTTTGATTTTGCTTGTTTTTTAATACAAATTTATATCTTCCCGAAGTATAAAATAGGTTTAATTAACAAAACAAAAGGAAAAAGGAGAAATTTATATAACAAAAATAAGTTAAAATTTTCCAGCTCTGGAACCGTATTTTGAATTTTTTGATTTTGCAATAGCAATTTACTTACGACTCTTACCAATACATCAATTCAAAACCGAAGTCTCTGGAGTTTTTGGGGGTTTCCGAAAACCGATTTCACGCGCAGACCCAGACAGACAGAAGTGCATCGCTATTCATAAGAAACCAGAATATATGGGATCATATTTTCATACCGTAGAAATTACACATGGGATGTTGTTGAAAGGTTAAAAACAAATTTTTGTTTTATTTGGAGAAATTTTGTTTAACGATACAATAATGCTTGTTAATTGAGCCAATTGATTTAATTAAATCACTTCATATAGCATAGTCGTATTCAAAAGTAATTAATCTATAAAGGAAATCATTAAACATAAACAAATTTCCAATAAATACTACGAATTAAATAAAATTCTTAAGCCTGACATAAATCATTGTGCTCGTTTTTATAAAAAGCGATTAATTGTTGAATAAAAGCTTAAATTAAAAATGAAAATTAAAATGAAATAACAAACAAGTGACTTTTAACAAAAAAAAAAAAAAAAAAAAAAAACAATTCCATTTGTGATGGAAATCACATGTAATAAATTGTTAATTACATGCCTTTTAAGGTGTTTTAGCCGCCGCCAGCAGCTCCGTGTCCAAATAGCTCGCATTTTAAACGAACTCATTAGTATTAAATGGTTTTATATTTTTGTTTGACTTTTTTGCTTAAATTATTTGTGCAATGACATTAGGCATAGAATAAACAATTTCATTTGTTAGTTTCAATAAAATAATAATGCGAACAAGTGCATTTTTGTTGTTTTAAATGCGCAAACTGCGCTGACTTTTGTGTCAGTTACACATCTGTGAATTTGTTTTCAGTTTTCATGAACAAGTTCATACCTTAATTGTGTGGGAAAACTTAATTACAATATGAATATGGAATGTGTACTAGTAAAGAAAATATGTCTCGCTTTGGCAGCCTGAGCAATTTATGGTGCAAATACATCTAGTTTGCAAATTCAATACGGATTTTAATAGACCGCCTGTGAAATACTGTATAATGTTGCAAGAAATTGGTGTATACACCGAATCAAACTAGTCTACATGTAGTTATTTATAGAAAATTTGATTTTAATATAATTTTTATATCTAATGAATACTCTAAAAACGATACATCTTGTTTAAAATTGACTAAAGCCCTGTTGACCGTAGTAGTGTTACGCTTCCAGTTAAGGGACGTGTATTAAAAAAAGTCACCTGCGTGTTGACACGTCCTCGTATCATTTTCAATAACGTCGGCATTCCATCTATTATTTTTATTATTAGTCGTGCTACCGCTTATTGTATTGCTGTCCTTATTGTTCTTTATATAATTTATAAAACGTAAACAAATTGAATTTTAAAAGTCAAAGGTAAAAAATAATCCAGGTGTCGAATATGTTTTTTGTTTACTATAACAATTTCTACGAATGAGTAATAAAAAAAAAATGATTATTATTGATTTACATAATTACATATCGCACACTAAACCATAAACAGTCACAACTTAAAGTAAAAATATTGAAATAGCCCATCCCTGCAAACTCCGGCTAATGTGAACCGTTAAAAATTGTATTATATTAATTTTAAAACTACTATAACTTTCGAATGCATCAGCCGTTTTCCACGTGGTAAGCGGTGATAGATGTAATTCTTCAATACCCATCGAACATTAATTGATCAAATATATAATTTCTGAATTTTCCTTAAAAAATCAATTTTTCAAAAAATTTCGTTAACGAAATCTCACGGACGCATCAACCAATTTCGAGCTGGTTGGTAGCGCTCGACGTGATTTTTGATTGCCAAGAGTTGATTAGTTTTTGGAATCGATAGACAAAGTCATTTAAAAGTTAAGGTACGGTCACACTTATCAAATATTTGCCCAAAAAAGCATGACCACTAAACACTAATAAAAAACTTTTTAATTCAAAAATGTATTTATTGAGTTAAGTAGTCTCCAATAATATTGGATTCATGACACTGCCTATTAGTTTCGTATGAAATTGTTTTACTAAATTAACACGTGTCTGAAGAAAAATATTTTTCATTAGTATTTAGTGGTTACGCTTTTCGGGGCAAATATTTGATAAGTGTGGACGTACCTTCATTCTAAAAGAAATACTTGAAAACAAATTTTTTTTCAGTTTTTTTAATATTACCGAAAATGTACTACTGGTCCGAACCGGTTCAAAATCACAGGAAATCTAAAGAAGGAACTCTTTGAAACGCGATTAGTTTGGTTGGATTTGGTTAAGTCCTTCAAAAGTTATAAGCGGGTCCCATACACACACACATACATACATACATACCTAGTGACGACGGTTTCTCAGGAGTAGTCGGAAAAGCTTCCTGGAAACTCAAAACGTCGAGGAGAGTGAAAACAAAATTTTTTTCTTAACGGGGTAAAATCGGTAATTTCCCACTTTTTTGAAAATTTTTAATTTTCTTAGCGGGAAGTTAAAAAGAAATTTGGAAATGTAATTCCTTACGGAAAAATGTTGTTAGTACTTTATATGAGTATTAAGGCATTATGAGTAGTGAAACTTCAAATTTTGTGAGAGGAAATAATTTATTTTTTGACATAAGAAATGGCTATAAAAAGTTTTTTAATTTTGGGCTGTGACTGTTTATGATTTGGTGTGCGATATACATATATGTAAAACAAAGTATCTAAACGTAGGTGGTAATCACCACTCGGCTGTGATAGAGAAAAGAAATAAACAGTACTTTATCTGTTTTTACATCATAAATCTATTTAAAATAATCTTTTGTATATAATCACCTGAGATTTGAAATCCCGAAATGCATTCCTTGGTAAATAACCCAAATACGTCGTGTTAAGAACAATAAATAACTTAAGGGTTCTACGTTATATCTATTACAAAATACAAAATGATAAAATATTAATGGCATTTCGCTTGAATTAGTGTCTACGTACTTCCTAAAGTTATGATTAACATTATTTCAGTTCTTTCCTTTAAATTTTACTCATTCAATCATTACAAATGCACTACGATAGATAAACAAATGTACGTGTGTGTAGCCATGAATAAACAAATAAATAAATTCGAAAAATAAATGTTGAGTTATTTAAGTGTTTCTTATTTAATATTACTTCAACTTAAAACGTTTGTTTGACTGATAAGAAATTTAACATGACCAGGGTTTGAAAGGGAGTTTTATTTCTACAGTGACAAATATTGAATTTAACTGATAACCCGCAAGGTGACAAGAAGCTACAAAGGGGGCAATTATTAGTTTTTGTATGCTTCTATGAATGTACGTGCATACGTACATGAGTAAGTATGTATAGATGTATGTGAATCAATTGTAGCAGGGTTTGGATTTAACAATTCATATGAAAAAGAAAAATATTCCGTTATTGAAATTAAAAATTAAATTAAAATAAAGAGAGCTTAAGCTTAAAAATATCAGAATATAATAATAATTAAAAAGAGGTCAAGAAACCAGAAGAATTTTAAAAATATTCCGAAAATTTTCACTTTTCTGTGAAATATGCATCAAAAATGAAATAGACATATTTTTTATATTTTATTTAACAATTAACAAAAAATTATTGTAATTCTCAAGCTCGGAAAATATTTTTATCCAGAAAGAATGGGGAATGAGACAATCACCTCTATTATGAATAATTTTTCCTTCTAAATTTTTCCCTCTTCCCTAAAATTGCATCATGAAAAAATTCCCCGTGAATGATTTCATGCTAAAATTAAATTCCCCTTATCGTGAATGACATTTTTCCCGCTAGAATTTTTTTTCTCTTTAATTTATTCACTTAGTTTTTGGTGGGGAATAGAATATTTTCTGTTATAATACGAATATTAGAGTTTTCAAATTTTATTTTAGGGTCAAGATCCGTTAATAAGACACAAACTGATAAGTTTTGAAACAAATCAATTGCCTGCGTCTTTGTAAAACTTGTTGCTGCAATTCTAAACATAAAGAATATATATATAATTTGTTTTGTTCGATTTCCGAAATGTATCAAAATTATTTTACTACTAAATATTAAGCCATACTTAAAAAAAAAAAAAATTTAAATTATTACATAAACGTAAGTTTTTCAATGCAAATTTCTTTGATTTTTCATGTTGTTTCCGCTTCTTTTTTTACATTCACTGAGAACTGATAACGGGAATAATTTCTCACGGGAGATTCACGATACCATTTTTCCCTTCGAGTGGAATAAAAATTTCACGTGAACAAAAATTCCACTTGTTATGATATATACAGTATTATTCGAAACCTAAGCAACTTTTTCTAAAAAAATTTGTAATTAATTGTGCAAAATATGTAGTTAGTTTTGTTTATTATTAATTGTAAATAAATTCAATCAAATTGTTGTTGATGTAATTTAAATGAAAGCACATAATAATATTAAAATTCATTAGTTTATTTCGAATAAAGAAACTTTTTTGTTTAGAAAATGTTGCTTAGGTTTCGAAAAATACTATATATATATATATATATATATATATATATATATATATATACTTATATATATATATATATATATGTATATATATATATATATATATGTATATATATATATATATATATGTATATATATATATATATATATATGTATATATATATATATATGTATATATATATATACATATATATGTATATAAATATATATATATATATATATATATATATATATATATATATATATATATATGTATATATATATATATATATATAACAACTCCTTCTTTAGCCGAATTTTGAAATGTATATTATTTTCATTTCGTAAAATTATGTTTGTTTATTTCGCATTAAACAGAAATCGTTTTCTAATACGTACAGGATGTCTAGTTTAATTATAAACAATTTTACAAATAAACACTCATGTTTTTTTCTAGGCCCGCCGCGTATGATGTCTGTTCAATGCCGTTTTCTTGCAATTTTGCTGAAAGATGAACTGAGCAGAATTGGAAAAAATTTTTATTTATTATTAATACATTAAATGACTTTAATGCAAGTCCAGTTGGGAACAGGGAAACATTTTTCTTCAATTTATTATAGAACGGAAAGTTTTTACCAGTGATTTTGGGTAAAGTGATTTAGTTTTTTATATGCGGGTGTTGAAAGAAAAACGTCTGGTGTTGGGCGTTCTCAAACAGAAATTTTTATATTTTTTAATGCCACTTTAAGACTTGTGTTTATGCTTATAAGTAAATTTTATATGTATTACATGTTGTATTATGCATTCGTATATTTATTGCTATGTTGGCGCATTTTATGTGTTTCCTTTGATTATAAATGAGGTGATGAGTGTTGAAAACAAAAACCACAATGCTTACAATTCAATTACACCCACATACACAAAAACATATACGTATATATATATTTTACTTTTTAAATGGAAAAATTATATACACAGTCCGAAAAGAAAGTGTAGAAGCCATTCAATTTGATGTTGACAGAATCGAAATGAAAGTAAATTCTATTAAAACATAATAATCTGTGGAACTTGTCACTGTTTTTAACTTTCCGCTAAGAAAATTTAAAATAAAAATAAAAAAATCGGGAAATTACTGGTTTCACTCCCGTTTAAAAAAAATCAATTTTCACGAGATCTCGACCTTTTGAGTACCTAGGAAGTTTAGAGTTTGAAGAATATAAAAAGAAAATTAAAAAATTTTTGTTATTTTAACTAACTTTTAAAAAGATCTATCGATTGATTCCACAAACTAATTACCTCTTGATATTCAAAGCATCGTCGATTGACATTCAACTCGGCAAATCGATTGATGCGTTCGTTAGATATCATGAACTATAACATTCGAAGTAAGTGATTTTTTTAAGTCTCGCATTGTAACCCCACGTTAAATATAACGAGAAGTTGCAGGAATGGCCATTAGACCCAACCTTTTTCCATATTTTTTTATATTACACACTTTCTTATGCCGAATTTGTCACTTGGCTTAAATTGAATATAATCATAAAGTACCTTAGGATGACGTTAATTATGTGGTAATATGTGCCGCAAACATAATTCATGGTTTTGCTGCCACATACACTCGCTTTTATCAAAATCCAGTTTGAAATGGATATTATTTTTATTTCGTAAAATATTGTTTGTTTATTCCGCATTAAAGAAAAATCGTGTATGTGTGAATGCATCTGTTTGGTTTTCATACTTGTTGCACTGGATATACAATACATATTTTGTTTATTTTGAATTGTTTACATTGACATTTTACAAATTTAAGGTCATTTTCTTGTCTCTTTATTTAAATGTTTTGTTTTTATTATTATTATAACTCCTTCACCATGTGGTGTAACCATGACTAAAACAGTTGGCACAACAAATCCCAGTCCCGTAATATATATTTTTTTTATGTTCAAAGGGCTCAAGTGTATTTAAAACGAACAATAAGAAACTAGTGCTCCCATATACATATTATTTATTTTAAAAACATATCCATTCAAAAATAAATTTCAGTTTTTGCTAAAAATCTTGATATTTTGCTAATTTCCAAAAATAAATAAACAAGATGTTTGCTGTGCTGTGCCAAAATAATTCATTTTGCATAAAATGATGACGAGAAAAAAAATGAACTAAAAACAAATCCAAATAAAATGGCAGATAGACTGTAATCAAACAGACAATAAAAAAACTACCACTACACACAAAGTACTCAAATAAACAACATGTAAGTGCTAAAAATCTCATCTTGTAAGTCATTTTGGCAGGAATTCTTGTTCTTACGTCGTCAAAAAAGTATGCTCTAGTTTTTTGTATGTATGCATATAACGTCTAGTTGTTATAATTTGTTTTTTTTTTTTTTTCATCAGCATGTTCTAACAAGTGATTGTACGTGTATGCATGTGCAGTCGAGGTATAAGTACAAGTATATGCATATCAGTGATGTCAAATGCGGCCCAATTGGGGAATTTGTAGAAATTTTGTCACCTTCAACTGAATATTGAAATATTCAAATTTGCGGCACATCCTGTTAGAAGTGGGACAACCGATATCCTTGTATATTTTTGTTATAAACCTTTTTCCATACGAAACATACAAAATTGAATAAATATATGTATAGTGAATGTAGGACACTATTTGGAAAAAGTTTCCGATGATTAAAAAATTTCTTTTATACGATTGTATACAGAATTATTCAAAGAATTTGTTCTACTCCTCACTCCTCAGCATGCATAGAAAATTTGTTCATGTAACGAAAGGGATAAAATGTGGGTTAACTACATCGCCGGCATATGGTCTCAGTCACACTGCCGGCATCTGCGCACCAATATTTTACAAATTCACTTTGCAAAGTATTTTTTTTGTACAAAATTAGAATTATATATAAAATATTATTTTTAATTACATTTTTTAAACTACATATACATATGTATAAATAAATTTGTAGTGATTTTAATATAACTTCGGCGAAAATATAGGGCCTGTTTTTGTTTACTAAATAAAATAAAAATATTCGCTTGGAATTTTTTTTATTGTTATTTGAGTTTTTTTTTATTGTTGTGATATAAATCCGCATAAAAATTTCTTATTTTACATATTTACTTAAACCGTGAGACATATATTCCATTTGGAACGTTTCATGTTTAATTACATTTTAAATTCAACAATTTGAGTTTTATTAAATGTTTGTTTTTGTTCTTAATAAAAGAAAACAATTGATAGCCAATTCTGCTAGAGTTCTCTAATTAAATCTAGTCTTAGAATTATATTCCCTAGTTTTGGACATATAAATAAAATAAATAAATATAAAATAAATAACCCGTGTTGAATGTTACTATTACTAGTGCTTTTATTTAAATAAAAAGCTTGTAATCACATAATCATAGTATTTTAAAAAATATTTTTCAGCCCTTTCCTTAAAAATTGTCTCTTGAATTTTGTGCCAAAACCAAAACATGCATCACTGATGCCTTGTAAGAAGTTTAAATTGTAAGAGGTCTGCATGTCTTAAACATGCCTGCCAGTCAGGTCTATTCTTCATCTCAAATGCATTTAATTAATAATAATTTGTTGGTTTTTCGTATAAAATTTTCTAATTCATCATGACTTTCTTCAAAGAGATGTAAAATTTAAAACGTTGACATGATTTTTTTATGTTTAGCACATAAAATTAATGTGTGAAAATTACAATTTTTCAAATTAATATGAGAATATTAATTAACTAGAAGTTATATCAAGGGAAATTTAATTAAATTTTTTTTATACATACTCTGTATGTGTGTACATCTGCCATTAAATATGTATGAGTGTATAGTGAGCGATAGAGCATGTGTGGCTGTATATGCATGTGTGTGGTTATATGCGTGTACTATGTAAATTAGTTCAATATGTACATACTTAAGTGCATATCGTTATTTAAAATTCATAGGGTCGTATATGACCAACAATTTGTGGATTATAATATAAATTAACAAAAATACATTTTTTTTTGTTTTTTTTTGCTAATTTTTCGACCTATTTTTTATATAATAATACAATATTTTTTATGAGCTTAAGGTGTTTATGATATATATATATATATATATATATATATATATATATACATATATATATATATATATATATATATATATATATATATATATATTTATTTTTTAATATTTCGTTAACCTTTGGTTAACTTCTTCAGGAAATTGTTATTATTTTTTATGTTTTCTTTAAATTGAAAGAAAACGAAATAACGAAAAATAAATATTGAACGAAATATTGAAAAATAAATAAATAAATATATATATATATGTATATATATATATATATATATATATATATATATATATATATATATATATATATATACATATATCATAAAGACCTTAAGCTCATAAAAAATATTGCATTAAAAATACATTATAATCAATCAAAATGTCAATTTCTTTAAATTTGTCATTTACGATCTTGTGGATTTTAGGTGACGATATGTATACATGTAAAATTTCAAAAATGTTTAGAGTAACAATTTTTGATAATATTTCTTCTAATACTATGTTTATTTCTAAATGTGGAACAAAAATGATGGAATGAGATCAACATGATATTTTGAAATTATTTTTTTAATGCAAATTAGATGCATCAAATATTTTACTATCACATTATTATTAAGAAATTTGTTCAATTTTTGTTACATTGGAACAATTTTATTAAATTAAGAAATTTAAACAAATCAACACATTAATTATTAGGGTGCCATAGATGTGCTAGGAAATTCTAGTCTTCGTACTAGAGTGGAGCAAAAATATCGGTACTCAGAAATATGTAAATACAAAATGTTTATTGTCGATATTATTGATTTGAATATCCTCCGGATAGTCAACAAAAAAAATAAAAATTCCTATATATTGTTAAATTTTCATTATTTCATATTAAATAAAATAGTCTATTTCTTGTTATAAGTTGCTACACACTATAAATTGAGTATTAAGTTTTTTGTTAGGAAATTCGAAGATATTTATGGGAAAAATGCATGGTGATAAGAATAAAAACAACATATGGAAAAATCGTACGTTCGCGGCCGGTACTTAAGCCAATTAAACAGAAACCAATAGGGATATTTTATAGTCTAAATACTACATTAATACACTTTTAAAATAAATTAAGCACTTTTGAATATTCCATTCCATTTCGCAGATTTTTATATTTCACTACTGTCAAAGTTGACTTCTATTTTGCGTACGTTCGTGACCACATGTTTATAACTATTATTATGAAAAATTAAATTCGCTGAAATCCATCTTCTGCACTAAACATAGAGCTACCAAAATGCTATCGCGAATCGCAAAAAACATATATTCTAGAGAAGTTTCGTTTTCTATATTCTTTGTACATCAAAAACGTACGAACTGTCAGTTAAAAATATAAAAACTTTAATTTTCTCAGTTAAACTGAACAGTTAAGTTAAACTGTCAGTTATTACCCACACACGTACACTTTTAACTCTCTGTTTCAATTGTTCAGTTAAAACTGTACGTGAGTGGCGGGCGGGTATTAAACCATTGATTTTTTTTTTCAAAAACATCAAATATGTTTACCCCGGTATTCATAAAATTTAAAATGAGTTTGAAATGTATTTTAATCAAATTTTTTTCATACAATATTTTCTTATAACAGATTTCAAATACATTTTATTTTTTTATTAATATGGGGGTTAGTATATACGGAAAAAGAATAAAAATTCTTTTAGTTGGTTACTTTTATGTACCAAAAAAAATTTCAATTTTTCAAAAAGTAAAAAAAAAAAAATTATTTTATCTAGTTCGTCTAGAGACGAACATCGCTTATTGGACTTCCCTATTCATGAGGACCCAAAATATATATACTTTATGGGGTCGCATATTAATGTTGTGGAAAAATATTTACAAAAATAATTCTAAACTCAACTCATATAATTTTCATGTCTAATGTAACACTCAGTTAAAATCCATATTAGGCGGGCTGCAGCCATATTCCGTAACTCTATAAATAGTTGTGAGAAACGTCTGCATATTTTTGGGGGCTTAGTTTGTGTTTACCTCTTTGATGGCGAACAAATAATTATTATACTAAACAAGCTCCCAAAAATATGCAGAAGTTCTTCCAACTATTTAGGCTAAAAATACTTTTTAGATTATTAGCGGTGGAGTTTTAGTTTTAACGACTTACGGAATATGGCTGCTGGACTGGCCAGGCGACTACTAATTGGCATCTATTTTGAATGTCTAAATTCATTGATTGTATTCAGGCATCATTAGAACTTCATGGTAAGTTGATGTTGCCAACCTGGGATCGATATTATTGACAGTGAATTCTCTTGAGAATGAAATATAATATTTGCTGTGAAGTCAACAAAAGTTAAAATCCAAGTTGTTGCACAAGTTTACTTAATTTTTTGTCTTAAGTTTTTTGTTTTAATTCTTTTAAATTTATTTTTTCTTGCTAGAAGTTAACTTAAAAAAAATCAATTGGCATTGACAATTGTATTCCTTTATTTTTGCAGTTCTTTTCAATTAATATCTATTTAAATATACTTTTTCTAAAGTAATGAAACACAATGGGTGTGAATAAACTCGTGAAAATGAATTTTCTTTACGTTCGCAAATACATTTGGTGGTAGAAAAGAAGGCAAAGGAAAACACAACCAATTAAAATAAATTAGATTGTAAATGTTTATTTAAAAAAAATATATATTCTAATTCTAGATCAAACACAACAAAAAGTGAACGATATACACACAAAACAAGGAAAATTTTGTACAACGATGAACAAATAAATGATCCCTTCAAAGATTTTAAATGGTATTATTTTTACGGTAAAACACACATGCTGTTTATTTTGTAACACTCCGGACTCACTCATCGTTTTTACTGCGTGTGTGACCAAAAATTTTTAAGTGACTCATTCATGCTGCAGCATCATGTTATGCCTTCAACAAAGCAACAAGTTAATTTAATTAGATTGAAAAACAAAATTCAAACTGAAACTTCGAAAAAACGTAAAAGAAGAAAATAGCACATATACAAATTATATTTATATGTACATATAAGTATGTATATATGTATGTATGCACGTATGTATGATTATTTACATATGTACAGCATGTCAATTAAAAACTAAAAATTCGATTTTATATTATTAAAACAAAAAAACCAATTGATGCCAAAGATTTAAAGCTACAAAACAAACCAAGAAATACAATTTAAAAGTGAAACCAAAGAGTCTGAAAGTGTAGAAAAAAAAATACATCGTTTCAAATATCTTAAACCAAAAATTGACAAAATAATTTTTATTATCGTAATAATTAGATTTATTTATACATATTATTAATGCCTTAAATATGTCGGGTATATTTCGTAGTAATTCAACATCGAATCATTCAAATGATTCAACGCCCAACAAACGTTTTTCTTTCAGTGCATTTTGGTAAGATTGTTTTTTATTTAGTTTCTTTTATTTTAATACTTTTTACTTAAATTTTTTTGCTTTTGTTTTTAATGCAAATCGTCAATTTCATATACATATAAAATACTATGCAGTTACTCACATGTAGAAAAAACTCGTATGTACATGAGTTGTAAATTAACCACAAGCAGTTAACCACTAACCGATTTTTTTTTACTTTGTTTTTGTCAGTGCATAAAAGTTTTTAAAATTTTCTATTTTTTTTCCTATAAAATTGCGCACACACAGTTTGTATTTTTAATAATAATTTATTAAATTTACAAAATGAAAACCGCAACTGAATACCGGTTAAACGCATAGTGTTAAATTTAACTTAGTTAGTTAACCGGCATTTAAACCTAAGTTAAATTGTGGTTTTCGTTTATTTTGATAATATAAATTATAAATCATTAAGATATAGTTGTTCTTGTGTAATTAAAAGTTCGATTTTCCATTCACATGATTAGAAAATTATGGCGTTTTCTTTTCTAGAAAACATGTAACATTTTTTCACTTCTAATCGAAAAATTTGCATTTAAGCGGATTTTTAAAATAATAATATATTTACCTAAGCAATGGTAGATTAATTTGTAATAGATTTACTATTTCGAAATGGCATGATGGTGCACTTTTTCATTAAAAAGTGTAAAAAATGATTCTTTTCCAGAAAAGAAATCAACATTAACTACTTACGGCCATTTTCACAAACTATGATTAAGACTTAACGTTTACTTTAACGACAACTTTTGTATGCCAAACTTGACGTTAAAGTCTACGTTAAATTTTAATCGTACATTATGAAGTCAGCCGTTAAAGTATTAATTTCGCAAATGGCGGCCAATGTCAAATCTGTTTTGACATTTGTGAACTAGACAGATGTAGAATACAAGTGAACAAGCCATGGAGCGAGACACTCCCCAAGAACGCGGAATAATTGTGTATATTTTTTGCGTAACATTTCGTCTGTGGTGTTGGCGCAGCGGGAGTTCAGTCGCCTAATCCTCGGTCGTCCGGCACCGACTGCGCCGTTTGAAAAGTATGAGACCACACGAGACGCTGCCAAGTGTAGCCGGCTCCGGAGCGCCCGTTCTGCTGAGAATATCGCCGCTGTTGCGGAGGATGTCGAGCTGTCGCCTGAAACATCGACCAGACGCCGTGCCTCGCAATTAGCCATCGGCCGGTCGTCACTAAGGCGAATTTTGGTCAAAGACCTGCGTATGTTCCTTGAGGACGAAGTGGACGGTTTTTCGACCAAAATCATAATGAGCGATGAGGCTCATTTCCACCTCAGCGGGTACGTGAACAAGCAAAAGTATCGATTCTGGGGCACCGAAAATTCACGACTGATGCACGAGGAGCCATCACACCCACTCAAAGTTACTGAATGGTGCGGTGTTCACGCTGGAGGAGTAATCGGGCCATTAATTTTTTCGAGGAAACCGCTGGTCAAACCACAACAGTGGACGGTGCGCGCTATAGGGCCATGTTAACCGAGTTTTTTCTGCCGCAATTGAATGAATTAGGACTGGAGGGCATGTGGTTCCAACAGGACGAGCCACGACCGATATTCTGTAGCCGGCGTTCCCAGGTCTCGCCTCATCTGTCGTTTTGGCGATTTACACTGGCCCGCAAGAACGCCCGATTTAACCGTTCCAGACTTCTTTTTTTTTGAAGTCCCGTGTTTACGTGAACAAGCCCGAGACCCTGGAAGCCTTCAAGGACAACATTCGACACGAGTGCGAGAATCTGTCGGCCGAAGTTTTCACCGAAGTGATGAAAAATGCCATAAAACGAGCCCGTATTTCAATCAATTGTGACGGCGCCCATTTGTCCGATACCATCTCGACTTGACCAATCAAATTCTAAAGGTTCAAATAAACATAATCAAAAAACAGAATCGAAGTTTTTCATTTAGAAAAACAAAATGAGTGACAAACAACATCGGATGACTTCTTTTGGCTCACCTTGTACTTTTGTAAACATTGAGTAGTAAAAGTATACATAAAATCGGAAAGAACGAGAAAAATCCGCTCTCCGCGCAGATCAAGCTAAATGAATATAACAAAAATAAAACGAAATATATTTCATTCAAATTGACAAGTTTTCAGTTTATTTATTTTTGAATATAGATATTGGCCCTTATTACGATTGTCGCATTCGTAGTCGAAATAAGAAAACGTGGCCACATTTTATCGATTTCGTTGCGACTACGACAAACCTTAATAAGGCTGACTGACTGTTTTAATTGGATTACAAAGATATTTATATAATTTTTCGCTTAAACAAAACAATGTTCGATGTCAGTAAAACTTGTTGAAGTTTCATTGCAAAACTCCCCGTACACCGACCAGGCTGACCAGCCCTGTTGTTTTAATATTATACGAGCACATCTTACCGCTTGTGTTATATCATCCAACAGCAAATCGGAACAATTAATATTACACTCATTAGCCGAATAAAATAAATCTTTAGTCGTTTCATTTTGTGGCTGACACCAAAATTTATCGCTTATTTGAAAAATGCCATAGTCGTAGGAACCATCTAAATTACGTTTGCCAATGGCATCGGTGTTGAAGCGACTTTCATATTCTGCTATACACGACCACAATGGCAATTCCGTTTTGGGCACGTCCAATATATACAGTTGACCTGCAAATTCGCATGGCTGTAGACGTAGCGTCTGCGCAATATGAATAAATTTGCAAAATGCTACAAATATGCAAATCCGATAGAGAATACCACGTGCTAAAATGCCATTTACGCTAGTGCCAGTGTAGTTATTTTGGAGGTGTTGACGACAACGGCAGCTTTTCGAATTTTGTTTAGAATTTAATAACATTTTCTTTTACAAGTTCATACGAAACAAATGCGCTGAAGCAGGAATTGGCGGCCGGCCGTAAGAAGTGTTTGAATAAAATAATGTTTTATAACTATTTGGATACACTCCTACACTTAATTGTTTTATATACGAGTATTTCTTGCTACTCGTATTGATTGATTTTATTTTAATAAATTTGGCAAACAATTAAGTAATTTTTTTTGTCTATTGTTTAATGCTTTTCATGAACTGTATTGTTCTTTTTTTTCAACAACTTTGAGGTAAATTATAAATAACAGGTACGTTTGAAGTATGCAGTTAATTTAAGTTGTAAAGTTTTTCATTTAAATAATAAACTAATGGCGAGAATTATGACGCGAAACCGGTTTTAATTTACAACATACAATTAGAAAATGATGCTTAAATTTCTGTTGCACTTTATTTTCGCATTAAAAGTTTAACCCCTTGAGAAGCATTTGAGATGTGAAATGCAACAACGATGTTTCTCGAAGGCCTTGAAAATATCAAAATGCTGCTAGAAGTAGTCGATTCCTGAAGACAAATAATACATATGTTAGAGGCATATTTCTGATATTGTCTTGAAGGGGAATATATTGTCAATGAAATAAAAAAAAATTTTTTTTTGCTATATTTGGCCCAAATTTCCATGATGACCACTGAAGCAACAATTGTTATGCTAAACCCGTTAACGCTTATAGATCTTTTTTTAAATTTGGCTAATTTGCAGTAAACTTTTTGTAATGTGTAACGCAGCGAAAAATTCATCTGAGACCCCATAAAGTATATATATTCGTGATCAATGATGAAATCTAAGACGATCTGAGCATGTCCGTCCGTCTGTGGAAATCACGATTCAGTCCAAACGAAAAGAACCAGACTCTTGAAATTTAGTATAAATATAACTTGGATAGCAGAGATCAAGTTCGAAAATGGGCTGAATCGGGCCAGGGGGAAAAAAGTTCCCCGAAGAAGACATAAACCAACCTCTAAAAAACAACATTTTTAAAGTTTTTTTTGTGTAATTTTGTTAAGCAAATGATCTATTTTTAGGTCAGAGAAGATCTAAAGCGTTGAAGTGGCAACCAGAGAATCAGAAAAATAAATTTTTTGGACCCCGCCCCCTTTAGAGGGCGTTGAAGTAACATATTACATGGAAACATAGTGTAAATGTTTAGCAAATTGTATAATTTAAGCCTACATTCATTCCGAAGCTGAGATGTGCTCCTTTGCCCTACCCTACTTCCACCTTTGCCCTCTAAATGACCCTATCAAAAAAATTGTTTTTTTCTTTTCAGTTAATAACCCCAAAAATTGACCTTTTAGTGTTTTATGGCAAAGCCTCACGGCGCTTCTCGGAGTGACCTCTACAAAAAATCCTTTTTATTTACTAACTATTTGAAGGGTATTTAAAATTCGACCTGGTCGAACATAACGTTCTTACTTGCTTATATTTACTAGGTAATGCGCTTCTTTATTAGATGACGTAAAAGACGTTCTTAGTTGGTGGAAAAATTAAAATCCTTAACGGAAAGATCTGTCCTTGAATATATCAAGCGGCTGATATAAATTGTCCATTGCAAAACGAGTACAAGTGTCCTATTTTTGATATTGTTTCCACATGACGTTGACAAGTAGTTACACAATAAGGGGGAATATAAAACTAAAGAACATTAAATTTATTTTTATAAAGTTTCACCCAAATTCATTGATTAGTTTATTTGTTGTAGTCGTTTGAAGTAGGCAACTGATGTGTTTCTTAAAAAATGTAAAAAAGTCGTATTATTCAGATGGTATAAAAAAGTTGGAATATCGTCTTATTAAGCGTATTGAGCTAAAAGGAGACTGTGTTGCGAAATAAATGGTTTTTGAAAAAAAATATATATTTTTCTACTTAGTTAGCTTCAATTTCAATATCAATCCGCCCTCGTAATTAATACCCTAATTTTGTTAATCACACCCAATTTAAGAATTTTAATCTCTTTGACCTCTTTTAATCTATGTATTTGCTTTTGTTTTTCATACAAAAACCAAAGCAATGCGTGACGTTCTGCGTGTTTGTTCGATGAACAAAGTGTATGAAAATCAAAATAAATTTCACTCACGCGAAATGATTTACACAATTGAGTTCTAAATCTTTACAGAAAGTGATACAAACAGGTGCCGGCTTTTTCCGGTATGAAATTCCACGAATGCAAAAATATCAAAATTCGTAAGTAGATTGATGTGGACGCCTACTTATTTTTTCTTCAAACAAAGAATTTGGTGGTTTTGACAGCTGATTTTAGGGCTGCCAGTTTTTATTTTTTGGTAAATATGTTGCTTCAGAAATAGATTAAAAAAAGGCATTCACGATCGCTTACAAAATGCACAGTGAACATGCAAAATGTAAATTTATCCAAGTAACGCAGTGAAAACCAGTATTAGTATTTAATATTGTTGGTGTGAAATATAACATAAATAAAACTATTTAAAATATTAAACAATATAATTTGGGGTGTTGTTCTAAAACTAGTTTTTTTGTTTGTTTGTTTGTTTGTTTATTTGTTATTAATGATCTAAACATTCTTGTTGTTCTTATTTATTTTTATCGCACGAATCTTAGGCTTAGAATACAACAAATTAAATCTTGCATTTTTAGTATTGAAACTCTTATACTTAATACTAGAACTAGACATCAGAAATACAAAATTTTTAAATAAGAAAACATGTGCAGACAACTGCTGCAACATTTTCAAATAATTTTTTATTGGCTTTGTATTATAAATAATTTTCACTTAAGTGACACACGCACTTTTAAACGCTGTGAATTGGCTAAAGAAATGTTTCGTTTGGGTATTTCCAAAACTGAACTTGCCACCTGGTGTTGCATAGCACAATTTGAAAGTAAATACAATACCTCGGCAATAGGACAATTAAATGGTCAGTGGTCCAATGATTATGGACTATTTCAGCTCAGCGACCGTTATTGGTGTCAATCGAGAGATACACGACCATCAGCTAATTTGTGTCAAATTGAATGTCAATCTCTATTAAATGACAGCATAGACGAAGCGGTTAAATGTGCTCAATATGTGAAAAAGCGACAAGGTTGGCAAGCTTGGGCTGTTTACAATGGCAGATGCAATAAATTGAAAACTTTGCCGTCCATAGAGGAATGCTTTTTAGAAATTCAAAAAAGATAAACATGTAAATGAAAAAAGAACAAAATATATGTATATACATAAGCACATAAGTATGTATGTATGTGTACATGTAACAGAGATCATTTTACTTTTTATATGAACAAGTGTTTTATTTTAGAGTAAGAAAGTGGGAGTGCAAGAAGTGTACGAGTACTTTGCTACACAGGCAGCTTCTTCTTCATCTTGTTATTATGTAGATATTTGCTTCCATTGGAACAATGCCCTAGTGTCTAGAGAATGATAAATTAAGACAGCTTTATATTGTTTAAACACAATTTCAGCAACTAAATGCATGATAACTACATACAAGCAATTTTTATCGTTCTTTCATTTATTTTAGTTTTTATATTAAATTAATTGTACAATCTTCTCGCTTTTGCTCAATACATTTCATTCATATGCTAAAAAGCATGAAATGGAAATTTTTAAGCCAACTGAAATGTTTCATATTTCGCTAAATGTTTTTTGTTTCTTTTGTTCTTCTACATATACATACATAAAAATGATATACATAATCATGTTTTCCGCATCCCCTATTGTTTATAAGTGTTTTAACTTTGAATTTAGGCCATTTGATGAGCTGCAATTTCGTAATTTTCCAATAATTTCTTGAGAATATATATTGCAAATGTTGGTTATAACAAACTTATAGAGTGCGTACATCTTGCTACATCTACATAATTTTTTTAATATTTTTCAATAATTTGATGCATATTAGTGGTTTTTAAGAAAATGTATGGTGTAAAAACAGAAAATTTTCTGATAAAGATTATTAAAATAGGAGAGGGGGGAATCAAAATAGAAAAACATATATTTTAGAGTTAATTTTTATTTATCTATTTTAGGGCGATCGATAAATGCACTTATTCCGGAACACAGTGGGCAAAGATGTATCTTTTGAACCACTAGTTATAAGTAATAGGGGCAAATTACGGCATTCGATATCGATCGAAATTGCCATTTCGGTTGATATCGAATGCTGTCATTTGGGCCCTGGTCTCTGCACATCACCGATAGCGATTGACACTACGATCTCCTTCGCCGGTGAAGTAAATAATGAAATAGCCACTACAAATTCTCTATCTTTTCATCATTTTTCATCTCTCCTCTTAATATTAATGAGCAAAATTAAATAAAAACATTTTAATAAAATTTAAAAAAAAAATCCTTTAAAAATAAAAGAAAAAATTTTAATAAAAAAATGTTTTAAAAATTAAAAAAGAATTTTAAAAATTTTTAAAAATTAAAAAATAAGAATTTACAATTAAAAAAAAAAAATTTAAAGAAAATTAAAAAAAAAAGTTAAAAAGAAAATTAAAAAAAAAGTTTAAAAGAAAATTAAAAAAAAGTTTAAAAAAAAATTAAAAAAAGAGTTTAAAGGAAAATTAAAGAAAAATTAAAAGAAACTTTAAAAAAATTAAAAGAAAAGTAAAAAAAAAACAATTGAAAAAAAATATAAAAAAAATCTTAAAAAAGGATGGACTTTGGAATGAAAACCAGTTTTTTTTCTAAAAATAATAATGGGGCTAAAGCCTGGAAATTTCCAAAAAAAAAATTTATATAATAGCAGAATACACTATTAGGACACAATTCTTAATTTTTAAAGGACAACCAACAGGTTGGATTTTATTTTTTTACCAAAGAAGACAATCACCCTTATTCTGTAATTATTTGTCAACGTCACGTCAAGACAATATCAAAAATAAAACACTTCTATGCTCTCTTACTTCAGCAATTGACAATTTCTAACAGCCTCTTGCTATATTCAAAACCCTACAGAGTAGTCGCAGGGTGTCAGAAGAAGTTAAATATTCTCTACACGGAGTAGGCAAGTGTCCTATTTTTGATATTGTCTTGACGTGACGTTGACAAATAGTTACGGAATAAGCGGGGATATGTTATTTAGTATTTGCTCGCAACAATTGTTAGTTCAACTTATAATTACAGTATCCATAACATCTGATGAAAAAAGGATAGAGCCAAGCCTTCGACAAGAAAATTTTGTGGCTAACGTCTTTCCAATATAAAAAAAAAGAAAAATTTAAAAATTATTAACATAGCATACTTTTAGGATGCAATTATTAATTTTTAAAGGACAACAGTGGCTGCATATTATTTTTAACAAAGAAAACAAGAGGATATTAAAGATTTGTGTAGCCTTTGAATTCTTTATAACCCTGTAGTTATATTATTTGGAATTTAAAAATACTTAAATATATCAGAATTTTTTATTTGCTTTAGAAATTTTGTTTTTTTAATATTTCTAAACAAGTTTTATAGATTAACTAGAGTAACCCTGCCCGCCTTGCTGGACAATACAATAACATACGTTTACGTATGTTGTATTAAAAATTAAATTTTCTAGAAAGAATAGACATTTTCCTGACTCCGTTGTTGCCTGTTTTGATTGTCGCGTTCAGTGTTACGTTCACAATCTCTTCTGTTTCTAACTCTCACACTTTCAATACGTTCTTCTCTTTGTTCTTGATTTTGATTTGATCTTGATCGTGCCATTCATTGCCTTGCTAATTCATTACTTCCTAATCGCTCTTCTTCATCCTGATGAGATCTATTTAAACGTATTTGACTGCTGTGGCGTGTTCGTCGGCCAATTTGTAAACGTCTTCGTCGCGGCATTGTTGAATAATTTTTTTTTATGCGAAAGATTTTAATTTTAACTGAAAGATTACAAATGCATATAGACATTGCTTAACCGTCAAAAGATAAATTTCATTTATGGTTTCAAACATACAGAAAAACTAGTTCTAGCTTTAATACATTTTTAATGGCCATACTTAAAAAAACTCTTTGTATTATTAAAGGAGGATGTAAAATTGTACAGCATTTTAACGTGGGTGCCCGTCTTTACCAGTTTTTTGTGCAATAGGTTTTGAAGTGAACATGCTGCTTTTTGGAAAATCTTGCTTAAATTCAAATAATCACCATGAGTATTGAATTTTATTTCAAAACAAATGCAAATGTAAAAACTGCAACTTTCTTCTGCATCATGTTGCTGAAGATCTGGCATCACTTTATGGGAAATTATCTTCTTTCTCTTTTTGAATGCCCGTAATCAAAAATATTATTAACTCAGTACCAAGAGGGGAATTTTAAACAATTTCCTATATAAAATTTTCATAAATATAACAAATTTTTATTATAAAGTTTTCACTACGCAAAAAAGGATCCCAGCGTTTTGCAAATGTAAATAAGAAAGTGAACTTTTTAAATCATTTTATTTGAATTAATTTAAAAAAACGTTGTCTAGATCTTAAACAGCTCTCCAGCATTTGATATTTTCATGCTTGACAGGCGTTTTGTTGTTCTTTTCTGTGAAATAGACATGTTACATGGCTGTTCTTAAAAAACAACAACTATTTTTAAATAAATGAAAAGAATCAACACCCATACATATTTCATGCTTGAGAAAATTTTTTTGTTTTAGATTTTAAAATAGAATGTTGTTTTTGTGGAAAACTACGCAGAAAAAAAACCTTGAGACTTTTAAGTAGAAGAATATCTGCTATAAATTAAGGGAATTTATAGATTTTAATTTTATTATAAAATTCTATTAACGCCTTTATGTCTGCAAAGAAAAGCACTTTATAAAATTGATTTTTTTTTTACAAAATTAACTCTTAAAATATCTTTGGTTTGCAGCAAAAATTTATATCTATTTAAATTTAAATTGTGCATGATATAATTTGAATAAAAGATTTAAATTGCCGCACAATAACATCATGATTTATCAAAGACTTTTTATTATAAATTTTGTTGTATTTGTCTTCTTTCTTTTTGTATTAAAACTGTGAATTTCTTCGGCATGTGTGTTTCTCTTTATAGTGATATTTTTTTTTTATAACTTTTAGTGCAAACCACTCGAAATGCTGACAAATGTTTGATGTTAGCGGACAATTTAAATAATTGTCATATGAGGTCATTTTAACAAAAGATAATAATAATAATAATTTTTATGCTATGGCTCTACAAATTAAGCTTCTTTGGTTTAATTAATGTTTCAATTGAAATAAATAAGCAATGCTTTAATTAATTTATTAAGTTTAATAATTTCTTTTTCATTTTTATTTTTAGCACTAGTCCGAGTACTCTACAAGATGTAACAATGGAAAATCCATGTAAGTTATATTTATTAAAGTTTTTATGCAGCAAATTTTCAAAAGACTAAAAACAAAAATAAAAATCTGTCAAAAATTGGCTAGACCGTAATGAAAATAAAAATGTTGGCAGGATACCAAAATAACAACAGTGCATAACAAAATTAAGAAACATTAAGCGGCTTTAGCGACTTATGTTAGCCCTATATTTTATATATTTTCATTTGAAGCATTTTTTTATTGAGCAGGCCATATATTCTAATTTATAAAATTATTCTGAAAGAATAATATTTTTCGAAAAAAAAAATGAAGAAAATAAAGTTTTATCTCATTTGGTTAAACAAACTTTGCATTTTTAAGCTTTTTTGCTCTAAGTGAAGCGGAAAGGTCTAAATTGGGTTCGTACGAGATGTTCAGATACATCAAGGACTAGCAAGTGTATGGAAGAGTGACACTTAATTGACAAACTATAGAACAGCTGTTTTTGTTTATATGACAAAATTAAGAAATTTCACTATAAGCTCTAAAATAGAAAATATTTTTTATTTTGTAAATGAATATTTTTAAATTATAAAACTACATATAAAAAGGGAACTAGTGCTTTGAAATTCAATTATGTCATATAAAAATCAAGGAAACTCGAAAGAAAAATGCGGATGTGATGGAATTTCCGGTCCATTCTTATAAAATTATTAGCTATTTTTAATATATAACTTTTTTTTTATCTTGGACCAGCACTCAGGGGATGACCCCTATATATGCAATGCATTGCGCTGGAACTGAAAACGAGGTGATAGTATTGAGGGGACAGATTAGGAAAGATGAGAAGATAGACAGTTTTTTGTAGATATTTGAACCTTGTACTTCGTCGGCCTTGTACAGGGCCGACGAAGGTGGGTGCTGTTACTCTGCTTTTAGTACATGATAGTGTCAGTCGCTGCCAATTATGTTCAGTGACCAGTGACTATGCCCTCATCATTGAAACAGGCTGGCAACAACTAACACGACCACGCACTAATGCTGATCAGAAGAGTTCAACACAATATTTCATGACTCAGCGTAGGTTCGAACTCAGGACCCTCCGCTTTATAGTCTCGTGTTCTACTACTTCAGCCAACAGCAGCGACTTGGCAACAACTAAATTTTTTTGATTTTAAAGTTGGCCCCCATATGCCAACTCCTTATTTGGCCACTGGGGACAGAATCTTTACCTTGCATAACCTATAAATATTTTCACAAACTCAATTCTGCTAGTCCAATTATTGTGTGTGATAGAAGGCACCCCCATAATAAATTTTTATTTACTGGCAATGCATGCCAACTCCTTATTTGGCCACTGGGGGCGGCAAATCCCTCCACACACACACTCATGGCCTGTAAATTAACTTTTCATGGCCTCTAAATATTTTCACAAAATGCTCAAAAAATTTATTAAATATTGATTTTCATAAAAAAACTTCAGTGTTTGCCATTTCGTTACGTCATACTATATTTAACTTCACACCTAAATACGTTGTTACGTAACTGCTTACGTCAAAACATGTTTAACTCGGCATATTTATCTTCATTCACAAAATAAATTTTACATTTTACATCGCAAATATTTATTTTTAGAGTTTTATGGCAAAAGTGAAATGTCTCCCCCACGGTCCTTGCCAGAGAGACCCCGACAAAATACAGTTTTAATGCTCTCAAAAAGAATTAGACCACATAAAGTATGCATATTCTTGATGAGTGATGAAGTCTAAGACGATCTAGCAATGCCCATACGTTCGTCTGTGGAAAACATGATGTAGTCTATTTTTGAACCCCGCCTTCTTTAGTGGGCGTTGACGTACGATATTATATAAAGGAACTCTGTCTCAACCAATTAAACATTTTAATTTTACTTACTAAATACTTGGAGGGTATTTAAGATTCGACTCGGTCGATTATAACGTTTTTACTTGTTTTTATTTCCATTTTTTTATATTTTTATTTTAAAGGATTTAGTATAGTTTTTCTAACTAATTACTAGTTCTAATTTAAATGTTTTTTTTTCATGTAGTATTCAGTTTATATGAGATTTTCCTGTTACACACATTTCATTTAATCAATTTCATTGTATTTTTAGCGAAAGGGGGAGTTGTTTTTTCTCTAGTATTTTAAAACATTATTTAAAATAAGAAAGTAGGATTGTTCTTCCAAACTGCTTCAGGGAGTATTATATTCGCGCTATATTAGATTTATTTTTAAAGTAATTCTGAAATTTTTTTGGGGGGGCGAAACGCTTTATGTAATTTTATTTTATTCATTCGGTGGCTGTTTCAAATGCAACGATACAAATTCTCCCCCACCACCAATAAAATAAAACCTCTTGTATTATTTTTAAACAAAAAGAAAAAAAAGTTCTAAAATAATTTGTTTTCCTTTTCAAAACAGTATAGTTTTCAAAATGTTTTCAAATTTACCTTGAATTGAACTGAAAATGTAAAAAATATAAACGTCGTAAAAATAGAAAATGAAAACGAATGAAAAATAAAAATTTTGTTTGCAAATATCCTCATTAAAGCGACAATCAATATTGGAATTGTGTATAAAAATTATTTAACGAAAATAAAAATATTTCATACAGATAAAGTCAACAGCAAAAGCTTATCAGACAACGATATTTTTTTGTTTTATTCAATTCTAATGTGGATGTTGACTTATAAATTATATTTGCATAATTATTTTTATTTCATTTTTCTTGGCTTTTATTCGGTTGCGTTTTCCAATTTTAGAAAATGCATAAAAATTCTATGAAATCAAATCGTTTAAATGATTCGGATGCTCAAAGGCAAAATAATACAATGTCGATGCTGCATTATAATCTGCCCATAGCGTATAGTGATTATGATATTTCGGATGTTGGTGGTAAGTTTGTATAGATTTTTTTTTATTAGAAGCAATTTCATCAACAACAAAAAATTTTCATAATACCTTTACGATGAATGTTAGGCGAGAAAGGATTTTTTTATACAGCCGACAAAAGTGCTTAAAAAAGTGAAAATAAGAAAGTTAAAAAAATGTTGCTTAAATATTCACCCTTAACGTGTTTGGTCTTTTTCCCCTTCAGATTCAGACATTTTGTGATAGACTAATTTTCAGACTTTCTAAAATTTTGTAATTTTTTCAGAGTTTGGGTTCAAACAAATTTTAAACAACATCTGTTTGTGATGAAAACAATTTTTCTATGTAGAAAGATTCTTAGAGGCCATTTTGTGTACCAAAATTTATTTTATAGAAAATCTTATACGAAAAGTTTGTTGCGTGAAAAAAATGTATAAATTTGTACATGTAGCAAAATAGAAAAATTTTATACAGAAAGTTTTGTTGTAGCAAACAAATTTATATTCCCCCCTATTCTATAACCGTTTCTCAATGCCACATCAATACAATATGAAAAATAGGATACTTATCGACTCCTTGTGGACAACAATTAACTACTTCTGGCAACCTGAGCCTATTCTCTGGAGCATTGGATACAGTAAGAGGCTATTAGAAATTGTCATTTGCTTGGGAAAAGGAATACAGAAGATATCTAACTTTAATATTGTCTTCACGTGACGTTGACAAATAATTACAGAATAAGGGGGAATCCCTTTTTTATTAACAGTTTCCCTAGAATTTTTTTTTAAATTATCGTAGCTTCTCTAGATAATTTTTGAAGACAAAAAATGTTTTTTCTGAAATCTTTTTTGTAGCAAATGATTTATCATAATATTTTTTTTGTGGGAAACATTTTCTATATAAAATTTGCTGTAGCAAATTATTTGCTATAGAAAAATTGTTTATAGCAAAATATTTTTGACAAAAAATTTTAAATATGAAACTTTTTTAAATTAAGTCCTAGTAGCAAACTCTTTCAACAAAGAAAATTACTTTTGTTTAGTTCGTTTTAAAAAAGTCTTTAGTTTATAAACAAAACTTGGTTCAACCGATAAAAATATTAAATATAAAAATTTTGCAACACAAACATTTCTCTTGCAAAATTGTACAGGATAGAAAATTTGTATACAGAAAGTTTGTTGTAGCAAACAAATTTATTTTATTTTTTTATTAATAGTTTCCTTAGAATTTTCTTTAATTTTTCGTACTAAAAAATTTTTTTTGCAAGCAAATTATTTTCTATAAAAAATTATTTTGTGGGAAACAAGTTCCTATATAAAATTGTTTGTAGGGAATCATTTGCAATTAACAGACAATTTTCTTTTTGTAGCAAACTATTGTCGACAAAATAATTTTTGGTAGTAAACCATTTCCTATTGATAATTTTTTGTAGCAAACTATTTTCAACAAAAAATTTTAAACCGCAAATACTTTGCAAAAAAAAAAAGAAAAAAATATATAATTAAGAACAAACTACATTTTTGCTATATGGAAAATTTTTTGTAGCAAACTATTTTTCGTTGGAAAATTTGGGTAGTAAACTATTTTTTTATAGAAAATTGTTTGTAGCAGTTCTTTTGTCTCGGTTCGCACTATGAAATTTTCTTTCATGAAATTTCTGAAATTCTCTTTTAAAATTTCACTCGTGTCTGCACACTGAAAGTTAATTTCATGAAACTTAATGTTTTTGTTTGTTTACTTTCAAATAAAGAATATAAAAATAAAGTAAAATCAATTACATGCAATGCAAAACAGAATTTCAGTGAACATGAAAGTGTGTACCCGACACCATACTTCTCTCCCCTCTCACCAACAAACTGCCACTTTCATGAAATAAAATTTCATAGTGCGAACCGAGACTTTGTAACATAATTTTTTACTGAATACTTTTCAAAATATTCTCTATAAAAAAAATTATTTATAAAGTTTTTTCAAAAAAATTTTCTAAATTTACCATTTTTTTTAGCAAAAGATTTTCAATAGAAAATTTTCGTTATAAAATATTTGCAGTAAATTATTTTTCATAGAATTGTAGGAAAAATTATTTTATGTTAAATTTTTTTTCTGGAAGGAGATTTTGTTATGAAAATGTATTAAAATTTAAATATTGTTTAACTAATTTCTAATTGCAAATTTTGTCTCTTTTATAGATGGCGTCGGTTATCGTTCGCCCTGTGTGAGTATACAACCCTATCAGGGCTCTAATTCACCGGCAGCCCAAGGACGTTCCGTACGCGAATTTGAAGAGCAAATGGCCACTCTGCGTAAAGAAAATTTCAATCTAAAATTGCGTTTATATTTCATTGAAGAAAGTATACCAGGCTATAAACAAGCCAATAATTCTTCAGAAGACACTGTTATGAAACAACTCATCGACACAAAAGTGGAAACGGCAATTTTACGCAAAGAAGTACAAGAAAAACAAGACTTGCTAAAGGAAGCGGCCCAAGCCATGACCCAAATGGAGAAAATACAAAAAGAAACGGAAACGAAGTATCAACTTGTAGTAGAGGAACTAAATCAAAAAATACAATATATGGAAATGGAAAAGTCACGCATCAGTAATGGCAGCAGTGGTGAATTAATGAACGAACTGTTGGAACGATCCGATATAGCGGACAATTTAAATGCCTTGCAAAAAGTGTGTATATTTTGTAAAAATCTTTTATATAATTTGCTAAAATTGAAAATATAATAAAAAATAAAAATATTAAATTAATGATTTGCTTGTTTTGTGTGTATTTTAGATACACGAATTGGAAGGTTTGCTAAAACTATCTGATGACAAGCTCATGGATTTCCAGCAACAAATTTACAGCTTAGAAAAAATCTTAGAAAAGCGTGATGAAACCATTAAGGAATATGAAGACAAGGTTAAAGAACTCGTCTTCCAAAATGATGAACTTCTAGAATCCAATGAAAACAAAGACAGAGCCATTGCCAATAATGAGGTAAGTGTTTTATTTTAATTTTCTTTTACTTTTAACCAAAACATTATTTCCCATAAACATTGAACCCATTTTATAATGAAAATTGCATAATGAATTTAATAATAACAAAAATTGTATAAAACAAGCGTTGTATGAGAGGTCTTCGCTCTAAGAATACAGATCTTAAAGCTGATAATGAAAAACTTATGGTCGCCTTTAAGCAAACTCAAGACAATTTCAGCAAAGAACTGTCGAACATGCAAACTTATGAGCAGCAAATGCGTAATCAACAAGATGTTTTATCGAAAATGCAAGTAAGTTTGTTTCTTTTAAAGAAAAAAGAAGAAGGCTTTTGTTTATTTCTGTTGTAACTATAACGTTATCGAAGCCACTTCAATTCTTTGTTAATGTGGTTTATATTTTACTTAAAAGCAGAGCTGTAAAAGAGTGTGTGTATCGTACGTTGAAGGACTGTTAATTCTGGCGAACTAAACTTTTCATTATTGTGAATGATTAAAATGTGAATTGCACATCACTATAAATTCAGCCCGAATCCGTGTGAATATCTCCTTTTTCATCATGTATAATAAAATAATTTCTGATACGATATTTGAAGCATTAGAAAATCTACAAAAAAGTTTTAAGGAATTTATTAACGATTTTAATTTTTGGATTCGACTTACAGAACATGCCTGAACATGATTTAAGAAGTACTATCAACTTAAAATTATAGCTAAGAATTGGTTTACAAGTTTTCTTATCTTATGAATTGATTTTTATAGTTATTTTTGCCTCATTTTTTCATATACATATGTATATTTTAGTAGTATTTTTTTTTTGTTCGAATTTTCGAAAATTAAGAGAAAACTTATTTTAAACTCATATCGATATAAATAACTGTGCTCTTATGCGACAATAAAAAGCTATTGGTTGCAATTGAATATTAGAATAACCAAACATAATTTCGAATTTAAAAAAATAGCGAATCTTATAAATAATTCCATAAAATAAAAGGATTCTATGAAATTTCGTGAAAACTGCGAAGGTTGGAAGAAATTATGTTTTTTAACAACAGATATTGTATGAAATAGAAACAACAGCGTGCTAAAGTGGTAAAAATCAGTTTGTGGACATAGAAAAAGACCTCAATTATACTTTTGTGTTCATAAAAAGCAACTAAAAAAAATGATAATTAAAAATTTAAAAAGTAAAATTTTAATATATAATTTTTTATAACGAACACATTCTTTTCTAGCTCTGCTGCTTTGTTTTATCGTTTAAAAGGCTTTGCTTGTACTTCATCGTTTTCATATGATTCAAAGTTCATTCCACGCACAATATAATAACATATCTGCATACATATTACATATATATGTACATCATACTCATACAGATACAAGATATACATTCAACTGTACATACATACATACATAACTTAAAATTAAAAATAATAAATATTAATTAAAACATTTATTCAATGAGGAAAAAAATTTACATTACGAAGCACACGAAGAAATACTAATTCTAGAATAAATTCATGCAAACAATATGTCTATTAATTTGGACACTGACCATTATTTTGTGTCACCTTCGCAACAAGTTAAGCAACCTGTTCTGAAAATATTTTGGAATTGTATGATTTTAGAACATTTGCTAATAATACAAAAGTTAAAATGAAAACAAGGTAATTAACTGTGCGCTGAAGAAAAAGAAAACAATAAAAATTAATCTTTATTGTTTCAAATATTTTTAGAATGGTGTTTCTTTTAACGCCTTAGCTAGCTATAGCATAGAAAAAATGCCTTTGAAAACGAAATAGCTATATATTGTGCAAACAAATTCTTACATGTGAACAAAATTTAAATAAGAATTTTTATAGCAAATTGGGTAATCACATCACAAAATATTGCTTAAGAGAAAACAACATAATTTTTAAGCTCTGGAGACGATCAAAAACACGTCAATCACATAGAAAATAGCGATATTCTGCTGTATAAATTGAAAATAAAATTGATGTGAATTTTCCTTTTTTACTTGAAATATATATCATGAAATTTTATTACAATCGGGGTAGCTGTTTAAAAACCAGCAGAATTATTTTGCTTTTTTTCCCAAAATCACCCACTGTGCAGTTACACAAACTAATCACCCCTATCATGAATAATTTTTCCCTTTTCCATAAAATTGCAATCATGAAAACATTCCCCAGGAATGAATTCATGCTAAAATTACATTCCTTTATCGTGAATGATTTTCCCTTTAATTTATTCACTTAGTTTTTAGTGTGGAATAGAGTAGAAAATTTTAGTATTTTCTATTATAATTCAAATATTAAAGTTTACAAATTTTATTATAGGGACAGGATCCGTTAATAAGACATATTATATAATAAGATATATTATATAATTTGTTTTGTTCGTTTTCCAAAATGTATCCAAAATTATTTTACTAGTAAATATTTAGCCATACTTTTTTTAAATTATTACTTAAATGTAAATTTTTCAACACAAATTTATTTGATTTTTAATGTTGTTTTCAGCTTCTTTCCTTTTTTTACATTCACTGAGAACTGATAGCATGTTTCCCTTCGAATGGAATAAAAATTTCACGTGAAAAAAAATTCCACTTGTTATTCACAATAGGGGTGAATGTTTCTGTATTGTTATATTTGTGCTTCTAATGCTATTTTGTAAATTAAAAACGCCTTTAAATCTATTTTGATTTTCTAAAACCTTAAAAAATATTTGAAAAAGATTCTGTAATAAATATGCAAATTTGGAAATAATTCGATTTTCCAAAAAAAAGGAAAAAATTTTATTTTTTTACATTCATGCGATTTAAACCTTTTTACAAGCTTCTTTACTTTTGAAACTTCTTACAATAGATATTTATTAAAAATAAATAAACATTATGTAACAAATATGCAAATTTGGAAATAATTGATGTACATACATACGTACCACTTTCCAAAAAAAAAAAAAAAAATGGAACATGAAAATAATTAAATGATAAAACACAGAGATTTAATTTGCGTTAATGTCACTTTAGTATTGTCTAAGTTCTAATAAACAAAAATACACATGAGAGTGCTGCGACTTCCGAAAACAGCTCTATTATGTTCTGCTTTGTAAATAGGAAAATTATATTAATATTGATTTTCTCTTGTTATTTAAAATATTTACCATGTCTTTCCGAATATAACACGTTACGAACATTTAACCTATTAATCTAGATTGAATTTAAGCCTGCGGTTTTTGTATTTTGAAAATTTCTATACAAAATTTGTTGCAGAAATGCTCGTGTATCGTTACGATTTTAAAAATTGTACGAAATAAAGAACTACTTCGAAATCGTAAAAACGACAGTAAATTTAATATTCAATACCACTATTGAATATAATAGGTTAAAACATGTTTGAAGTTTATTTAAAATTTAGTTAATGCGATTTAGTTTTATTATTATTACTATTTTTTCGTTAACTGCATGTTCTACTCTTCCCTAGTCCACAATTTGCATAAAGAATGAAAATACTACTCGTCTTTTGGAGCGAATTCAGGATTATGAAAAAATGGTGAATAAAGTGAATACGGAACGTAATATTGTTAAACGAGAAAATCGTTTCTTTCGGGCAATAATCAATAAGTTACAAGCCTCAAATAACTGCAAAGAATGTTACACGTTTGAAAAGGAAGAAATATATCGCAAATATGAAAAAAGTACCTTGGAAAGAATGAGTATAATTCCCGATACTAATTTTAATACAGAACAGAAAACAAAACGAGATTGTAACACTAAAAATATGCAAATGGACAATTATCAAAACCAAAATGTTGATGATGGTGCAGCAGCTGCTTATAAATTCAAACAAAAATTTTGTCTTAATCTTTGTAATGCTGACAATGATATGAAACATAATCAAGCAACAAATACCGTCATATGCGAGAACTGCTCTTCAAATTTCAGACATGCGACATTTAATTGTAATATAGACTTAGCATCGACGTCCCAAGGTGTTGGCAACTATTTGCACAATTATTTAGATTTGAATCGTCATTTCGAGGCCGAAATACCAATACGTTATACATTTAGTGATAGCAGCTTGTGTGATGCGGGAGGAAGTGTCTGTTTAACTAAATCGAGTAGTAGTTGTACTTCACTTCTACCAACAATTTCCCCACGTCTTTTCAGCTACAATATTAAGGGTCTAGAAACCGATTTTTTTCTAAAGGTGAGCAAAGAACACAAAATACAGCGAAATTGCATAAAATGCTTTTAGAATAAAGAAGAATTTTAATTGTTTATTTTTTATATCTTCCAAAAAAGAATTGGAGGGTTTATTCACTTTGTCATTCCGTTTGTAACGCAGCGAAATATCCATCTGAGACCCCATAAAGTATGTATATATATTATTGATCAGTGATGAAATCCAAGACGATCTGAGCATGTCCGTCCGTCAGTCTGTGGAAATCACGATTCAGTTCAAACGAAAAGAGCCAGACTTTTGAAATTTGGTATAAATATATCTTGAAAGATAGCGCAGGTCAAGTTTGTAAATGGGCTGAACGAGCCAGAGGGAAAAACTAAACTTAGAAGAACTAAACCACTAAAAAACATTTTTTTACATTTTTTTGTAATTTTGTTAAGCAAATGATATATTTTTATGTCGGAGAAGGTCTAACGCGTTAAACTTGGAGCCATAAAATAAATAAAAATAATTTTTGGACCCCACCCTCTTTAGTGGGCGTTATGCAAAAATAGTGTAAAAATTTAACAAATTGTTTTACTTCAAAATAACATTTTTAATCTTCAACGGCGAAGCTGAGACTGGTACTCCTTCCCCTTTGCCCCCAAAAAAGACCCTATAAAAAAAATTGAAAATAAATTTTACATTTAATTATCCCAAACATTTATTTTTAGAGTCTTATGGCAAAGGTGAAATGTCTCCCACACGGTCTTTGCCCCCGAGAAAATACAGTTTTAATAGCCTCCAAAAAGAATTGGGGCCCCATAATGTATATACATATATTATTGATCAGTTATGAACTCTTAAGACGATCTAGCAATGTCCATATGTTCGTCTTTATATTTTTGGACCCCGCCCCCTTTAGTGGGTGTTGACTTACGATATTATATACAAAAATAGTGTAAATATTGAACAATTTGTATTCCTTAAGCTAATAAGAAGCTGAGATGTTCTCGGCCCTTCCCGAAAAGACTGTCAAAAAAGAGATTTAAAATTGAGTACAGAGATGTCTTAAAGGAAATCTGTCCCAAAAAGTTAAATATTTTAAATCTACTTACTAAATATTTGGAGGGTATTTAAGATTCGAGACGGTCGAATATAACGTTTTTATTTATTTTTTCTTTAGCTGCATGATGGGAACTTAATAAAACGATAATACACAATACATAAGATCACTGGAATAAAATATTTTTATTGTAATACGACAGTCAGTTTCATGACATTTATTTCTTCAATATGATATCCGTCATAAGTCCGCCGCGATTAGAGTTAGTTAGTTCCATTCAATCAGTCCACTTATTCCAATAAATCTGGGCGTATGGCGTCAACTGTGGGCTTATAGCCTTAATGCTAAAGAGAATATCAATACAGCTTGACATTGTCAGCTGTCAAAACCGTAGTTGTCGATATCAATATTTCTCTTACAGATAAAATATCCTATACTATACACAATATATTTATTTATAAACAAATAATATATTTTAGATATAAATAATAGCTGTACGTATATTTGTTGTCTTGAAACTAGATTTTGGAAATATTTTTATAAAATTTGTATTCCAATTAAAGGATTACGAACAGAAGGAACAACAGCGAAAGCAAAATATTGGCAAATATGCGGCAGCCGATGGCATACGTTATGTCTGTTCAAAATTTGGAAAATTTCCTTGATTGTTACAAATGAAATTTGCAAAACTCTATTCAATCTGAAGTGAAATTAAGATAGGATGTAGAAAAAAAACTTGCAGATTACTGGGCAAATAATCATACAGATTCGTATCATTTATGGTTGAATGTGTATTTTGTTTTCTTTCCATTTTCTTGTATTTATAACATGAAATTAATATATGTGTATATGTATGTATATATTTTTGGTTTATATTAATGAAATGTTAACTCCAATATATTTTCAATTTTAAATATATATTTAGTATATGCTGGCTATTTATTTTCTATAAACGATTTGTAATCTTTATTCGAACATCATTGAATAACTCATTTGTAATATTTTTATTATTGTTATAACATTTATTATTTTAAATAAAATCAAGAGTATTATAAACTATTTAAAAAAAGCTCATCGGTGCTGTTGGTATATTCATATTCTTATAAAATGGGTTGAAGGTGTTGTTGTTTTGGTAAATGGTAATTTTTTTTTTGTATAAATTGTTCTTATAAAACTACTTTAAAAATAAAAACTAAATTTAATTCTTAAGGCCCAGCAATTGCGCGATGAAATACAAAAATTTAAAGCGGATGCAGCTGACAAAAGTTGTATGATACAAGAATTGGAGGAAAAACTTAAAGCTCGTGACCAGCTCTATGATAAGGCACGCCTCACCATACAAAAATTAATGTTGAATATTAAATCGCAACAAGTGGAAAATAGTCGCTTAAAAAATTCCACCCAGCCATCAAATGTCTCAAATAATGAAAAGGAGGTAAGTTGTGTGCATCAGTAAGTTTTAGTATAAAATTAGTTCAACGACTAGTAGTATTATAAATAAAATAAATAAATAAATATATATATATATATATATATATATATATATATATATATATATATACTAATATATAAATGAAATTTATTTGTTGGTGGTTAAGCAATGTCTATATGCATTTCATTGGTGCTTTACCAAATCGTCAGTAGACTTTAACCACAGTTTTGAAAAGTTAAAAACCTCTTATCTTATGCATATACTTCCGAAAACCATCTGAGAATTCACAACTTGTAAATTACAAACTATTTTCAAAAATAACAACAGAACAAGAACATAGGCTTGCAACTCATACAAAACTAAACCAACAAATAAAGTATGTTTGATACGAATCTATTTTATTTTTCTACACCTTTATACAATCAGAAATCCATTGGATAACAAGAAAAGTATTTATAAGGCAAAATGAAAAATAAAATTTAAATCAAAATGTTATTAAGTTTTTTTATTTAACACATTGTTGTCACAATACTAATATATAAATGAAATTTATTTGTTGGTGGTTAAGCAATGTCTATATGCATTTCATTGGTGCTTTACCAAATCGTCAGTAGACTTTAACCACAGTTTTTATAAATACTTTTCTTGTTATCCAATGGATTTCTGATTGTATAAAGGTGTAGAAAAATAAAATAGATTCGTATCAAACATACTTTATTTGTTGGTTTAGTTTTGTATGAGTTGCAAGCCTATGTTCTTGTTCTGTTGTTATTTTTGAAAATAGTTTGTAATTTACAAGTTGTGAATTCTCAGATGGTTTTCGGAAGTATATGCATAAGATAAGAGGTTTTTAACTTTTCAAAACTGTGGTTAAAGTCTACTGACGATTTGGTAAAGCACCAATGAAATGCATATAGACATTGCTTAACCACCAACAAATAAATTTCATTTATATATTAGTATTGTGACAACAATGTGTTAAATAAAAAAACTTAATAACATTTTGATTTAAATTTTATTTTTCATTTTGCCTTATAAATACTTTTCTTGTTATCCAATGGATTTCTGATTGTATAAAGGTGTAGAAAAATAAAATAGATTCGTATCAAACATACTTTATTTGTTGGTTTAGTTTTGTATGAGTTGCAAGCCTATGTTCTTGTTCTGTTGTTATTTTTGAAAATAGTTTGTAATTTACAAGTTGTGAATTCTCAGATGGTTTTCGGAAGTATATGCATAAGATAAGAGGTTTTTAACTTTTCAAAACTGTGGTTAAAGTCTACTGACGATTTGGTAAAGCACCAATGAAATGCATATAGACATTGCTTAACCACCAACAAATAAATTTCATTTATATATTAGTATTGTGACAACAATGTGTTAAATAAAAAAACTTAATAATATATATATATATACATATATATATATATATATATATATATATATATATATATATATATATATATATATATATATTTATATATCGAAGATTTAAATATGCGTAGAATATATAAAATATATTCGCACAATATTAATAATGCTAGAGTTATATCTCACTATGAGTATTTTTTGTTAAAATTTTTAGTCTTATGCTAGAGTTAATGTCGACGTCGTCGACGGCGTCAAATGTAAAAAAAAAGTTGAATCGTATGAAATTGTATGAGAGCAGTTAATCTCAACGCGTTGCAACGCCGTAAAAGTTCAATCTATTTCAACTTTTTCGGCGTTGAAACGCCGTCAACGGTGTCGACATTAACTCTAGCATAAGACTAAAAATTTTAACAAAAAATACTCATAGTGAGATATTTTGTCGGATAAAAAATTCTAAAATTTTTTCCTAAAACGCGTAAGTCGTTTAACAATTTCTTTAGAAATATATTTTTTTGATAGAGTTCCCTAAAATTGCAACCATGAAAAAATTCCCCGTGAATGATTTCAGGCTAAAATTAAATTCCTCTTATCGCGAATGATTTTGCCTTCAATTTATTCACTTAGTTTTTGATGGGGAATAGAGTAGAAAATTATAATTCGAATATTAGAGTAAACAAATTTTATTTTAGGGCCAAGATCTATTAAGACACAAACTGATATTTTTTGCAACAAATCAATTGCCTGCGTGTTTGTAAAACTTGTTGCTCCAATTCTAAACATTAAGAATATTTTTAATTTGTTTTCTTCGGTTACCAAAATGTATCCAAATTATTTTACTACCAAATATTTAGCTATACTTTTTTTTAAAATTTTTTTAAATTATTACATAAACGTAATTTTTTTTTTTTTCAATACAAATTTTCTTTGATTTTTCATATTGTTTTCGGCTTCTTCTCATTTTTACATTCACAGAGAACTGATAGCGGGAATATTTCTCACCAGAGATTCACGATACCATTAATTAAAATTTCACGTAGACAAAAATTCCACTTGTTATTCACAATAGGAGTGATTATTCTTTTTTTTATAAAAATTTCTCATTGTTTTCATTACACTAATTTTCAAACTTGTTTTGGAAAAAGATTTCTGATAGAAACTTTTTTCCCTATAAATTTACGGTATAACCGGTAAGCATTTCATTCAACTAATTTTCAAACTTGTTTTGGGAAATTATTTCTGATAGAAATATTTTTCGCTAAAATTTACGGTATATCGGTCGTATTAAAAAAATGTAGACTTGAAGTGTTATCTATCTTCTCTTCTATATTTTACATATATAAAAATAAGTTGTCCTATGTTCGTGATTTTATAACTCGAGAACCACTCAACCAATTTTCAAACGAGTACATGCGTTGGACAGGTCTACTTTCACTGACTGAAAATCGAAATATTTCTACGAATATGCGTTATACGCGCACTTTTATGATGGTCTGTTTTCCCTATATAAAATTTATATATTTTTTCTTATGAGAGTTACCATTTTGTCGGTATAAGGCTCTGCTTGCTCGCGTCATTTGACTTATTTAATTCCTGTGTGTTTATTGATTGTCATTTAAGTTTACAGTGCGAGCATTAACATTTTTTAATTATTGATTTGTAATCTTTCAGTTAAAATTAAAACCTTTTGCATCAAAAAAAAAAAAAAATATATTAAAAAAATTATTCAACAATCAGGAAAATGTCTATTCTTTCTAGAAAATTTAATTTTTAATGCAAAGACGTAAACGTATGTTATTGTATTGTCCAGCAACGCGGGCAGGACTACTCTAGTTTAACATAATTTTCATACAACATTTATTTAAATACAAAATATTTTTAAAATTTTATTTTTAAAGTACAAAATATTTTTTTTATAAATACGACACTATATAATTGTCAAATAGAAATTAATTAATTTCAAGGAGTAAAATTTCTGAATATTACACCAAAATAAAATCTTATTGATAGAAAACCTAAATTTTTTTTTGAAAAACTTGCAGAATTGAAATTTTTAGAGATTTTTTTTTCGACGCTATAAAATTTTTTGAACTTTTACATTGTACTAAAATTATGTTTAAAATAAATTATTGTTGTTCTAAGAATTGCTATAGAAAGTTTTTCTCCGCTTAACATATTCGATGAAAACTTCTGTCTGATTAAAATTTTCTATAGAAAATGCTTGCCGCGAATCATTTCATTTTTATCGCATATTTAACAAAATAATGTCGCATTTTATGGAAATTGCTTATAGAAACATTTGGACGAATGAACTCCACTCGAAATACAACATATTTTTATAGTTTTTAGACAGCAAACATTTTTTGAACTTTTGGTTTACGACAAATGATGATGTCTGTGTTTTTTCAATCAATTATTTTTACAGCAGCAATCAGGAACAGCGGGTATTAGCCGCTTGGAATGTACCGGCTTTTGTCGTTCCTTTAGCGATACGGAAGCCTTAAATGAGTTGACTTCAGTACAAAAACAAAAATATGACCACCTAATCGAACAACAAGAGAACACAATTAAAAATCTCAAAGTAGAAGTTAAAAAGAAGACTGCCGATCTACAGGTAGATAATTTATTCCATTGATTTTCCAAACATTAAGATAATAATGATTTCATTCTTTTTAGAATCTCGTCAACAAAGAACTATGGGAGAAAAATCGCGAAATTGAGCGACTCAATAAAATGCTTAACAAAACTAGTGCTTCGCCTGTTTCACCTGTGAAACTCAATACCAGCCAAGGAAAAACGGATGGAGAGTTACAACAATCCTTTTCAGATGAGGAGTATAACAAAGCCTTGCAACGCAATAAACTATTGCAACGTAAAGTAGAGATTTTAATACAACGTTTGGGCACAGAAAGGCAAAATGAAGCTTTGATAACGCAATTGAAAACAGAATTGCAACAGGCGCGCTTAGATGCCGAATCAGCCGAAAAATGGCGTCGACAATGTACCGGTTTGTGTGCCACACTGTCTACACGCCTAGAGGAACTAGCAGGATTCCTTAGTTCTTTGCTTAAACACAAAGATGTTTTGGGTGTTTTGGCGGTGGAGAAACGTAAGGCCATGCGCCGGGCTGTAGACCGCAGCCTAGATTTGTCAAAAAGTCTTAATATGACACTCTCCGTATCAGGCCTTTCCAACATGGATCAAAGTCTGGCGGAATTACTTAATCTATCGGATATGTTAGGTGATATAGATGTGGATTGTGAGAATAAGACATTTAATTCGCACGAAGATATCAACGGACAATCGATTGAGGTGTTGAAGGCAGAGAATAAGGCGCTAAAAAAGGAATTAGACAAACGGCGCAGTGCAGACTTCAAAAAGGAAAGACGTTCTTTGCCTTTGTCTGTTATGGCTGAAAATAAGGAAAGTGAATCCGAAGCTTGGTCAGAACCTGATCGTAAAGTTTCCTTGGCCCGCATAGGCCTGGAAGATCATTCGACCTCGCGCATGGCTAAAGAACAACCTTTGGCCGTTAAAAATAATGAATCTGATAGTGACTATAGCGAGACAAACAGCCGTTCATTTAAGGCACGCAGTCAAGAGCGTATTACCCAACTGGAACAACAAATCCAGCAACGCGACTATCGCATACTGGAAATCCAATGCCAATTAGTAGATGCCGATAATCGTTTGAAAAAAGAAAACTTGAAGGTATTAGAAATCACTCAAGAACTAGAACAATTGCAGCAACGCAACGAAGAGTTGCACAAAGATCTTATTGCCATAGGAGGCCAGGAGCCCTGCAACTTGCAAAATGAATCTTTGCTATTAAAACAAATCGACGAAAAGTCTCGTTCTTTGGACAAACTACAAGAAGAACGTGAACGTCTTTTGGTAGAGTCCAGTTTAGCTGAAATGCAAATCAATTCCTTGAAGGCAGACATGGAAATTGTCAAACAAACTTACGAAGAGGCTCTGCAGCAAGTTGCCGATAAAGAAAGGCAAGCATTACACTTACTCAAGCAAGAAATGGAGGAGGCTATGAAGCAAACACTTTTAGCCAAAGAACAAGAATATCAAGATTGCCTGCAGAGAGATTATGTGGCCAAAAATCTTTATGAACAATGTACACAACAGTTAACTGATTTGCAAAAACAATATGTCGAGACACAAAGAACTATTGAATGTTTGCAGGAAAATGAACAGGAACTTAAACAAACGCTTGTTGAAACTGAACTTGCTTCCCGTAATCTACAAAAACAAATTGATGAAAGTACTTTGAGAGCATCTAAGGCCGCCATGGAACGTGTCAAGGCGTTAAACGATAAATTACAATTAGAAAAGAGAGTGGACGAATTATCGAAAGAGCTTAGCAAGCATGAGAAGGAACGCAGTGAAATGCAAAGTCAAATCGGCCATTTGGAACAGGTACAACAATCTTTGCAGGAACGTTTGGCTGCAGTGCAAACAAGGAAGCAGTTGGCGAAGAATGACGATGTTTGTGCCTCCGGTTACACTTCCGAGGAAGTACCCATAGCTCATTCCTCATCCTCCTCGGGTCTGGGTAGTCAAAATGGTGTAGCACAGCAGCGTTTGGGTGAGCAACGCATACAGAACTCTTCGCCTGATTTGGGTATTGAAAGTGATGCTGGCCGCGTAAGCAGCGTGGAATTGAATAGCGTACAGCGTCCTCAATTAAAAACGGTGGAAATGAGTCCGTCCACGAAACATGGTAACGCTGAATCTGGTGACAAAGAGAGTAAGTACTTGAATTTTTGTTTATATAATTTTTTTATTAGTTACTACATAAATGGTACACTAAATGGTACAAATTTTAGACAAACTTAGTGCTATTTCACTAATGCCATTTTAACCGCCCTTGTTTTAAAAATTTACTGTACTTACTGCATTATTACTTTATATTCATAACTTTTTAAGCACATATGTATATGTAATATAATAAACAAATGCGAAAAAGGATAATTTTCATTTCGTGCAAGCACACCTCTCGCCTACAAACTAAAGAAACCTGCTTGTAAAGACAACCAACCAGAGAAGTCACACAGCGTGAATTGCGTGTTATTACTTTGGTGTTGATCGGAAAACAAAAATTCTCTTTTTTTGTAATTAAGTGCTGTCCCAATCTCTAAAATTTCTGTATTTTATTTCATTTCATTCCAGTCAGCAGTACCGAAAACATTGAACCTTCTAATGTTACAGATGCCAACGCCAGTATCCAACAGCTGGCAAAGAAACACGATTGTCTCAAGGTAGAACAAGAAAACGCTGAATTGCGTCGTAAATTATTACGCACCAAACGTGCCTTTGAAGACACTTATGAAAAACTTCGCAATGCTAATAAACTCAAGGCACAAGTCGAAAAAGACATTAAAAATCAAATACTCAAAACTCATAATGTTCTTAAAAACGTACGTTCCAATATGGAAAATGAATTGTAACGTACGTTGAAATTAAACGAAACTAAAACATCAACATCCCCATCACGTTTGATGTCTCACATATAATCCTAATCACATATTGGCATTATTTCATTTTCACCAAGATCAGACATATGGAACATATTATAACTAAATACAATTCTTCCTTTTGTTTTTATTATTAACTATTTGTTTTAACATTTTTGTATGTATGTATGTATCTTATATGTATTTGTATGTATTTATAGTTTAAAAGAAAATTTTGTATTTGAAGAGGGTTCTTCTTCAGCGCAGAAAATGATTAATGGAAAATTATTTTCAAATTAAAATATAAGTTCATGTATCGTGTGTAAAGTCGCATCATCGGCTTGTTAGAAATAACTATGATGATTTATAATGGTCTGGAGGAGCATTAGTTCCAGAGCTCCAATTTTAAATATTGCTTTATTGTTTATTTCAAGTGTTTTGTTATGCATGTCGATTCGTATGTTCACAAATAAAAATTACGGTTGGCTCGATAGTTTTCTTAATATTTGGCAACCGTATGCGGGTCCTATGTTCAGTGAATGTTGGTAAATGTGTTTAAAGGGTAATATGATACATGCTTGTCTAAAAAATATACTAAAATTAAAAAATAGGTATGTTCGAAATTTCGAACATATTTTCGAATTTTCGAACATGGTGTAAAATTTCCGGTTTTGATGGGATGCTTAAACTTCACTTTGAATTTTCGACCTTGAGCGTATTTATCTGAAAAGAAGTTTAATTTAATACAATATTTCTAAATTCTTCTGGTTTCTTGACCTCTTTTTAATTATTATTATATTCTGATATTTTTAAGCTTAAGGTCTCTTTATTTTAATTTAATTTTTAATTTCAATATTTCGTCACTTCTTTGTGTGACTTCTTCAGGAAATTAATTATTTTATTTCCCGAAAATAATTAATGTGAAGAAGTCACACAAAGGAGAGACGAAATATTGAAATTAAAAATTAAATTAAAATAAAGAGGGCTTTACGCTTAAAAATATCAGAATAAAATAATAACAAAATATTTCTTGTACACATTAAAAATTTCCGCTCGATTTAGTTCAATGCAATGTAAAATTGCCTGAAAATTATTTATAAATTCATCATATAGAAAATAAAACTTAATGAATGTACTGCGGCAGCATACACGATATAATTTACATATCATTTTTGCTTAGAATTTGATCAAGTTTTTTTCCACGTTCTAATAGTTTGTTTACAAGCAAATAATCAATCAATTCAAAACCTTTTAAAGTCTACCTCATACAATATCCTTATTATCAGAATCATATCATTGTATTTGTGGCACTTTCATATTGACACTCGTCAATAGTTTTGCAAGCTTGTTTTCTATAGTGAAAATCCCTATTCTAACTACCGACATTTTCGCGATGAAGGTTGTTAGAGCAAATTTTTTGAGTATTAAAGAATTAATTATTTTTAATCTTTTTTTATTTAGGAATCGAGTAATACGTTCTTAATCAAATTCTGAAAGTTATTTACAATACTTTATTTTCCTTGTTTAATGTATATTTGTTATTATGATTGCATTTTGCCTGTTTATATACATATTTGTTTAATAATGATTATAATTTTAGTTAATAAGTTTGTGTATAAGTCTGAAATCATATTAACGAAACGACATTAAGGTGCTGTCTTCTAAACATCCATTATAACACATTTGAAAAAGACTTACCTGCAAATAAAGTTTGTGTTTAAAGGGCGCCAAAATAACCTCATACAATTTGTCTCCCTAAATGCCATACTAATTGTAACTTTAATTATATTACTTTTAATCCTACAAACACATCACTTAATTTATTTTAACATGTTAAAAATAACTTGTATGATTTAATGTAATTTTTATTAATACACTTTTAAATTGAACCTCAAAGAAACTCATTCATATTGAATGAAAAATATATATACTATTTGCTTAACCTCTATAAAAAATTGTTGCGTTATTAAAACTGATCTTTTTTTCATTTTATATTTCTGTTTTATTTTTGCCCATTGCTGTTCTATATTTTTTGTAGCCTGTTTCTTCTACCTGCTTTCAAGAAGATATTGAAGTTATGCTGTAACATTTTAAAACATCTTTTATTTCTTATAATTCCTCAATAATTTCTAAAACTAATCCTTGATTGTATACTTTTTTATGTAATTTTATTTCTCGTAACGAAAACAATTCGAACTCGAACGATTAAATAAAACTAGTTTTTATTTTTCTAAAAGTTAACAAAAGCAAAAAAAAATAAATAAATTTTTATGTATTTATGTAAAATTGTAATAACTGCAAAACCAACAAAACATTTTAAAATATTAAGTCAAATGACCTCAATGTATGTACATAAATTTAGTTTAGATTTTAGTTAAAATTACATAAAAGATATACATAATTCTAATTTACTTAAGCAAATTTTGTTGTTAAGCTTAAGAACGACTTAAATTATTTTCTATACGAAATAAAAGTAAACCACAAATGTAATTACAAGGAAAAAAATCAATAAAACGAAAAAATGTTAAATAAATTTTTTTAAAGTATGGACTTTTAATTAATTATTATTTCTTTTTTAATTCTGGACTTTTATTTTTTGCCCTGTGATCTTCATATAGGATCGAATGAAAATAGTGTATGTAATTGAAAAAAGGAAAACAGATGCAAGTAGAAATATATTCAAGATTTAAAATTTTCGGGAAATTAGCGTTAATTAAATAATAATTTTTAAGAAATATTCGGACTTGTGTGCAAAATTAATATCGAACTCAAATCCTTTTGAAAAACGTAATCTGGTATATGGTGAAAAGTACGCACTCCTTTGCAAAAATAATATCAGCCCAATTATGAATAACAACTCCCCGGGAATTTTCTCTCTTTTCCCTTTTCCCTTATTCTAAATAGAATCTCCCCGGGAGATTTTCCCCTTCTCCCTTTTCCCTTATTCTAAATAAACTTCGAAAATGGGAGACTCTCCCCCGGGAAAAAAGTAGGTATTATGAATGCAAATTAAAGGGACAATTTGATAATAAATTTAGAAAATAATTCCTTCAAAAAATTGCAAGGGAGTTGTGCTGAAAAAAATATTTTTCACTTTTTAAGTCAAAACAAAACAACTGAAAGCAAAACAGTTGACCGCGAAAATTCGAAATTCCCTTTCCCATAATACTGTTCTCCCCGTCTGTTTAGAATAAGGGAGTTTTATTCCCGGGAACTCTTTTCCCCGGGAATATTTATAATTGGGGTGATATGTTTAGGATAAATTGGAGAAATGATGTGGTTCAGGATATTTGTTGGTTATTGGATGTTATATAACTTCTAATGTTTATTGGATGGTGTATGAGTTCTGATGATTTTAGTTGTTATTCTTGAGTTGTTTGTTTCGTCCAAGTATTTTGCTGTTGTATGAAGGGACTACTTTGGAATGATCAAAATCACAGTTTTTATTTTCCTTATTGTTTTTTATTGTCTTTTGATAAATAAATATATTTTTGTTTATTGATGTTTTTATTTCAGCTTTCTAGTTTATTTGATATTATTATTTGAAATAAGAAGATATATTCAAAGTTATTGACACTTCTTTGTTGGGTGTTTGTCCTTGGAGACAATTTAAATTTTTGCACTTTTGAGGAATGTTCTTTCTTTTTCTCTGGTGTTTTGAATTGTTTTCGCCTTGTGGACACAGTTCTTTTACTGATTTAAAATATATATATATATATATATATATATATATATATATATATATATATATATATATATATATATATGTATATATATATATATATATATATATATATATATATATATAAGCAACTGCTTTTTGTTGGTATAAATGTACTCATTAATTTGTTTAAAACATTTCAATCTAAAGAACAGTTAAATCACCTATTCCGGTCTGCCTAACTCTTGGAGAACCTCTGCCTAAATCTAACAACATAAAATTTAGCATTAAATCGTCCTTCTGCCGAGAATTTATCTTCATTCTCGTTAACTGCGAAAGGAAAATTATATTTAAAATAAAAACGGTTTATTGATGTTTCTTTCGGTAGTTTGAAATGAAAAGCACGGAAAATACATCACTTTTTTTACTTTCATAGTTAAATCAAATACTATTTTATTTTTTTAAATTTATTTAATTTTTTTATTTTTAAAGATTTATTTAAAAATTAATGCATTATTTGAATTTTTTAATAGCATTCTTTAAAAGTAGAGATCATTTATTTAATATTACGTTTTTGCATTCGTTATTTTTTGGCATAATTTAGTAATTAAAACTATAAAATTATTAAACGTACACATAAGCATTAATAAGATTAAGAGATGTAATTGTAATTATTATTATTATTTTTTTTTTGTTAAAAATATTTTTTTAACTGCCAGTTTAAAAGCATTGTAATATTATAATCATTTTTTCATTTTTGTTTTGTTTTATTTTAATTTTATTAAAATTTTTTTAAAAGCTAAAATGCTAAAATTAGGTACCATCTACAATATGTTTCATTTAAATTTATTATTTTATGATTTGATGAATTGTCTTTATTTATTTTTAATTCTGGTGTAAATGATTATTGTAAATATACTTTATTTTTAAAATTTATCTTCATAGAGAATTGCACTTTTGTTTTATATTTTATATTAAGTTTAATTTTATATAAAAACAATTGATAGAAAGCCAGTATTCTAAGAAACGAAGCAATAAAACTACTAATAAAATATATATTTGCTATTTTGCATTCGTTCAATGTAATAATTAGATATTAGCTGTGCGTTAGAAACATTTTCAGAAAAAATAAATTAGTTTTATATATGAAAATGGAATTAAAGGCGATATACTTAGTTAGTCTTCTTTTAACAGCACTAGCGTGAGGCGTTTTTAATCCTTTTTTTTATTTTAGTATTTTTCTTCTTTTTGACAAAAGAAATGTGGGTAATTTTGGAATGACATTATATTTTTTATATATAGACCAAACAATGGGAGCTAAGGGCTTCATTATTCTATTTGTCCATTGAAGAGGTAAAAAATTTCTCTAGAAAAATTAAATACGTATTTATATTTTATAGCAAATTTAGTTTTGAAAGAAGTTCTTTTTCCAAATATTCGAGTTATAAATTATTTCAGAATGTGGAAGGAATTCTTTCGACCTCATTCTACGCAGTATTCTTTGCGCTAAAACCTGAAAAAAATTTAGAACAACTTTTTTCTATTAAAGAAATGTGATCTTTAAGACACTTTTCTAAAATGAACATTCAAGGCATATTGCGAATGACTTTTATTAGAAATTTGTTGCTAAAACCAATTTAGGATAATTTTTCCAGAGAAAACAAAAAGCACTTCATTAAGTAGACAATTTTAGATCAGGGGGCAAATTACGGATTCGAAACGAAATTTCAATACAATTTATATACAAATTTCGATCGATATCGAATGCCGTAATTTGGCCCCAGATTGGCCAAATGCTTACACGAATTAAAGCAAGAGCTTTGTGTTAAAAACTATTTTTTAAAAACAAATTTAACTTGTGTTATATTTATTGATTGCAAGCCAATATTTCGAATATAATAGGCGATATTATATTGCAAATTTTGCGACTTTAAAAAATAAAGATTACTTTACGAATTTGATGAAAATTTCAACGAAGATTTGGACACGATTTGGGATAATTTTTCTATAGTTAATTCCATTACAATAAATTGAAAAAAAGTTATTTAGGTAAAATATTGAATGTTTTTCTGTACCGAAAATTTTCAAAATATTTTGCCATTTTCCATTTTCATCTACATAAGTCTGTCTATTTATACACTTTAAGTTACTTGATATTTTTACATAACTATAAAAATTCATACATATTTCTATATTATAATTTCATGTTTAGTTCAAAATAAAGAAAAATAAATAAATTCGGTTATTATTAGATATTATTTAAAAAGCTGTAAAGTGCAAGGAAAACAAATTTAATAATATAAAAAAAGGAAATTTTTTAGTAAAACTATCGACTACTGTAGAATTGATTGATTCCTAAAACATGTTTTTCTTCATGATACTTTTGCAGGATATGTGTTATAACCGAAGTGGTATCGTTGTCGCCACCCCAAACACGTATAGTGTGTTCATTTTCCAATATTTCTAAAAAGGCTTTTAGATTAAAACCGAGAAAATAGTTAATAAAAGAATTAATTTTTTGCGTATTAGCTAGAGCATTATTGTAAACTTACCCAATAATATTTTTGGATTGCTTAGACTTAATTGTACTTGCGGCAAATCAAGTATTGTTTTTAGTATAGGCGAATCTTGGGCTAAGCCTTCACGTAACTCCACCAAACTACCGGTACGATTACCGCACAACCATTCGCAAGCAGCAGCTTTGTTGTTGCAAGTCTTTTTTAAAGCTTCGATAACATCACTCTCTTGAAACCCCATATCCACCAGATTTTGTATAGCTTCCGGACTGGGTGGTATATCACGATGACTATAAATCCGCACGATTTCTAATAAAGCAGCTATATTTTCGATTGGACTCTGCAAAACAAAGAAACACAATAAACTTACAGCTTTCGTAGAAGTAGTATTAAAACTTACATCATTGGATATAATACCCGAGGGTGATAATAGTGAAATAGTTCTGGGCAAACCTATTACACTTTCTTCAATGCCCATATCTTCTGACTGGCGTTGTATGAGCCATTCCAAAGCATTGGAATATACATTACTAAAAACAGAATACTCATTTATTATGTTTTGTTCTCGTTTTTTAATAAGCTTACTAACTTGTGTAATTTTAAAGCATATTCAGCCCTTTCCTTTTGAAAACCCATGTCCACAAGGCACTGTAAAGAATCATTTTGATATATACGCTTATTGATAAGTTTTTGTTTAAGCATGGCTATCAAACGGTTGGCGTAAGGGCCGGCACCAATAATAAAGGATGAAGCATGAGCCAATGAAATCAAAACCTTGCGTACATCAAACTGCAGCTGCAAATTTTTAAATATAATTGAATAAATTTCATAGGATGGGTGTGATGTTGCGTTAAAACTTACATTAGATTGTTGAAATATTTCATTAATATCGACCATTGGTATTTCACTAGTACGTACTGGCAAGCTACTTGTAGCCATTTCTATTTCAATATCGGGTGGTGTTCTGACTTCTCTAGTTTGAGTTGATATATGTTGTATATGATTGCGTTTTAAGACCAACACCAAAGTATCATTATTAACAATTTCTAGTTGGGCCAAAGTTAGATTCTCATTCAGTTCGGAGCCCTGATAATCGGCCTTCAGTAAACGAAACCGTGGACCAAGTGATCGGGGGTCTGTGGCAAATAGGGGTATGGAGGCCATGTCATCTTTAAGCTCCAAAAGAATTTCACTCTTTAACTCCGACAGGCGTTTCTTAACATCTATTTGGAAACCCAGTATACGAGCTGAGGGAGAGATTACACGTATTTTTATGCGCTCTTTGCTTGACGTACTTTTAAGAGCTTCATCGGAACCTTGGAGAGACGAGGCAGCCAACGAGCGGCGAGAGCTTCGTCTGAAAGTATTTCAAAATAAGAATTTGTTTGTTTAGTTTAAAACTTTATTACTTAGCGAATAAATTTCGTAATTTTTGCATAATTAACAAATTAATTTATTTTTACGAACAATTTTAAATAAGTAGGTACACATAAAAAAACTGACGACATTTTCAATGCAAACTTACATTTTATTTAACTTAATATTATTCGACGTTGAGTTAGTTAAGGAACATGATGATGAATGGTGATGATGATGACAATGTGGTGTGGCAAATGAAGATCCTCTTATTGATCTATGGGCGGTTTGCGATGTCCGGCTGGTACTAGTAGTGGCTGCACCGGTGGCATTTATATTGCTGGCAGTTTCATCGGGATTATCTTGCAGACGATGCAGCCTAGGCGCTACATCATTGGCACTAGTTGACGAATTATCATCTTCGTCTTCACTTTTATTAGTGGAACGTTTATTTCGGGCTGCCAGCCATTTAGCACGACGTTCTGCAAACTTTTCACGTACCCATGGAATCATTGCTTTTGCAATGGCTTCTAAGTAAACAACTCCAACAGTAAAGTGGTTACTTTATCTTAGGGTTCCAGCTAACATTTTTATTATTTTAATAAACTCATACCGGTACAGATTTTGCAATGTTTTACATTATGATGCAATTATTTTAATTTTTGTTTACAAAAATATAAGGAAATAGCAGAAAATTTTTACCAATTATCTTATGTAGTATAATTCTTGTCGTCTTTCTTATTTAGCATGCTATTTTCTTTATTTCGTTTTACTCTTTTCGCAATTCACCACACGAAATATTGTTGAAAGTGCTGTCAACACATATTTTTAAATGTAAGGACGAAGGAAATTTTGCGGTTATTTCAAAGCATGTTGAATCACATAAGATTACCAAAAAAGTTAATATTATATATAGCAAAGTGAGTCCTAGCACTAAACAACATCAGCTCAAAGTATTTAAAACTTTCTACAATATATATATATATATATATATATACATATATATATATATATATATATATATATATATATATATATATATATATATATATATATATATATATATATATACATATAAATATATATATATATATATATATATATATACATATACATATATATATATATATATATATATATATATATATATATCATGAGGCGTTTCATGTTATTGCCTATCTTAGCCATATTCAACACGTTTTTTCCTCGTTATTAATTCAACCAGTGCCGCCAAGTTTTCAATATTCTGAATTTTTGTGTTATTTTGTATTCTCCCAAATCGTGTTTTTTACTTTTCTGCAAACGAAAAAGAAGCGTTTCTAGTAAATTACGCGAGTTTTTATATTAAATTATAACCAAGAAAACGGACTAAAATTAATTTAAATTAATTAAAAGCATGTAACTAAGTGCTTGTAGTTCACTTTAAAGTAGAAACAACATGTTAAAGATATGAATTTATATTAAAAAAAGAAAAGTAAAATTTTCGTTGTGTTATAGGACTGGAAGAAAAAAAGAACAATAAATGTAAAAAGCAGTGTCTTCAAAAACCAAAACTGAGAGAAATAAAGAAATTATATGCGTGGATAACAAATGAAAGAATAATAAAAAATAAGTAAGAAAAAAAGTAAATCGCTTTGTAATGTTTATGGAGGCTACAAGAAAATAATAAAGAAAAGGCATTGGCATTGCAAAAAAAGATATGTGCATATATAATATATATGTACATGCATACATATAATTTATACAAAAGAAGGTAAACAAATAATTAAAACAATTCCTTTATCAATAAATTTGGGTTTTTGTATTTCAAACAGATTACAAATCAAGTTATTTTTACATTTTAATCAAAGATTAGGGGTTGAAAATGTTAACCAAAATGGATTTCTGGTTAAAAGCAGGTGCAGACACGGGAATAGTCATTTTCTCTCATTTCTTTTTGTCCATATAAACAGGAAGTTTAAAATACAGGCGATGTGTGTACATACGGGGAGTTTATAACAAATTTTAAGTGTTTGTTGAGAAAAGTTGTCTGTCGCATCTCTGTGCACGACTGTTTAACATTTTCTTGTGTTTGCTATCGATATATTCTTAAGTTCACCAAATCAAGAAAGGGGGATCAAAATGTGTACATTAATAAAATGGGGAGACACAAGCGAATCAACTAAATATGTATTCATGTTAGATTTTCCAAATTGATTTAGATAAATAAATTTATTTTTGATAGAATTACGATTTGGATGTACATTATTAAACAGGAAAACTAGTTTACAGAAATAATATTTTGTAAAGTCTTTAGTTATCCACATTAACATCAATATACAGTTATTCTTACTTTAGTACGGGTTGCTACCAATAAATACTTTACATGTGCGTACGTATGTACATATCATTATCATTTGTTTTGCTCCGATATTTTACAATTAATATATCAACCATTTAGGGAGAATAATATTTTAGAAGTTGGTGCAGTTACGACAATAAAATCTAGAATTACCTATGCGAACGTGTATACTTTTATGTTTAATTAATTCCTTGCAGGCTTTTACATCATGCCTTATGAAGTGACTACATGCTTACATATACATATGTATGTATGTATGAAGTATGCCAATGAAGAATCACATACCTATTCTTTAGAATAGCTTTATGTAAAATTTACTTATTGCACCGTTTTTATGAAATAACACTACATTATGATATATGTATGTATGCATGTATGTGCATTTTTATGTGCAGTTTTTGTTCGTAGATATGAAAGATCTTATCAACGTTATTTCCTTGACTTATTTTTAAGTTTGCTGTTAAACTTAAATATTATCTGTTTAACGGAATTCTTAAAGAATTTGTTTTTAACATGGTTAGCAGATCTATTTCTATAAGATAACCATTAGGATATAACTTTATGTGCACAGTATTTTGTTATGAATACCTATGTACATTCAGATTAACATAATTCCCACACAATATGTCGTTACCTGGAACGCAAAACGCCCTATTTAATATATTGATAATTATATAAAAAATATAATTTTTGAACTATAACGATATGAATGAAATCGCTATATACGCTTGCGCAAAATTGTTTTTCGTTTTGAACTACGTTGCAGTAGGTCAACTTAGAATTATTTGTTAAGGTACATATTTTCACTCTTGTAGAATTTTTGTCCAAAAAGTTGTAACTATTAATTTTAATGAAAAATACTTGGAATCGTTTTAATTTTTATGAAGATAAAAACCTTCATACATAACCAATAGACAGTGGCTTGGATTCCAATATTATTGGGAACTGTTTCACACAATAATTACTTGCCTGAATTAAGGAGATTTTCATTACTATATAATTGACAGGTGTAAAGATACCTTTATATGAGGCATTTTTTTACTTCTTAATTTTTTTCAAATTATTTCAATGAAATTTACAAAACGAAAAGTATCAGAAGATGGTATGTTTATGGCAAAAACTTATTCCGAAATTATCCTCCGATTCGACTTTGAAAAAGGCGGATACCTTAAAGGCAAAAGAACCTGTGACAAGATAGGTCAAATGACTGGTTGCCCGAAACAAGTATCCGGTTTGGGTTCACTTTTCACCAATCTTTTATACGACAGGTGCTTTGAAACATTGGCGGACCTGAATTGTAACAATTCGTAAAACACTTAGAGTAGGAAGAATCAATAACAGTATTATATTCTCCTAAAAAGGCATCTAAAAGAAAAAAGTGTAAAAGTAAAACTTCTGCAGCTAAAATAGTAGCCAATCCTCGAACCTGTCACCGTCACTAAAATGTTAAGAATTAATCAAGTATTTTGAAATCAGTAGTCACTTGTCTGATCGATTTGAAAACACACATTGTCAAAAATTTTGACCATGCACCGTCTGCTTCACTGACATAATTTTTATCATATATCCGATATATTTTCCATTTCTTTCCAGTTTAGAATATCCAAGAAGATTTATAACAAAAAGTGACCAAGAATAGCTGGAAAAGTTAAATAATTGAAAAAGAAACGCATTAAAATACAGACGTAGCAGAACAAGTGAAATACAGCAGCATTACTTTGATTTTTTTTTACACGAAATACAAACTATATAAGTAACTTATCAAAGGTAAGTTTAGTACTTTAGTGAAATATTTAAAAAAGGCATATCACTGATACTTAAGAAAATTGTGTATAGAAATATGTGGAATTCAGAAGCACGCCATCAATCCCAAAATGGTGTTACCAACTCATCACCAAAGACAGTGCACAGTCCATCTGGAAATAACACTGACAGTAATGGATCACAGCAGCCAGCCAAACAGTTGGGCATGACTTCAGCCATTAGTTTAGCTGGTCCTCGCTCTGAAGATTTGCAAAAGACGGAAGAACTGCGTAAGGCTTTAGAGCCCTATAAGGTTTTCGAATCAGAAGAAGAATTAAACCATCGCATGGAAATACTTGCCAAGCTAAATACCCTTGTTAAACAATGGGTAAAGGAAATATCACTAGCCAAAAACATGCCTGAAGCATCAGCTCAGAAATTGGGTGGTAAAATATACACATTCGGTTCATATCGTTTAGGTGTACATCATAAAGGTGCTGACATCGATGCATTATGCGTAGCGCCGCGCAACATAGAGCGTTCCGATTATTTTGCGTCGTTCTTTGAATTGTTGAAAAAACAACCAGAAGTAACAGAATGCCGATCAGTTGAGGAAGCTTTCGTGCCGGTTATTAAAATGAATTTCGACGGTATCGAAATTGATTTATTATTTGCTCGCTTGTCTCTTAAAGAGATACCAGATGATTTCGATTTACGTGATGACAATCTGCTGAAAAATTTGGATCCTCGTTCGGTGCGCAGTTTGAACGGATGTCGAGTGACAGATGAAATATTGTCCTTAGTACCGAATATAGAGAATTTTCGTTTAGCACTGCGTTCCATAAAGTTATGGGCTAAGAGTGAGTATGAAATTATTATTCGAATATAGTTTATAAAAACTTGAAACTAATTTGATTTTATTTCAATACAATGCGGTATTTGACGTACTTTAATTTTATTAATTTCATCTTAGAACATGGAATTTACTCAAATTCTTTGGGATACTTTGGTGGTGTGACATGGGCAATGTTAGTAGCACGTACCTGTCAACTATACCCAAATGCTACAGCCTCCACACTGGTTCATAAATTCTTTTTAGTTTTCTCGCGCTGGAAGTGGCCTAATCCGGTTTTACTAAAACATCCAGACAATGTTAATTTAAGATTTCCGGTAAGTTCTTCATGCTAGTATTTTGATAAATAAAATACTAAATTTTTTATGCATTTAATGCAATTTGTTTTTTTATTTAACATAATGAAAGTAAACTTTCTATAAGATTTTAGAAATGGAGAAGTAAGAAATTTGGGTTTTTGTTAAATAGCTTTGATAATTTTAGTTTTTTATTATATAGTAGACTAATTAATTTCGTAATAGAAAATTATATACATTCATATATTTAATCAACTAATGCAATAAATGACATTAAATGCTTAAATGTTAAGTTCAGTCTTATTGAATACTTTTATTATTTACCAATCGAAAACTAATTTCATAAAGTTAGAAAAATAAAAAAGATTCATACCAAATAGAATTTGTTAGTTGTGCTTTTTTGATTTGAAAACCATTTTCTTCATTAATTCCCAATTGGTTATTAAAAGTGAGGATAAACTAAAAGGTTTTGTTATATGTGAAATTAGGCTGAAGTCTACCCATGATTTCGTATAAGAGACGACAAAATACATACATATACACATACTCAACTCTAAACAAACAATGCCAATATTTAACTTTATGTTTTTTCTAGGTATGGGATCCCCGTGTTAATGCCTCAGATCGTTATCATTTAATGCCAATTATAACACCAGCATATCCTCAACAAAATTCAACATTTAACGTATCCGAATCAACGAAAAAAGTTATATTAATGGAATTTAATCGAGGTATGTCAACCACAGATGAAATAATGTTGGGAAGAGCATCGTGGGATCGTCTTTTCGAAGCACCCAGCTTCTTTTATAGGTAAGGTACAAACAATTTTAAGTGTACAATGAAAAAATTGTAATAATCCTTTTTTCGTTACTGCAGATATCGTCATTTTATCGTTTTATTGGTGAACTCACAGACCGCCGATGATCATTTAGAATGGTGCGGTTTGGTTGAGTCTAAAATACGTCTATTGATTGGAAACTTAGAGCGCAATCAATATATATCTTTGGCCCATGTCAATCCGAAATGTTTTGATCACAAAAAGGGCACTAGTAACAGTAATAATTCATGTTCGCAAAACAGTAGCAGCGGTAATGAAGAGGATAAATCACAAAATACTGCCACAGCAGCAAGTGCTGGTGCTAATAGCACAGCTGCAGGTCAACCAACATTAACTGCATCGCCCTTTTGTTCAATGTGGTTTATTGGTTTGGAATTCGAGCGTACCGAAAATCTTAATGTTGATTTAACCGAAAGTATACAGAACTTTACTGAGCATGTAATACAACATGGTGTAAGTATGGCGAAAAGAATATATTTCAATATTTGTTTTCACCTAAATTGTGCAGGAAATAACTTGAAATTTATAAACGAAATTTTTTATTTCCCAAATTTATTCGACCTGTTTTTATTAAGAAATGGGTATGTACATATATACAAATATTATATATGTTGGAATTTCTGATATATTCAAATCTTCTCGCTAATTTTTTTTTATATTGAATAGTTTGTCATTGACAACCATGGATCGAATTACTTAAAACATTGGGCAAAAATATGCTACTACAAATTAAATGATTTATATGTGAATTCTTCTCTGCACCATGCGTTCACGATTTCGCGTAAAATCAATAAATAATAATAATATTTGAAGTAGTATTTTAACGAAAATTTATATTGCTATGTTAAATTGAATTCAGATTTATAGGCTAATTGTTCGAAATTTGTATTAAATCTCAGAGAGACATAATAAATATTCTAAGGCACAAAGGAATGTTAACATCAGTTTTTTAGTTTTTCAACTTACACAGCAGAGCAGAACAGCTGTTTTCGAAAGCCGCAAGACCTTCATCATCAGTGCTCATGTGTATTGTGTTTGTCACCACTTATTAGGTGGCTTAGTTGAATGTGATAACAGTTCTTATTTAAACAAATTTCATTAGGAAACAGAATCCGAGATCTGTATCAACCTGATGTTCACATATTATTGTTTTAATTCAAACCAAAGAAGTTTGGCTTAGGTATGATGGAACAAAAAATTCAGAGAAATGGGACATGAAGAAAAATAATCATCGGTAACACGGGTATTTAAACAATAATATGTTGTGATATATATGAACTTACCACATCAGTCAAATATTTGACAAAAAAGCGTAACCAATAATTTCTTTTTTAACGTTTTATAATTTTAGCAAATTATTTTTAAAATGATCAATATGGTTTTGAAAACAATCAGAATTGTCTTTTATGGTTTCATTTGTCGCTATACATACGAAATATTAAAGACAAGTTTGTCAGAATATAGCACTTACGCTTATTTCGTCAAATATTTGTTAGATGGGAAAGTAGTTTAGTAATGATTTGATGTAAGAGTCAGTTATATGCGATCATATGGAAGTACTTACCAGGCAACAGATAAAACCAATGTTTTGTAACTTAGTTTTTAATTAGTTATTTCTTTTTAATTTACATTTGCACATCACTTATATGTACATATACATATATTTACTTACCGTTTTATGCAGGTCAACATTAAAATGTTGAAAGAGGGCATGTCAATCGAAGCTCGTCATGTCAAACGCAAGCAATTGTCGCAGTATTTGGATTCCGATTTCTTAAAGCGTGAACGAAAGTCAATGGACAGTCATAATAGCTTCAATAATTCAATAATAGCTAATCGCAAGAGGCTCTCTAATGAAATGCAACAAAAAGATGGCAGCAATGGCAACGTTGTTAAGCGATCTCGCGTCAGTGAATCGGTAAGCCTAAAATTTAAGTTATTTAAAATTTCAAGTTTTACATTAGCTTAATTGCAGCATGAAGACAATTCAAATGCATCAAGTGATGCCGGTGGTGGTGGCGGAACTTCCACGCCCACTACACCAAATTCGCAACAGCAGGCGACACCAACATTTAATAAACAACAGGGGACGCCGCAACAGCAAGATGATGTCTCCGATAATAGTAATGGAGGCAATAGCAACAATAATACCAATACAGCTTCAACACAGCCTACAGCTGAGGTGGCATGCTCGTGACCGCCGCCAACTATTCCGCCGGTATCTCTACCCCATTCACATTTGTATCCACCCTCACACACGTTGCTGACCCATACCACACTACCGCATCATAATACACAAAAATTTCGCAAAAATAATAATGCTGCTGCAGCTGCCAATTCCAATAGCATTTTCTGTCAACGTTTAACATCCTCTTCATCCTCCTGCTCCTCCACTTCCTCTTCTTCGGCCGGGTCATCCACATCGGCTTCGTCTTTGTCCGGATCATGCAATGCCTCATCTTTGTATGGTCGTACGTTGCCGAGACGTTTGTCAGCCACATACAACCACAGCCACAATAGTAATCATCTGTATCATCAGCCACATCACCATCATCAACAACAGCAGCAGCAGCAGCATCATCATTTACAGCACCATTCAACAAACTCTTACATGTTGACGTCGTTGAATGCACACAATAAACATAACAGCAACAACAACAGCAGCACCAGCAGCAACAACCACAGCTTAAGTAATAATTCCAGTACACAAAACAACAGCAGCAGCATTAACAAATCAAATGATGACATTGTTGATCTTGTTAATGACGACGATGATGTCAATGAATTATTAACAACTGGAACTACAGCTACAACAACCACAACCATAACTTGTAAGTTTCTTCTTTTTTAATTTTTTTTGTTTTTGTTTAAAACAGATTTAAAATCAAACACTTTTTATGCTTCTCTTGCTTTACTTCATCATTTCTCTGCTTTGATTCTTGACTTTTTATTTTGTCGTATTTTTTGTTTATTTTTTTTATAGATTTTATCGCAAATCATAGTTGAACAAAGATAAAATTCAAAATTTTATAAAATTAAAAAAAACTTTCATTATACATCAACCCCATTCAGCACTTAATCTCTTACTTTTACATTCTTTTAATATTTTTTCCTATTTTGACTATTGTTTTTATAAACTAAATTCTATTTTAAAAAAAATTTAGGACAATTTTAAAACTTATATTTATATTATTTTTTAAAAAACTTAAAAATAAATCTAAAAAAAAATGCAAAAGAGAAAAAATAAAATAAAAAAAAAGTTTTTTAAAAGTACAAAAGATTAATATAAAAAAAATTATACAAAAAAATTGATTTTTTTAATAAAAATTTAAATAAAAAAAGTAATAAAAAATAAAATGCAAAAAAAAAGAAATGAAAAAACTAAAAATCCAATTATACTTTTTTGTTATCTTTATTATTTTTTACTTAACATTTTTCTGTTTGATTTCAATTAATTTTTGGTTGGTTTAGGGGTTCTCATTTATACTTTAACTTCTTTCCTAATACGTTCTAGATAACGTTTAATAATTTGTTGGTTAAGCGCGGTTCAATGCTCATGAACTTGAAATATTTGCTTTATTGTTGTTTTAGGGTGAATGTTTTTTTAATAAGTGCTAGGTAATTTTTCTTCAATTTAAATAACGAAACTTCTCAAAGTTTTTTTTTGAAAACTCAATGAATTGTCAAAATATATACATATGTCTAATCGTGCGATGCATTCCGGCTGAGTGCTGTTATATTTCGCAAAAAAAGAAAATAAATAAATAAATAAATAGAAAAAATATAGATTTTGGAATTGTATCAATTCCTCTGAAAAGGTAAAAGAAATAACATGTCTTGGGGGGAAATATGCCTTCTTGCCTCAATTGGCTGTGCGTTATGATGTTCTTAGTATCAAGTCGATGTTAGGAAAGGAATTCAAACGAATACAAAAATACTGATGTTTTTTTCTGCTGTACAGTAGCTTTTACTGTATTTCCAATCTGTACCATAAGTAATTTTAAATATTATATATCTTCGAATCTACAGCGGACAAGCTTGGCACAGCACCAATGTAATATAAGGCACAAATATCCACTATGTTGAACAATTTATTTCTAAATATAAATATTTATTGTTGAAATGATTATTGTTTAATCGTACATGTCTTTCAATATATTTTGTTGTTAAAAACCTTTTCTCTTTAAGAATAGGAATTGCAGATACACACTTTTTATAATCTACATACTGTTATTATAAAATTTGAAATTAATTGAAAATTTTGTGGTAATAATATAATTACAGATAAAGTCGACTTTTATTAAGATAAATACTGCCACAAAGTATTTAAACTTAACAGCTAGTTTTTATATCTCTTGATATTGATCGGCAAACACGTTGTTTTTAAGACAATTATTATACACGAAATTTTAAATTTGCCAGGTCAAAATTCAAGCATTTATTATTATTTTTATTTATTTACTATTTTTTCGGAAAGATTCAATTGTTGAAGAAGTAGATTATGTAATATATTTTTTTGATATTTCCCTCTATTGTGAATAACGTGATCGACGTCACGTGCACGATTGCAAACATTTTCAATTGTTGATAATAAGTGACTAGTATTAATATGTTCTATGAATATTGGCATTTAGTTTCTATCTGTCAACATCACGCCAAGACCATATCAAAAATGGAACAGTTCTGTGCTCCTTTTCCTTGACAATTAAAATTTTTTAAGAAACTCTGACTATATCAAAGGTCTTTGAAAGTAGTCACAGGCTGTCACAAGACTTAAACATTTTCCACGAGAAGTATTAATATGTACATACATAAAAGTATTATTGCGAATATATATATATATATATATATATATATATATATATATATATATGTATATATATATATATATATATATATATATATATATATATATATATATATATATATATGTATATATATATATATATATATATATATATATATGTATATATATATATATATATATATATATATATATATAATTTTTTTTTCTTTGAGTTTACTCCGTTCCCCCCAGAATGCCAGCGGATGAGAGATTTACTTGGCCGAACCCTTGGGGTTAAATAGCCATCAACAATTACATTTATTTTCTTCTCCGTACGGTGCTTCAGACCGTATGCCGACGATGTTATTAAACGTATTCTCTTTTCCGTCACTGTGACTGACTGTACACGACCTATGCCTTCACATAGGAAGTAGCAACGTAGTTAATCACGGAAAAATCCTCAGAACAACCGTAAACCTATACAGTTATTTGAATTGTTGAAATTAACTAGTGCGAGTGAGACGCAAAACTCTCCAAAGAGAATAAACTATCAGTCAACCAACGAGGCTTGATGTTGACTGACTCAGAGCTGCTTTGCGACTGGAATATATATTTTATAATTTATTTAAAAGAAAAGGGAAGCATAATTGGGAATCACGTGGTTGGTCTCATGTAAAAGTCATTTTCACCGAAACTTATTATCGTTTTACTAATTCCAATATATCTATTTCACAAAAATTTAATGCAATGGTATAGAAAATAGCGATTTTGCAAGCAGATGATAATTATTACAGTTTTTATTACCCACTAGTGTAAAGTTATTAAAATTATACATGAAGTCAACGATATATGTATATCACTATGATGTCCATGCCCCATAACTTCTAATATATGTAGTTGGAATAATTTTCCAGGAATTTAAAATGTCGAAATGTGATGAAAAGTTGGATTTTCAAAAATCCGGCTGGAATCAATATTTCCCCATTTTTATTTTATTTTTTTTTATATAGTGGGAGGTAATAATAATTCCCTCAAAATATTCCACTTATTAAATTGAATTAAGATTCATAGGCTAATTGTTCGAAATTTGTTTTTAAATCTCAGAAAGACATGATAAATATTCCAAGGCACAAAGGAAAGTCAACATCAGTTTTATTCAACTTACACAGCAGAGCAGAACAGCTGTTTTCGAAAGACGCAACTCTTTCATCATCAGTGCTCATGTGTATTGTGTTTGTCACCACTTATTAGGTGGCTTAGTTGAATTTGATAACAGTTCCTATTTACACAAATTTTATTGTGAAAAAGAATACGAGAACTGTATCAACCTGATGCTAACATGTTATTGTTATAATACCCGTGTTACCGTTTGATTATTTTTTCTTCATGTCCCATTTTTCTGAATTTTTTGTTCCATCATACCTAAGTCAAACTTATTTGGTTTGAATTTTATACTTAAGTACATGTTTCCACTTATTAAACAGTTTATGAAATATTCTGTTGCAACTTCTTTAAGGATTCTGTAGATTTTTTAAATTGATTTATTTTAACATCGCAATATTATTATGTAATATTTTTCAAAAACTACAATGGATATCTATTATCTCAGGAACTTACTTAATGCACATCAAGGAAAAAAGGAAATTACAGAATTTAACTTATTCGGTGATACATTTTTTAATTTGGTTTTTCATTCTAAATTTGATTGCATTCTAGATAATTCACGATGTTTGCAGTGATACTGTAATAAAATAAATAATAACAGTAATGGAAAAAAATAGGACTTGCAAAAATCTTGTCTAATTCATTTTTATTAAAAATATCATTTTAAATTATTCTGATGTAAGTCTTATATGTACTGAATCGGAGCTATTCAAAGTAAAACAATGATTTTCGGTTGTTGTATTTTCCTCCGATGAGATTTATTTGATTTCGATTTTGGTTTATAAACAGAGCGATATCGGCGATTTCATGCATTCAGCGTGAGAAATAAATAACTGAAGAGTTATTTCTATTGAAGAATTTCTCGATTGTAATTCATTAAAACGTATTTCGTTTTCGCAAGGGAAATTTCCAATATCTTGCTTCCCAATCACGCACATGAACACAATCGTTTGGTTTTGTTGAGGAAGTACTGTCAGACCAATGCGTCTCTTTTAAACAGGGTGATTATTAGAAATCTGTTATTTAAATTTCGTGTTGACACACTATTTTTCCAAATTGAAAAAAAAAATATTCCCCCTTATTCTATTTGTCAACGTCACGTCAAGACAATATAAAAGTTAGAACAACAATTGTCAATTTTCACAACTTTTTGCTATATTCAACGACATAGAGAGTGGCAAGAGCTTACTCTTACTTGTTGCACAGAAAGTGTATGTAAGTGTCCTATTTTTGATATTGTCTTGACGTGACGTCGACGTTGACAAATAGAATAAGGGGAATTATTTTTTGTAGGACTTGTTGTCAATAGTGCATGTAACAAATCATTCTGAGTTAGTATTTTTATATCAATTGTCCAAATTTTTTAAATTCCATAATGGTCTCCAAACCTTTCTCACGTTCTTCATTGAAACTCCTATTATATTTTCATTTTCAAAACTTCACAAAAATCAAATAAGAATTTTTTGCAGAAACAGACAATATGCAGACATGACATAAAATATGCAGACATGAAATAGGAATAGGAAATTCAATTTCCTATTACTTATTCCTGATGATGTTGACGAAATATTGAATAATAAAAGAAAAGTGAAATAATTTTATATAAAATAGCGACCACGAGCTTAATAAATAATAAAGTGAATTACCAAAATAAAGGTAAAAAAAATTAATAGCAATAAAATTCTGATTTTACAGTTGCGTTAATTATTAAAAAACATCTTTAATTGTCCATTTTTATTAATAAAATAAAAACCTTCGTTCGTTTACATTAAAACATCAACAAAATACTAAAATGTTGTTTCTGTTTTTAATTTAAAATCCCAAACGAAAATTTCAATTTTGTTTACAAAAACATGCAGTTAATATCTACTATAATCCGATATTTGACGTTCACACCTGATATTGACTGTTAAACAACAATTTTTTGAAATAGAAATTTTGATAAATATTATATTTTATGTGTTTTGTGGCATTTGTTTAAATTTTTTTTTAATTTTCCACTGGTTTAAGCTTTAAGTTCATGTCAGAAATTTTTAGATGTCAATGAATTCCCGCTAAATATGAGGTTAATCATATAGGCTTTTTAATTCTCGGCTTTAGTATTTTTTAATAGTTGGCTGTTTCGTCTTTTCTTCGATTTATAAAATTTTAAAAAACATTCTTTTGCAATTTTTTTTTAGAATTTAATAAAAAGTAGAATAATACTCACTGGAGAAAAAACAGCCAATTGTTGTTAAAAATAACCGTATTTGGTTACAAATTGCTTACTTATAATTTTTTAAAGTCTCGTTGACAATTCGGCTGTGGGAAATCACTGAGAAAGTTTAGAAATAATTAAATTTTGGTAAGTTTGGTAAACCTTTAAATGATTCACAGTATCGCATGCTGATGTATATATTGATTAACATTTTAGTTCAATACGAATTCTCTGACACATAGAATAAAATGTTTGTTCATTACAAATTTTCAAGTCATTGCCACCCAACGGAACATAATTTATTTGAATAAGTTCTTAAGTTTATCATGTCTATTTTTCTCTTTCTTTTGAAAATCGTAAGTGCCCCCTTTATCATTTATTTTAAAGTTACTTTTTTTTAATTATTAAAAGTAAATGAACTGCATAAATGAATAGTATTACTCAATTTTGCATTTGTTCTCAAATTCTATTTTATTTTTCAAACAGTGTAATAAGGCCTCTATCCGATAACCCCCCCAAAATTAGCTTAAGGATTTAGAATATAAGGACTAACGGTTGCAAGCCGCACTATGAAATACAAACAAAAACAAAAATTGGATAATATTTTAAACAAAAAGGTAACTGCTTAAAATATCGGCGATAAAAAAATATTTCTAACTAAAAACTAATAAAAAATGATTTTCTTTTTAATTTGCAGAAAAAAATAAAATAAAATAAAAATAAATCAAATACATACATATGTATATTTGCACACTGAAAATTCACAATTGGACTTTTGAAACACAAAAAAAATTACCAAGTGTTGTCTGAAATTTTAAAGAATAAAAAAATTTAAAATGATTTATTAAGAAGACGGTGTTAAAATTTTTAGGAAAACAAATAGCAGAAAAACTAAAACACACAGACTCAAGCAAAGACAACAGCCACAACATACAACAACAACAACAACAATAACAATGGTAAAATAATTGTTATTAAAAACTATTAACTTTTTTACAGCCTTAAAAGCTTTTTTTCCATCAACATTATTTAAATAACTCACACTACTCCAACAAGTTGAACGGATGCATTGCTCTTTAAAAGGATTTCGGGATTTTTTTATCTGGTCAACATTCTTCTTCATTAGCCACAAATAACAAACAACATTAGCCGCATTAACAACGAGTAACGCAATTTCCTTCAACAACATAATGAAGTATTGTTTTATTTTTTGTCAATATATTTTTTTTTCTTCTATTATCCTATATTTTTCCATACGGAGAATTATGTTTTTGTTATTATTTTTTAAATTGTAGATTTTTTTGTAGAAACAAGAAAAGCAAGAAAACTGAAAAAGGTAAATTCATTTGTATAAAAAATATATTAAAAAAAAATACGAAAGAACAATTCTTTCAACTTAAAAACTACAAGAGAAAATAAATAAATAAAGTGAAAATAATTTCTACAAAAAAAAAAAAAACAGTTTTTATGGTTTTTATTTAGAAGAGAAAATTACTCATGTAATTTGTATGCATAATTGGACGGAATAACTGCTATTTTAAGTTCTGAAAAATAGAATTATCGTAGGACTGAAAAAATTATCCTATTAATTTTTTTAAATCGAGCCGTTTTAAATAAAATGCAAAACAGTGCTTTTCCTGTATAATTTCTAAAAAAAATAAATATTTATCCCCACTTTCACAAAAAAACGTCATTCGAAAACGCGTATGTATATAATATCCTTTTAAAACATTATAACATTAAACCTTGTTTCTAAGAATTAATATTCCCCCTTATTCCGTAACTATTTCACAATGTGACGTCAAGACAATATCAAAAATAGATCAGTTACATTCTGGTTGTGGGCACCAATTGATTACAGCTGACAGCCTCTGACTATTCCCTAAAGCCGATAAAATAACAAGAGGCTGTTAAAAGAAATTAAATACAAAGGAAAAATAATATGCAGATGTCTTCGGTTTGATATTGTCGTGACGTGACATTGACAAAAATAAGGGAGATTATCATTAGTTTAAATTATGTTATTACATCAACAATAAATAATTAATAGCATAACGGCAGTGCAGGTAGTGCATTTTAGCAAACGATTAAGGGTTACGCACACTCTTGCTGGCAATGGTAGCAATCCGTGAAGGATTTCACAAAAACATGTGCTTAATTAGTTTTCAAATTAAAGAAAAGGCAACAGGTAGACGATTAGTTTAAAAATAGAAATATTAATTGCAGTATCCTCAGGCTAAAATTTTTGTAAATCAAATTAATCCTTGTTAACTCTGACTTTGCCAAATTTAATTTATTTAAAAAGTACAGACTGAGTTTGTAAAGCTGGTAAAACTCAAGTAGAATATTTTGATAAGAATTTTGGCGGAATTCAAAATAGTTTAGGTTAGGTATCATCACACGCATACACATTTATTCCATGCTTGTGTTGGTTGTTCGTTTTTGAAAGTTTTTAATTTTCTCTTGTGACACCAACCATAATGGGAATATTTCAGATTTATGATTTTTATTCCATATTTCAAACGTAAAATGCTAAAGTATGTTGAAATATTAAAAAATTCAGCTTTACCGAAGTCATTGGGCCTTATTACATTCCTCGATTCGACTCGAATGAAAGTAATAAATTAAAGAAAAATCTTGTATTTTACAAACACTCGAGTCGATTCGAGAACGGTAATAAGGCAAATTATCAGCTGACAAAATTTACTCCAACGCTTCATTAAACATTTAAAAAAATTTATATGGTCACAACGGCCATCCAGCACAAACAACTATAAATCTGTAATCTAGGCTCAATTATTTTATAATTTCTCTTCTCTCCAATGCTGTGCACGCATGCGCTGTTTTTATTGACTCTGGTTTATACATTCACTCTCGCTGCTGAGACATTGAGAATTATCACACATGCGCAGAATTGGCGAAAGCCAAAATGTTCTAGGAAATTAATAAGGTTTTACCACATATCTGTCCTTAATGGCAGCAATCGATTATTGATTTCATACACATTTCGGGTTAATTAGTTTATTACATGCTATTACACGATAGCGAAAATGCAAACAGGTGGCTTTGTAAATATCAATGAGACAATCTCAGGCTTACATTTTGGAAAATTTATTTTATTTAAAAATACTGAGTTTGCGAGCAAAGAGAGTATACGTAGGCCAAATGCAATGCAGGTTTGTGTAAGTATGAGTATCTAGAATATTTTGTCACTATTGTTTTTTTATAAAATGCTTTTGTAAACATTTATAATAAATTATATTATAAAATTATTATATTCTGATTTAATTTAATTTTTAATTTCAATATTTCGTCACTCCGTTGTGTGACTTCTTCAGGAAATTAATTACTTTATTAATCAAAGGAGTGACGAAATATTGAATTTAAAAATTAAATTAAAATAAAGAGATCTTAAGCTTAAAAATATCAGAATATAATATATATAATAATTAAAAAAGGGTAAAGAAACCAGAAGAATTTATTTTATAAAATTTTGTGACAAAAACTTATACTACAGTTCTTGAAAATTATGTCCTTTTTTTAAATTTTGTAATGAATTCTTAGTAAATACCAGAATTTACTTACCTTCTGTTCACCAAAATTCAATAAATTTTTGTTAAACAATATGTATTTTAAAGCTATCAATCTAGACTTAATTATTTTATTGTTCCTGTTCTCTTTTATGCTGTGGGAAAATTCGCAGGCATAAATTGTTTTAATTAGCACTGCTTGTTAAATTTAATATCCCCGGAGAGAATTACCAAACATGCACAGGATTGGCGTGTGTGTGAGAGAGAGAGAGAGAGAATGGCCATGTCGCTTGTTTGCATGAAAAACAAAAGCAATTACGAGTAAAAAGAGCAAAGAGAACATTATACGAAGGTAAATAACGCCCATACCAGCTAATGCATCTCCCGTTATTCAAGTTTTTATTACCGAGAGAGCGAATATGTAAACAGGTGCCTAATCCGTTATACAGGTTTTTGTTACCGAGAGAGCGAATATGTAAACAGGTGCCTAATCCGTTATTCAAGTTTTTGTTACCGAGAGAGCGAATATGTAAACAGGTACCTAATCCGTTATTCAAGTTTTTATTACCGAGAGAGCGAATATGTAAACAAGTGCCTAATTAGTTTATAGAGAGAGAGTATAATGTCCTGTATATAAGGACTACATTTTTTGCAAATCAAATTATTTCATGTTCAGACATTGAAAGTTAAGCTTCGTTTTTAAGTTCGATTGCGCAAATTATTCATAATTTATTCAAAAGGACATACTGAGCTCGTGATCAAGGACCACATAAGGAAAAATATTGTGTAAGTAAACTATTTCATATTAGTATTAAATTATTATGACACCCAAAAAGGTTTAACACAGATTTAATAAGATCATATCCTTTATCTCTTTTTTCAGTTACAACTAAATAATAACAAAATGGGTTTACGGAATAATTATAAAACATCCCAAGCAAATCAAAGACGCACTGGAACCCAGCAGTCTTATTCTGTAGGAAAAGTAAACAGTGGAACTTCTGCAAATAACAACTGCCAAAACAATAATCAATCCCAAAACTCATTGACAAAGCCAGCGAATAAGTCATCTGCGCAAACTAATAATAGATATGCTTTTTTAAGCAACTCATGCCAAGAGCCAGTCAAACAACTGGGCATGACATCCGCCATCAGTTTAGCTGATCCTCGTCCCGAAGAGTTAGAACACACCAAAAAGCTGCTTCGGGTTTTAGTACCCAATGAAGTTTTCGAAACGAAAACTGAATTCAACCATCGTGTACACGTTCTTGCCAAGCTGAATACTCTTTTTACAGAATGGATAAAAAATGTATCAATAGCCAAAGGAACATCCGAAGAAGATGCCGAAAAATTGGGCGGCAAAATTCACACATTCGGCTCATATCGTATAGGCGTGCATCATAAAGGTGCGGATATTGACGCATTGTGTGTAGCACCGCGCAACATAGAGCGTTCTGACTATTTTGCATCATTCTTTGAATTGTTGAAGCAACAGCCAGAAGTAACAGAATGCCGAGCTATTGAAGAAGCCTTTGTGCCGGTTATAAAAATGAAATTCGATGGCATCGAAATTGATTTATTATTTGCACGTTTGGCTCTCAAAGAGATACCAGATGATTTCGATTTACTTGATGACAATCTGCTAAAAAATTTGGATCCACGTTCGGTGCGCAGTTTGAACGGGTGTCGTGTGACAGATGAAATATTGTCTCTAGTACCGAATTTAGAGAATTTTCGTTTAACATTGCGCTGCATAAAGTTGTGGGCTAAAAGTAAGTATAAAGTATAAAAATAAATAAAATAATTATATTTCACTTTCTCCATTTAATTTCAATATAATAACGTATTTGACTTCCGTTCTCTTTCATTTTAGAACAAGGAATTTATTCCAATATTTTGGGTTATTTTGGCGGTGTGACTTGGGCTATGCTGGTAGCACGTACTTGTCAATTATACCCAAATGCTACTGCCTCCACGCTCGTTCATAAATTCTTTTTAATTTTCTCCCGCTGGAAGTGGCCAAGCCCTGTACTACTGAAACGTCCACTCGACGTTGATTTAAACCTTCCGGTAAGTATTTCAAACTAATAAAATTTTACTTGACAAATAAAATCATATACAAGTATGTATGAAAAATAATAATAAACTTTTATATTTTTTTGTTCTTTTAAGGTATGGGATCCTCGTATTAATACAGCAGATCGCTATCATTTGATGCCGATTATAACACCAGCATATCCACAACAAAATTCAACATTTAACGTTACCGCATCCACAAAAAAAGTCATTATGAAGGAAATTAATCGGGGCATGTCAACCGTCAATGACATATTGTTCGGCAATGCATCTTGGGATGATCTTTTCCAGGCTCCCAGCTTCTTTTATAGGTAAGTTATAAATTTATATTTAATTTTTGCCAAATTTATAATTAGACACAAGAGTATCATTTCAATAACACAAATAATTTAATTCATTCTTTCTTTCTTGTTGCAGCTATAAACACTTTATTGTTTTATTGGTGAACTCACAAACCGCTGACGATCATTTGGCATGGCGCGGTTTTGTTGAATCGAAAATACGTTTCCTGATTGCAAGTCTAGAGCGCAATTATTATATATCTTTGGTCCATGCCCATCCCAAGTGTTACGATCTCAACGAAGCCCACAAAAACATAACCTCATCTCCCTATTGTTCAATGTGGTTCCTTGGTTTGGAATTTGCCCCTATTGAAAAACTTGATCTGAATTTAACCGGAGTCATAAGTGATTTCACCGATCTCGTAATACAACATGCTGTAAGTGTTTATTTAATCTTCATTTATTTATTTAATTCATTAATGTATTCTATATTCTAAAACTTTTCCCTAAACACAAATACTCATATTTACTTTCCGTTCTTTTTTTTTTTGCAGATCAAAATTAACTTGTTTAATGAAAGCATGTCGATTGACATTCGTTACGCCAAACGCAAGCAATTGTCAGAGTATTTAGATTCCGATTTCTTAAAGCGTGAACGAAAAGTAATGAATAGTTTTAATAATGCAACTATAGACAAACGTAAGAGGAGCAATGAAACGCCAGAAAATTGTGGCAATAACGCCAAGCGTCCTCGCTTCAATGAAGGCAATCCAAATGCCAAAAGTGATGATATTAGTATTGAGGACAACGCCTTGTCCAATACAACCTCAAATTTACAACAGCCTAAAAAAGCAAAAACAAACGGCAAAGCAACAGTCAACTGAAATTTCTAGTATCCAATACCAACATAAAGTTCCTTTTTGACATTTTATGTTGTAATTTTTTTATTATAGTTAATTTTATAGTAAATCGTATAAATTACATATTTTATAATTTTAGAAAACTCAACTTGACTAAGCAATTTTTATAATATTGTTATTTTTAATATTATTTTTAAGAACTTAACTTTTCGTACGAAAAAAGCAGGGGCCAAATTACCGCATTCGATATCGTACGCAATTTAAATGCAATTTAAATACAAATTTCTATCGATATCGAATGCCGTAATTTGGCCCCAGCTTTAAATATTTTTATGTATTTATTAATAATTATTAAACTCTTCTGGTTTCTTGACCTCTTTAATTATTATTATAGTCTGATATTTTTAAGCTTAAGGTCTCGTTATTTTAATTTAATTCTTAATTTCAATACTTCGTCACTGCTTTGTGTGACTTCTTCAGGAAATTAATTATTTTATTTGATATGAAAACATTTTTTGTTTATGAAACAAAATTATTTGCCAACAAAATACAAAAAGATTCAAACAAAATTTAATTCTGTATTTTGTTGACAAATAATTTTGTTTCATAAACAAAAAATTTTTTCAAATTATTCAAAGTTAAATATTTATGTTGCTTTTTATTTTTATATAAAAATTAAAAACAAACTTTGAATAATTTGTAAAAATTTTGTTATTGTTAAAATATTATTAAAAATTTTTATATAAAAAACAACAAAAATATTTAGCTTTGAATAATTTGAAAAAATATTATTATTCATTTTAAATTGTTATCCTGAAGAAGATATCCAGAGGATAACGAAATATGAATTAAAATATAAAATAAATAATTTTATAGTTATAATTTTATAAAAATAAGCCTCAAGCTCAATATTATTAAATTTTATAGTTTTAGAAAACTCAACTTGACTAAGCAATTTTTTAATATTGTTATTTTTAATATATTTAAAAAATTAACTTTACTTACCAAAAAAGCAGCTTTAAATATTTTTATGTATTTATTAATAATTATTAAAATTTAAAAAAAATTAATTTTAAGAAATTTAAAATACAAATAATATATTTTTCTTATTTTTAACAAAAACTTTTTTAACAAAATTAATTTTAAGAATTTTAAAAGTACAAATAATTAATGTATAAAACTATAATTTTTTTAAGCAAAATTAATTTTAAGAAATTTAAAAGTACAAATAATTAATATATGAAACTAATATATTTTTCTTATTTTTAACAAAAACTTTTTTAAACAAAATTAATTTTAAGAAATTTAAAAGTACAAATAATTAATATATAAAACTAACATATTTTTCTTATTTTTAACAAAAATTTAAATAAAAAAATTAAATTAAACTAAAATTTTTTTGTGTAATTTTAATTAATTTTTGGTTTGCTTAAAAGTTTTCATTTCTACTTCCACTTCCTTCCTAAAATATGCTACACAGGAAACATGATCAAAATATAAGTATTTTCACGGTTTAGAAAGACACTTTATATAGACATTCTAATTCCTTTAATAAATAATGAAAAAATAAATAAATAAATAATATATTTATATATTTATTTATTGTGACAACAATGTGTCAAATAAAAAATTTTCATAATATATTTATTGTATTATTTATTAAGGTCGAGATAATTTTGTATATAAAATTATTTCAGTTTTTTTTTATTATTCAATATTTCGCCAACAGTTTTTTAACATCATCAGAAATAAGTAATAAAACTGAAATAATTTTATACAAAAAACGACCACGAGCTTAATAAATAATACAACAAATTACCAAAATAAAGGTCTGAAAGTTAATAGCAATTAAATAAATAATAATAATAATAACAAATTGAAAATATGTTGCATATGCTGGCATATAAAGCACACAATTGATGTTGATATTATTCTGATATTAGTCTTACAGGTTTCGTAGAACTGGCTACAGTTATTTTTAAATATTGTCAAGCTGCTGTAATTTCTATCTGATGTCGCAAATAAATTAAAAACTAAAATTTCAAAAATTTTCTCTTAAAATATCAAATGATTCGGCACTATTCTGTAAAACCTGTAGCAAAAAATAGCCGGAGAAGTAAAAATGTTGAAATAGCTACAAAAAAACTGTCTATCTTCACATCTTTCCTAATCTGTCCCCTCAATACTATCCCCTCGTTTTCAGTTCCGGCGCAATGCATTGCATATATGTATGTATAGGGGTCATTCCCTGAGTGCTGGTCCAAGATAAAAAACCAGTCGTTTCGAAATTGCGTGATTTTAGAAAAATAACTCCACTAACAGAAATATTTTTTCAGACTTTTTATTTTCGGTTTTAACAATTTCCAATGGTGGTTTCATAATTTTCTTTGGTCTATAAAATTTTTATGAAATTTTTTTATTTGACATATTTTCACAATTATGTTATAAAAATGAAATTTATTTGTTGGGTGGTAGTAGGCCTTGAAACTCATATAAAATTATGATTTGGTAAAGCACCAATGAAATGCATATAGACTTTTCTTGACCACCCAACAAATAAATTTCATTTTTAATAATAAAATTTTTATTTACAAATAAATTTTTAACAATTAAAAAAAGTCAATAGAAAGTTTAACACACATGGAGTCTATTAATTAAATATCTCATAGAAATATCTGTGTTTTGAAAAACTAATAAATTTAGCGATGCCATTTTATACTTTTTAAATGAATATTTTAAAATTAAGGAACTTCTTATGCCAAGCCAATATGTAAATGTTTTGAAATCACATACATAAATCAAGTAAATTCTCAAAGAAAAACAAAATGCGGAAGTAGTGGATTTTCCGGTGCATTATTCACGTTTATAATAATTAACTTGGCAGCACCTCTAACTTATCGCAGACAAAAACGAGGCTTCATTTCAAACTGAAATATTCCCTTTTTTTAGTGTTTCATCCAACCATTTATTTTTATGTTGGAAGCAACTGCTTTGGTATGGATGCATTTATACCCATAAAAAATTTCCTTTTGATGTTTTGAACATTAAAATTTTGCAATATTTTGTTAAAATAATTTAATATTGTATTCTGATATTTTTAAGCTTAAGGTCTCTTTATTTTAGTTTAATTTTTAATTTCAATATTTCGTCACTCCTTTGTGTGAATTCTTCAGGAAATTATTTTATTAAAATAATTTAATAAAAGCTATAGAAAATGTAAAGAATATTGAAAACTAGGAAACAGTTTCTATGCATTTCCACAAGAAATAAAAAAAGCCATTGTGTTGCTTTGCATTCAACCAAAAACATTGAAACCATTACATTAATCAATAAGACAATTTAACAAAATATATGTTTATTCAAGATTCACGACTAGATTTTTATAATACATTAAATGGCAAACGGATTTTAATTACTGTTAATTATGACATCGATGCAATTAAAAATTTTAACAACTCAAATCAAAAGAAAAAAAAACGGGTAACTTAAAATAATATGGTGACTTAATTTTCATGGGAATGTCAGAATCCTTAAAATTGTCAGAAAATTATTTTAAATTTAGTAGCTCATAGTGGCAGTACCTTGTTTTATTATACCATGAATATAGTGCTGCACTCATGTATATGAGCTAAAATTGGTATTGAACTTGTAGCATTTTTTCATTAAAAAAAAGTCGTTTTGAAATTACACATATTTGCCAGAAAAGAACATTTAAAAGGCAGCCTAAATGCAGTACAATTATCAGAAAATAAAACGGTAAAAATTTTATATATTTTACACGCGTTAGTAGCGAAAATACCTAAAGTACTTATTGTATGTTTTCATACAGATGGATATATCATGCGTATGGTGGCAGGTACCTAAAGTACTTTATTGGTGTTGAAAAACACCTGCAGAGCGTACACATATTTGAAAATACTTTACTGCTGTTTAATAGCACTTGCACAGTGTGCAGGTACCTGAAATATTTCACAGGCTGATTATTAATACCTGCATCAAAGTAATATTATATTCTGGCTCTTGAACAATTAAATTATTTTATTATTCTCGTTCTCACCAAAGCTGTGAGCGCATTTGCGCATGTGCGGTTTGTTCATTGAGCCATTTGCTGCAGAGACTGGAAAATGCCAACGCATAAAAGAGAGCAAATAGAGTGAGAGAGGGAGGGAGGGAGAGAGAGGGAGAGAGTGTGTATGTGAGAGCGAGTAATTGTTAATAACTCACGCTCAGTACTGAGACTTGCTTTACAAAAACAGGATTAAGAATTTGACACGTTAGCTAGATTTATATTATCAAGAGAGGGAAAACGTAAGCAAAGGACTAATTAGATTATAGTCAGAGTGCCATGCTCAGTATTTAAGTCTTACATTTCTCGCAAATCAGATTATTTCGTATTCAAACCTTGAAAGCTAAACTTCGTTTTTAATTCGATTACGGATATTTAATTTATTCAAAAAGTAAATTGTTAATTCCAAAAAGTGTATACTAAGATTTTGAGGACAACACAAGGAAATATATTGTGTAAGTAGAATAATTAATATTAACTTATTATAATACACAAGAAGTTTTAGCACAAATCTAATAAAATCATATTTTTTATCTCTTTCCAGTTAAAACAAGATAATAAAAAAAATGGGTTTGCTGAATAATTCCAAGAGATCGCCATTAAAACAAAGACGTTGCAGAACGGAACATCCGTATTTGAAATGTTTTTCTGCAGAAAAAGAAAACAGAACAACTTTTCCATACAACAAGTGCAAAAAACTGAACGAATCCGAAAATGGTGCAACTAAATCGTCACTAAAGCCAGCGAATGGGCCAACTACGCAAACCAATGATAGCAATGATTTTTCAAGCAATTTAGCGCAACAACCAGCCAAACAGTGGGGCATGACACCAGCCATTAGTTTAGCTGGTCCTCGTGCCGAAGACTTACAAGGGACGCAAGATTTGCTTAAAGTTTTATCACCCAATGGCGTGTTTGAAACGCAAAACGAATGCCACCATCGTATAGAAATACTTTGCAAGCTGAATATTATTTTCAAAGAATGGATAAAGAATGTATCGATAGCCAGGAGAATGCCTGCAGAAGATGCCGAAAAATTGGGTGGCAAAATTCAAACATTTGGTTCATATCGATTAGGTGTAAATAATAAAGGCGCCGACATTGACGCACTGTGCATAGCACCGCGCAACATAGAACGTTTCGAATATTTTTCATCGTTCTTTGAATTGTTAAAGCAACAACCGGAAGTAACCGACTGCCGAGCTATTGAAGCAGCTTTTGTGCCGGTTATAAAAATGAAATTCGATGGCATCGAAATTGATTTATTATTTGCTCGTTTATCCCTTAAACGGATACCAGATGATATCGATTTACGTGATGACACACTATTGGAAAATTTGGGTACCTATTCAATACGCAGTTTGAACGGTTGCCGTGTAACAGATGAAATATTGTCTCTGGTACCGGATATAGAGAATTTTCGTTTAACATTGCGCTGCATAAAGTTGTGGGCTAAAAGTAAGTAGAGTATAAAAATAAATAAAATAATTATATTTCACTTTCTCCATTTCATTTCAATATAATAACGTATTTGACTTCCCTTCTCTTTCATTTTAGGACAAGGAATTTATTCCAATATTTTGGGTTACTTTGGCGGTGTGACTTGGGCTATGCTGGTAGCACGTACTTGTCAATTATACCCAAATGCCACTGCCTCCACGCTCGTTCATAAATTCTTTTTAATTTTCTCCCGCTGGAAGTGGCCAACACCGGTCCTGCTGAAACATCCACACGAACTGGAGTTAAACCTTCCGGTAAGTATTTCAAACTAATAAAATTTTACTTGACAAATAAAATCATATACAAGTATGTATGAAAAATAATAATAAACTTTTATATTTTTATGTTCTTTTAAGGTATGGGATCCTCGTGTTAATGCAGCAGATCGCTATCATTTGATGCCGATTATAACACCAGCATATCCACAACAAAATTCAACATTTAACGTTACCGAATCCACAAAAAAAGTTATTATCAAGGCAATTGATCGCGGCATGTCAACCGTCAATGACATATTGTTCGGCAATGCATCTTGGGATCATCTTTTCCTGGCCCCCAGCTTTTTTTATAGGTAAGTTACAAATTTATATTTAATTGTTGCCAAATTTATAATTAGACACAAGAGTTTCATTTCAATAACACAAATAATTTAATTCATTCTTTCTTTCTTGTTGCAGCTATAAACACTTTATTGTTTTATTGGTGAACTCACAAACCGCTGACGATCATTTGGCATGGTGCGGTTTGGTTGAATCGAAAATACGTTTCCTGATTGGAAATTTAGAGCGCAATTATTATACATCTTTGGTCCATGCCCATCCCAAGTGTTATGATCTCAAGGCCAATAAAAATAGAAGAATACCATTACCCACATCTCCCTATTGTTCAATGTGGTTTATTGGCTTGGAATTTGAGGGCATTGAAAAGCCTGATCTCAATTTAACAAAAATTTCAAAGGATTTCAGCGATATAGTAACAAAGCATGCTGTAAGTATAATTAAAACAATATTTCAACTTTAACATGATTTCTCTATACACAAGCAGACAGACAAGATATACTCATATTTACTTTTTTCTTTTTTTGCAGATCAAAATTCAGATGTTTAATGAGAGCATGTCGATCGACGTTCATTTCGCCAAACGCAGGGAATTGTCTGAGTATTTGAATTCCGGTTTCTTAAGGCGTGAACGAAAAGCAATGGCCAGTTTTAATAATGCAATTACGGCCAATAGTTTCAATAATACAATTACGGCCAATCGCAAAAGGCTTAATGAAGTGCAACAGAAATGTAGCATCAATGCCAAACGATCTCGCACCAGCTAAATCAATTCAGATGTCTCAAGTGGGAACACTATGTCATCAACAAGACCCAATATACAATAACAGAAGCATACGCCGAAGCCGAACAGTAGAAAGAAGTTTTAAGTATCAAATACAGCTTCAAAAACCAACTGTAGCTGAAGCTGCATGTTCGCCATCGTCTCAACCCCATTCTAGTCACAAACATACAACAACAGCAACGGCATCATTTGTAGTCCTGTTTAACAAACTTTCATATGACGCACATTATATTTATATGACAGCTTTACTTCATGAAAAGAAAGCATTCTTTTTTTGTAATTTATTCTTAATGTAAATCCGCAAAAATTATGTAAATATTTTATTAGAAAACTCATATTATGTATCTGACCAAGCAATATATTTATTGTTGTTATATTTACAAATTTAATTTATTTTTATATATTATAAATCTTTATATTTGTTAATGTTATTAAATATTTATTATTAGAAAGTATTCTTCAGACCGTAAGAATTTTATATATGTGATACATCAACATTAAACATTAAAATTAAATATTGTAAATATTTTACATTAGAAATTTCATATGATGTACCTGACCAAGCAATCTATTTATTGTTGTTATATTTCAAAATTGTATTTGTTTATATATTATAAATCTTTATATTTATTATTGCTATTGAATATTTATTATTAGAAAGTATTCTTCAGACCGTAACAATTTCATATTTGTGATACAATTATATTAAGCATTAAAATTAATTTAAAAATAAACAGACATTTTAATAAAAATTTACATAAAACAAATTAAATATATATTGTGTTGAATTCTTCTGAACAGCATTACTGCGTGGTTGTGTTAGTTGTTGCCAGCCTGTTTCAATGATGAAGGCATAGTCACTCATCACTGAACATAATTGGCAGCGACTGACACTATCATGTACAAAAAAGCAGAGTAACAGTACCCACCTTCGTCGGCCCTGTAGCAAAAATTAGCCGGCGAAGTAAAAGTTTGAAATATCTAAAAAAAACTGTCTATCTTCTCATCTTTCCTAATCTGTCCGCTCAATACTATCCCCTCGTTTTCAGTTCCGGCGCAATGCATTGCATATATGTATAGGGGTCATCCCCTGAGTGCTGGTCCAAGATAAAAGAAATCAATGAGTGTTCGAACTCACGGGCGATGTGTTAACACCTTTTTGTTTATTTATTTTATATTAAACCCACAAAAAACAAAGAGAATGCAAAGCAACAGACAAATGTACATACATACATTGTTATGTTTGTACATAAGCTACATACGTTGCTGTCTTGCTATCTCATTTTTATATATGTACGTATAACCACGTCACTATTCTCTTTGCTATGCATAAGACAAAACCGAAGATAAACATAAAACACTTTTTTAATATTACTCCAAATTAATACTCCGAATTAAAACACTTAAATCGCCGCTCGCCGATATCGGATCGCCTTAATTTTTCTAAACTCTTCGTCGAAACCCGCACTAGCGTTTTAATCCAAAAATTAATAAAATCGGCTATGAATTTCCGGAGAAAATCGCGTGGGAAAATTATATGAAAATCGCCCAATAATCACTTTCAATATCGACTGCCAAGCAACAACAACAAACAAACAAACTCTTACACTTATACTTGCGTATGTATTGAAACTGATAGTTTACTGCCCTAGAGGCGCGCGTATAGATGTTAACACATCAAAAAAAAAAAAAATTAAAAACTACATTGAATTTTTGTGTTTAATTTCAACTCTAGGATTGTTTAAAGCTTTTCATTTGCACTTCCACTTCCTTCCCAAACGTCATTCGAATTTCATACTTGTATGAATTAATAATAAAAAAATAATAATAATATATGACATATTATCACAATTCTATTTTAAATGAAATTTTTTTTGTTGATGGTTAAGTCCGTATACACATTATTTAACCATCAATAAATAAATTTAATTTAAAATAGAATATATATTACATTTGCCAACTTCTAAAGTACACAACTCTTATAAACATTTTCAAATAATTCCTTGAAACTAAAATTTTGATATTATTTCGTATCATTTGCTCCAGTTGTTAGAACTATTTGTAATAAATACATTGAAGAGAAAATTATAAAATATTTTGAAGACGAAAGAAAATTTAGGCTTCAAAAACTGTTTGCATATGAAAGTACTTTCCTAAAATTCGTAATAAACTCACACTTATTTACTAACACTGATTTTTTAAAAATTTTCACATCATATTGTGATAAGTAATAATAATAAAACCAACATGTTTTGTGTATGCGAAATATTTGAATTATTATTATTATTATCATTTAATAAAAAAATATATGTATTCTCATATAATAATTAATAATTGCAATTTCCATATATTTCTTCATAGATTTGTGTGTATGACATTTGGTGCTGGCAGTTCTAACAGCAACCACATCCGTCATCTTTAGAGTTAATTGTGCTCCCAATGTTTTCCACCATTTTAATCCAATTCATTCAAGGACATTTTGTAATGGGCTTAATTAAGGTTGTGACTTCGACTTAGATTGTTGTAATAGATTAAGGAAACAAACAATTTTCCCAATATAGTACATACATTGTAAAGAGTGGCGCCAGTAACCATAGTAACGCCAACTGTGTGATGAGGGGAGTATTTCATGAATGCATTACACCACACTTATTGAAATTCAACTCATCTTCTGGTTTATGAAAATGCTTTGAGTCTTTACTTATTTTTGCCTTTTATGCGAAGTATTCCATATTTTTCCCTTTTTACATGACGACTTAAGGGTGTGTGCAATACTAGTATTTTTATTTTGGGCTATTGTATTTGAAGTTAATGTATGTGATATTTAATTGCCTTTTTTAGTGTTATAATTAAACTGTTTGTAAGCCAATTTGCTTTATACCTAATGAACTGTGAAAATTTCCGGGAAACGAAAATAGTTGCCTTGCGATTTCTGTGGGTGAAATACTGAAAATTGGAGATAAGTTATGAAAAAAACTGGGAGCCCTCGTTGTTATGAACTCTGATTACTGCTTGTATCAGAACCGATGTGGTATCAGAACTGTTGTCAGAATTTAATATTATAGAATCCGAATTTTTTGCCAGATGGAAACAAATCAGCTGGCAACTGCCACAATTAAATTTAATATTGGGGCAACAATAAACTAGAAAAAAAGCATTTACACGAATTAGCAGAGACCTAGAAATAAAAAAAACACAATTGCTTATGGAATGTATAAAAAAGAATCCAGGCATTGTGAAGTTAAATTGTAACAGTAAAATTATATGTACACAAAAACAAAATTTCAAAGATTTTTACTCTCTTTGCCATCTTTTGCTTAATTTGCTTCTATTTTCTATAAACTTTTGAAATGCAAGGCAACGCATGAATTTCTGTACGTTTGTTAGGTGAACAAATTGTGCTCGAAACAAAAAGAAATTTATTTATTTTTTTTGAAATTTGTTTTTCAACAAATTTTATTCATCCAAAGTGATTTACAAAATTAGGACCTACAAGACCTACAGAAACACTCAAGTTGTTTTCTTTAATTACAAAAAATACCTGCGTGGTAAACGTCAACTCCGAAATATTCCATCCACTTGAGTAAAATTTGTCTGTTTCAATGCATTGCAAAGAATGATTCGTCTTTATCAATTAATTTGATTTCACAGTTTTGGTGATTTAATATTCTTTAAAAATTATCACCGTAGGTTGGAATAATTTTTCTTAACAATATAAATGAAATTTATTTGTTGGTGGTTAAGCAATGTCTATATGCATTTCATTGGTGCTTTACCAAATCGTCAGTAGACTTTAACCACAGTTTTGAAAAGCTAAAAACCTCTTATCTTATGCATATACTTCCGAAAACCATCTGAGAATTCACAACTTGTAAATTACAAACTATTTTCAAAAATAACAACAGAACAAGAACATAGGCTTGCAACTCATACAAAACTAAACCAACAAATAAAGTATGTTTGTTGGTTTAGTTTTGTATGAGTTGCAAGCCTATGTTCTTGTTCTGTTGTTATTTTTGAAAATAGTTTGTAATTTACAAGTTGTGAATTCTCAGATGGTTTTCGGAAGTATATGCATAAGATAGGAGGTTTTTAGCTTTTCAAAACTGTGGTTAAAGTCTACTGACGATTTGGTAAAGCACCAATGAAATGCATATAGACATTGCTTAACCACCAACAAATAAATTTCATTTATATATTAGTATTGTGACAACAATGTGTTAAATAAAAAAACTTAATAACATTTTCTTAACAATTTTATTATGTAATAAAATTTTCAATTTGTGTGTTTGAAATGTCAATTCAAAAAAATTTAAACAAATCCAAACACAAACAATGCTGGAAGGTATTCTTAGATACAAAGTCCGGGAATGAAAGAACTAACAATGAATAATTAACACATGCAATACTGGGAATTATTTAGAAAATTGAGTATCCTGGCAAGAATGTTCCTACTACTGAAATTTGTATAAATGTCATTTCTCATTAAATTTAAGTTTATAAAAATCGAGTTATGAAAAGCTTTATCAGAAGATCCACTGAAGTTTCCATTAGAAGTTCGTGCAAATTTTCAACGAATGTCGGTAAGTCAAGGTGAAATTTTTCTTGCAGCAGTTCTTGCTTTGCGTTAGAGTGGTGAAATAGAAATAAATGTAATTGCTATTACTCTCTCGCTCTTTCTTACTAGAGACAAGCAGACGTTCTACAGCAAATATTTCACTACAGGCAGCTAATATTTTGAGCAAACTAAATAACAAAGGAAATCTTGGTTACTTTTAAAATAAGCACATTTACATACACTAGAATATGTATATTTTTTTCTTGCAAAATTCCTGCTGATTAACATAACAAAGTAAAAATTCAAAATGTCCCTTTTGAACCGTAACTAACCATAGATTAAAATAAAATGCACACACACACAGAACAAAACCCATCAACAAAGGAAATATTAAAGAAAAAAAAAAAACATTGAGCAAAAAAGGATTTAGTGCATCCCGCTTTGGATTATACTAAATGAAAAAGAAGAAAATAAATATTTCTTTTGAGGCCTGTTGAGCCAGGATATTTAGATTTACTGCATATGATTTTAGTCCTGTTCATTTTCCTTTAGTTTGCTCACGTTAAAGCTTGTCTCAGCATGTTGATGAGCCAAATCTAGGAAAAATTTTATGTTTTCTTATCTAAAAACAAACAAAACATTTCAACATGTTTAAGTATTTAGGAATAGGTTGTAAAAGTGTCATAAGCATTTATATTTTATTTGCTGGCAACGGACAACTAATTGTTAGCAAGATACATGACCTTGGGTGTTGAAATATCTGAACAATAGTACAATGAATGTTAAGTATTTGAAAAACATTGTTTGTAGGTTGAACAAAAAAAAAATGCCTCAAAATATATTGAAAAATACTAAAAACGAGTTAAAAGCGTGAATATATATAAATATATAGGGAACTCAAATGGTGTGCTATTAAGGGCCATTATTACAACTTCTTGTTAGTTTAAAATAGGATTTTATCGCTACTTTGGGAATACAACTATCATGTATGGACTACTGCTTTAAAGTCTACTTAGCAGTTACTTTATCATATACAGAAGAGGGCGAAGAAGCTCGTGGGAGATAGTAGAGTTGTGAACTCTATGGATTCAGTTGAGCATAGTGGTAGTGAGGAGTGAGTTTCGTTGTTCTATCGTTACTAGAATTCGATGTATTCTAATGAAAGCAGGAAACTTGTTCTCGAAACCCATTCTTTGTGCTCTAGGCATCACAAAGAGAATTAGCCTCTTGCCCAAACAGTCCATTTGTGGAATAAACTAATTGCAGATGTCTAACCCGTAGGCTTGTGCCCAAACAGCTCATTCACTCAGTTTTGACAAGAACCTCTGATCAAACCTATGCAATTTAAATGGGTTTGACCAGAGGTTCTTGTAAAAACTGAGCGAATGAGCTAGTTGGATACAAGTCTACTAACCCTCCACTTACAATATGAGAAAGTTGAAATCGATTATCAACAGACCACTTCCTCTATTCTCCTTCCCATAACCAATTTTCCTAGTTCCGGCACAATGCCCTTGATAACCACCAGGGTGCTGGCCCTACTAAATTTTAGTCTTTGATAAGTAATTAGGTAAAGGCAGCGGTTTTCACCTCTGTTTGTTGTTCTTACAAAGGAATTTCAAGTGTCTCTACTAGCAAAAGCAGGCACTAAAAAATTATACTTGCCCCCATAGTAAAATAATATATTATTACTTTCGGTAACAAAAAAATATATTTTACCACATAATTATTAATTTCCATGGAATAGATAATATTTCATTTTAACATTTTATATCAATAATATATTTTGCTCACTGTACAAATAACAAATGGCTTCTGTACTCGCTAAGAGTGGGACTATATCTCGAATTTTACCATGAAAATTATTAAGCAAAAAACTCTGGCATGACAACTCAAAACTAAAACACGTTAAGCTGGGACCACACTATGGCCTTTCGTGATATCGCAATTTGCAAGGAAATGCTACACAAAGAAATATACATGCGATGGTACAAAGTGTCATAGTATGTTTGCGAGTTAAGTGAGACGAGTGTATTACAAAAACTAAACTTCTAAAGGCAGGCCATTAATCAATTATAATTTGACTACATAAAACGTCTCAACAATTTGGTTCATAAAAATCATTAAACATTTTTATTCTAATTTTTATCTTCATTAAAATAACAATTAAAATGGTTGTTGTACAGAATATTGTGGTTTTACTAAATCTATTTCACAAGACTTGCATGGGGAATTTGGTGCAATATGTGTCTGTATAAAATAATTTACTACTAATTGCTCAATAAATTGAGCTCAATTACGCATTTAACTGCGTAAATTTCCTAAATGCATAATTAACTGCCAATTTCTCATTGTCGAATGAATTCTTTCTTTCGTATAAATATACTTAAAACAAAAACAAACTTTTATAAATTGTTTTTGTTTGAAATGTATTTATACGAAAGAAAGAATTCATTCGACAATGAGAAATAGGCAGTAAGGCACATGTCTGGACATGATGTTGTAATATAAGTTCGTATAAACAAAAATCCCTATTTTTATAGAAAAATTTTACTTAATTTTAACATCCATTATTCTATTACTGGCATATGATGGTGCTGTTGCCTGAAGTAATAGAACACGTGACTATGATAAGGAGGGTCCTGAGTTCAACCCCGCTCTCAGTCATGAATATTGTGTCGACTTCTTCTGATCACCTTTGCTACATGGTTGTGTGAGTTGTCATCCTGTTTCAGTGGTAAAGGCATAGAGCACTGGTCACTGAACATAACTGGCAGCAACTGACGCAATCATAAACTTAAGAGTAGAGGAACAGCACTCGCCTTCGTCGGCCTTGTAGCAAAAATTAGCCGGCGAAGTAAAAATTGCTACAGAAAAACTCTCTATCTTCTCATCTTTCTTCATCTGTCCCCCCCAACACTATTCCCTAATTTCTAGTTCCGGCGCAATGCACTGCATATGTAGAGGCCATCGCCTGAGTGTTCCGAGTTAAAAAAAAAAATATTTAAAAGTTTGACTGAAAACAAAGAAATTTTTCTAAATTTTAGGAGAATGACAGAAGTTAAAAACGATAAAGTTTCAAATTTTTTGAGAAACCTGAACACATCGAAGGATTCTGATTATAGTTTGTGGAAAGCCATTAGGTATTTAAAACATCCAGTCAAAAGGAATATACCTATTGTAAAGCAAGATGGCAGTTGGTGCAGGAATAGCAAAAGTAAGGCCGAGGCATTCTCCGAATATTTAAAGCAAACATTTGAAGCTTTCAGTTTGTCTAATACAAGTGATGAGTGTGAAATACTAAATTTTTTAGAATCCCCGTACCAAATGGATGTACCGATTAAGCCTTTTTCTCCAAGCGAAGTACAGAATGAAATTTGTAAGCTCAATAATAAAAAGTCTCCAGGTCATGACAAAATAGATTCTACGGTTGTTAAGGCATTATCCAAGAAGAGCATTATATATTTAACTTTAATATATAACTCAATTTTGAGACTCTCTTACTTTCCATCCGAATGGAAATGTGCTAAAATAATAATGATTCAAAAACCCGATAAACCCGAAAATTCCGTCGCATCTTATAGACCCATAAGTTTGTTAACAACTTTTTCGAAGATATTTGAAAAACTGTTTGCATCCAGACTACAACCAATTTTGGAAAGACAAAAAATTATACCTGACCATCAATTTGGTTTTCGTGAAAAACATGGCACTCCAGAGCAATGTCACAGAATAATCAATGTTATATCGGACTCATTAGAAAGAAAAATGTATTGCTCTGCGGTATTCCTAGATATTAAGAAAGCATTTGATAGAGTATGGCATGAAGGTCTTTTATACAAACTTAAATCCTTATTACCTGCACCATTTTACTCGGTACTAAAATCCTACCTACAAGATCGGAAATTTTTTGTAAAGGTTGAGGATGAAAAGTCTAATATATACGAGATATATTCAGGAGTACCACAAGGCAGCGTTTTAGGTCCCATTTTATATACTATTTATACTTCTGACATGCCCACAACAGATAATGTTACACTGGCTACCTACGCAGATGATACTGCTATTATATCTGCAAATGAATCGAGAGTTGAAGCATCATTAATACTTCAAAGAGAACTTAATGTTTTACAACAATGGTTTTGGAAATGGAAAATAGAAACTAATACAGAAAAATCAAACCATATTACATTTACATTGCGAAGAGAAGAGTGTCCATCATTATACTTGAATGGCTTACAAATACCAAAAACAAATTGTGTTAAATATCTAGGAATGTATCTTGACAAACGTCTCACTTGGAAAGACCACATTAAGGCTAAAAGAAAACAGCTGAATATCAAAACAAAAAAAATGTACTGGTTACTCGGTACAAAGTCCCAACTTAGTATGGAAAACAAAATTAAGCTATACAAAGTTATTCTGAAACCCGTATGGACCTATGGTATAGAGCTATGGGGTACAGCTAGCCATTCAAACGTTGAGATATTGCAACGTTATCAGTCTAAAACATTGAGGCTCATTGCTAATGCTCCATGGTATATGACCAACAAACAAATTCACAGAGATCTAAAAATTTCTTTCGTCCTGGATGAAATAAACAGATTAAGCGCACGATACATTAACCGACTTAGTAATCATTGCAATACATTAGCAATTTCCCTGCTTGATGAATCAAATGAAATTAGAAGACTTAATAGGCTTCATATTTTAGATCTTCAATATAGAAAATAGCCTTTTATATGCACACATGTTAAATTATCTTTCTCTCAAAACAGTTTTTTAAGCTTATTATAGTTTAATAACTTAAGGATGTTATTGTATCTTAAATTTATCGAATTTACTTAATATTGTAAAATAGATTGTAAATAAAACAGAAGTAAAAAAAAAAAAAAAAAAAAAATTTTAGTTCGCTACGTTCTCGATTGTAACTTCAACAATTTTAATTTTATTATTTTTCTTCCGAATTTTACATAAATCTGTGCCTGCTTTTGTTTTTGGAAAATATTATTGCGCACTGTTTTATTTATTTGTATTTATTTTAAGAAACCTTTGGCAGGGATTTTCTTAGTCTTTAACTTAAAACCTTGAAATATTCATCCATCCTTTCTTTGTGTAATAAACATGAACGATCAACTAAATATTTTATTGCGTATATGGAAATGTGCATTTTCTTGCCTGTCTTACGATCGGGATTAACTAAATTGTGATTTTCTTGGAGGTAGAAATTAATATTTGTGTGTGTGTGTTTGTGTGCATGTAACAGCAACAAAACGATTTAACACGGCACAAATTGGAAATTTTGCATGTACTCGTATTAGCGGTCAGCCAGGATGAAGAAAATATGTTTCGGGTCTTTAAATTTTTTGCAGGGTTACAAAACTTGTGCCAATCCTCGAAGTAGTTCTGGCGTTAAGTTATCGCAATCGCTAGCGATCAAAATTTCAACACAAATTTCGACTGATACCGAATGCCGTGACTTGCCCTTTGATAAGCACTTTTTTGTATGTCCTTGCACTCTGTCAGTGGTGCAGTTTTTATCTCCATACCCCTTGCATTTCAAAATTAATCTTAGTTTTTAAACAGACCTTTTACAATTATATACTAAAGAAAGATTTAAATTGATGGCATGATTATTCCAATTCTAATTTCCTGTTTGGTGATGTCGTGACCTATTTTTTAATCGAATGAATAATGCATTAAACACATTCACGGCAGCAGGCGACCGACTACACGACTACAGAAATAGCATAGGAATGATTATTGCCACGGCTGCATCGCAGGTTTTTGTCCGTGCTACTTTTGCCATATAAACACATGTATTCTATTGCTGTAGTCGTGTAGTCGGTAGCCTGCTGTCGTGAATGTGTTTAATGCACTAAACACATTCACGACAACAGGCTACCGACTACACGACTACAGAAATAGATTACATGTGTTTATATGGGAAAAGTAGCACGGACAACAACCTGCCGTGTAGCCCTGAAAAAGAATTTTTCCCATATATATTTCTGTAGTAGTGTAGTCGGTAGCCTGCTGTCGTGAATGTGTTTAATGCATAATACATAACATTTAAAACAAAAAAAATGTAATTTGTCTTTCGATCGAACAATTGCTTGCGACATCGCCGAACAGAAAGTAGAATAACAATAATTATGCCATCAATTTAAATATTTCTTTAGGACTTGGGAGAATGTTTATACAGGGTGTCCCACCGGAATGTATACTACTTTGTTTAATTTTTTGACAAAATAAAAGAAAATGGATCTTATATGGCTAAATGTTTTATTGAATATCGGCAATCATGTATGGAATACAATATCAGATAAATGTCCGCCTCTGTTTGCCTCACAAATGCGAGTCCTTTTGAGCACATTTTTCATTACATTAATTTCATCACGAATATTTTGTTGGAGTTGCTCAAGCGTTTCTGGTTTGTTTGCATAGCAAAGCCAGATATCCCCACAAAAAGAAGTCCGGAGCAGTCAAATCAGGCAACCGTGGCGGCCAATCAACATCACCATTTCTTGAAATAACTTATTGTGGAAAGAGGTCTCGCAGTAATTTCATTGTAATCCTGGCTGTAAGCGATGTGGCATCGAATATTTTTCCATAATAAATTTGCCACGTGTCTACTTTACGACTGCCAAATATGACCTGTCAAGACTAATGTTTAACAAAATGGTAGTACATCTTCCCGACGGACACCCTGTATTGAAATTTATTTATTTTTTGTTGTTTTAAAAATTTCCAAAATATAATATTGCAAAATAATCAAAGCAGATCTTTAATTATAACGGCTTAAGTATGATTTTGTAGAATAACAAACAAAGCAAATGTTTAAAAATGTTTAATAAAAGCAAATTACATTGAAAAAAAATTTAAAAAAAATTTTAATGACTTAACAGAGTATTAAGTTCATAATGCCAACATATTTTTTGCAAACAGTAGAAATTAAAAGAATAAAATGAGAGAAATTAAGGAGGCAGCAGGTAGACGGGGAACTGCGTATTAACTTGTGTTACATTTCGCAGAATAATCCGTCTAATTATTTTTAATTATGGGAAAATTCTTTTAAATTTATTGCAAGTAATAAAATATTTTTTATTTATGACTCACACACTTTTTTTTGAGAAAAAAGCGTTGGAAATTTTCTCTGCAAGAGATACGCATCTTTAGCTAATCTATTTATATATTTCTTCTCCGAATTCATAACTGCTTTTTGATGAATAAATTCATGTTTTCGAAAATTTTTCAATTGGTTGACATTTTCTTTTTTTCCGAAGCAACAAATTTGGGTGACTACTTTGTTGTGTAAAACGTACTTTTGAGTTTTATGAATTTTGACAAAGGGAAGCTGTCAGGCTATACCTGCAATTTTCCGCGAAGCTCAACCCTAATAAAGGTTAGGTTAGGTTAAAAAGGGCTGTCCGTAGTTAGCGAGAAAACACTCGGAGTCCATAAAGGCCCATTGTGATGCCCAGAGGACTATACCCTATACAATCTTTTCAAAACGAAGTACTGGTTCCTGAGAACCATTTAGAAGTTCTCACAAAACCCGCCAGGGCAGCCAGCGGTGCATCCCTGAGACAGTCCAGAACTCGCAAGAAACGAGAGCCTAGATGTCTAAGCCTACGCTCTTGCAGGGCCGGGCAAGCACAAAGGAAACGCTGTACTGACTCTTCCTCCTCTTCATCGAAAGTAGTGGGTGCTGTTAGCTGAAGTAGTAGAACACGAGACTATGAAGCGGAGGGTCCTGAGTTCGAGCCCGCGCAGAGTCATGAAATATTGTGTTGAATTCTTCTGATCAGCATCAGTGCGTGGTTGTGTTAGTTGTTGCCAGCCTGTTTCAGTGATGAAGTCATAGTCACTGGTCATTGAACATAATTGGCAGCGACTGACACTATCATGTACAAAAAAGCAAAGTAACAGCACCCACCTTCGTCGGCCCTGTAGCAAAAATTAGCCGGCGAAGTAAAAGGTTGAAATAGCTACAAAAAAAAAAAAAAAAACTGTCTATCTTCTCATCTTTCCTAATCTGTCCTCTCAATACTATCCACTCGTTTTCAGTTCCGGCGCAGTGCATTGCATATGTAGGGGTCATCCCCTGAGTGCTGGTCCTAGTCCTAAAAAAAATAAAAAAAATAAATAGCTCCTGCAGCGACCGTCATTGGGAAAGCCCAAACGCTCTGATATGTAGCCAGTTGCACAGTGTCCCGGCAAGACCTCTCTCTACCAGGAGTGCCAACGACTTCTTCTCAAAAGTTAGAAGCTGTCTAGTCCTCAATCTGCTAAGTGGAGGCCATAGAGTTTTGGAGATCCTACAGGTGGTAATTGTTGAACACTTGCTTGTCACCTTCCTCTCTGCCCACTCCGCAATTATTATTCAGCAGCTCAACTGAGTGAATGTCAATATACCTACGTGAGACTGCTTCGTACAAGGCCGAACCTGCTCTTGCGCATTCGTCCGCCATTTCATTTCCCTGAATGCCTTCATGCCCTGGAACCCAAACTATCTTGACGTCATGTCTTTTAAGTGGAGCCAGAGATTAAATGCATGCCAGTACACATTTCATCCTCGAATCCGGGGCCCCAATTGCTACCGGACTAGGGTTGCCATCCGTCCTCTTTTTCCCGGACACCGTCCTCTTATTTAGATCGTCGGGGTCCGTCCTCCTACTTTTTTAACAAGTGTCTGGGGTTGTCCTACATTTTGCTGCTTTTACATTTTCAAAATATCAAAACTGCTAAATTTTCGGTCATAAGTAGCCAAGCTAAATTTTTAAAAACAGAACGCCCAAAATAATTAACGAATAACACAGATTTCGTACGAATCAATTTTCGTTCGAAATTGTAAAACAGCCAGTAAAAATCACTATTTTGAACAAAAAAGGGCTATATGTGATGCGTTAGGGACTGCGTTGGCATCACTGTATGAATTGTCAAGCATTTTATGAATATTTGAAAAAATGTGATAGGTGATAAATGTATTGAAATTAATATAAATTTTTTACATAAAAATAAGTAATTTTGTTTATTTTATTGAGTTTTTTGATTTTTATATTTGAATTTTATTCAAAAAAAAGAGTCCTATTTTTTGAGTCAAATGTCCTCCTTTTCTAAAATTGGAAATGGCAACCCTATACCAGAGTATCTACACAAATGTCAATAGTTCTGGCCTCTAATCTGAGCCCATTAATTCTTAATGCTGCCTCGGTAATGGCAGAAATCTTTGCCTGAAAATATGTTCAGGTATGGGGTAGCCTAAGTGATACCGATAGGTCGCGACCCTCGGAAAATACAAAGGAACTAGTGCCAGTGTCCATTTTCGAGCCGTCCGTAAAAATCAAGATTGCATTGCTTCGAGTTGCCGAGTTTTCCATCCAGTTTTTCCTCTCAGGGAATCCGACTGAGAAAGATCTGTCAAAACTCACGACAGGAGTCATATAAACAGTTTGTCTCTCCAGGACCTGCCCTCCTACCTTTTGTAGGATAATGCCTTGTCCCGTACGGCCATGCCTGAAGTTGCCTGACTCAATGAGCCTAATGAAAGAAATGGAACATTTACACGTTTTTCTTCATTTCCAAAGCAATTCGATTGAAGTGAGTGAATCCTCAAAATACATTTTATGGAAAAATATTTAAGGTAATTATTGTCCACCGATTTTGAACAGCTTCACAGTATTGGGTGAAGCTTTTCAAGCCAAAGTGATTTTAAAATAAAAAAAAACAAAATCACTCGCATAAATCACATAGATCACGTTTTAAAACAAACTTTCTAAAGTCGCTCTTATATTATGAGCTAAAGAAGATGTTAAGATTTTAAATTTCTGTAACATTTTACATCGCAAAAATTTTATAATTATGATTGTCATGCTATTTATTGTAGGGTGATCCATATAATAATATATTTAGCATTATATAAATTTAATACAAATACAACAAATTAAGGATTATATATAATGCCACACAAAATATATGTATATGTGACTTACGGCCTTTGTACATGCGACAAACGATAGATGTACTGTTTAACATGCATGGGATACATTTTGTAATCGTGTACATTTTCCATGCCTGATGACAGGTAGTATGTGTGTATGCATAATGATCTTTCGTTTAATTACGGTTACTAACCTTGGGCCAAATGCACAAAGAGAATAACAAAGATAAACGATAGAGTGGATGGAATGTGTAAAGAAGATAAAACTGGCAAACAAATGAAAATTTCTTAGAATTAGCAGGTATGTAGAGTCGTAAGTATGTATGTACGGATTATTTTGTAAAACGCGACGCTTAGCGTTGCTAACTATTGCATGGAAAGCAAATTTTACTAGCAAAACAAAACACATTTAAATTTTAGGAAAACTTTGTGTTTGTTGAGTTTCGCAAAACAAGTCCCTTCTTCGTCCGTCCTGTCAGTTGCATTCGTACTAAAAACTAATTAACATTTTGCTATAAATAGTCGCTTTGTAAAGCCGTGTATTTTATTTAGCCAGTAACTCTGCTGAAGCTCTGCTCGATCGTGTCGAACACATTTTGTGAATATTAATATTTAGTCAATGAAATTTATTTTCGTGCCTGTCGAAAAAAAATTGTGCATCAGAAAACCGGTTTTTCAAAAAATAAGTTATTTTGTGAGTTTCATTTTGTATTTTTGTTTTTTTTTTTAATTCCATATCGGTGTAAACCAAGTGAAGGTGTTATTAAACAAATATTTAGAATTATACGGCAAACTTTTCTTCAGTTATTGTTGAGTTTAACAAAAAACATCACTGGGTGAAGTTTGTCTTATAATTACTGAAACAATACAACAGCCGGGAAAACTGTTTTTCGTTTTCCAAGAGAGTAAAAGGAGAGAATTGTGTACCTATAAAATATGTGCACTTGGAGTTGCCAGAGTTTTATATTTAAAAAAAACAGCTAAAATTAAAAAAATCATAAAAAACTGCACATGAAAAGGTGAAAATGATATAATTCGTACGAAATGTTTTTTTTTGGTCAAAACATAATAATAACATGTTCAAACATGTGCATTAATTAAGGTAATTACACTATAAATTAAAAATTTTTTCATAATTTTGCTTGCAAAATTTGTGTTATTCCATCACAACCTTTTCCTTTTTGGGTTGTTGTGCCCCTCTTAAATATATTTCCACAAAAACAAAATTTTAAATTTTTTGTGATACATTTTGTCATAAAATTTTATTAAATTTACTAAACGCCACTTTCAACCAATATTGTTTTTAATATTATTTGTATTAAATGCTTCTAGGTTTATTGACCTCTTTTTAATTATTATTATTCTCTAATATTTTTAAGCTTAAGGTCTTTTTATTTTTATATGTAAAAATATATTATTTTTCAATATTTCGTCACTCCTTTGAGTGACTTCTTCACAAAATTAAAGTAGTTAATTTAAGAAGTAACACAAAGAAGTGACGAAATATAGAAAAATAATATATTTTAACATATAAAAATGAAGAGACCTTAAATTTAAATATATTAGAGAATAATTATTTTTATTGTCATTTTTATAACTATTAAAATATTGCTTTTGTACAGAATTTTGCTGTTTTGTATTATGTCTTGTTTAAATATGTCACTTAATTGAGACAATTAACCTATTTTTTTAAGTTAAGAAGTCATTTAACGAAATATTGAAAAGAAAAGTTACTACAATAAATATACAAAATATAGAAATAAGTTAAAAAACTATATATTCTAATTGCTAAAAAAAATGAGGTAAAAAATTACAAAAACAAATTGAGACAATTAATTATGCCTTGTTTCAACATGTTGCTTAATTGAGACAATTAACCAATTTTTTTAAGTTTTAATGTATATTTTATATATTTATTTTGTTTGATTGAATGCAAAAAAAGAATATATAAAAAAATTAATATATAAGATTTTCAGAAGAAGTTAAGAAGTCAATCAACTAAATATTGAAAAAAAAGTGACTACGATAAATATATGAAATATATAAATTAATTAAAACAAGTAAAACCGTTATATACGACCCGGTCGAGTCATAAATACCCTACAAATATTTAGTAAGTAAATTTGAAATTTTTAACTTGGCGGGGACACAGTTCCTTTTTCCCAATTCTAAATTTCTATTTTGACAGAGTCATTCCGGAAAGGACCATGGGGGAGACGTTTCACCTGTGCAAGATCAGAGAACATCGCAGCTTCTTATAGGCTTAAGAAATACAAATTGTTCAATATTTATAATATTTTTGCATATAATATCACACGTCAACGCCCATTAAAGAGGGCGGGGTCCGAAAATAGACTATATCATGTTTTTCACAGACTAACGTATGGGCATTGCAAGATCGTCTTAGACTTCATCACTGTTCAAGAATATATATACTTTATGGTGTCCAATTCTTTTTGGAGGGTATTAAAACTGTATTTTGTCCGGGTCTCTCTGGCAATGACCGTGGGGGAGACATTTCATCTTTGCCACAAAACTCTAAAAATAAATGTTTGGGATAGTTATATGTAAAATTAATTTAAAATTTTTTTTTTTGATAGGGTCATTAAGGGAAAAGGGGTTGAGAGGGCAGGGCAGAGGATTACCAGGTTACGTCTTCGTCATTAAAGCTTAAAAATTTCATTTTTAAGGAATGTAGTCTCAAGTAAAACAATTTGTTAAATTTTTATATAATTTTTGCATGTAATAACGCCCACTAAAGGGGGCGGGGAGCAAAAAGTAATTTTTCTGATTTTTTGTATTGTTTTTAAACAAGAAAAATATGAAAAAATTTCAAAACTACTTCATCCTTATAAATTCTACCAAATGCCGATAAATCAGCACATTTGGCAACGCTGCCACGCACTCACCTAGAAAGAAAACAAAATTTCATATATTTTAGCCTTTATTGAGATACAATTTGCTCAGTTTGTTGTATACATTCAAAAGATCAACACTGGGGAAAGTGTCTCCCATTAAGGTTAGAGGTTAAATCATCAAATGGAAATTTTGTAAGTGTGAGTTTTCTAGTTCTCAAACAAAAAAAAAAAAAAACATTTTAAAATTAAATGGCGATTGTCGGCTTAGTGGCTTTAATGGCTAAATTTGATATGAAGTGACTAGACCGAACACTCGTGCTATAATTTTAAAATAAACAACAATCTCTCGGTGCCAAAAAGTATTTAAACAATAATTTTTACAAGAAAATTAAAACAATTAATTCCAATGGTAGTTTAGTTTTTAATGATTTGATGTGAAATTCATAAAGCTAAACAACCATTGAAATTCGTTGCTTTCTTTAACACCCAGAGAAAAAAAAGAATAGAAATGCATTAATTATTTTAACAAAATAATTTACAATCATTACAATCAAAGGAACGATCGTTGTGATATGAGTCAATTGCAAATGCATATCACAGTGATTTTCCTTTGTATTGCAAAGATTCAAAGCCCACAAAATGTTTAGGAAAATGTGAATTTATAAATAATTTCAATTGCATTTTAAGTATAAGGAACAGTTCCTGTGTTGTATTAATTTTCATTTCAAATCATATATCACATCGGCTGTTCTTTTTACTTTTAATGTTTTTTATACGTACACACATGCATACGTACTGACTGGCTGGCATTTCTTCTGTGCTGCAAATCTAATATGTAATTCTATGAATTGTTTAATTAAAGGGAACTGTTGCTTGTGATATGTGTATGTATACCACCTTCTAATTCGACATCATATCACAGTGGCTGTTCTTTTTAGTTTTACTTATAAAATAAAGATATTAATTAGATTTTTGCTTCCCAATGCCAAATGAAAAATAATATGAAAATGTCAGCTCCAAATCGTCATTTTGTATGAAGCATTCCAAATGAACCTTAAAAAAGTGCTCGCGTATATACGACATAAAAAGAAACAGATGCCTTGTTCAAATTGAAGAGAGTACAGTTGCAGTGATGTATTTACTTTCATTTTGTTTCCTTTTTTAATAGTTTATATCACAGTGGCTGTTCTTTTTTGGGTTTAACAAAATCAACAACAACAACAATAACGGCAACGACAACAACATCTTTGGAAAATGTTTGTAAAACAAAAGCAAGTTGTGTGGAAAAATGTTCTATCCTCTGCTCGCTCACTCTCTCTTTCCCGTCGTGCTGGAAATGCACTAACCCCCTCTCGCGAGGTGCTTACACATAAAAGAAACCAAAGAAAAATAACATTACAAGGGATAATATTAGTGTATGTGTGTGTGTGTAAGTGATAGAACAACAAAAATTATAGTGTGACATCTTACAACAGTGGTGTGCCTGGCAAAGCAATATTATTTACAAAAACAAAACAAAATTTCAAATGTTTATTTGTGCATCTGTCGGTGGCCATATAGAGAAAACGTCCATAGCAAAATATAACAACCAACAAGAGGGTAAAAACTCTTGCATTGTTTGTATGCACCAACATTTATACACACTTTTCATTAGTGTCCTTTATTGTGCAGCTATTTGCCGATTTCAAGGTCAAGACAATATCAAAACTGGAACACTAATACTAAAATGGTGAAGGGGTTTGTCAATCCAAGCGCAATTTCCACAATATTAATATGCGACCCCATAAATATTCTGGCTCCTTATGAACAGGCAAGCCGAATAGCCGATCTACGTTTCTCTGTAAAGCGGCTTTTTGAAGCCCGCCGAATAACTAGCTGATTTTGGTTTGGGATTGATGTATTGGAAATAGTTCCAGAGCTGGAAAATTTAAACTTATTTTTGGTATATAAAAGTAAGTAATTAAAACTAATTTTTGTTAATTAAATATATTATATAGTTCAGCATTAAAAATTAAATAAAATCAAAAAGATGATTCCAGAGTTGGACAATTAAATCTTTTTTCTGTACATAAAAGTAACCAACTAAAATAATTTTTTTTTTGTATTTGTTTTAATATGGCCAAAGTGTATTTGTATTTTGTATGATCTTTATTATGAGCTAAAGGTACGTTCACACTTATCAAATATTTGCCCCGAAAAGCGTAACCACTAAATACTAATGAAAAATATTTTTGTTCAGGTACGTGTTTATTAATTAAAACAGTTTCATACAAGACTAATAGACAGTATCAGGAATCTAATATTATTCGAAACTATTTAACTCAATAAATACTTTTTTTAATTAAAATTTTTTTTATTAGTGTTTAGTGGTTACGCTTTTTTGGTCAAATATTTGATAAGTGTGAACGTACCTTAAGTAATAAGGCCTAGGTTATTTTAATGATAATAAAACAAGTTTTATTTCATTTTTCCCGACGTTTCGTCAATTATTTGTTGACTTTATTAAGGAGTGGGAAATCCTTTTTATTATTAAAAACATTTATTCGTGAGGTTTACATAGTATATATACATGTATGTCTAATGATTTTTCCAAATCAAATTACTTACAATATTTATTAAAATTTCATTAATATAAAACTTTTTATGAAATGATAATTTAAACTTTTGATTATAACAAAATATACAACTTAAGTTTATATTACAGCTTATTTTAATGCTACTTTGTAGCTTGTGCTAATGTTGTCCGTATTTTCCTTTAAATTCATCGTCTTTTCTATCCTTTGTTGTATTCGTAAGCTTTCTATTCTGTATCTTTGCTTTCCAATATTCTGTCTGTCCAAGATCTTGACTCTTTCAAAATCAGCTGTATGTCCAGTGTCCAGTATATGTTGTGATAGTGCTGTTGATTGTTTATTTTTGTTCTATATCTTTCTTATATTCTTCCATTCTGGTTTCTAAGTTTCTTCTTGTAGTTCCAATGTATGTATAACATATCACAGCCGCTGTTTTCATTACCTTTGCACTTTATTTCATAGACGATATTACTTTGTTGTTGTTTTTTAATTGGCGCTTTTATTTTTGTTTATTGTTGTGTTTGGTTTGTATGCAAAATTTATGTTGTTGTTTTTTATTGCAATTCTTATGTTTTTGTGATCAGTTAATCCAGGGATGTAACGTACGCTGTAATATATCTTTTCTTCTTTTTCAGTGCTGGATTTACAATACAATAGATAATAAATCCATTTGCAATACAATAGATAATAAAATAATATTTTTTTTCCTTTTCTTTATATATTAAACCCCTTATTCATAAAAATTATTAGAGGCTTATAAGAGTGTAACAGAGCAAATTTCATATGAAATTTTGTTTTATTAATCTGTTATTAGACTCTCATAATTTTTATGAATAAGGGGGTAAACATATTTGATGTTTTCGAAATAAAACATTGATATTAGAAATTAGAAAAGCCAAAAAGACAGCTCGCTCCAGAGCTGGAAATTGAATTTTTTTTTATATATTAAAGTAACAAAAGCTACTTTCACATCTCTATCAAATATTTGAGGAAATAAGTAATAAAACATATTTTATATTTCAGAATAACAAAAATATCGAAACGATGGTTCCAGGGTTGGAATACATGAGCGTGTATACTCCAAACGTACGCGGTTGAGGGCAATGTAAGATTCGGCAACGAAGAATATAGCATAACTGGTTAATAATTTTTGAAGCTAAAAAAATAATAAGTAAAAAAAAGTAATAACAAAAAATGAAAATGAATGTAAGAAGTACGAAAAAGGCATGAAAATAGAAATAGTGATTTTTTCCCCGCTGGCCAATTATAACCCGCATCATGTACTTAAATTAATGTTTTAAAATCATCATGTGAATCGGGTGTAACGAGCTCGTTTGACTATTTTCTAGGGTCTCTACAAGAGGCTGGTAAAAATAATCAATTACCGAACAAACGAGTCCAGGTAGAAATAGTAACACTGTATCGTTCTATTTTACAGCTTTTCGTAGCAGTTATAGAAAATGCAACATTTTATTTGACATTTGCAAAGGAAAAATCAGTTTTATGTACTCGTGGCAACCGCTCCTCTTCAACCATCTAAAATCCATGGGACGGTTTTTGTCAGCTGGCACAAAATATCACAATATGATTTCACTAATTCTGCCTTAAGTAAGTATCCTATTTTTAATATCCCCATTATTCAGTATCAATATTCAAATCAGAATACTTTTGTACTCTTTTGCTATAGCAATTGACAATTTCTAACAAGATCTTGCTATATTCAAAGGCCTTAGGGGCTGTCACAAGTAGTTAATTGTTGTCCGCAGTAGGAGTGCGGTCGGCAGAACCTGAATATCTCCCATGTCTCATCAACGTTAACATCCGAAATTCAATAGCAATTATGATCAGAAAGTACCGAAAATGATTAATCATTCGTAAAACTACACTGGTAAATTCGATGCATAGCGATTGGATCAAAAATATGTTCATCTTTCATATATCCTTGAATTTAAAAATAAAATTTTAGCTTCATATGTTCTCAGAATGCTATAAACAGAATAAAGTAAAACTGTTGAATTATTACCAAAACTATGGTAATAGGTTCTAAAGTAACTTTCATTGGAATCGATGAAAGGACACCTTTATCTCACATATATCCTTTATATTAATAACTAAGGCTTACGTAAAATTATTACCAGAGAACAGTTCAAATTTTATTATAATCGTGTCATTCGTGGTAAGCTTCATTTCGATAAGTTCGCGGACTTGACTTTATTTAAAAATATTTAAGTGAAACTATGCACAGAATACCATACAACTTAGTAACTATTTGTAGAAGAATACTAAAAAGAATTTTATTAAGTTTCATTGTAATTGGTGCAAGAACATGCCTACCTCCCATATACCCTTTATTTAACAATAAAAATTTTAGCTAAAATTATGCACAAAATGCAATATTAACTAATAATTGTTTGTAGAAATGTAATGATAATCACTGTAGTAAGTTTAAATGCATTTGGTGGAAATATTGGTCTGGCTTGCATATATCCTTTATTTCAAAATCTGGACTTTAGCCAAAACTATGCACGGAATGCAGTAAAAATGAGTAACAGTTTGTAGAATTACACTAAAAAGTGCCTCAGTAAGTTTTATAGTAATCGAAGCAAGGACATGCCCAGCTCCCATATATCCTTTATTTTAATAACCAAATTTTAAGTTGAATTATGCACTGATAGCAATTAAATCCAGTAACTGTTTGTAAAATTTAATAAAAAAATGATGTAGTAAATTTTATTGCAATTGTAGCAAGGACATCTCAAGCTCCCATATATCCTTTATTTTAAAAGCTAAATTTTAAATTGAATTATGTCTAATTATGTTTGTAGCATTGAGCAAAAGCGTTTTGTAGTAAGTTTGTTACAAATTAGTGAAAGGATATTCCCAGCTCCCATATATCCTTTATTTTAAAATCAAAATTTTAGTTAACATTATGTACACAATGAATTAAAAATTACTAATTGTTTGTAGAAATATACTAACAAGCGCTGTATTAAGTTTTATTGTAATCGAAGCAAGGACATGCCTAGCTCCCATATATCCTTTATTTTAATAACCAAATTTTAAGTGGAATTATGCACTGATAGCAATAAAATCCAGTAACTGTTTGTAAAATATAATGAAAAAAATGCTGTAGTAAATTTTATTGCAATTGTAGCAAGGACATCTCAAGCTCCCATATATCCTTTATTCTAAAATCTAAATTTTAAATTGAATTATGTCTAATTATGTTTGTAGCATTGAGCAAAAGCGTTTTGTAGTAAGTTTGTTATAAGTTAGTAAAAGGATATGCTCAGCTCGCGTATACCCTTTATTTTAAAATCAAAATTTTAGTTAACATTATGCACAAAATGAATTAAAAATTACTAATTGTTTGTAGAAATATACTAACAAGCGCTGTATTAAGTTTTATTGTAATCGAAGCAAGGACATGCTCAGCTTCCATATATCCTTTATTTTAATAACCAAATTTTAAGTGGAATTATGCACTGATAGCAATAAAATCCAGTAACTGTTTGTAAAATTTAATGAAAAAAATGCTGTAGTAAATTTTATTGCAATTGTAGCAAGGACATCTCAAGCTCCCATATATCCTTTATTCTAAAATCTAAATTTTAAATTGAATTATGTCTAATTATGTTTGTAGCATTGAGCAAAAGCGTTTTGTAGTAAGTTTGTTACAAATTAGTGAAAGGATATTCCCAGCTCCCATATATCCTTTTTTAAAATCCAAATTTTAACAGTCAAATGAATTAAAAATTACTAATTGTTCGTAGAAATATACTAACAAGCGCTGCTTTAAGTTTTGTTGCAATTGGTGCTAAGACATACCTAGCTCCCATATATCTTTTATTTTATTATATACATTTTATATAGAAATCACACTAACAGTTACTAACTGTTTGTAGAATTGATCAGTAAAGTTCTATAGTAAGTTTTGTACCAGTTGGTACAAGGATATGTCTAGCTCCCCATATATCCTTTATTTTAAAATCTATGTCCCGAGTTCAGTTCCACGCGTAGTTAAATTTTTCTGATCAGCATTAGTGGTCACTGAGTAACAGCACCCTCCGTCGTCACCCCTGAAGCAAAAATTTCTCAACAATATATATGATAGTAAGTTTCAGTTTCCACTAATTGCTGTATCGGTCGTATATAGTAAAGCTTAATCAATATATGTAATGAAATTTGTTGTAATCGAGAACTTTATAAACAATTGTTGTAGTATCGTCCCAATGTCATGTGCATTTTTCCCCCCTAAAACTTGTCTATGTTTTTATTTCACTGTGCATCAAGTATTTTTCGTATTTACGAAATGTTTTCGATGTAAACATGAGTTTTTAATCAAAATTCGTGTAAATAGCTTAAAATGTATTGCATGTTTTATAGCAACTTTTTAATGCAAAAACCACAAGAACAGAAACTTTGTATTAATGCAAATTTATCTTCAAATAACAAAATAAAAAGCAAATAAGAATGGGAGCTATAAGTGGTTTTCGCGAATTTCATTTTGGTATGTTTCTAATGAAAACTTTACTAGCAGGCGCTAACACATGTACATTTTGAAAGTGAATATTTGATATTAAACAAAATTTTATGTATTTTCTGAGGAATAAATAAATATCCAAAAATTATTATTTTCTAAGCGAGAAATGATTTAAATATAATTTTTCAAATTAAAGTTATTTACTGTTCCTGATTACAATAAAAATAACAAAAATAGCTTTGAAATTTAGGGCAAACTTGAAATAAATATTAATGGTAAAATATGCCGAATATTCGATAATAAAACGCTAAATATTAAGTAATAATTTCAGAAGGAGCTTGTAATACTCGTAGAACAGAGTCGATTGTCCAATTTATGTTTTAATTGCCTCAATTAAGGGGAATGTTTCAACTACATATTATGAAAAGCAAAAAAAAAAAAAGAAAAACTGTACCATAACAATATTAGTTATGATTTTTTGTTGTAACTCTTTATTTACATGTCTGTCCATTTAAGGACAATAAGTTATGAAAATAAAAAAGAAAATAATTAAAAAACACATGTCGCTAGAAATGGACACTTAATAAATTGAGTAAAATTCTAGCCGAAAAAAAATGTTTTAGTTTTGTAAAAAAGGAAGAATCTATGATGGAATAGTACAACATTTAAGAGCAAAATGATTAAAAGAATTTTTATTATCAAACTATAATTCAATAAGTCAAATTGCACATGTATGAGCAATCATATCAATAGCTCAATTTATAGTTCAATTGACTCAATTAATGAAAATTGCTTCATGTGGTAGTAGATTTGAGGAAAAAATTTGATTCTATGCAAATTTCCAAACTCAGCCCGGTTGGTTCCTTCATTTTGAATCCAAATTCTGTTTTTTTTTAAGTCGAATGTTTGTTCTAACATGTCGCCAGCTAAATGTAATTTAATACCTATAGCCCCACGTGCCCCACCAGTGGCACATTTGTATTTTGATGATTTAGGACAATGTGACCACCCGTGGTCATTGGTGGATTTACTTTATGTGACATGTTGACCATCCGTGATCATACGTTGTGTGTCATTTCTCGAGATTGTGATCACGATTGGAAATGTTCTGCATACATCTACCATTGAAATAAAATGAGTTCGGTCCCTGGATGTAAACCTAATTGACTTCGATTTTGTAGTTTTGGTCTGCAAATGCCTAAGAGTAAAGAGAAAATTAGTAAAAATTTTGGTACCAGCTTGTCAACCCACGAATAACCACATGTCAGCGCGCGGTACAACGGTGCAGAAAAAAATTACCACGGGTGGTCACGTGGGGCTCTAAACACATAGACGTCAGCAGACAGCAAGCAGCAATATGTCAAAAATAAAATCCATGTGTTTAAATGAAAACGATTATTTCGAAGGCAGCACAGCAGCAGGACTACACAACAGTATTTGCTGCTGCTGCCAACTTGGGCTATTTTCTATTTTGACGGGCAGCAATAAACATATATAGTGTTGCCATTATATATATATATACATATATATATATATATATATATATATATATATATATATAAATTGGAAAAATAAGAACAAACACTTTTTTTTGATATTAAACATAAAAGAACATTATAAAAATACAATATAGAAGTAAATTTATGTGTTTTTATAGTTTTTCGTGATATTACATTTTTATCAATAACTTTAATTTTATTCATTATACAATAAATATGCGCCTTCCCTGATTGATTTACACATCAGCTGATTATTATGTTGTTGCTGTCTTCAAAATAATTATGAAGCTGACTTCAGAGCAGCATTTGAAGTTGGCAGCATTTGAAGTTGGCAGCATTTGAAGCCATGAAGTTGTGAAGTCTGCTGTCGTCTAAGTGTTTACAACTTAAGTGTTCCGTTCCGTACTGCTACAGTAAATTACAACACCAGATGGCGCTTAATATTTTTTTCTTATATGTATGTGTTTGCTAATTTGAAATATTTAGTGACATTAACTGTCTGTTTTTTGTAAATAAAATAAAAAATTTTCTTTTGAATTTTATATTGAAACAACTGAAATTTGTTTTTATTTTCCATAAAAAGTCTCGGGCAAAGATTTTTATTTTAGTGGCAAAAACAGGGTGAAAATTTTGTAACAGTTTATGCTGTTGTATTATATCTTCACCAGAATGTCCTTGTAATATCATATACAATTCTCTACAGCCGATTGTAGCGTCCTTTATTTGTTTGTATGAAAGTTCCCAACTTTTTCTTTTTGGCCTTACTTTGATTGAAATTGCAATTGCATTTTAAAAACAGCCTTTTTATGAAATGTTTTCAAGCAACAAAAATATTTTTATATCGTACGGCTTGTTTACACGGTAAAAGTAATTAAAAACTATAAAATTTAAGCAAACAACATGTTGAAAACAAAAAAAGAAAACAAAAAACTTACAAAACAATATTTGTCATTTTAGCATTAAAATAAAATAAAATAAAATTTCAATTTACAAATCATTTAACGAAAACGTTTGCGGAAGAGCAGCTTTCAAAAACATATTAAGCGGCTAAGCAGAATATCTGTATGAGTTTATATAATGGAAGGTGTGTATGATTTATTGAATTCTGCCAGTTTTGTGAAGAAAATATATTATCGATTTATTATAACAAAAAAAAAAGAAAAGATGTATTGGCTGAATGTTTGAAAACTTATTTAACATGAATAATGCGTGTCGTATTAGAACAAGTGCGTGCGTGTTATTGAATTAAAAACGTTTCTTCCATATTGTTCAATTCATATTGAATAGTACATGTTTCGTACATACAGGGTAAGTTTTCTAATGTTTGGTGTATCAATTTAAATGATTTTTAATGATAACGATTGGGTTTTAATTCAAAGTTGATTGTGTTGTTCCTATAAACGGCGGTCTTTCGATCTATTTGATTTACCGGCAGCCAATGTGTTTGTCACTCTGTTTGCAATTTCCATAATATTAATATGCGACCCCATAAATATTCTGGGTCGGTCCTTATGAACAGGGAAGTCGAATAGCCGATCTACTTCTGTCTGTAAGTGAAAGGGGCTTTCCGTGGCCCGCAGAATATCTAGTTGATTTTGGTTTAGGATTGAGGTATTGGAAATAGTTCCAGAGCTGGAAAATTTAAACTTATTTTTGGTATATAAAAATAAGTAATTAAAATTAATTTTTGTTAATTAAATCTATTTTACAGTTCAGCATTAAAAATCAAATAAAATCAAAAGATGATTCCAGAGTTGGACAATTGAATATTTTTCGGTACATAAAAGTAACCGAGTAAAATATATTTTTTTCGTTTTCTTCATAAATACATATTTGATGTTTTCGAAATAAAACTGAAGTTGAAGTTTTTATATATGTAGTCTGCAACTCACACAGCCAAAGGGAGACAATTGCAATGTAGTCATGGTCCTTCAGGCCATATTGTTGTACAGAGATTAATGATGCCGGCGGACGTGGTGAGAAACCATTTACTTATGACCCCTATTGTTGCAAAGCATTTTGTCTCAAAACTAAATTAAATATATTTAAATTAAGCATGAATGTAAATTTTTGTTTTTCCATCTACTTAATTTTTTTATTTCGAACTTGTTAATTTTTTTTATTCAAACTCAAGTTTAAATCTATAACCTGCAGATTAGGTTTTAAGAATTTTTTTTAAAATGTAATTCTTAATTTCAATTGAATTGAATTCAATTCAATTCTTAATAAAATAACTTGAATTTAATAACATGTAAAAACGCTATATTCGACCGGGTCGAATATTAAATACCCTCCAAATATTTAGTAAGTAAAATTTAAAATGTTTAACTTGGCGGGACAGATTTCCTTTAAGACATCTCTGTACCCAATTTTAAATCTCTATTTTGAGAGAGTCCTTCCGGGAAGGGCCGTGGGGGAGATCAGAGAACAACTCAGCTTCTTATAGGCTTAAGGAATAAAAGTTGTTCAATATTTATACTATTTTTGCATATAATATCGTACGTCAACGACCCCTAAAAGGGGCGGGGTTCAGAAATAGACAATATCATGTTTTCCACAGACGAACGTATGGGCATTGCTTGACCGTCTTAGACTTCATCACTGATCAAGAATATATATACTTTATGGGGTCCACTTCTCTTTGGAGGGTATTAAAACTGTATTTTGGTGGAGACGCTCTGGGAAGGGCTGTGGGGAGACATTTCACCTTTTTCATAAAACTCTAAAAATAAATGTTTGGGATAATTAAATAAAACAAAAAAAAAATTTTTTTATAGGGTCATTTAGGAGGCAAAGAGGAAGGAAGGGGTAGGACAGAGTAGTACCAGATTACGTCTTAGCCTCGCCATTAAATCTTAAAAATGTTATTTTTAAGGAATGTAGGCTTAAGTAAAACAATTTCTTAAATTTTTACACTATTTTTGCATGTATATAATAACGCCCACTAAAGGGGGAGTGGTCCAAAAATTTATTTTTTAAATCTTATGACTTGAAGTTTAACGCTTTGGACCTTCTTTAATATAAAAATATATTATTTGCTTAACAAAATTACAAAAAAAAAAATTTAAAAACTATGTTGTTTTTAAGAGGTTGGTTTAGTTCTTCTTAGGGGAACTTTTTTCCCTGTTGCCCGATTTGGCCCATCTTCAAACTTAAACTGTGTTATCCTTCAAGATATAATTGTACTAAATTTCAACAGTCTAGCTTTTTTCGTTTGGACTGAATTGTGATTTCCACAGACGGACGGACGGACATGCTCAGATCGTCTTAGATTTAATCACTGATCAAGAATATATAGACTTTATGGGGTCTCAGATGGATATTTCGCTGCATTACAAACGGAATGACAAAGTGAATATACCCTCCATATTCTTTTTTGGAGGGTATAAAAATGCCTAAAAATATAATTTTCAGATTGCAGATTTGAACTTGGGCCTGAATAACGAAATTCTTGTCTGAATAACGAAATACATACAATATGTATTTAAATTTGTGAGTTTTCTTTTTAGAAAATATGTGGTATGAGCTTTCTAAGGAGTGTTTGCAAGCTCCCTTCAAAAAATATGCTTAAGTTTTATTTTGCTCAAAAAATATTTATTTATTCATCATCTTCAAAATACTCCTCCTCTCAACTAAAATATACTAGTGAGAACGTTTAATCCCAATCCTCAAAGCGACTCTGATATGTACTTATTTGAATGTCGTTCAGGTTCTCTGATCTTGAGAACAGGGAAAATTCGCGACGGCCAAATCTCATATATACAGCGGCTGAGGCATGATTGCGGTGTTGTTTTGTATGCAATTTCGCTGCCATACTCTTCATGTTCAAAATTTGCTAAAATAAATTTGTACTTAATTTCTAACTACAGCCATATGAAAAAAAAATCACCCTTTACAATAGGTTTATATGAGAATATAAGTCAGCAACTTTATTAGAATTTATTGAATAACATTATGAATGTAACATTTAGTTATTTCCTATATAATTTCCTCCATTAAAATGTCAGCGTTTAGTTGTTTCTTAAATGTGAAAGAAAACATGTTTTTGAAGAAAATTTCGCCAGAACAGAGATCAAAAATACGTCTAAGACGCCAAGAAAATCAATTAATACGGGCCAGAGCTAAAGAGAGAAGTATAATTACTTATATCCTATTTATATTCTTTTCTATGAAGTTTTTTTGTGAGGGATATAAAAAGAAGGATCTAATTTATTTTCTATGATAGTAAAAATAAAATATCTATTTTCAGAAACAAAATATATTTTAAGGTGTTGAAACCAGTGGCATGTAATCATACTAAAAAAAAGAAGTATTTTGAGTTGATACACTGGTTTTAAAACCCTAAAGTGTACTTTACTAAATTAAAATTTAGAGCCTTAAAGTGTACTTTAGTTATACGACCATGATAAGGGGCCAGTGTTTCTACATAAACTACTGGCTTTTTAAACTACTGATTCCTTTTTAAAAATTAGATGAATTCCTCAAATTATTGCTTCTACAGGTTTTGTTTATGTCGTTAATCCTCCGGAAAAGCCACGCGTTGCTTTCGGTTCTGGTATGGAACGTGAAATCTTGCCACTACGAGGACCAGGATTATCACCATTTATGCGCCGTCAATTAGGCGATGTATTTTTAAGTCCTGGACCAGTGGCCCGAGTTGACGAAAGAGATCATATGGAAATCAAGGTAAATTAAAGATATATTTTAGTTTTTAAAAAAGCTGATTTGAAATGACTGGATTTAGAAAAATTCAGACCGTTAAAAAACAACGTTTTTTCCAACTATTTTGTAGTTCCCTATTGTTTTTTAGCTTAAAATATCATATTTGCCGCTACAAATATTACGATTTACAGAATAGGGCAATAAAAAGAGTAGGAACAACGACAACTAATTTCCGCCATGTAATAATTTATTGTTTGCTTAAAAAATTATTAACTTTATTTAAAAAAATATATGCAATTTGTTGTTCCTTTCTGAAAAAAATGTGCACTCTAAGCGGGCGATAAAAAAAATCAACCATTACCAAGAGGGCAAAGCAATTACCTTATGCCTTTTCGAAAACGAAAATGCTTTTTATAACGCCCTATAAAACTGACTATAGGCAGTGCTACCAGACTGCCAATTTCGCAAAAAATCGTCTATACCAAAAATGCTAAAAAACAAAAAGATTTTAAGAACTTCAATCATGTTAATGATACTAATGCATGGCTAATGGTAGGAACACAACTGGGACGAACGACGAGTTTCGTTCAGTACGACGAATTCGTTGGTAAAAATTCGCTCTATAAATTCGTCGTATGAAACACAATAACGACGAATAAATTAAAATAATGAACAAAAATATTGTAAATTTTGTTAAAAATCTTTGTAATCCTCCGATGCCAGATTCTTTAGACATTCAATAATTACCCCGGTGGTGTCCATTTTTTTCCAGAATAAATTTCTTTTTGTAATTATTTTCTGAAAATTTTTTCTGTAAATAAATTATACTTTTCATTTAACAGCTGATGGGGTGACCATATGAAAAAGTAGGAAATAGGAAGAAAGAATATATTATAAAAAGTGTTCAAAATTAACAAAAAGTCGTCCGAATGATAAATTTTTGTGCATTGTTGAATGCATTTTTAGTATATACTGAAAATGTTCCTTCTAGATGCAACAATACAGTAGTGAATTGTGTTTTCCCACAAAAAACCAGTTTGAGTATATGAAACCTGGGCACCTCATATTGATTTGTTCGTCGCTCGCTGACGAAACAATGAGAAACAAATCTATTTCAACTATCGCTGAGTATGACCACGATTGTGTGCATTTTCATGTACATTAATATGTTTTATTTTTGGTAACGAATATTCGCGACCAAAAATTCGTCGTTCGTCGCAGTTGTGTTCCTAGCATAAAGTGTATAACATTCAGGTTTTCAAGTCTTTGAGTTTTTTAAGTTCGAAGATTTTTGCTTAAAATATTTCTCTTTAATATAATAATAAAAAAAAATCACACTTCGCCGGAAAAATCCCAGTTTCAGACTACGTTACGGTCTTATAGCTTTAATCAAGTTACTAATTGAATCTGGTTGTTTCTTTGCAGTATCCCTCTAAGCAGGGCTATTCCGCCTTTGCTAGTAAAACACCACGCCTGCCTTTAACACAAAGCACCAAGTATCCCTGTGTGGGAACTTATGAAGTGGAACGCAAGCAACCGCTAAGGAAAGCCTCAAAGCCATTCAATGTGGGTGCATTAAGAACAGACCTGCCGAAATTTCTAACACCAGCGTAAGTTGACACCAAAACTAGAAATCCAAACTGGAACATTTTAATAGAATTTTTACAGACCCAATACATATCGGCAGCCTGTAAGACGTCCACAGCTAAGAGTGAATACAGCTTTTGGCACACAGCGTAAAATACATCCCACTGTGCAAATCATTTGCTCCCCTTTTAATACAGCAAAATGCCACAAATGCCATCAAACTCCCCGGGGAGACTATTGGCACAATTCTGCAAATGATTTGGATTTATGCCGTCCTTGCCGCTACAAAATCGAGCGTCAGCTTAAAAGTTGTTCAGCCACCGAATTACTACGCCGGCAATTGCAACACAATTTGAAGGACTATCGCTTGGTACGCTATTGTGGTTTCTTTCACGACCACAATGGCACTACAGCAGCCACTCAATTAATAGCGACTAAAACACTAAAATTCAAAGTAAATAAAGAAAATTATTTATCTTTGTATATGTGAAATACAACAGGAATGCAAACTTTGGCAAACCATTAAAATTTCGCATTTAAATCTATAGCCCTATTCACAATCTTGTGCAAATGCTCTTGCACTCTTGCATTCGCAAATTGAGAGAGTATTTGAGAACATTTTCAATGTATTTTGTTGGTGTAGAGTACAAATATTTTGCAAATGCAATGATGCAAGACTATTTGCACAAGATTGTGAATTAAGCTTATATATTGTTCATTAAGTGTTTATGTGGAAAATGCATTCATCAATTTAACAAGTAAAAACAAACAAACCGAGTCGACCCTGAAATACCCTACAAATACTTAGAAATTAAATCTATATTTTTATTTTTAGCAATATTTACATCTTTGTGGCATTTGACTCAAATAAACAAGAAACAAATTTATTTTAATACGGTCGTTTCCAATGTGGTGGAGGAGGAGACACTTTTCCGTCAGCATAAAAACCTAATATTAATATTTTATATCAACGTGCAAAAAGGGACTGAGATAAGCTAAACATTTTTAACCTGCCGGGTCACATTTCTGCGTCCAATTTTAAAATTCTATACAGGGTCACTCCGAGAAAAGGCCGTGGGGGAAACATCTCACCTAAATTGTAAAAACTTAAAAACAAAATGTTCGAGTAGTTTTTCTTCATAAGGTCATTTAGGGGGCAAAGGGGGCTGAGGAGTAGGGCAGGAGAAGATCAGAGAACATATTACCTTCGTCGTAAAAGCATGTAAATTAAATTTGTAAGGAATAGAATTTGTTAAATATTTATACTATTTTTTCATACAACATGTAACTTCAACGCCCACCAAAGTGGGCGGGGTCCAAAAATAGACTATATCACGTTTTCCACAGACGAACGTCTTACACTTCATCACTGATCATAAATATATACACTTTATGGAGTCCAATTCTTTTTGGAGGGCATTAAAACTGTATTTTGTCGGGGTCGCTCCGGCAAGGGCCCGTGGGGGGAGACATTTCACCTTTGTCATAAAACACTAAAAATACATTTTTGGGATAACCAATAGTAAAAGAAAAATTTTGTTTATAGGGTCAAAAGCGGGAGGAGGGGGGCGGTAGGGCAGAGAAGTACCAGGTTACGTCTCAGCTTCGTCATTAAAGCTTAAAAATGTTATTTTTAAGGGATGTAGGCTTAAGTAATACGATTAATTAAATTTTTACAATTTGGCATATAATAACGCCCACTAAAGGGGGCGGAGTCCACAAATTAATTTTTGTTTTATTTTATGGCTCCAATTTTAACGCGTAGGACCTTCTTTAATATAAAAATATATCATTTGCTTAAGAACATTACAAAAAAAAAAAACGTTAAAAATTAAGTTGTCTTTCAGAGGTTGGTTTAGTTCTTCTTAGGGGAACTTTTTTCCCTCCGGTCCGATTCATCCCATAAACGAACTTGCGCTGTGCTATCCTTCAAGGTATATTTATACCAAATTTCAAGAGTCTGGCTCTTTTCGTTTGGACTGAATTGTGATATACACAGACGGGCGGACGGACGGACATGCTCAGATTGTCTTAGATTTCATCACTGATGAAGAATATATATTCTTTCGGGGGTCTCAGATGGATATTTTGCTTCGTTACACACGGAACGACAAAGTGAATATACTCTCCCAATTCTTTTTTGGTGGATATAAAAATTATCTGAGATTTTTACAAGCGCTTTTAACGATTTCTTTCCAATACCATCTGGCATCACTGACACTCATTGCACTTCTGCTCTAATTTTTTTTTAATTACGTTTGATTTCTCTATCTGAAACCAATCTAAAATTTAAAATTCTAAAATTTAAAAATTGTGTTGTCTTTTAGAGGTTTGGTTTAGTTCTTCTTTGGAAAACTTTTTTCCCTCTGGCCCGATGCAGCCCATTTACGAACTTGACCTGTGCTATTTTTCAAGATATATTTGTACCAAATTTCAAGAGTTTATCTGTTTTCGTTTGGACTGGTTCGTGATTTCCACAGATGGACAGACATGCTCAGACCGTCTTGGATTTCAACACTGATCGAGAATGTATTTATCTACTTCATGGGGTCTCAGATGAATATTTCGCAGTGTTACACACGGAATGACAAGGCGAATATAATAGTTTTTTTGGAGGGTATAACAATTCCTTTGATAGTGATGGAAATAAATATTCCGTAATACGAGCATTTTACACGCTTGTACTTCTTGTATATATATTTTTTTTAATTTTTAGCCATTTTGCTCATCAACAAGGTCTTTTCGGGGTAATTTTCGCTTAAATATTCTTTTATAAATATTGAACGTGCATAAAATTAGTTTTTAGCTGAAAGCCCCAAAAACGGCAGGCACTTGCAATAATTGCTGTGCTGCAAGCGTGTAAAGTGGCTGCAGTGAAATGTTATATTGAATTTTCAAAAGGGAATTAAGTATCGCTATTTAACAGTGGGCTTGACGGAGGGAAAAATGTAACGATAGAGATTTTTATAATACAACAGTGACTGAGAGCGTGCTTTTGCGTCATTCATATATTATTTAATTAACTTTACACATTTCAAACACATACAATATCTGCTGATATAAGCATTTTCTCTTTTAAATTAATTACATACTACTGTAATGTACCACTGACTGTCCCACGTTATCCTTAACACATACAATAACATAATCAACACTTTAGCTGCAAACATGCAATAATTGCAATAATTTTGCCACATTCTGTAAGAGCCATCTATAGAAAATTCAAACGTTTTTGTATGGAAATTGCTATTGTCGTAGAGAGGGGGGGAGGGGGTCTTTTTTTTTGATACTTTTCTCCTCATCTATAGTATGCGAGTATGCCTGTGGTCTAATAATGTGGTCGGCGAAAGTTTTGTGTGTCATTATCGTTGAGTGAGAGGTAACAATTTAATGAAATGTAAAATAGCACATGATGTCTGTGAACGGGAGCATGCCTGTCTGTGGCTGTCTCTAAATTGCATCAGCGGAATCGTATGCAACATTTAGAGCAGCATAATAGCAATAAAGCTGCAGCCTCAGCCACAACCTGCATATGTTTTGGTAAACTAATGGTTTTTGTGGTGCAAAGTGAATGGATATGTGAGCAAGAGTGAGTATTAGGTGTCTTTAAATTATTCTACTATATATTCACATGTATCCACTATACACACACATACACACATATATGTTAATGCATGCTACGATATGTTTTAGAACGTAAATAGGCAAAGTGTGGATGGATATCAAAACTAGAAACACAATGGGCCTCTTAAAGAAAATTAAGAAATTGCTTAAAAAAGAAAATCATCATTATATTCTGATATTTTTAAGCTTAAGGTTTCTTTATTTTAATTTAATTTTTAATTTCACTCCTTTGTGTGACTTCTTCAGGAACTTAATTATTTTATTAATTATTAAATTAATTAATTATTAATTTTATTTCCTGAATAAGTCTCTCAAAGGAGTGAAATTAATAATTAAATTAAAATAAAGAGACCTTAAGCTTAAAAATATCAGAATATAATAATAATTAAAAAGAGGTCAAGAAATCAGAAGAATTTAAAGAAAATCATCTTTATTTAAACGAATTAAAATCAATTGATATTATTCTTTCTGTTCTTTAAGAGATATAGGAATCACCTAAGGTTTTATACTTTTGCAGAGAATTAATTAATTTCTCACTCCAATCAATTAATTGCAGAACAGCTGTTGCCGAAAGCCGCAACGCTTTCTGCATGAGTGCTCAAGTGTATTATTATGTTTATCATCACTTATTAGGTGGCTTAGTTGAATATGATAAGAGTTCTTAGTTTAAAAAATTATTATATTCTGATATTTTTAAGCTTAAGAAGACACCTTAATTTTAATTTAATTTTTAATTTCAATATTTCGTCACTCCTTTGTGTGACTTCTTCAGGAAATTAATTATTTTATTTCTATTATTTTATTATTATTATTTTATTTATTAATTATTTTATTTATTTAAAAAAAATTTTTATTAGGAAATTGCATACGAGAACTGTATCAACCTGATGGTAACAAATTTTTAAAGCAGGTTTTTTGAAATGCTTTTGCCCGTTCTAAGTTGAGTGCTGCCAAGTTACAGTTTGTAAACAGCTGATATTGTTTATGTTAATAAGAATATATACGGACGCCGTTTACGTTTTTTATATATAATGCTAGGAACACAACTGGGACGAACGACTAATTTCGCTTAGTACGACGAATTCGTTGGTAAAAAATCGCTCTATAAATTCGTCGTATGAAACTCAATAACGACGAATAAATTAAAATAATAAGCAAACAAAATGTTAATATTTGTTTTTTAAATCATTGTAATCCTCTGATGCCAGCCAGATTGTTTAGACACTCAATAATTATCCCGGTGTTGTCCATTTTTTTTCAGAACAAATTCCTTTTTGTAATTATTTTCTGAAAAATTTTTTGTTTGTAAATAAATTATTATTTTCATTTAACAGCTGATGGGGTGACCATCTGAAAAAGTGAGAAATAGAAAGAAAAACTATATCATAAAAAGTGTTCAAAATTAATAAAAAGTCGTCCGAATGATACATTTTTGTGAATTAGTGAATGCATTTTTAGTATGTACTGAAAATTTTAGTGCTACATGCAACAATACAGTAGTGAACTATGTTTTTCCACAAAAAACTAGTTTTAGTATATGAAACCTGGTCACTTTATATTGATTTGTTCGTCGTTCGTTGACGAAACAATTAGAAATAAATGTATTTCAACTTTCGCTGAGTATGACCACGATTGTGTGCATTTTCATATACACCAATATGTTTTATTTTTGGCGACGAATATTCGCGACCAAAAATTCGTCTTTCGTCGCAGTTGTGTTTCTAGCATAAGACAACTTGATTTCCAAAAAGTTCTTCCACTTTGTATTAATAGTTCCATAATTTTAAAATATTCATTCGCAAAATATAAAATAATTTTTATATTACAACGCACTGTAAAACTTGTTCCTTTTTCCTTCAAACAAATACTTTTGTTGTATAGGTTGCCGATTAAGTGTTGTAAAAATAGAGAACAAATGCAGCAACAAATTCACATATTTCTAAGAGCGATTTAAATTATTTTGAACAAATTTATTATACAGCCTGTATGTTAAAACCATAATTTTTAGTTGTAACGCAAAATCAGCTGCTTATGGTTTTAACGCTAAAGCCAGGGGGTCCACTGCGTAATTTGATTCGAAAGAAAATGCTTTCAAATGACTATGTTAATAGCATGCAATTTCGAACAGTTTTCTATTCGAATCGAATTAGTCAGTAACTCCCCCCCCCCCCAGGTTTTAATTTTCAGTGTGAAAACACAATAATTCAACGATTAATAATTCTGTTGTCATCATTATACACGAGAGGTAGCCAATAAGCACGTGACTTTTTGAATTTCCGCCTCTTAATTGAAATGGCAAAGCTGCTATTGGCAACATGAAAGAATTTAAGTTGGCGATATCATCTGCGCGAGTTCAATGTTCAAAGATGTAGACTGCATAGAAATGCAGTGACATGTTATGACGAACTAAAATGTTTAATGGTCCGCTTTGGCGCTATATGCGGTCCACAGTGCTGCACATGCCCATTTATGCATGTGTATGAATGAGTGTTAAATTTATACTAAATATATTTCGGCATGCGGTAAGGATCGTACGAATAGTTGCGGCAGTAATGCCACCGGCATCAGTATGTAGGAATATGCATATACATACCCAGTGCGAAAATGATGGAGTAAGGATGCCTTCTAGAAGGCCTCTCTACTTGTGGTCTGTTTGCTCTATTCATATTTCTCTTTTACAAATGCTGTCATTGCGCGGTAGTCCCTTCCGTTCTAGTTTCTTTCGTAGGCAGTGAAACTAGTCCTCCCAAGCCAATTTTTTTTTAAATTGATATTATTCGAATTCCAAAACTATTTCAGATATTTCAGACTTTTTCTGCAAGAGAGAGGGCTTCCACAGCCACAATTTGCGGTTAGTGGCATATGTGTACTCAGCTCATAATGATTAAATAATGACAACTAATCCTCTAAAGACAACTTTTTTAAAAAATTTTTTTTAAATTTATATTATTCCAATTCCAAAATTATTTCAGATATAAAACTTTTTCTGCAATATATACGGCTTCCTCTGAAAGACTTCTGAAAGACCTTGTAATCAATGACTTTTCTAACGGTATCTGAATTGTATATTTTTAGGAAAACGAAGAGAATGAAAGGCGTGGCGATACAGTGGGCAGTCGAGACCTTTTTACAAACAACATAAAAACGGCAATTGAATAAATGAAATTGATTCTAGTGGTTTGGCTAATAACAAAAGACTAACCACACAAATGTCACACAAATGTATCATGTACGAGGTCTGTTCAAAATAAAAAATTAATTTTAATTTTTCTCAAAAAAAATTTATTAATTTATCAATTTCTATTTCAATTTCTTACATCAGAATTGCTTTTTAGCAATTTTTGGCATATCCATAAACTCTTCCAGCGTTGCCGTTTTTAACTCTTCAATCGTCCTAAAACCTCGCCTTTTCATAGTTCTCTTCAATGTTGGGAAGAGAGAAAAAAGCTCCAAAGGCCGAATTTGGGATATGCTTCAATTAAAGTATGATTCGAATGTGTGATCCACTACCGGCAGAAGACTGCAGACAGGTGGCGCAAGCTGGACACGTGTAGGGTAGGCTAGAAGTTTGTGCCCCCTGCTACGACGACAGAAGAACAGCACAGCTGATCAATAGCAACCGTAGGGACATCTCAAGACTCGTCGCAGTAGTGACGGCGCAACTGGGTAATAGGCAGACATGCTGGTAGGATAGGTCTCTCCTATAATGCATTCTGTCGCAGCTGGCGGGATCAGAGCAAAGAGGAGACAGTTTATCACTTCCTTTGTGAACACCCGGCATTGCACCATACGAGACACAAAATCTTGGGCAAGAGTATAATATCCGACCTTTCGGAGCTATCAGCTATAGGTCTAGGTGACCTTATTAGATTCCTCGATGCGACAGGTTGGACCTAGCATCCATCACCGTATCCGAGATTTGGACTCGGTTCTACATAGCATGACACTGACGAGTGGAGTGGTCTTTCAAAACGGGATCTCAGAGATCCTACTTGAATGCTTGTGGGTTACAGGCAGCCACGTATACCAACCAATAATTCGAATATTAAAAAAAAAGATAAATTGGAAACATGTCACGTTTTTTTCTTTTAGTGAAACTTCAGCCATTGTGAAGTGAAGTTGACTGACACAGGCTTCATGTTCAAAATATATAAAAAAAAATCGTTGCATAAGCCGAGTGATATGACGACATTCTCCTGAGCTCTTTTAAGAGCGATTCGACGATTCTCCACAACAATTTTCTTTTGTTTATCAACAGTTTTATAGGTTGTTGCTGGCCTAGGATGTTCAGGACGAGCGTCATCTTGCACATCCTCTCGACCAACATATAAAAAATGCTAAGCAAATAAACGTGGCCGTATTCACCTTACTTTTTGAACAGACCTCGCATATCATATATCTTCTTTTATACATAGGAGCAGAATATCTTTTTTAAGACATTCCTCAGCAGTTAGATCCGAATTTTAATTGCAACAAAGAAATTCCTAAACAGGCCTACAACAAGGCCGGAGGAGAGAAACTCTTTTGACTTCTCCCACTGGTTGGGTATACCATCTGTAGGTGAGTGTATAGAAATCGTTCAGGTTGTATATTCCCGTTGTCATTCCTGAAGTCAGCTAAACCGGCAACAAATGAGTTTTTGATGCGATTGTGCATAATAAATTCAAAGAATTGTGTAAAATACCGCTTTCAAAACATTCATGTGCACACAATTTTGTTGTAATTGAAGCTGGTGTTCCTCATGCTGTATGTTTGGTATGTTTTGGGGCAGGAAAAACTTGGGTTGATTAAAACTAGAAAAAGAAAAAAATCCCACATGAAGAAGAATAACAACAAAAATTCTTTATATTATGAATGTTTTTTTTTTGACTTTGTTGTTGTCACCAACAAAAACAAACTTTTTGTTAAACATTAATACAAGGACTGCAATGAGTTTTAGTAATCCATAAGGTCATTTCCACTCCAGCCAATCTCCGACGTGTGGTAATTCTCTTTATATGTATAGGGTGGCTCAGAAAGACCGAAGTGGTGTGAATTCCTTATAACATTTTTTATTTAAGACATATTTTTTTAATATATTGTTTTTTAAATACAGTAAATTTATAGGGAATATTTTTAGATTAGTTATTAAAAATGATATCCCGCAAATGGTGGCCATTTTCTGCTTCGCACAAATGTGCTCTTTCCAACACATTTTCCATGACCTTTCGCAAAACTTCCGCTGTTATGTTGTTAATTTCGTCTCGAATATTGGTTTTTAATTCCTCAATAGTCCTAGGCTTATTAACATAAACTTTCCCTTTTAAATAACCCCAAAGGAAACAGTCTGGAGCGGTTAAATCCGGTGAAAGCGGAGGCCAATTAAAATTGCTTCTACTCGAAACGACGGTATGCACGCTGAGTCAACACAATGGACCGTTGATTTGAAAAGTAAATTTCAACGATTTGGGCACGTTGTTCAGTTGTGTATTGCTCCATTATAAATTGTCCAAGTCTTCTTTACAAAATACTGAAAAGAAAAAAAAAATATTATAATAAAAAAGTTATAATTAATTCACACCACTTCGGTCTTTCTGAGCCAGCCTGTATAAGTGGCGGTTCCAAAACTAGCCTGATGTATAAAAGAATTACTTCAGCAGAAAGAGGCAACCTCGTCAAATATATTGTTTTAGTTTCAAGACAGGATGTAGTTTACTTCTTTTTAACCATCCAAACCAGGCGATCCCATTCAATTTGTAAGCATGCAAAATTTTGCCACATCCCTTCGGAACTATTGAAAACTTCACCATCTTCATAAGACTATATTCTACGGATCATTAATTAGGAAAGAAAGTGGACGATGGAAAGCAAAAGAACTCGAGGCCATTTTATTATATTCATGAATGTCCGAATTTTTCTTTCCTTCTCCCGTTTAACTTGTCACCGTCCTTAAAACTTAGCATTGGTCACTTTTCTCTTTCGAAAATAACTTATCCACACACACACACACTCGCATACACTCGCATACACTCTCTTGTAGGTTTATTTGTGCAAAAGTTGTTTAAACTTTGCATATAAGAGGATCCTGTTGGCCATTGTTGCTTTAGTTTGCGGAAACGGATGTGTGTTTTGTTTTTCAAACAAAGCCACAATAAAATGTAATTTTATGAAGTTTTTTTTTCTTCTTATTGCCATGTTTTGTTTCGTTTTAAAGCGTCCCCACGAAGACCGTGAATGAGAACGATGTTGGCCAAAGATACAATTGTTTAACAAATACATTGTTTTCTGTGGCAGCACAAAGTTAGCAATTAACTTTTATTGATCCACCAGATGGACCAACGAACATAAGATATAAAACTTATGTGGTCTTAAGATGAAATTGCTATTGGCCATCGTAAACAGCTGAAACGTTCTTTCTTTATGTACAGGGTACTGACATGAGCAGGATTTAATGGAATATTGGAAGTCGCGGGTCCATGCCAACAAGTGCCAGACAATCATGTCATGTTCTAAAGGAGTATTCGGCGGAAAGTCATGGAAAAGTGCTGACAGCCACTTTACGTTATTATATTTTCCGATTGTATTAAAAATCCAAAAATAACTCTTATTTTCTGAGGATCAAACAAAAATAAAAAAAATAGCTTTTATTTTGTGAGGAATAAATAAAAGTCAGTAAATAATCGGCAACTTTTGAGTTTTTAATAAAACATAAGCAAATAAAAACTGGTGCATCTAAAGGTAGTGCATGTAACAAGGCTTACTTTGGTGTAGTCCTTGTGTATGTCGAACTTGTCTTTCAGTTTAATTTTTTATACCCTCCAAAAAAGAATTGGAGCGTACATTCACTCTGTCATTCCGTGTGTAACTCAGTTAAATATATCTCTAAGACTCCGTAAGTATATATATTCCTGATCAGTGATTATATCTAAAACGATCTAGAAGTACGATGTTCGTCCATCTGTCCGTCTGTGGAAATCACAATTCAGTCCAAAAGAAAGGAGCCAGACTCTTGAAATTTGTTATAAAAACATTTTGAAGGAAAGCACAGGTCAAGTTCGTAAATGGGCTGAATCGGGTCCATAGGGAAAAAAATTCCCCTAAGAAGAACTAAATCAACCTCTAAAAAACAACATGGTTTTTAAAGTTTTTTTTCGTAATTTTGTTAAGAAAATGATATCTTTTTATGTCACAGAAAGTCCAACGCGTAAAACTTGGTGCCATAAAATTAAAAAAAAATTAATTTTTGAGCCCTGCCCTCTTTATTGGGAGTTATTATATGCAAATATAGTGTAAAAATTTAAAACATTGTTTTAGCTAAGCCTACATTCCTTAAAAATTACATTTTTAAGCTTTAATGACGAAGCTGAGACGTAATCTGGTACTACTCTGCCCTACCCCCTCCAGCCCCTTTGCCCCGAAATGACCTTTTCAAAAAAAAAATAATAATAATAATAAATTAAAAATAATTTTATGCGTGTGAAGATAAATATGCCGAGTTAAATATGTTTTGACGTAAGCGGTTACGAAGTGAAGTTAAATATGTTATGACGTAACGAAATGCCAATTAGTGAAATTTTTTTAATTGTATGAAAATCCATATTTATATACAAAATGATTATGGGAGTGTCTTCTATCCCATACATCTTTTTGTATATGCTGGCGATGCATGCCAACTCCTTATTTAGCCACCTGGACCGAAATCCCTCCAAGATCACATACAAACTCATGGCCTGTAAATATTTTCACAAAATGCTCAAAAAATTTATTAAATATGAATTTCCATTAAAAAAATCTTCACTGTTTGCCAATTCGTTACGTCATAACATATTTAACTTCACAGCTAAATACGTTGTTTCGTAACTGCTTACGTCAAAACATGTTTAACCCTGCATATTTATCTGCACTCACATAATAAATTTTACATTTAATTATCCCAAATGTTTATTTTTAGAGTCTTATGGCAAAGGTGGAATGTCTCTCTCACGGCCCTTGCCAGAGAGAGAGAGCAAAACAATTCAGATTTAATACTCTAAAAAGGAATTAAGCCACATAGAGTATACATATTCTTGATCAAAGATGAAGTCTGAGACGATCTAGCAACGCCCATACGTCCGTCTCTGGAAAACCTGATTTAGTCTATTTTTGGACCGCGCCCCCTTCAGTGGGCGTTGACGCACGATATTATATGCAAAAATAGTATAAATATTGAACAATTTGTATGCCTTAAGCCTATAAGAAGCTGAGATGTTCTCTGATCTTGCAGAGGGGAAACATCTCCCCCACGTCCCTTCTCGGAATGACTCCGGCAAAATAGAGATTTAAAATTGGGTACAGAGATGTCTCAAAGTAACTCTGTCCCGCCAAGTTAAACATTTTAAATTTACTTACTAGATATTTGGAGGGTATTTAAGATTCAAGCCGGTCGAATATAACGTTCTTACTTTTTTAGTTTAAATTTGAAAAATGATCGTTATAGCTGTCCATGGAAAATACTAATTACATATATTACGAGAGAAGATAAGTTCTCGAACATTTTTTATTAGAGGCGGTTCTAAATTAATTATCCAATTCTTGAAAAAGAAAATCCAGAAATAATTTTGAAAGGGTGGGCCATTAAAAATCTGAAATTAAAATATGCAATATAACATAAAACGGTTTGAAATCTTGCTAAATTAATTTTTTTCTTGTGAAGTACAATTGTTCCAGTTAGAGATGGATGGCTTCAACCCTTGAACTAATTGAACTTTGTAAGCCGTCATACCTAGATCTTTTCACAAAATTCGACGTAAACTGATGCGTAAAATGTTCAGTGAGAACGATGACGTTTATGGCCACAGTTTCGATATTTGCGGGTGTACACACTGTGCGAGCACGCTCACGTCTTGGAGCATTAACAATGAAACCGCTTTCACGAGCTTTAGCAATAAACCTGCCTATACCGGGTACTGTTGGTCCTTCTCTGCGACCAAATTTTGTACGACATTTTCGTGCAATTTCGGCTAATTGTCTCTGTTTTGGAAGTAACACAATAATGAATTAATGCTGATCAAAAGAATTCAACACAATTTTCATGACTCAGCGCGGGGTTGAACTCAGGACCCTCCGCTTCATAGTCTCGTGTTCTATTACTTCAGCCAACAGCACCCCTGATAGAATGGAATGATATAAGTATTGCCAGATTCGAAATAACCGGTGACTCAAATTTAAGCCGGTAGATGGCCCACACGATGTTTGCTGAAGAATGTTTGTAAATTGATAGCGAACGTCTTTCTTCTGCCGCTAACCATGTAACTTTAGCGTAAACCCCTCTACCCCTTCTATTAATCTTGTTAAGAATTTGGAATTTAAAGGCAAGATTTATAAACAAAATGTCTATGCAAAAACGGAAATAGCAATTCAAATGAACAATTAACTTTGTTGGGCTGTTGTTACGCCATGTGAGTTGCATGCAAAAAAGAAATTGTTGCAACAAGCAAACTTCTTTGGGTAGATTTTAAACAATTGTTTTATGCTATTAAATAGATAAACGTACACACACACACACACATCCATTGTAATAAATTGGCATTTCCATCAGCAGATAAAGTCATGTTACTAAAGTAATCTTATAGTCGGGTATATCTTTTTTTGTTAGTTTTGTTTTGCTTTGTTTTTATTGCATCTGTAGCAGGATGTGACAAAGCGGAAACGTAACAGAGCTGCAGGCTGCATAACATAACAACAGCGATGGCCTGTCTGCCTGTCTGATGAAATTTAGGCGAAAATTTAATTTCCTGTAGTTTTTAAAGCGTGAATATTTGCCAAACTTAAGTTTGTAAATTTTTGGATTCTCTTATTTAGCCACTTGCAGTCACGTGGTCATCTCCATTGCTATCTATACCTCAAACGGAATGTGATAACAATTTCAATTGCATGTTAAAAAAAAATGCACACACACATACACAAACAACATTCTTCAATCTTTTTTTAAACAGATTTTCATCTGATGGTCTCTGTCAAGCTTTCCAAAATCACTTGAACATCTCTATTGCAAATGACCTAAACATCACTCACATGTTTTAATGTTTTTCAAAAAAATAAAACACAAAACATTTGCTCTATTTTTGGTTCAATTTGGTTTTGTTTTGGAAAAAATAAAAAACATCATTTTGTAGAAATTTACTTAGTTTTTACCACCAACTCAGGAAACGTTTTTAGGAAAAAGTACTCGATTTACAAATCTCGTAACCGCTCACATGTTAAAAGCAAACGACCATTAAAACGCTAGAGGGCAGAACTGAAGGGTAGAATATGAGGAGGAGTGTACAATAATAAAATTAAAATGACACGTTTTGATTGGCTGCCGCAAAGAAAAACACGCACACAGAAAAAACAAAGTTCAATAAAACAGATGGTCTAAAAACAGAAATACCAAGTGTCCTGAAAATGGGCAAATGCATTAAGAAACTATTACAGAAAGTTGATAAAACAAACACGACAGCAGGCTACCGGCTACACGACTACAGCCATAGAATACATGTGTTTATATGGGGGAAAGTAGCAAGGACAACAACCTGCCGCACAGTGGGACTTTTTGTGCAATAAGTAATTTTTTCGACACATAAAATTTAAAAATGTAATGATGCAGTTTTGTAGAAAATTGATTCTGTATGAAGAATTCATAAATTGTGTCCCAAAAAAACGTTTATTTGTCTTTGAAATAATGAAGTAAAATCACATGTAAATTTTTGTACAAAATATTGAAAACTGTTTACGCACTTCTATAGTGTTTGTAAGTAAGATAATTGTATTGCTCTGACTTAAATAGTGATTTTTTCAAATATGACCTTTTCTGCGCATTTAAAAAAATTTATAAAGTTCGCTCGTACGTTTTAAAAGATATGATAGAATAAAATTTGTTCCATAATGTGCCGTGATTGCAAACTTCATTGGAAGAAAAAAAGGGTTGGTCGGTCGTGCTAGGTGCTCCCGCTATAATAAAATGAAAGTAAAGACTCCATATTATCAATTAAAAAAAAAAGTTTAAATAATTAATAATATTTTATGAAATCATAAAATTTGCCTCCAAATTCACGAAATTTTTATAAAATAATTATTTATAAAATAATTAGTTTTGGTAAAGAAACAAAAAGTTTCGGGAAAAAATATAATATGGGTTATATGGGCGTTGAGTGGTGGTCGTTTATTGAGGTAATAAAGACTCTGTGCCAAATTTCAAAAACTTTGGGCCAAAAATAAATTTTGGTTTCTATGGGCGGTGGGAATTGGGCGTGGCCAATTTTTATGAAACTTTATATTATTCTTAATTGAGGTAATAAAAAGCTCTGTGCCAAATTTCAAAAACTTTGGGTCAAAAATAAATTTTGCTTTCTATGGGCGGTGGGCGTGGCCAATGTTGATAAAACTTTATATTTTTCTTAATTGAGGTAATAAAAGGCTCTGTGCCAAATTTCAAAAACTTTGGGCCAAAAATAAATTTTGGGTTCTATGGGCGGTGGGTAGTGGGCGTGGCCAATTTTGATAAAACTTTATTTTATTTTTAATTGAGGTAAAAGAAGGCTCTGTGTCAAATTTCAAAAACTTTGGGCGAAAAATAAAGTTTGGGTTTTATGGGCGGTGGGTAGTGGGCGTGGCCAATTTTAAGACTAACTTTCTATTTTTCTTAATTGAGCTAACCAAAGGCTCAAAGCAAAATTTCAACATTCTACGAGCACTCCTTATATATTTTGCAAATATTGTATGAACAAGTCCCTCTGTGCGTCATCCCCTGAGTGCTGGTCCTACTTAAAAAACCTAATTTTGTCTATCGTGTAAAAGATGAAAAAGTGAATAGGACCACTTCTGGAACAAATTGAACAATAGCATTATACGCCTCGTCACGCATATATTTTTGCCTTGCTGACGGCTGCGAATCGAGTAGAGTAAAATTAGTGTGAATAAGATCAATAACTGCACGAATTGCTTGATCACTAGAATCGGCTAAGCTGGCCGCATTATTTTTTTTTAGTTTTTATTTATTTATTTTAAAGAAAACTTCCACAATTTGGAAACATTATTCGAGCCTTAAACGACGCACATTGACTTGCCAATTCTTATTGAACAGACATTTCAACACAGTTTACCCTTCTCGGCGTCCAAACCGCAATTATTAATGTCTGCAGTTCTCATGCAGCTACAAAAAAAAAACACACCCGTTATTTTAACCCCAGTTACAGTTTCTGCAATCTTGTTAATAACATCCAATCTAAACTATTTTAAGAATAATATATGCAAATGGCAAACACCAGAGAAATTTTTGCTAACCTGTACATAAATGCTTGACATTAAGACTTATGATATGAGTGCAGCAGGACCAAATGCAAGGATATACGAAGAGATCCTTGTAAGCAACAGCTCATTTACAGTTCACTATTGTGCCAGCACATCCTTTTTGTATGGTCGGTAGCAGCGTTTCGTTGTGGAGCATATAAATTGCACTTTATCATGAATTAATTCAATGTTGCAGTTGTGTGGTTGCCTGATTTCACGACCACCATTCATTCATTTATTTATTCCCTTAAACAACCAACACAGAATATCCGACGAACGATGTCCTTTATTCCTACTGTTTTCTCTCCCATTGTTGTGAACAATTTTTTAGCATTTCTTTTTTTTTTTTTGTTTTTTATTTTGCTATTTTTTAAAATCCTGGTGTCCATTTTTTATACATATTTTCGCATATTTTTGGGGGGGGATACAATTCGTTGTTGCTGTTCTGACTAACGCACTTACCTTTTGCGTGTGCAATTTTTATTTATAATTTTTTTTTCTCCTCATTTTTCAATTTCGTTTTAACAATGTGCGACGGTTAGCATTTGTATGCTTCCGTTTCCGTTTGAAAGCTGCTGGTGTGGGTTATGCATGTGTGTGTGTGTTGCTGTGAACGAATAAATGCATACAGGGTGACAGTTTCGGTGGCAAGGTTTTATGCCAGCTTATATAAGGAAGTAAAATGTAACGATGCTTTTTTTATAATTTTTACAGATAATTTAGAGCATTTAGCTGACTGGACACATATCGCTTAACTTGAAGAGACCCGGTTTCAGGTGACTTTGTTGACGCTGCAGCATAAACCATCGGCATACGATTGATTAAAGCCGAATTGATGGCGGTAAAAAGTGGCAGCATCGACGGGTGTTATTAAATTGGAAAAATCAGGCGGCAACGCAATTTCTATCTTAAGCAAAAACTCCATTTCGTAGTCCGCAATCATGTTGGGGAGCCTGGCCTTAATCACATCGTCCATGGTATTAATTTCCCCTCGGCGTACGGGCAGAAATATTGATTAAAGTATCTATTTTTATTCAAAATCCACAGGTGCACACAACCTGCTTTATCTTAACCTGCGTAACATTTTTACCAAAGGAAGTTGGATATCAGTGTTCTTGGATGGTGTTAACATTTTGTTGGGAGTCCTCGATTAAGACCAATCTAATCTGTGTTCTGGACTCTGCAATTTCCTTTTATTATCCAACTCTTGTTTTCGTTTACTCTGTCGATAGTCTGGCAGCAATTAGAGCCCCAGACTCGGGAATAATAAAGTCGAAATGTGTACTGTGGCGTGCATTCAATTTCTGGCTCGACTTAAAAGACATGACGTCAAGATAGTTTGGGTTCCAGGGCATCAAGGCATTCAGGGAAATGAAATGGCGGACGAATGCGCAAGAGCAGGTTCGGCCTTGGTTAAACCAGTCTCACGTAGGGATATTGAAATTCCCTCAATTGAGCTGCTGAACATAATTCAGGAGTGGGCAGAGAGGAAGGTGACAAGCAGTTGGTCAACAATTACCACCATAGAGTTTTATGGCCTCCACTTAGCAGATTGAAGACTAGACAGATTCTAACTTTTGAGAAGAAGTCGTTGGCACTCCTGGTAGGGATCTTAACGGGACACTGTGCAATTGGGCACATGTCAGAGCGTGTGGGCTTTCTCCATGATGGTCGCTGCAGGAACTGTTTCGCTGAAGACGAAGAGGAGTCAGTACCGCATTTCCTTTGTGACTGCCCGGTCTCTGCAGGATCGTAGGCTTAGACATCTAGGCTCTCGTTTCCTGCAAGATCTGAACTGTCTCAGGGGTAAACCGCTGGCTGGAGGGTTTTCTGAGAAGTTCTAGTTGGTTCTCAGGAACCAGTACTTCGTTTTGAAAGGATTGTGTAGGATGTAGTCCTCTGGGCATCACAATGGACCTTTTATGGCCTGCGAGTGTTTTCTCGCTTACTGCGGGCAGCCCTTCTAACCTAACCTACTCTGCCGAACCTTAAATACCAGATATTCTCCCACGGATGACAGCAAAACTCACCATACATTTTCACCCAGATATGGGACAAGCTTGTTAATAAATAGGACCAAACGGCCAATAATTAAAGGACGACCTTGGAATAAGCTGCAAAAGAGTTCTTGGGAATAGGGTAAATTTCAAGGCTTGTAAGAATCCGTCTTGCATGGTCAGTCATAGGCGACTGATCAAGAATGCTAATGCATCCACATACTTGTAAGGTATAAGTATTTTTGGGAATCAGAAGCTATTGATATTCTTGGCATGAAACTACAGAGCGCTATTTGATAGGCTGAACGCAAAAGAAACTTTAATTTCGAGGTTGTTCCAACTGCAGAGCTTCACTAAGAGCTCATTCATTTGTGTTTCAAGAATCAGAGAACTGCTCTACACGAGTAGAGATTAAACTTCCAGCGAAGGTCCTGCCGGGCACTTGTAATTTGGAGAAGTTCAGATAGATTGTCCTCCCTTCCATAATTATCCCTCCCATTTCCAGTAAAACCTGATACATGGTCCAGCTATTAAAACAAATAAAAGCATTGAACACAGTCTTTGGGAAATAAAGACATAGATTTCATTTATTATATAGTAATCTTTGATATTGCATTTTACATTTCTTGCACGATTTGTTTTATTTGTTAAATAATTTACTGTAAAAACATTCAGCCACGAATACAAAAATACAAAAAACATACATAACGAGCAACATCCAAAACACTATTAAAACGTGCGTTAAGCCAGCTGCTTGAAAATCATTGCTGGTGCCTGTAAAGCGATGCACGTAGCCGGCATGAATTGCATGTTCAAATGATCTTCGAGCAAAATAGGGTATGAGACCAGATGAATCCATACGCATGATAAAATAGCTCAGACTGCGCTTTACGGGTGAATCGATGTCCAGCGGATAGCCCAAGTAGAAGGAACCAAAACAGATATCGCTTAACTTGAAGAGACCCGGTTTCAGGTGACTTTGTTGACGCTGCAGGGTAAACCATTTTCCTTCGGTTACAAAATAGGCGTATGATTGATTGAGGCTGAATTGATGGCGGTAAAAAGTTTCAGCATCAACGGCTATTATTAAATTTGAAAAATTAGCCGGTAAATCAATATCAATCTTTAGCAAAAAATCCAATTCGTAGTCCACAATCATGGTGGGGAGTCTGGCCTTAATCAGATCGTCCATGGTATTAATCTCCTCTCGGAATAAATTAACCGTCAAAATACTTCCCAGCAGTGAAGTGTAGCTGATCGATATAAATAAGGCATGAAAAAATACAGTTGCATAGAGTAAAAACTTCAAGCGCGATGGCCGTCTTATGCCCTTGGAAGCCACTATATACAGCATATAACAAAAGTTATCCAACACACTGGCATATATTTGCAACAGCAAGTTATCGTTTTCCCTACGATTCCTTTTACACTCCCACACCAGCCATAAGACATCAGTCAGCGCTAAAGCAATAAAGCTGAAGACAATCATATACCAGACGTAACCATCAAATGGCTTGAGGGGATAGTAAAATGTCGAGACCGAGTTTCTTATGGGCACCATTAGGCACCATCTATTCAATAATATGGGATAGCTCTTGTCTATGGTTTCGTCCGGATTAAAGAACTCATAAGCATGCGGAGTAACCATAACCTGCTTTGAGCGTATCAAATCCGTAGTGTCTCTGGCGTTGGCTAACGGCCCCTCCACCTCCCACTTGCCGGACGGTGCTTCCAGAGGCACTAGGGAGGCATTTGCAAATTCTGTAAATGCCTTCAAAATATCCAGAGCAATACCATGGGTTTCCATAACGTTGTACTTATTTTTATAACTAAATACCCACGGCAAGTCGAAACGCAATGGAGTAGGGAATTCAGAGCCATGAAAGTTCAGGCATCCAAATAACACTTTTCTGAAAGTTTCTTTTAAGTCCGTTAGAATATTTGTGTGATTCTCAATGGAAAACTTGGGATAACGACGGAAGCCCAGCAGTTCAGAAGAGCCATTCAGAAAGCTGACATAAAGTAAAACATGTTGGAAATTATTAAAACTCACATCGTATAACAATTTCTCAGCGACTTTGAAATCTTCCAAGGCTTTAACTAAAACCACAATATTCAATTCATTATGGCGGCCGCGTAAAACTTTATCATGAACCTTCATTATGGGATCTTCCGGCCCCGTAGTCATTACCAGGCCAATGTAAGTTGTTTTGCTAAAAGTCTGGTCAATCCTTATCTCATCGTTATTGGTGAAGACCATTTGAGTTGTCGAGGTGTTGCGATGTATGGCATTAAAGAATTCCTGAAAATTTTCACTACTTTCAGTATCCATTCGTTCGGTTATAAACCAAATGATTTCCTGCGGTTTTATAGCCTTATGGAAAGCCAGTATATGATGCAATAGAAATTCCATATCCCACGTAAAAGAAAAATGCCCAAAGGATATTATCAGCAGCAGACGGAAAATCGCTTTTAAGATGTTCATGTTTTTAAAGTTGCCGAATTACTAACGTTTTCACAAGTGCAGGAAGGCTTCTTATTATAAAGAAAAAGTAATTTAGTTTTGGTAACTTTTAACGTGGCCAAATTTGTAAATGTATGTACACATATTGTGTTTTTTTTTTTTTGGGAAAGGTAACAACGTTTTTGTTTGAACAAATGTTGTTCCACGATAGTTATTACAAAGTAACAACATTTGCTTAAACAAATACATTGTTAATAATAATAAATATAGAAAAACATATTTATAATCTCTAGGTAATCGGAGGAATTTCCTTTTAGTGAGAAGACTTCAACCTAGATGTCATTTCATTTGAGCAGTAATAACTGGGGATTGAGAAAAACCGTCAAAGGCTGATTTGTGTGCTTTAATTTTCGGCAAGAAATCTTTTTACCCACACTTCCAACCTACGTGGCCGTATGAAAAATTCTTATTACGCGGGACGGCATCACACCCACGGCCAGTGATGCCCTTTGCTCAACACTTTTATCCATATTGTTTATATTTTTTATCTTGGACCAGCACTCAGGGGATGACCCCTATATATGCAATGCATTGCGCCGGAACTGAAAACGAGGGTATAGTATTGAGGGGACAGATTAGGAAAGATGAGAAGATAGACAGTTTTTTTTGTATCTATTTCAACCTTTTTACTTCGCCGGCTAATTTTTGCTACAGGGCCGACGAAGGTGGGTGCTGTTACTCTGCTTTTTTTAGTACATGATAAGTGTCAGTCGCTGCCAATTATATTCAGTGACCAGTGACTATGCCTTCATCATTGGAACAGGCTGGCAACAACTAACACAACCATGCACTTATGCTGATCAGAAGAATTTAACACAATATTTCATGACTCAGCGCGGGCTCGAACTCACGACCCTCCGCTTCATAGTCTCGTGTTCTACTACTTCAGCCAACAGCACCCACAAACTGTTCCTAGTACAATATGGCATAGATTTTTTGTACATGAGTCTGGGTAAGAAAAAATAGGTGCAAGGACACCTCGGTTTGGGTAAAATAGAAACTGAAGTCAATAGAAAGTTTCTGGAACCTCCACTGGTTTGGCTTTCGAGGCTGCACCAGTAGTCAAAACTGGTACCACGAGATCCAGTACTGGCCCAGCAGTTTACTGGCACTGGATATTGGTGAGGTCTCCTTCGGCAGTACACGTGCTGGATTTTGGTTTATACCAATTATTGGAAGATTTGTCAGATAAAGAGTGATGACCGATCTTTACGATTGGGCTTCGGTCCGGTTGATAGAAGCAAAATGTATGTGTTGTTGTGAATCAACAAATGAGGTTCTTATGGTACATTCAAGAAATTAGCAGCACTATACCGTAGGTAGGGCGACTAGAATTTTATGGAGGGACCCAGATGGTAACAGGGCAAAGGAGATCTTAAAATTGAGTAGGCCAGCACTACGGAGGTTGGTTCATTTAATAACAGGACATACAGAGTTAATGAATCACCTTGCACGAATGGGTATCGTTGACGATATAACATGCAGGGCCTGCCAGGAAGAGGACGAAATACTGGAGCACTACTAGTGCTACTGTCCAGTTTTTAGTCAAGTCAGAAGACAAGTATTTAATCAGGGGATTGTACAGGAGATAGAATTTCTTAGGGCTTTTAATTGGAGGGACTTAAGGAGGTACATTGAAGAAACCAGGTTCTTGACGTAATCAAACTCAAAGGTTTCAATGGTATCGGTGGAGGCTCCCTACAGTAGAATGGGAACTCCTTATTATAGAGCGCACAATAGGCCTATGAGGCCTAAGTGCAATCCTGAACGGATTGGGAAAGCTTATGCCCCTCTCTTCAAGCTAACCTAACCTATGGTACTTTCGTGTGTCAAAGAGCTAAGATCTTCTAGATAGGATCCGAACACTTTAGCAAGGTGTTAGTGCATGGAATATTACCCTACCATGTGCTAGAAATTGCCACCTGGGTGACCAAGGGTCGCTTAGGTGAGGCCCCTGAGTTGCACGGGTGTGGTGCAACTTCACACTATGTTGAGAGCGTTAGGACAGGAGCTGACGTTAACCTTATACATGGTTGTACATGATATTAAATAGATATTTCTGGGGCGTGTGGTAGAGAGGGACGATGACACAAAAGAGGAAAGTGTTACATTCAATAGAGACCTTGAAAAGGCGTCACTTTAAACTGTCAAAACAGCTGTCAGACAACAGAGTGATTCGTATAAGAAAAAAAACTTCATAAAAAACACCCTTTATATATAGTGAGAAGATCATTATATATAGTGACGAGATCAGTTGGGGTGAAGTATGTCTTACACCGTCTTAAAAAGCCGAGGCACTTGAATGCTTCTTATAATAATAAAATTGGGAAATGTTCTTAATATTTCCGAATAAAATCAAAACTTTGTGAACATCAATATATTTATTTATTTATTATCTTGTTACATCGTATTTCTGGAACAACTTTTATTTTTTATATATTTTGCTGTAAAGACATTCAGACACGAATACAAAAGTACACAAAACATACATAACGAGCAACATCCAAAACACTATTAAGACGTGCGTTAAACCAGCTGCTTGAAAATCATTGCTGTTGCCCTTAAAGCGTTGCACGTAGCCAGCTTGAATTGCATGTTCAAATGAAATTGTCGCAAAGTGATTCAAAATTCCAGATGAATCCATGCGCATGATAAAAGAGTCGAGACTACTCCTTATGGGTGAATCGACCTCCATAGGATAGCCCAGGTAAAAGGAACCGAAACAGATATCGCTTAACTTGAAGAGACCCGGTTTCAGGTGACTCTGTTGACGCTGCAACATAAACCATCTGCCCTCCGTTACAAAATAGGCATACGATTGATTAAAAGCGAATTGATGGCGGTAAAAAGTGGCAGCATCGACGGGTGTTATTAAACTGGAGAAACCAGGCGGCAGCTCAATTTCTATCTTAAGCAAAAAATCCATTTCATAGTCTACAATCATGGTGGGGAGCCTGGCCTTAATCAGATCGTCCATGGTATTAATTTCCTCTCGGAATAAATTAACCGTCAAAATACTTCCCAGCAGCGAAGTGTAGCTGATCGATATAAATAAGGCATGAAAAAATACAGTTGCATAGAGTAAAAACTTCAAGCGCGATGGCCGTCTTATGCCCTTGGAAGCGACTATATACAGCATATAACAAAAGTTATCCAACACACTGGCATATATTTGCAACAGCAAGTTACAGTTCTCCCTGCGATTCCTTTTAAACTCCCACACCAGCCATAAGACATCAGTCAGCGCTAAAGCAATAAAGCTGAACAGAATCATATACCAGACGTAACCCTCAAATGGCTTAATGGGATAGTAAAATTTCGAAACGGTGTTTCTTATGGGCACCATTAAACACCATCTGGATAATAATAAAGGATAACTTTTATCAACTTCGTCGTCCGGAGTAAAGAGCGGATAAGCATGCGGACTAACCACAACTTCCTTTGAGCGTATCAAATTTATGGTATCTTCCATGTTGATTACCGTCCCGCCCAACTTGTCTGGCGGCATTTCATAGCCCACTAGAGATGCATTAATAAACTCTACAAACGTCTTTAGAATAAGGAAAGCTACGCCATGGGTTTCCATAACATTGTGCTTATTTTTGTAACTAAACACGCCTGGTAAGTCCAAACGTAATGGAGTACGAAATTCATAGCCATGCAAATTCTGCCATCCAAATTTAAATTTGTTCATAACTTCCTCTAAATTCGTTAGTATATCTGTAGCATGTTCAATAAGAAACTTGGGATAACGACGAAATCGCAGCAATTCAGAAGAGCCATTCAGAAAGCTGACATAAAGTAAAACATGGTGAAAATTATTTAAATACACATCGTATAACAATTTCTCAGCGACTTTGAAATCTTCCAAGGCTTTAACTAAAACCACAATATTCAATTGATTATGACGGTCGCGCAAAACTTTACCATGAACCTTCATTATGGGATCTTCCGGACCCGTAGTCATGACCAGGCCAATGTAACTGTTCTTGCTAAAACTTTTATCAGTCGTCAGCTTAACGTCGTTGGTGAAGACCATTTGAGTTGTCGAGGTGTTGCGATGTATGGCATTAAAGAATTCCTGAAAATTTTCACTACTTTCAGTATCCATTCGTTGGGTTATAAACCAATTGATTTCCTGCGGTTTTATAGCCTTATGGAAAGCCAGTATATGATGCAAGAGAAATTCCATATCCCACGTAAAAGAAAAATGCCCAAAGGATATTATCAGCAGCAGACGGAAAAGCGCTTTTAAGATGTTCATGTTTTTAAAGTTGCCGAATTACTAACGTTTTCACAAGTGAAGGCAGGATTCATATTAAAAAAGGAAAAATATGTTATTTTTGGTAAACATGTTAACATGGACACGTAGAACAAATAAATATAAATTATGTTTTCTTCCGAATATTAACAAGTTGTTGTTGTTGCACTAGAGTCATTACAATGCAACAACTTTATTCAATCAAAGAATGTTTGAGTCGCTCACTAATGATCTTCTCTATACCCTGATATTCTTTACAAGTTTATTTTCTGAATTGCTGAGTGCCTTCACAAATATTTTTCAAACATTTTTATCTAATTACAACATCAAAATCCTTAAGGAATATATGAGTACATTTTCTATTTCTGACAAAGTTTTTCTTGTTAAAATTCCTAAATAATTTGTTACGTTTTGTTTGTGTAACTCATGTTAAATGTGTTATGAAAGGCAAACATACGAGGTCTGATCAAAAATTAACTGTTATTTTCATCTTTCGTGAGTTACGCATGTTCCGATTATCGCATTTTTTTTTTTGCTGTTATGTTGGTACACATGTCTGTTATATGTGTTGGTAATATCAGCCATTTTGGATTGTCAGCTTGTTTTTGACAGATAAAAAGGTTAGTCGTGTTTTGGTGTGCTCTTCGATTTTTTACTGTTCGAAAAAATGCATCAAGAAAAGTTTTTTGTAAAAAATGAAATTAAATGCGCAAGAACATTTGAAATGTTGACCGTGGCGTTTGGCGAGTCTATTATATGAGCAGAACCTAAGATGAACTAAACCAACTCCTAAAAAAACACATAATTTAAATTTTGTTTTTTTGTAATTTTGTTAAGCAAATAATCGCCCTTATTATGAATGGCGACATCGACATTACAGCAACTCGACAGTAAAAAATTATCACCAGTCTGCAAGTTATCAATAACAATTAATTACTCTTGACAATTTCTTAGCATTCTCTAGGGCATATAATATCTATAGAACATGTCAATAGTAGTCAGTTGCTATCGATATGCAGTGGACAAGCGGCAATTTTTTGCTGTCGTCTTAATACGGCGTCGATGTCGTCATTAATAATAGGGGCGAATATATTTTTATGTCAAAGAAGGTCCAACGCGCTAAACTTGGAGCATAGCTGTTAAGTAATGATTACTAATCATAATAATTAGTAATTAGATTATTTTTTTTTTTGAAAGGTGAAGTAACGATTATATTACGATTATTTTCAGATTCGCACGATTACTAATTGATTACGATTACAGATAATCGAAAAATAATCAAGACTAATAAAAATTACGAAAAAATAATCAAAAATAATAAAAAGTAATTGAAAAATAATTTGACTACTTTCGAAGATTACTTTTGATTGTTTTTAATTATTATTTTTTTTATTTTGCGAAATTATGCTAATGCTGTTTAATGTTAGTTGTTGTTTTTTTTATTTTTTGTTATTATTATTGATGTGCATCGATTTGATAATTGACAACCTATTTGCATTCTTCATGATTCTGCATTCTTCTTATTTATCACGTGTTCACGGGTTTGTGCTCTGTTCGTATAAAGCAGGGACCGAAAATAACTGCTATGTTTTTATATCGGAGCCCTTTATATGCATTTGGGAATTTTTAACCATTATGGTCGCATTTATATCATATTGATTATCGTAACCAATTACATTGAGAAAGATAGTATTTTGGTTATAAACAACCATTATGTTAACCAGAAAAATTTTTTTTGGTTAAAAATAACTATTATGATAAATAATTTGATTCTTTTGTCTAATTTTTTAACCTTTTTTCTTTAATAAATAATATATTTGTTTGAGTCTTGAGGTTAATTTATATTAATATTTGTTATTCTTCGATATTTCGCTAACCATCGGTTAGCTTCTTCAGGAAATTATTTAGTTTTGTCAAAAATTTTCTTTTCAATAAATAATATATTTATTTGGTTATCACTTATAAAACAACCCCACAAAATCAACGCAGTTCCAAATTGAAGGTCCGTCTCCAATACAAGTAAAATGATCACATATTTTAACGTATGCTTGTCAATAATTTTTTTATGTTTTAAATGCAAATTTTTCAAAATAAAATGTATGTATAAAATGATGCGCATTCTAAATTTTTTAAAAATAATCGAAACTAATCAAAAATAATCCTTGAAAGTAGTCAATTTTTGATTATTTTCTCGTAATCCTAACTAATCTTAATTATTTTTGGATTATTTGTAATCGTAATTAATTAATAATCAGGAATTTTTAAAAAGAGAATTATGTAATCAATACCATTCCTTTTAAAATATAATTGTAATATTTTGAATATAGCAACCTTAGTTTTTAGAATAATTTTTACTTCAATCCATCCGAAAAAACTAGAATAATGAATTAATTGTTATTTGAATTTGTAATAATATATATTGGTTAAATAAAAAGTCATTGGAAAACAATTTGAGTCGTCGTTTTAAATAATCTAATTGATTACTAATCGTAATCCAAATTTAACAGCTCTGACTTGGAACCCTTTTGAACGCCGCCCCCTTTTAGTGGGCGTTATTATATGCAAATATAGTGTAACAATTTAGCGAATTGTTTTACTTAAGCCTACATTCCTTAACATTTTACGACGAAGCTGAGACGCAACCTGGTACTCCTCGGCCCTACCACCTCCTCACCCTTTGTCACCTAAATGAATCTATAAAAAAAATTTTAAATAAATTTTACATTTAATTATCCCAAACATTTATTTTTAGAGTTTTATGGCAAAGGTGAAATGTCGCGCCCCACGGCCCTTGCCTAAAAGAGGCCCCGACAAAATACAGTTTTAATACTCTCCAAAAATAATTGGAACCCATAAAGTATATATTGGGTGTTTTTTATTGAGGTATAGAACTTTAAGTTGGCATCACTTTTTTAACTGGCGGCCATTTTGTCAGCTTTCAAGTGATTAATATTTAGTTTGGTTTGCCATTTCATCATGAACAGGTTGACAAAAGAACAACGCTTGCAAATCGTGCAAATTTATTTCGAAAGTAATGGTTCAGTTCGCGAAGTTTACCACAAGCTCCGTCCATTTTATGGTCGACATAATCGTCCATCAGAGCAATTAATTCGGTTGACCATGGATCGTTTTCGCACATGAGACCCTTGAGACGCCATTACATCCACAAAAACTGACTGTTTGGTGTGCTCTATGGGCTGGTGGAGTCACTGGGCCATACTTCTTCCGAAATAATGCTGGAGAGTCAGTTACCGTTAATGGAGACCGGTATAGAGCCATGATAACCGACTATTTTGTTCCCGAATTGGATGACATGAATGTGGATGAGTTGTGGTTCCAACAAGACGATGCTACATGCCACACAGCGCACGTCACAATCGATTTATTGAAAGAAACATTCGATGAGCGCATAATTTCGCGGAATGGACTTGTCAATTGGCCACCAAGATCGTGTGATTTGACACCATTGGATTATTTTCTTTGGGGATATGTGAAGTCGCTCGTCTACGCCAACAAACCAGAAACGTTAGGGGACTTGGAAGCCAACATTCGTGGCGCTATTGCCAACATACGGCCCCATATGCTCGAAAAAGTGGTTGAAAATTGGACCTGTAGAATTGGCTTTATTCGAGCCAGCCGCGGCGGCCACATGCCCGAAATCATATTTAATGGCATAAAATTATCCTTCCAATAAAGCCAAATTGATGGACATTAAAACGATTTTCTTGTGTTTTATTTCAATTCGAAGTTCTATACCATTAAAAAAAACACCCTGTATTTATATTCTTGATCAGTGATGATGTCTAAGACGATCTATAGGCAATGCCTATGCGTCCGTCTGTTAAAAACATGATATAGTCTATTTTCGGACCCCGCCCCCTTTAGTGGGCGTTGACGTACGATATTATATGCAAAAATAGTGTAAATATTGAACAATTTGTATGCCTTAAACCTATAAAAAGCTGAGATGTTCTCTGATCTTGCAGAGGTGAAACGTCTCCCCCACGGCCCTTCCCGGAATGACTCTGTCAAAGTAAAGATTTAAAATTGGGTACAGATATGTCTAAAAGCAACTCTGTCCCACCAAGTTAAACATTTTAAATTCACTAAATACTTGGAGGGTATTTAGGATTCGACCCGGTTGAATGTAACGTTTTTACTTGTTATTTTTTGTATTCTATGAAGTGATTGTGAGTCAGCCAGCAGCTTCATTATTTATGATTTAAATTAATAAGAGTTTTTTCTGGTCTTTTTGAAATGAACATTGGAAAACTAAACAAAAACACCCTATAGCTTGACTGAACGTGGCATGGACAGTGCTGTACTATATGTGTTGCAGCTTTACGTGCATCTTGTTGGCATTCGTGTGCCCGACCGTGTTCACACAATTGTGCAAATTAAGCAAAATTTAATAACGTCCAACGAAAGTGGATATATAAAATAGAACAAAATATATGTATGTGTCCATATAATAAAAATCGTTAGTGAAAGATGAATGTGATGCCTTATGACTTTCTTCCCTCTTCTCAAAGTTGTTTGTTGGTGTCTGTTTTACGATTTATTATTGTTAAGCTTTTACTTGTAGGCGTTGGAGTGTGTCCTTTTGCGATTTAGTTGTTACGGCATGAAGCTTTTTTTTTCTTAATTTTATTATTATTATTATTTTTTTTTAAACTTGTTTATTAAATTCTTTTATGCAAAATTTAATTAACTTTATGGCGAAAAAATAAAAATTATTTTTGTTGTGGAAGAAAACAATTTGAAACCATAAACTGCATACACAATATAAAAAGTCAAGCAGTAACATGAAGAAATATATGATCTAAAAAGAAAATGAATTGCGGTGAATTTTTTATAACGACTCTCAAAACGTATTTGAAGTCTAGCGATAATTATTATCTAAAAACCATGGCAAATATAAGATTTTTTTAGAAAATAATCAATACTTTAAAATCATCATCAAAGAGGGCTTCCTCGGACACAGTTTGCATGTAGTGGCATGTGTTTACTCAGCCCCGTTTTTTTATAATGACCAAATTGTGACAACTAATTCTCTCAGACCAAATTTTTGGACTAATAAAAAAGATGGGGATGGATACAAATATGCCAGTACTTACAAATGAAGGCCCAGGAAGCCCTTTATATCGCAGAAAAAGTCCAAATATGAAATTTTACTAAAATCCAAATTTCTCTATTAAAAATCCAACTGTTAAGGGTTATGGCCATTGGACGTGATAGAGGACCACTAGAGCCACAAAATAAAGCAATTTTTAGTCGCCCACATGTTACCGTTTTCCCAGGATTCTGGCTTATTCTGTCTAGAATTTGACAACTTTTATGTACGAAAAATTAAAGCTTATCGGCATAGCTCTACCAAAGTATTAATATATTATGATCGTTATTGGCTTCGTTGTCTGTTCCGTTAATTTTTTTCCAGGTGGGTCCAGAAATGTGGCCAGTATTCTATTTGGAATAGAAACACTTGGATTTTTCATGCTTAACAGTGCTATGTTAACATGCTAACAGAGCTCTGTTAACTTACCTGGTTTGTGTCTAGGGTTCTATATTACGAAATTTAACTTCACAAATTATAACAACTACTCCTCTGAAACCCATTTTTTTTAAATAATTTTTTTTAAAATTGATATTATTCGAATTCAAAAATTATTTCATATATAAAACTTTGCAAAAAAGAAAGAGGGCTTCCTCAGCCACAATTTGCGGGCAGTGGCATATGTGTACTCAGCTCCGTTTTTTTATAATGACCAAATCATGACAATTAATCCTTTCAAGACAAATTTTTGAAAAATAATTTTTTTAAATTGATATTATTCTGTTCGGTTAATTTTTTTTCCAGGTGGGTCCAGAAATGTGGCCAGTATTCCATTTGGAATAGAAACACTCGGATTTTTCATGCTTAACAGTGGTAAGTTAAAAAAAATGATAACAGAGCTCTGTTAACTTGCCTGGTTTGTGTCTAGGGTAATATATAATTCAAAATTTAACTTCACACAGTGTTTTTTTTTGCATGTTCACAAGTTTCTTTTCTCATTTTCTACTGATACCTTAAGTTTCTTTTTTAGCAACATGAACTTCTGACACCCTCACACACACACACAGAACCATATGCAAACAAAAAGGACATTTTGACTCACATCATATCCGTAGCATTCTGTATTTTAAACCATGACGCGCACACAAATAAGAGTGCGAGAGAAAATGTAAAAAAAGCAAATTTAACTTAAATTAAGTTCGGAAAATTATGCAAGAATTATTTAAATGTAAAACGGAATTTTATAAAAATTAAATTAAAGGAAGCAATGTTTTTTTTCTTCAATGGAATAAAATTCTATTAACACCATGTAACAAAGTAAATTTGTTTTATGACAACAAAACCATCTAGGCATATAAAAGGCCCGCCATTTAACGTTTTTTTTTTCAACTAGTGCTTATTTCATTATTGGCAACGCTTAGCTCATGTCTGATTTTTTTTTTTTTTTTTTTTTTTAGGAGTAGGACCAGCACTCAGGGGATGACCCCTATATATGCAATGCATTGCGCCGGAACTGAAAACGAGGGGATAGTATTGAGGAGACAGATTAGGAAAGATGAGAAGATAGACAGTTTTTTTAGCTATTTCAACCTTTTACTTCGCCGGCTAATTTTTGCTACAGGGCCGACGAAGGTGGGTGCTGTTACTCTGCTTTTTAGTACATGATAGTGTCAGTCGCTGCCAATTATGTTCAGTGATCAGTGACTATACCTTCATCATTGAAACAGGCTGGCAACAACTAACACAACCACGCACTAATGCTGATCAGAAGAATTCAACACAATGTTTCATGACTCAGAGCGGGCTCGAACTCACGACCCTCTGTTTCATAGTCTCGTGTTCTACTACTTCAGCCAACAGCACCCACAGACAGATAATTAGTTTTATACTTCCGCTGTATACGCTTAAACAACGCTTCGCTAAGTGGGCCTGCGATCGACTTACAGAAGATGCTGATTTTGCCAAAAAATCATCTTTTCAGATGAAGCGCATTTTGATCTTGGCGGGCATGTAAACAAGCAAAATTGTCGCATTTGGGGCACAGAAAACCCGCACGCATACATTGTAAAGCCGACGCACCCAAAACGAGTCACTGTTTGCTGCGGATTTTAGTCCAGAGGCATAATTGGGCCATTTTTCTTCGAAAATGAGCAAGGAGTGGCCGTTACAGTCAATGGCGATCGTTATCGGGCCATGTTGAACGAATTTTTGTTCACAAAAATTGTAGAGGAGGAAATTGGCAACATTTGGTTTCAACAGGACGGCGCTACGTGCCACACAGCCGAAGCCACACTCGATGTGTTGCGCATTATCAGCCGTAGAGCTGATGTCGTTTGGCCACCTCGGAGCTGCGATTTGACGCCGTTGGACTATTATTTGTGGAGTGCCGTCAGAGATAAGTGTTACGCCGATAAGCCAGATATAATTGACGCTTTAAAGGACAATATTCGTGAAGCCATTAGTGAAATACAGCTGCACACAATCGATAATGTGCTTAAAAATTGGACCGATCGTGTAGGCTACTGCATGGCCAGCCATTTGAATAACATTATTTTCCATTATTAACCGGAAGGATTGTACTTTCAAATAAAAAAAGAAATTTGAGAAAATATTCAGTAGTTTTTTTATAGCATTTAAAAGAAAAAAAAAGTTATTTAGCGGACCCTGTATTTTGCTGGTATAAGCACGAAATATTGCAAGTAGAATAGTTTGTGCCACAAGTACAATTTTAGAAATAACATATTCCTAAAAAGGAAAAAGATTTATAAAAAAAAAAAATTTTTTTTCACAAAATAGGTCATGCTGTTTCTAGTTTCCAATGGTTTCAAAACATTGATGTCTCCACAATAAATATGGTTATTGATAAGCGATACATCGATCTTTTAATTTGATCGTCCCTAAATAATTTATTTTTTATCCGAAGTCGACCAGAAAATATGTTTAATATCCCTGCAGGAGGATAAGCGTCAATTGTCTCTAAGCTACTGGTACGATTACTAGTATAGCAAGCACTAGTTCAAAAGGTGATTGAACATATACAGAAAAGTACTAGTACTAGTAGGAAAATAAAGAAATTATTGTAGCCATTTTATTCTTTAATTTATCGACGAGTTGCCACTTGAAAATAATACGAATAACTCTATATATCAAAGTTAAAGGGCAGATAAAAGCGACTGTGAATACGAGTCGCAATTAAACACGTTCTATGAATAACTTGAACAGCAATCGATTAGACTTAAATATCTACTAAAAACGACAATGAATATGCGGCATATAGTCCGAACTTCAATTCAATTATATGTATCTCCAAATGAATCGCTTTGCACTAACTTTCCTTAGCATAAGCAAAAAAATAACAAAAAAAATATCACATCAAAAAGAAAAAACAGCTAAAAATTATAAAATCAAACTCTTGTAGCTCAACATTCAACAACTAATTAAAACCAATGATACGTTAACAATTCCACAATATTATTTTCTGTTCTCGCTGTAGCAATTGAAACCCTTTTCGCTACTTTTATCCTGAGTTGAGTATCAATTAAATCCTTCAGCTGAGTGCACATATTACGACTATTACCATGATTACACTAAGTGCTTCTTTGCCATTCAGTTGAGCTAAATTTAAATTCATCAAAAAAGAAAAAAAAACTGTTTATAACATCGCCATTTCATGCCGGAAATTATGATGTGGAATCTATTTTCAACTTTATGCGCTATTTAGATTATACTCTTATACTCGTATGTGTACACACATACATGCTCGCACTTGTTATATTTCGATTTTGTTTAGCAAAGAGTGATATCTCATAGAGCCATGCGTGTCATAGCAAAACCAATAGAAACAGAATCCAAGGCCACAAAATACTCGTATTAAACTGTGGCGCCGTTACAGTGAAATCCCATTGCTTTCATCATGTTATCAACTTTTTGTGATCTTTTTAATTGCGTTAATTCTTGTATGTGATTTTTTTTAATGATGGTCTTTGTCACTATCATGTGCTAAAAGAGCGGCGGCATTGCTGGCTGGTTAGTGAACAAAATGACTGCATATGGAAAGAAACCGATCCATGCGATCGTTACCGCAATGTAAACAAACGTTGTTGTTTGAAAATATTGGGGCAGACGAGATTTGGTTTCAACAAAATGGCAACTGGAGATGTGCAAATGCCATGATTTTTTCGTGTCACGCGTGACTCACACATGAATCACGGGAAATCGTGATTATAAATTATTAAAACCACGCGTGCGTGCGTGAGCGTGATTCAAAAATTTAAAACAGTGCGTGATTTTTAAAACGTGTAACATTCACTCACTCCAAATAGAAGATAAGTATTTTCTTCTTCTGAATTTTTAAACTAAGGAAAATATCGTTACCTTAATATAGAAAAGAAAACTCATTTGTTTTTGAAATCAAGATTTTAGCATTTTTTTATATATTAGATGTTCTGCCACCGAAATATAAGAAAGCAAAATATGTGTGGTGTCGTGGGACACCGGATAGGAACGAAGTTCCTTATTTTAAAAATATCAATTTTAAGTTCTATTCGAGATATAAAGAAAATAATTTTCGGGTATACATTTTTTATTATGATATATTTTTTTCGCCGACCAACGAAAAACAGAATCAATTTTGTTCCCAAACGAAATTGAATTCTGTCACGGCACGGCTGCGTATGATTAATATTTGTTTGTATGGAATCGTATTACTCATACGTCTTAGACATTGATTTAAGGCGAATTCACCCATTTTGTCCGAACAAAATTTTTCTTGAATAAAAAATATTTCGAATAAAAAAATTTTTTTTAATACCACTGAAGACCTACTTGTGTAGATCACGTCACGAAGGTGACATGCAAGTGCCTGGGGCAGACATACTTTGAGATTACTCCCACATTGAACTTAACAACTACCCGAATTATTACGCACACTCTTGCGGCAACTGGTGGCAACTCCGCTGTGTTAGTACATATTTTCTTTCCTTTCTCAATATCAATTCTTGCCACAGTTTCAATTCGCAATGCAGGCCTTTTAGACATCTGGCAGCACACTAACAATCTTCTTAGAGTTTTACATTAAGTTTGAGCAGAAATTGCAACATAATGCTTAAACTAGAGATATAAGCGGATAAATTATAGTGTAGAGGACAAATAGCACGTATAAAATATATATTGTACAAGTGGCTGAAATACTTAACCAATGTCCACTATAAGAGTAAAGACATGGTCACCGTACATACATTCACTACATACTTGATATTTTAAATTTTTGCAAAACTTCTGCCATTCTAATGCTAAACTGATTTTCTTTATACTACGAACTTCACGAACTTCTTTTTTCTCTTCTTGGTGGCAAAAAGAAAATTTAATTTATCATTTTCTACGGAACTCAATGTTTATTTTGTACTTTAGAGATTTTGCCTCATGGAATGTTAAGATTATCTTCTATTCATATATTGTATTCGTATCATATTGTAGTTGTTGCTATCAATGATTGTAAGGTGAATAAAATAAAAGCATATGCCGAGAACTACTAACAAATAATATACAAAAGCATACAGAACTGAATATATATGATTATTTAATGGGGAATATACAGTGGCGCTTAAAAAATGAGGTCAAGTCAAGGCAACAAACAGTCGCTGTCCCGTCTGCTATTAACAATTGTGCAACTTTGAACTTTTACCTATTGAACAACATTAATTTTTGTTAAATTTAAACAAAAGTCACTTTTCCCTGAGAAGTAAAGATAATAAAATTTTTTAGCTCACTGTATTTAGCCATTAACAAACTACCATACAACAGTTACAATAACGTTACAAGCATTTGGCCAAAAATACATTTCACTTGTCACATTAAGAATTCATAAAAGATATTCCAAGAAAACTGAAGCCGAAAAATGTTGCAAACAAAAACATCCGATCAACTACGAACCAACACACAGTAGAAATAAAATTGCCTTAAAGTCTCAACATCAAACTGCAAACTTAAAAAATAAACTTTAACCTCCCATTCTTTCTCTCTCTCTCTCTCTCTCTTTCTCTCGCTAATACCATTTTTTCATATCTCCCATCATAAGGATTTGAAAATAAAATAGAATCGATTCTTAAGCCTGCAGCAGCTAAAAATTAAACTATAGTAGTAGCAAAGTCATGTGTAAGAATTGCATTATGCCACATGGAGGCAAATACTCGTACATAAGAAGATAAAATTTAATATGTAAAGCCTTTAGGCTGTACAAATACCCACACATACACAGACAGATACACATACACTTGAGGTAAGCACAGGCAAATTGCTAATGCAATTGTCAGTTATCCAAGAGCAAAAGTGCCAAGAAATGCAACTACAAAATCTTGCCGATTCCTTCATTGGTAACATATTAAGTCTTAAAGGATACTCCAGCAACTACAACCTGGAAAACATATGAAAAAAAGCACCAAAACTTTGTAATACAAATAGTAGTCATTTTCCAAACCTAAGAGCATACCTGAGCACAACATAAACTACTCATCGGGGTACAAGGGCAGCAGCTCAAACTGCAATCAGCGAAAATCTTTCCTCTTGCAAATGGCTCACATACGATAACATCTACATATGAAATATAAATGTTTAACCATTTCCAACAACTGAGTGTTTCCTGCTCCCTAATATTTCGCCTAAAAAAAATTTCCAACATTTCTACTCGACAATTCCATATACAGCTGCCAGTACATTAATTTTAAACTTTCATTTACTATTCTCAAGTACAAAATGAAAACCTACTAAGAAGATGAACGAAAAACCAAAATAATAGAGGGTGTTTTTTTTTATAGAGTGTCACAAGTTTAAATCATAATGAAATAAGGAAATATATTTTTAATAACAATTAAACTTTGGATAGATATTGGAAACCGCCCAAAAAAGAATTTTTAAATATTCTTAATGTTTAGAATTGCAGCAGCAAGTTTTACCGAGACGCAGGCAATTGATTTGTTGCAAAAAATATAAGTTTGTGTATTATTAACGGCTCTTGTCCCTTGAAAAAAAAATTTGTAAACTCTATTATTCGAATTATAATAGAAAATACTTCAATTTCCTACTCTATTCTACTATTTTTTTCCGTGAAAAAACTCACGGAAAAAAATCATTCACAATAAGGAAAATAATTCACAATAAGGATTGCAATTTTAGGGAAAAGGGAAAATTTTCGAGGCAACGAGGGTTGAATACTTGGCACACATTTCTTTTTGCTTTATATAAATCAACACCCTCTTACCACTTAAAACTTGTACCACTTCTACTTCATATTGCTTAATATCTACAGACGACGCACAGTGGGATTTGTTCATACAATGTTTGGGCAAAAAGTATAAGGAGTGCTCGTAGAATATTGAAATCTTGCTCTGAGCCTTTGGTTAGCTCAATTAAGAAATATATAAAATTTCATTAAAATTAGCCACGCCCACTACCCACAGTCCATAGAACCCAACATTTATTTTTGGCCCAAAGTTTTTGAAATTTGGCACAGAGCCTTTTATTACCTCAATTAAGAATAAAATAAAGTTTCATAAAAATTGGCCACGCCCACTATCCACCGCCCATAGAAACCAAAATTTATTTTTGGCCCAAAGTTTTTGAAATTTGGCACAGAGCCTTTTATTACCTCAATTAAGAATAAAATAAAGTTTCATCAAAATTGGCCACGCCCACTACCCACCGCCCACAGAAACCAAAATTAATTTTTGGCCCAAAGTTTTTGAAATTTGGCACAGATCCTTTATTGCCTCAATTAACGCCCACCACTCACCGCTCATATAACCCATATTGTATTTTTTTCCACAACTTTTTGTTTCTTTACCAAAACTAGTTATTTTATAAATAATTATTTTATAAAAATTTCATGAATTTGGAGACAAATTTTATGATTTTATAAAAGATTATTAATTATTTAAACTTTTTTTTTTAAATTGATAATATGGAGTCTTACCTTTCATTTTATTATAGCGGGAGCACCTAGCACGACCGAGCAACTCTTTTTTTCTTCCAACAAAGTTTGCAATCACGGCACATTATGGAACAAGTTCTATTCTTTCATATCTTTTAAAACATATGAGCGATCTTTACAACTTTTTTTAAATGCGCAGAAAAGGTCATATTTGAAAAAAATCACTATTTAAGTCAGAGCAATAAAATTATCTTACTTACAAACACTATAGAAGTGCGTAAACAGTTTTCAACATTTTGGACCAAAAATTAACATTTGACTTTACTTCATTATTTCAAAGACCAATCAACGTTTTTTTGGGATACAATTTATGAATTCTTCATACTGAATCAATTTGCAACAAAACTGCATCATTACATTTTTAAATTTTATATGTCGAAGAAATTACTTATTGCACAAAAAATCCCACTGTGCGACGTGGTGACACATTTCAAAGCATTCATATCATACAGTAATTTATAACTATACAGATATAGATACAAATACATTCAGTTAACGACAAGACATTTGCGAAATATTATAGATGAAAATACTATGACAGGTGCAAAATTATAAGATGATTCCCTTAGTGTCTTAAGTACACGAGGCTCGTGCTTAAAAATAAAAATCAATAAATAACTTTTATTTTTTGAGGAATAACTAAAAATAGAAAGATTTCCCCAAATTAATTGGCACTGTTGAGTTTTTTTTTTAAATACAATTTGAACAAATAAAAATTGCTGCATCTAAAGGTGGTCCATGTAAAAAGGATTACTTTGGTGTAGTCCTCGTGCAGGTAGCACTTCTCTTCTGGTTTAATTTTTAAAAAATAGTCGTTATTTCCTTGGTGCCTGTTTTTAACACAACTTATTCTCGAAGTTTCTTGACATAAACGTGCTGGGGCTGTGGTTAAATAATTACCCTTATTGTGTTTGGCGTTTTTCGCCTTCATATTCGACAAATTGTTATAGCTTAACCCATTTCGTCCCAGTGTTCGATATTTCGAACAGTAAATTTCAAGCATTTTAAATTTTTTCCCCTGTTTAGGAAAGACTAAAAACATATATTTTTTAATAAAAATTTAAAAAAAACAAATTGTTAATGGAAATTAAAAAAAAAATTTTTAATGAAAATTTTTAAAAAAATTTTTAATAAATATTTTTAAAAAAATTTTTAATGGAAATTTTTAAAAACATTTTTAATGAAAATTTTTAAAAAAATTGTTATTGGAAATTTTTAAAAAAATTGTTATTGGAAATTTTTAAAAAAAATTTTAATAAAAATTTTTAACAATATTTTTAATGAAAATTTAAAAAAAAAAATTTTAACGAAAATTTGTAAAAAAATTTTTAATAAAAATCTTTAAAAATTTTTGGACATCTGATTCGTATCTTCTGGACCCAAATTACCATTTCACTACGAAGTTTTATAAAATGATTCGAAAAAAAATCTCTGGGACGATATGGGTTAAAGACAAAAAGCTAAAATTTTCTTTAAACTTTTACAAAATGTCGAATCTGAGGGCGAAAAACGCCAAACACGATAAGGGTGAATATTTGGGGCTTTGCTATAAAAACAATTTGTTATGGCAACTTCGCTGTCAATGCGGCTATTTAATTTACTCATTTTTCGCAGGGTGCCATCAGAAGTCTTCTGCTGCTAAGCAGACTGGCCATTCATTCATTCTTCTTAAGCACTTCTTACTACTTCTTGGATATATAATTTTCGTTGCTTTGAACTTCAGAGTTGCTATTTCACTAATTTGATACTGGCAATGCTGTCTTGTACTATTACGATTATATTCTGCTCCTTGTACATGCAACTGCCCATAAAAATCTCCACATCTCTTGTAATCGAAATAAATTGCAACTCTTTGCCAATAAATAAATTGCAATTAATATTAATTCGACATCATAGTGTAGAAAATATTTTAAATTAAACGTAATTTGAATACATTTGAAAGCAAATAGGAGCTGCTACAAACTTTTTACCTACACACTTCACAAGACTATCGCCATTAGCCTCGTAAGATTCTAAGGACATTGTACCATCTGGCAGGATGTAGTTACGTACAGCTATGCAATTACCTGTTTAAATCTATGAAGTCGTAGTCATATGCTAATATCAGCATATTTGTAGGAAATATCATTTGTACAGTTGAACACGGAGTTTGAAGAACAAATTGTAAAGTGCCTGTGCTCATGTACAAACGATTTGTATACCCTTCACAAAAAAGTGAAAGGGTATATATAGGTTTGTCATTCCGTGTGTAATTTCTTCGATATCAATATGGGACCCCATAAAGTATATATATTTTGGATCCTTATGAATAGCGATGACGATTGAGCGATGTCCGTCTGTCCGTCTGTCTGTAAGTGGGGTTTTCCCAAGCTCCCAGAAGAGCTAGAGACTTCGTTGGATTGCAAATGAACTTAAATAGAGTGCTATTGAAATTCAGAAAGATCGCAAGTATGGTTCCTGAGCTGGGAAGCTTACACCTATTCCTCGGCGCAAAATTTATACCAAAAATCAATTATTTTTTGTAATGTTTGTAAATTAAACGTATTACGTGCTATGGGAAGCCTCAATAGTCTATTAAAAACTAAAAAAAATAAAAAAAATTTTTCCAGGGATGGGAAATAAAATTTTTTTTCGGCCTATTCCGTATTTTGTAGTACATGTAGTAACTAAAATTGTTAAAAGTTTTAAGTTTTTCTTTAACAAAACCTCTTTATACGTCATGAAGATTTGCATTGGCAAAAAAAAAAAATTTTTTAACTCAAATTTTGCTTCCAGGGGTGGGAAATTGCATTTTTTTACACATGAAAGTAATCAAACAGGCAACTGATGTTGTTGTTTTTTTTGGATAACTAAAACTGACTTATAATTTAGAAAGAACAAAATTGGTATCAAAAATTCAAAAATAAAAATCAAATTTCGAATCCAGGGATGGACAAGTGCAATATTTAATAGTACATGAAATAGACCAAAATGGTTAAAAGTTTTAAATTTTTCTTAAAAAAAAATACTTTATACCTCATGAAGCGTTGCACTGTTAAAAAAAACAAAAAATTTAAATATCCCTTCCAGGGTTGGGAAAATGAAAATTTTTTTTTGGTACATGCAATATTTTGTAGTACATGTTATAACCAAAATGGTTATAAATTTTACGTTTTTCTTAAATAAAACGACTTTATACCTAATGAGAACTAGGATTGGTAAAAAAAATTAAATTTCGCTTCCAGGGATGGGAAATTGAAATATTTTTTATACATAAAAATAACCAAAAAGGCAACTAACTTCGGTTTTTTACTAATTAAAACAATTTTTTAGTTCAGAAAAAAATTGGTATCAAAAATTACAACAAAAAAAATCTAAATTTAGATTCCAGAGTTGGATAACTGCAAAATTTTGTAATACATGAAAGTGACCAAAATGGTTGCAAATTTTAAGTTTTTCTTAAATAAAACGACTTTATACCTAATGAAGGCTAGGATTGGTAAAAAAATGTCGCTTCCAGGGATGGGAAATTTAAATTTTTTCCTTATACATAAAATTAACCAAAAGGGCAATTGACGTTGTTTTTTTTAATAATTAAAACTATTTTTTTGCTCAGGAAAAACAAAATTGGTATCAAAAATTAAAAAAACAAAGAAAATCAAAATTTAGATTGCAGAGTTGGATAACTGCAATATTTTGTAGTACATGAAAGTGACCAAAATGATTACAAATATTAAGTTTTTCTTAAATAAAACTATTTCATGCCTCATTAAGAGTAGCATTGGTAAAAAAATTTAAATTTCATTTCCAGGGTTGGGAAATTGAAATACATAAAAGTAACCAAATAGGCAATTGAAGTTGTTGTTTTTGCTAGTTCAAACTATTTACAATTCAGGAAGAACAAAATTGGTACTATAATCTTAAAAAATCAAAATTTCGACTCCAGGTTTGAACAAATAAAATATTTTATGGTACTTGAAAGTGACCAAAGAGTTTAAAAATTTAAATTTGTTTGTCAAGTAAAACTATGTTACATCTTTTAATTAAACCTATTTCCTGGTTTAGCAAGAAAGAAAGAAGAATTACATCTGTGAAGGGTATTTCAGATTCGGCACTGCCGAATATAGCACTTTTACTTGTTTTATTTAGTTTTACTTTTGCTCAATATGTCTTTTGGTATCAAATCAAATATTTTTCTTGGAATTTCTTCGTTTTTCATTTTGGATGTTTAGACAAAGAAACAGATATTTGGGCGACTTGTTAGATAATCATAAAAAAATGTAATATCTTAAAAAAAAATTATATATCTTGTTGCATGGACATTCAGGACAAGTGGAATTATGAAACAAAATGAACTGGAATTATAAAAAAAACTGTTTATGTCGGAGTGGCTTGACCCGAGCTATTGTATTTGAATTTGGACTTGAATTATGGACCACAATTATGATGAAAGAAAATGGCTCTTTAGGAGACTGTATGCAAAATCTAAGCTCTCGTCTAATCTTTCCTTCCAAATATGCACTATTTTTTTTTTTTTTGGAAATTCTACTTTATGCAGCCTTCTATCGCTACTATTACACTACGAAGATTTCACATACGTGAATTCATCAATTTAAAGTAAAAGATTGCTTGTCAACCACCTTAAGCCTTTCAAAGAAAAGACTTTGTTATCTGCATCTGATTAACAAACAAATTTCCTAATAATCTTTCTTTTTTCACTTATTTGACGTTATCCAAAAGGAATCACTCAGATTCTACATGAATGCCTGCGCGAAATGGGCAGACACGGATATCAAAACCCCCCCCTTTGAGGATGTCAAAAACTTTGATGTAGAAACATTTTTTCTTTGTTTCAGTTTTCCAATAAAAAAATTCTTTCTTCGATGACTTTAATACGCAAGCACACAAATTAGCAAGCGGACAGCGGGGGGAAAGAAGTATGTTACAAGCATTTTTAACACCTAGAAAACAATGAAAAACTTAAACCATTGAGAAGCAGTTGTTTCGTAACAAACTGAAAGGAAATAAACAGAAAAAAAGGAAAAGTCAGTGATTAGCCGTTTCAAAGAAAAGTAGAAGGAAATAAAAGGAAAAAAAGAATATTTAAATAAAATTTTGCTGTCACAGAAATTGTACTGAAGCGAAAATCGTCATCAATCTGAGAAGAGGAGTGGCCAATAAGTCCGGAAAAAAAAATTGCACAATATTCCAAAACAGTCTATATGAAAAAACACTCGCAGGCCATAAAGGCCCATTGTGATGGTCAGAGGACTACACCCTACACAATCCTTTCAAAACGATGTACTGGTTCCTGAGAACCAACTAGAACTTCTAATAAAACGCGCCAGGGCAGCCAGCGGTGCATCCCTGAGACAGTCCAAATCTTGCAGGAAACGAGAGTCTAGATGTCTAAGCCTACGATCCGACAGAGGCCGGGCAGTCACAATGGAAATGCTGTACTGACTCCTTTTCTTCTTTAGCGAAACAGTTCCTGCAGCGGCCATCCTGGGGAAAGCCCAAACACTCTGACATGTACTCAATTGGACAATGTCCCGGCAAGACCCCTGCCAGGAGTGCCAACGACTTCTTCTCAAAAGTTAAAAGCTGTCTAGTCCTCAATCTGGTTAGTGGAGGCCATAGAGTTTTGCAGACCCTACGGATGGTAATTTTTGACCATCTACTTGTCACCGTCCTCTCTGCCCACTCCTCAATTATTATTCAGCAGCTCAACTGAGGGAATGTCAATATACCTACGTGAGGCTGCTTCGTACAAGGCCGAACATGATCTTGCGCATTCGTCCGCCATTTCATTTCTCTGAATGCCTTCATGCCCTGGAACCCAAACTATCTTGACGTCATGTCTTTTAAGTCGAGCGAGAGAGTGAATACATGCCAGTACAAATTTCGACTTTATCATCTTCGAATCCAGGGCTCTAATTGCTGCCAGACTATCTGCACAGAAGCCAATAGTTCTGGCCTCTAATCTGAGCTCATTAATTCTTAATGCTGCCTCGGTAATGGCATAAATCTCTGCCTGGAAAACTGTTTAGGTATCGGATAGCCTGAGTGATACCGAAAGGCGAGATGCTTGGAAAATACCCCCGAAGCAGTGCCAGTGCCCATTTTTTTTTCTCATATAGAACAAACATTGAGAAAAATAATACGCGCCAGAGTTAAGAAAATTCCTGCTCTTCAATAGAAGACTTTTTTTGTGTTTTAAGATAAGAATTTCTTTAGTCAGACTCAAGTTCAAATCTGGTAATTATTTTTTAAGAATTTTTATTACATTCAAATTTATATTTTTAAAAATGTCACATGTCACGATTTGCAGTTATTCTTTTTAGGTCACGTGTGACTGATTTGAAATATCGTGTGTGATATAAAAATTGTAATTCTCACGCCTGTTCAAATATGATGCTTTTATTCATCTAATGGGTTAATTTCCTTCTGGGATATCCTTGTCGCGTGCAGTTTTATTATTATTTTTTTTTTCTAAAATGTTTTTTTAATAAAAAAAGAAACTTTCTATTCGCCACCTAACCATTATTGTTTACGAAAGACTAGCACGCTATTTCAAAGCTGACATTGTTTTGCTCACAGATATTTCACAATTTTTAATATGCCCACATGTCCCCACCCCCCCGTACGCTGTCATCCAGCCTTAACAAGAATGACGGTCATTTATTCATTTTTGGTCCATTAATTTGTTGAATAAACTTTGTCCATGATGGCGAATGACACTGATTTGTTAGAATCCATTTAAGCTGGATGAGGGAAAAATTAAAAACATGTAAAAATGAAAAAATTGCGAATTTTTGCTGTAACTCGCACAAAGCAAAAAAAAATACAAAAATAAAATGCATTATTTAATCATATTAGAACAAGTTTCAGATTTTTCATTTAATATAAATATGCAATTGTGTGTCAACTGCTGTATAAGACTTTTCTTTAAATAACATTTTATAATTTTAAATATAAAATTAGCAAGTGGACAGTCGGCAGTATAGAAATAAAATATGAAATTTTTATTTCATTTTGATGGTCTAATCGAATTTTAGGAAAATAAAATATTTTAGTTTGAATTATTTTATTTGAATTAGTTTGCAAATGACTGAGTGCAGAATCGAACCTGGGATATTCGTCTTCTTAACATCGCCTTAGCCACTTCAGCACCTTTAAATATCTGTTGTTCATTCAAATATTAGCAACAGCATGCGGTGGTCAGTATTGCAGCACTTGTAGAAAATCATTATCCTTCAAATATTATTACGATGTTTCTTTTTTGCTAATTTTTTAAAAGACTTGTGTTATTACGATGTTTCTTCAAATTGGGACTATTTAAATTTACGAAAAGTAACAAATTCGTTAAAAACACATTTTAAAAGAATAACAACCAGCTTTCCGTTCTAACAGAGAGTAAAAAATTCTAACACGATCTTTGACTCTTTTTTGCACTTTTATGCTAAGAATCTAAAAAAAATATTTATATTGTGTGCATCTAAACAAAAATACCTATTAAACCATATATAATTTATTAATATTAGTGGACGATAAGATACTTGAAAGTGTACCACAAAAGAATGTGTGGCGTAATTATATGTTAGATTATTATTGTTGTACAGGGTGTCCGCCGGGAAGGTATACTATGTACTTTGTTTTGCCGCCATTTTGTTAAGCATTATGGTAGGAACACAATATGACGAGTTCGTAGGTAAAAATTCGCTCTATAAATTCGTCGTATGAAACACAATGACAACGAATATATTAACATAACGAAAAAAAAATATTACGAATTTTTTAATAATCTTTTTATTATTCTGAAGCCAGATTGTTCAGACATTCAATAATTACCTGGGTGGTGTCCATTTTTTTTTTGCTCAGAACAAATTTCTTTTTGTAATAATTTTCTGAAAAATATTTCTTCTGTAAATAAAATATTCTCTTCATTTAACAGTTAATGGGGTGACCATATGAAAAAGTAGGAAGTAGGCAGAAATATGTACTATATTAAAGAAAGTGTTCGAAATTAATAAAATCTCGTCCGAAAGATAGATTTTTGTGAATTGATGGATGTATATTTAGTATTCACTGACAATTTTTGTGCTACAAAGACACCAGTTCGAGTTTATGAAACCTGGTCACCCGGTACGGTTTTGTTCGTCGTTCGCTGACGAAACAATTAGAAATAAATCTATTTCAACTTTCGCTAAGTATGACGAATTTCTTTCGACCAATACTACGATTGTGTGCATTTTCAATGTGTTTTATTTGTAGCGACGAATATTCGCGACCGAAAATTCGTCGTTCGTCGCAGTTGTGTTCGTAGCATTAGTCTTGACAGTTCGTATTTGACAGTCATGAAGTAGACGCGTGCCATATTTATTATGAAAAAAAAATTCGATGGCACATCGCATACGTATCGCAGGATTACAATGGAATTACTGCAATACCTCTTTCTACAACAAGTGATTTGAAGAAATGGTGATATTGATTGGCCTTCACGGTCGCCTGATTTGACTGCTCCGACTTCTTTTTGAGGGGATATGTGGAAAGCAAAGTTTATGCAAACATGCCAGAAATGCTTGAGCAACTCAAACAAAATACTCGTGATAAAATTAATGAAATACCGCATGAAATGTGTGGGAATGTAATGAAAAATGTGCTCAAAGCAAACAGAGGAGGACATTTATCTGATATTGTATTCCATACATGATTTGCGGATATTCAATAAAACATTTATCAATATAAAATCCATTTTCTTTCATTTAATGTTTGATTAAAAACAAAGTAGTATACCCTCCCGGCGGACACCCTGTACTTTCAATCTACAATGTCATAATAAACAAAGAAAATAATGACAAAAATTTCAATAATTTAAGACTACTTTTTACCACTTTGATCCTAAGGATCTAGAAAATTATTTAAATTGTGAATATCTACACCAAAATACCTATTAAACCATATATGATTCATTAATATTATTGGACGACAGGATACTTGAAAGTGTACCACAAAAAAATGTGTGGCATATTTATATATTAGATTATTATTAACGTATCTTCAGTCGACACTTGCATAAAAAACAAATAATACAATTGCAATTGTTGTTAACTTAACTATCCCACTGTTTGATAATAATTTTTATTAATTACATAAAAATTAATTTTATAAAATTGCTTTTACTTTTCTTTATTTATGGCATTTTCTGTTTGCAGCCATTAACAGCAGTCGTTTAGTGTAATTATTAAGCTTTAATAGCATAATTTCTGTTTCGCAAATTGCTATGAATATTCTGTTGCATATTTTGAGGTGTATTCAACTAGTCACAATTTTCCCATTCCCTTTACCAAACTCACTAGCCAAGCGCACTTTACGTTTTATAGCTTTAATGTGCGTGCATGAATTTTTCATGCTTGCAGCTTTTGTCAAGTCATAAATTAAATGCATTTGTTGCTGTTTTTTTTCGCTGAGATTTTACAGGTTTTTTTTTGCCATCTCATTTCGTACATTTTAAACATTCATTATCACAACAAGCTGCAGCCAAGCATGCAACAAACTGCACCCCGTTACCATTAACATTAATAACAGGACATTTTATGTGGCTCCCCTGCATTGAATAAAGTCAAAGAATAGTCAGCATGAAATTGTAAGAAACTGAGAGCAAAAAAAAATAAAAAAATAAAAAATAAATAAATAAAAACAAAATCACAACTTGAACGAACAACATCTCTAAAGTCATTATAATGTTGTTGCTGTTGCATCATGGTCTCAAATACTAATAATATTTTATACAAGTGGTATTTGTGTGTTGTTTGCTGAGCTGCATTTATACGGGTAGCCAGTTGCTGTATAAGCAACCCATCTCGTTCTCTGTGTTGCCATATAAAATGATGAAGTATTAAACGACTTTTAAAAGCACATGTTTACACTGCCCACGAAAAACAAAATGCTTTTCAAACAATATTAGTCTAGTGGAAAAATTCACCAAAGACTTCCTTCCCACTGTCAATTTCTATGCTCTAAAAATAAAGTTTACTTTTAGGCGAAAACCATTTTTTTGGTCAGTGTGTCTAACTGGGGAAGAAAATGTGTGTGTGTGCATAAGTGTATTTAAGAGCAAAAGTGGTTTGTAATCGCAAACACCATTTATTGTTAGTTAAAGATACTCGTACAACAAGACAAACAATAAAGAAAAGAACGACAACAGCATTTTGTTGGCATCATCAAATCTACTTAAACATGTACTTCTTGCAGCAACTGCAACTGAGAGTGTGTGCGTGTGCGTGTGCTTCCTTTCCCATATCGAAAGAACAGTATTTTAGTTGCCTCTTTGAATGCGTGTGAGTGTTGCTGTATTTTAATGTACACACGTGTGTATATGTATTTGTTTGCTTTGCGATAAAACCCTTTAGTTGCCAGTGTATTTAGAAAAGTACGACTCTTTTACGCAATTTTATTATATCCAGATTTTATACACAACATTTTATTGACCACCAGGAGGCAGTCTCCTTTTCAAAAGTCAAGGATATTAAAAAGAAAGAAATTATTTTCAATAGTGCTGTAAAAAATTTATTAAACAGACAAATTTAATTTGAAGGACAAATGTCTGTTGTTTGTAAATAAAAATCTTTGCTGATTTCTCCATGCAGTTGATAAGGAATTCAAATGAACGTCATGTGGAAACTTTCACATAATTTGAACTATAGAGATGAAACAATAGCCCTGTTCACAACTTAGTGCAAATGTGGCTCAAAAAAATATTAAGAATTCACTTGCTGCCTTTTTATTCAAATAGACTCTACTTATGCAACACTTAATTGCAAACCGAGAGCTGATACTCGGTGAACCAAGACGATCGGCTTGCAATCTAGATAAAACTAATTAGTCTTAAATTAAAGTTGCCACTTAATATTTCAGTGAATATAATCTATTCAGCATCTTAGGATATTAAATAGTCAGCTAATTCTTCTTTAAAGCCTTTCTTAGACATATTATATATGTATTTAGGGCAAAACTTGAGTAGAAAAAAAAAAAAATCGATGTCGTGTTAAGTCGGAATAATTCAAATATTTAGCTTTTATTTAATATTATATAAAAAAGTTATTCGATTAATTTAATCGATTTATTCGATTAATTATTTGATGTATTCGATTAATTAATCTATTTATTCGATAAATTATTCTATTCGATAAATTAATTGATTTATTCGATTATTTAATCGGTTTATTCGACTAATTAATCGATTTATTCGATTAATTATTTGAAGTATTCGATTATTCGACTAATTAATCGATTTATTCGATTAATTATTTGAATTATTCGACTAATTAATCTACTTATTCGATTAATTAATCTATTCGATAAATTAATCGATTTATTCGACTAATTAATCGATTTTTTCGATTAATTATTTGAAGTATTCGATTAATTAATCTATTTATTCGATAAATTAATCTATTCGATAAATTAATCGATTTATTCGATTAATCAATCGGTTTATTCGACTAATAAATCGATTTTTTCGATTAATTATTTGAAGTATTCGATTAATTAGTCTATTTATTAGATGAATTAATCTATTCGATAAATTAATCGATTTATTCGATTAATTAATTGAAGTATTCGATTAATTAATCTATTTATTCGATAAATTAATCTATTCGATAAATTAATCGATTTATTCGATTAATCAATCGGTTTATTCGACTAATTAATCGATTTATTCGATTAATTATTTGAAGTATTCGATTATTCGACTGATTAATCGATTTATTCGATAAATTAATCTATTCGGTAAATTAATCGATTTATTCGATTAATTAATTGGTTTATTCGATTAATTAATCGATTTATTCGATTAATTATTTGAGGTATTCGATTAATTAATCTATTTATTCGATTAATCGTCATTTTTAAATTATTCGAATAAGAGTTTTGTTTTGTTTAATCGATTAATCGAATTATTTTTAATCGGTGGACAGCTATATTTCTTATTCCAGAATTATTTTTCAGAATCAAGTTAATACGAACAAAAGCTTTGAAAAAAATTTTTAAAGTAAACTTAAAAAGATGTCGAAAGCTATCGTTTGATCGAATAAATAACGATAGCTTTCGACATCGCCGAACAGGCAGTAAATGAATTGATCTGAAAGAGATAATGCTTATATGCCAAAAAAAAAAATAAAAAATTTTCACTTATACATATTTACAACTCTACTATGCATCTTTTCAAAATTATTCGAACAAATTTTCTTAAGCCGCTTGTCACCGCCGCATCAGTAAAATCATGTAAATAATTCTTTAAATTTAGTGCTAAATTTAACTTTAATTATTTTTTGTTTACACAAATATAAATGTGTTAATTTTTGTAAAACTGAGAAGATGTAATTTTCTCAACTTTTAGTTGTATTTATATGAGTCTTCAAATGGCATATATATGAAAAATCATCAAATGTGCTTATTATCTTTATATACGAGTATTTAGGTAGATTGCACTTAGAAGTGGTCCTCGTATTAACAACATTGTTTGCCAAATACTTTTCTTCAGTAATTACATACAACAATATAATTTATTGCGCTGCAAAAAGAATTTCTGGTATGAGGAATATTTAAAAAATAACAGGAAATAATAAAAGTTCCTTAAAGTCAAGTATTTTTAACAAGAAATGTTTAAGTATTTTATAAAAATAAATTATTAATATGTAGTTAATAAGTCACATCAGCTGCTAAAAGGACGAGTGCTTTAAAATATTTTTAAACTTATTCCTTTCAACAATTGCACAACAATTCCACTTTAAGTTTCTTACCTGTAGTTATAAATAATAAAAAACGATGATATGTTATTATGAGTATGTGTTATAAGTATGTGTAGAGACATTTAAAGGAATTAAAAAAAAAGAGCACAAGGAACCCTAAATAAACAAGAGGAAAATTGTAAAGGAAGTATAATATTTTATCACTTTATTTCGCTGCTTTTGGTTTCATATGCAAACTTCCGTTGGAGGAAGAGTTTCGCTGTGAATGTTTTGCCACATTTAATGCTGTTTCCTGTTATATACCCGCAGCTATCCCCTGCGCAGCAAATTGACTTATATAATATTTCGCACAAACAACTTTTTTATTTATTATATGAAAAATTATTCTAGCAACATAAAAAGTAGACAATTTTACAGCCTATTTTTTAATAGCAAAATATGAGAAACTTTGAAAATAAGACCCATTTTAATTTTAGTAATAAAACAAGTTGTGGGGAAATTGCTGCTTACGATAATTTCGCTTTCAGGCGTCAATACATTGAAGTCAAGTATATAAAAGTATCCTGCAATGTTAAATTCTTTATCAAACAAACATAAATATTATTTATTATTTTATCAGTTTTTATCGCACTTGTTTTTTCTGTTGCATGAACAAATATTTTTATGCCAAGCAACTGCTGCGAAAAACATTTTCTTTACTTTCATGTTTTCTTCTCCTTTATATCACTTCGCATTTATTTATCTACAATAAAAGCCAGTTTTATAAAAACACACAAACGTAAAATAAAGCAAAATAAAAAATTAACTTTCTAAACATCGGAATTCTTTGTTCTATGGCTGCAATACAAATGTAGCAGTTCCTGTTCCCTGTTGCTTGTGTGTGTGTGTGCGTGTGTGTGTGTGCGAGGAACGCTATGTTTCTCTTTGTTAATGCAGCTATGGAATTTTTAAAGTTTACATTCGAGTAAAAATGCTGCTGGCATATGTGTGAAAAACTAAAAGGAAAGAAAATTATAATTTTATTAAAAATTACAAATAAAACAGGCCCTCTTGTATTTTATTTTTACACTAATTTGCCGTGTATAATATATTACCATTAAAATACAATCAAAGTAATTTCTTATTTTTATTTCAGTTCACTCCAAATGAAAACAAAATGTCATGCCATTAATAAATCATTTGGCAGCACAAAACTTTAATGAAATTTTTTTTTTTCAGATTTCATTAATATTGTATGAATGAATGAATGAATAAATGAAGGTTTAGTCGTATATAAAAATATCAATAAGAACAACAAGAAAAAGGAAAAAAAATTGAGATAAATTTAGAAACTTAGTTTTTTATTCAGTCCTGTTACAAATCGATTTCAAGCAAAATGAAAATAAGTTTAATGGTCGCATTATAATGATGATACAGGAAATTTAACCACAAAACTTATATATCACAAATCACTAATACAAAGACACACACACACACACACACAAGACGATGCAAGTTGAAGTGAACAATTTTCTCACAATAAAAATGTTTCCATTGTATTGAATTTTTCTTTTTCTTTATAAAAATTATAAAGTTTAGAATTTGTCTTTTATTTAATGTATGACCATCAATATTCGAAGAAAAGAAAAATCTTACAGAAACTGTATATCCGGTTTAGCCAAGCGGATATAAGAAATTTGAAATATAGTTTGCGATAGTCTCCGAAATGAAACAATAATTGTATAAATTTTTTACGGAGGAACAATTTTTTATCACTGAATACATTAAAACAAGATTAAAGGCAATAAAATGAAACACTCAATTACTCAAGCTATCAGTTATTCAATTCGGCATTCAATAAATCGCTTAATTAGTCCATCAATCAATCATTAGAGACATCTATACGTCAATTTAGTCATGCATCAATCTGTCAATCCATCAGTCTGCCAACAATAATAATTAATTAATAAATAAATCATTCACTTAATTATTCACTTCCTCAATCCATCCATTAAATCTATCAACCGCTCCAGTCTATCAATACATAAATTCGTCATTCAATCAACTAATTAATTAAATAATAATCAATCATTATATCAATTAATCCATCAATCTGTTAATACAATAATTCGTTAATCCATCAATTCGTTAATAAAGCAACATGTTAATCCAGCAACTTGACAATTCTTCAATCTGTCAATCCATCAGTCTGCCAACAATAATTTTAATAATTAATTAATAAATAAATCATTCACTTGATTATTCACTTCCTCAATCCATCCATTAAATCTATCAACCGCTCCAGTCTATCAATACATAAATTCGTCATTCAATTAACTAATTAATTAAATAATAATCAATCATTATATCAATTAATCCATCAATCTGTTAATACAATAATTCGTTAATCCATCAAGGCGTTAATAAAGCAACATGTTAATCCAGCAACTTGACAATTCTTCAATCTGTCAATCCATCAGTCTCCCAACAATAATTTTAATAATTAATTATTAAATAAATCATACACTTGATTATTCACTTCCTCAATCCATCCATTAAATCTATCAACCGCTCCAGTCTATCAATACATAAATTCGTCATTCAATTAACTAATTAATTAAATAATAATCAATCATTATATCAATTAATCCATCAATCTGTTAATACAATAATTCGTTAATCCATCAAGGCGTTAATAAAGCAACATGTTAATCCAGCAACTTGACAATTCTTCAATCTGTCAATCCATCAGTCTCCCAACAATAATTTTAATAATTAATTATTAAATAAATCATACACTTGATTATTCACTTCCTCAATCCATCCATTAAATCTATCAACCGCTCCAGTCTATCAATACATGAATTCGTCATTCAATTAAATAATTAATTAATAATCAATCATTATATCAATTAATCCATTAATTCGTTAATCCATCAAGGCGTTAATAAAGCAACATGTTAATCCAGCAACTTGACAATTCTTCAATCTGTCAATACATGAATCTATTAATTTATTATTATTTAATTAATCCGTTAATCAATTATTATTTAATTAATTATTTAATTAATTATTTTATTAATTATTATTAATTAATTATTTAATCAAATAAACCATCTCAGCCTTTCAATTCGTCCATCAACCATTGTGTCAATCATAAAATCTCTTAAATTGTTACAATATCAACTGGTTAATTCATCCATGTATCCATATATCAATACAAGAACCTGACAATTCAGCAATCTATCAATATTATCATTTTTATTTTTATCTTGGACCAGCACTCTGGGGATGACACCTACATATATATGCAATGCATTGCGCCGGAACTGTTAACGAGGGAATAGTATTTGAGGGGACAGATTAGGAAAGATGAGAAGTTAGACTGTTTTTTGTAGCTATTTTAACCATTTTTACTTCGACGGATAATTTTTGCTACAGGGCCACTCAATTCAATCACTCACTCTGTCAGTCAAACAATTCTTCAATACATTCACGCACCAATCAATTACTCTGTCCATCCATCAATCTATTAACACAAGGACGCATCATTCCATCAATCAAATAATTAATCAATCTATAAGTCATTAAGTCAATAAATCGTTATACAAGGTGGGCCAAAAGAAGTCACCCTATTGTCAGTGTCAAAACTATCGCTATTGGGGCACCGAAAATCTACGAGCGAGGCACGAGGAGCCGTTACACCCGCTCAAAGTAACTGCATGGTGCGCAATTCACGCTTCAGGAGTGATCGGGCTGGTCAAACCACAACAGTGGACGGTGCGCGCTATAGGGCCATATAACCGAGTTTTTTTCTGCCGCAATTGGACATTTGGTTCCAACAGTACCATCAATATTCTAACAAAAGAAGCACGCACAATGCGAGCCACAACGAAAAAAGTAATGAGAGCCAAACAACATCGGATGACTTCTTTTGGCCCACCTTGTATCTATCAGTTCGTCAACCCATTAATTATTCAATTCCTCAAGACTATCCACTTTATCAATCTGTGAAAACCTCATTGAATTATACAGCAAACTAATCCATCAATCATTCGTGCCCTACCACAATCAATCATTATATCAATTAATCCATCAATCTGTTAATCAATCAACTCGTTATACCATCAATTCATGTATTAATCCATCAATCCAACAATTTGATGATTCATCAGTCTATCAATATTTAAATCCATCTTTCAAGAAACTGCATTTATTAAGCTATCAATCAATCATTCAAGCAATTAATCCATATCTACTCTAGTTTATCAATCTGGCAATTAGTCAGTCCACCAATTTGTCAATCTTAAAATCGATCAGTAAATTCATCAATCCATCCTTTTGTAACAATCCATAAACTGGGCAATCCATCAATTTTTCAATAGATGACCTCTTCGCCCGGTCAATCCATTAATTAAGCAATTGGTCCATCATTCAATGAATCATTCTTTCTGATAGTGTAAGGCGCTGGAGTTTTTCGTGGTCGATAAATAAAACTGCCTGTGTGTGTGTCTTTAATCTTGTACGAAAAACGTCTGCTCACAGATTTTTCTATTGGTTTCACATAAAATTCCCACAATTTGGAAAACTTGTTCTGGCATTAAACGAGTCATGATGTCACAATACAGTTTGACATTCTCAGCTGTCTAATCATCGATCATGCAACCAAAAAATTAAAGGATGTTATTTTTTCATTAGTGTAATATAATTTACACATCGTAATCGATTGAAATTTCGAGTACTCCTTTCTGGCAACTACTTGGTAATGAATCTGCTAATTGTGTTTACAACATGTAATTAATGAACAAAATAAATGCTAGATGTCGTGTTCATGACAAAACAAATAAACAACTTAATTTCAATGTTTATGTGATGGCGTAAAACGTACGAGTCCTTTAAGTCACAACATCCCTTTCGCCTTTAAATTTTACACACTTGTACACGTCCTTAAATACGAACACACTAACACACTGGCTAAACCGTTTAAATTCAAATTAATTCTCGCAAAAAACATCTGGCTAAGTGTCAGCATGCAGGGAACAAACAAACACTTGTGTTCATTAAGTGCTCCAGCGTGTGAGGATGTGTGAAGGTGTGTATGAGTGTGTGTGAGTGTGTGACTGTGTGCGTGTGTGTTTGCGTTTTAAGTTAAACATGTGCTTTATTTAAGTGCAGGCAGTGTGAACAAATTACAAAAAAAACAAAGCAATTTCTAACACACACACAGACACACACTCACACACATACACACACTCTCTTTTATTCACTGGAATGCATGTTCTTGTGTTGGTGAGTGCGTGTTTGCATAAGATTACACAATTGCTGCTAAATTGTACATTTTAAATGTAATTATTTTACAACTTAATTGCAACTGTTGCAGTTGCCTGTACTCTGCAACAGCAACACCAACGACAACACTCGTACTTGTTAGCTTCAGCAATAATAATGCCAAAAATAGTAGAAGAGCGCTTTCGGGGCAAGATATAAAATAAAACAACCGTGTTTTTGTAAGACCAAAATTAAAAGTATATGTTTAAAATAATTTCTTTAACATAAAACAGATTTCTTTATATCGCAAGATCTTCACCATGAGGTTATGGATTACAAACATTATGGGTTCCCTGCTTCTAAAAATTATTTGTTTATCAAAAAAAAAATTTTAGCTTGAAAATCGTAAAACTAAAAATTAAAGAAAGTTTATAGGCAGCCGCCTACTAATAAATTATTTAGCTGCTGTATTGCCTCGAATTTCTATAATCCTCTAATGAATTAATAGACCTCGCGTTACATTCCTGCATAAATTATTGCTTCCATGAGTGTCAAACGACGTTCTTTTTTTTATTGAAAATATATAGCTCGCCTTAAGCTCTCTTTGGTTGCCAGCTATGTAATTCTTCATTAATTACTTTGCAACATGGTGTGAGTTCCATAGAGAAGAATGGGTGTGTGTGTATAAAATTGACTAACGTGTGAATATGGCAAATAAACAAACAAACTCATATAATTAATATACATACATGCATGAGTGTGTGTGTGTGTGTGTGGGTGTGCTGTTTGTGGGAGGCTGTTATTATCCCTTAACTATAGTACTTCATGGCATGTTAGTAATTTAATTAATTGTTGTAATTTTAAATTTTAATTTGCCACAAGTGCATTTTGTTTTACCCAACAAAACCACAATAACAATATGGCACTTAATGTAGCACTGGGACAATGTTTTAATACAAAAATTGTGATTTTAAGGGATTTTTTACACTTTTAAAGTGTAATTTTTAAAAGTATGGCATTTGAAGAAACTGTTATACTGCAAAATGTATGCAAAAACATTAATAACTCTTAAAGTAGCGCTATATCAGAAATTTGCAATTTTAAAAGATCCTTGTATAAGAGTATAACAGTTGAGTAAAACTGTTATACTAAAGATTTTTTTTTTTTAAATTGTTTTGTATGCATAAAAAGTTTTGTGTGCATAATCAGTATATTATGTATAACAGTTTTAACAACAATATAACACTTAACGTATCATATTAAAATGTTTTAATAGAAAATTAAAGTTTTAAGGAATTTTCACACGAATAAAAATGTTATATTGAATATTTAATTACACATACAGAAAAATATTTTATATATAACAATTTATAATATATTATGTATAACAATATAACACTTAGAGTACTATTGGAAAATGTTTTAATATAAAGTTAAGATGTCAGGGAATTTTTTACACAAATAAAACTGTTATAACGAACATCTTACAAACATTAAACAGTTTTATTATCAATATTAAACCAATGTTTCGTTTTTTGTGGCTTAAATATCTTCACATCTGCATTTAATTAGTTTTCACACCAAATCATCAGCAGTTTTGAACCTAATTCCAAAATTAACAAAACAAATAAAAAAATATACATATCTCAAATAAATTACACTAAACCCTTTAATAACAATAAGAATAAGGCACTAGGAGCAAGTTTTAAAAGAAAATTGTGATTTCAACGTATATTTTTCTATAAATAAAGTAAAACTGTTAAGTGTATAACAGTTGAACGAAACTGTTATACTGAAAATTTTATTCGCTTACAAACAAATTTTGCAGTTAGAACAGCTTCGTATGTATATCAGTTGTTATAACAATGTTCCACCTAATGTAGCACTGGGAGAATAGAAAATTAATAGATTGTAATTAAATTAATAAATAAATAAACATATGTACATACTTGTAAGTAATAGAAAATTGTGGTTTAAACAATTTTTTGCACAAATAAAATTAAATTTTTTAAGTGTATAACAGTTGAAAAAACTGTTATACTAAATACTTTTCATACATATATAGAAGAGATTTTTGTAGGTATAACAGTTTTATGGAAACAACTTTAATGGAAAAATAAAAATAGAAAACTTTACGTACTAAAAAATTCATATTTTAACATTTTCAAGCTTAACACAGACAGTCAACATGTTCTCTGGTAGATTCTTTTTTCCCTGAGTGTAATATTTTTTTCTTTTATAATTTTTGCTTAAACTTGTATTTGCAATTAATATAAAATTTTATTTTTTTTTTTTTAATGGGAATATTAAAACGAGAATAGAAAATCTCAAATTCGTTTGGATTTTAATGCAAAGTTCCAAAATAAAATTTTTATATTATTTACAACAATTCATAAAAAATATTTTATGTTTATAAACTGATTACTTGACAAATTTTCTATAGAAATTTATAAAAAAATAACCCTTTAAGCACAAGATATTTTTCTATGAATTCGGTTTTATAACTTTTGTAATAAATAACTAAATAAACAATTACGTGATGAAATTCGAATAAATTCATAAAAAAAGCAGCAAATGTCAACATTATTGCATTCATATGAATTTTGCTGCTTTATTATTATAGATTTTTTTGTTGGCAGTTGTGACACTTTTTAACAATTGCAGTTACATACTATTTACTTTTTTGTAAATTTAATAAAACTAACAGAAATGCATCATGTGGTAAGAACAATCACATACTTGTTTTATCGATAACAAAAAATTTAGAAGACAAAATCGATTTCCGTCACAGACCTGGAGCCAAAGTACCAAATTCAATAGCGAACGAAATTTCCATAAAATTTAAATAAAAAATTTGAAACAATATCGAATGTCATAATGCACCTCTAAATATTAAAAGGATGCCAATAAATTCCTACTTAATATTTCCTATAAAAGAATACATATTACTTTACTACTCGAGAACGGCTATAAATATTTATGACTTGGCCAAAAATAAAAAGTATAACTTCAAGCAACTCGTAAATATTAGACTGAATAAAATACACGAACAAAGGCGGAACCAAGTAAAATTAGTTAAGTTTAGCATTTGACTTAAATATTTATACCACCGCAATTGCATTGAGGCTGTAAATCCTCAATTGTTTTATATCGTATGCCCGTAAGTATGTATGTGCACATACATACTTACGGGCATACGATATGGAACACAAAAACATATAAATATAGACAAGCACGTCTATCGAGTACAAAAATTCCTTTGTTGCAGAAAATGTTGCTTGTGTTTGATAATATGAAATAAACAAAAACTATTTAAATTATTTATATTAACGTTATTTAACGACGGTATTGGCTTTCACCGGCGCATTTCCTTTGTTATTTTTTACTACTTCACATGTTTAAATATTTATAAATCCTGCCTGAAAGAATGCAATAATATATTTCACTTTCACATCACTGTATGTGTATTAAATACAACACGTTTCCGTTTCCGCCATTTGGCTACACTGCTTCAACCATAAAAGTGCGTATTCGTATCATTTTAATTTATAATACAAAAGCATTGCAATTTATAAGGCTGCTTGTATTGTTGTTATACTCAGCAATTATGTTTCCTAATATATTATTTATATATTTATTTTAATATCAGGCATGTGCTTCCTTCATTTCTAGGGTTGGGCTACCTTAAAGCACACCACATACCCTCCTCCTCCTCCACTCGCCTCACTTTCTCACATCACATTCATTATTCATTACCAGCGATTAACTTGTTTCTTTTATTGTTATCTTATTTTCTTTTTATTTCTCTCACTGGCCTAAAAGCAAATTCTTGTCTTGTGCAGCCAAGTGTTCTCAGGATATTAAACGCTGTGAGTATAAGATATGTAATCCTATATCTTTTATGCAGTCTTAAGCAAATTAATCTCGGTGTTATGGCTTAAATTATTATTTTCTTACTCTAAACGCAAATCGTATTCGCAATATCATTTTTAAAAATTTATGAATTTATTTAGACGGAGGTAAAAATGAAAAAGGGAAATGTACCAATGAGGGAATTTATTGAAGGAATTATGAATTTGCTTATGCATACAGTTTGAGAGAGTTTTTGTTAAGAAAACAACAGGAATATGTAACAATTGTAAAGATATAACATTGAACGCATCAATGATCCCCTAGTGTAGGGTGCATGGTTATCCTCTTAAAATATTTTCACTGCTCTGCCAGGCGTCTTTTCTAGTCAAATATGCTCACCATCGTCATGGTAAATAAATTCTTTCTTACACAAAACTGATAATATTATTAAATTAACAAAATTTGATCCAAGTATACAATTTCATTGGATTGATGTTTAGAACCACTTCATTTTACCAGCAAGGATTTCTTTACAAATACAAGATTTTCTTTAAATACAAATTATATTATAACTTATATAACTACATTAAACATATTAGTGTTTTCGTAGACATGCAATAAACTAATATTCAAATTTCTTTTTTCTAAACAACTCAACTCAATATGAAATAAAACGAAATTTAAACAAAAAATTGAGCGAAATGACAAATTACACACAATATACATAACAAAGTACATATAGCTAAAATATGTTATTAATTTTTGTATAACAGTTTTCCAACATATTACTAAAACTGTTATACCAATAAAAAATATATTTACTTATCTTACATTAAATTAATATCAAATATAATGTGCCTTATTTCTTGATATATCACAAAATATACACAATTACTACGGTGTATAACAGTTTTCTAATAGATTACCAAAACTTTTATACTAACAAAAAAATAATATTTTAACTTATCTAAAACTGAATTAAATATAATAAATTATATTTTTTTGTGTGCCTCAGGATATTTCATAATTATAACAGTTAAAGAAAAGCATTGTACGAGTTGAAAAATTTTACACAAAATATGCAAAATTATGACAGTTTGACTTAAATATGTAATTAATTTTTGTAGAACAGTTTTCCGTCACATTATCAAAACTGTTATACCAAAAAAAATTGATATTTACGTCTTGAATTAATTTTATCTCATTGCAGCGATATTTCATAAGTATAACAGTTAAAAAATATTGAGCGAAAAGAAAATTTGTACACAAAATATGTTCAGCTATGATAGTGTAACTAAAATATGTAAAAAAAATTGTATAACAGTTTCCTAACATATCAACAAAACAGTTATACTAACAGAAAAAGTGATTTACTTGTCTAAAATTAAATTATTATCAAATACTAATCGTTTCACCTCACGGCAAAGAAATTTCATAAGTATAACAGTTAAACGAGCTAAAAAAACTCTATGTTAACACAGCAGCCGGTAGGCTACCTACCATCATCCTATGGGTATTTTGGTTGGTCATAGTTAATTAAATTTAATGTTTGTTTTTCTTGTTTTAATTTATAAAAATTTTATGAGCAAATTTCACAGGAGAACGGTGTCAATACTACACCGTTCAATCCTGGTGTTGATAATGGCATATTTTCTAAATGTCTTCTTACTTTCAATGGAGAATGAAAATGGTCTTACATTTGTTTTTAATAAAATTATTTCAAAATATTTAAGTGTATAACAGTTTTCATTAACGAACTGTTATACTACCACTCTTATTTATTAATTACTAATACTCTTATTTATTTATGAAACTAAGTGATATTATATAAAAAAATACATTTATTTTTATATATGAACTTGTATAACAGTCCAAAAAATATTTAAAAAATATTTTAAGTGCTGTTAAACTATATGAAACACAAATATTTTTTTTATAATAACTTGTAGAATTTTATGTGTAATAAAGTCTCAAATATATAGTAAAAACTGTTATACCTACGAGTAAATGACGATAGCTTCTTTGCTCATACCACTTGGCCATTTTTAGCACACCTTCCCTTTAATATATCCTTTTGCTACGTCGTTTCCTTTTATTTGCATAAATAAAATATTAGCATTGTTTCTAAACAGTATTTTATATCCCTGCCTGTCCATGATTTTCCGACATTATTGTTGCTATCGTTGTTGTTATTTCACACGAATACGATTTCCCGTAAAAAATATCTGCACTTGTTTACACAAACACTTTCAAATTCTAGTCTGTATGTATTATTTGCTTTTACAAATACAAACATTTATATTTATCTACTCGTTAGCTTTATCTTAATATCAGTTTAAAACGAAAATCTAAACTAAAAACTGCACGGATCTGTCCATTTTTCCAATCGAATCATTGTTTTGCAAGTTGCTCTTGTTGCTGCTGCTGCTGCTGAAACTGATGCTGATTCAATAAACAACAATTGGGATATTTTCTATTGTTTTCCATGGCCATTGATGTTGTTATTGTTGTTGGCTATTTGATATATAGCAAAATATTAGGCAAAACAGGTTTGTGTGTTGGGTAGAAGGGAGATTTCGGATTTAGTAAATGCTTTTAAAAGTGCCTCATAAGGAAGTGTTAGTTATAGTTCGATTTTATTTATTCAATTTTTATATACAAACAGAAAAAAGCAAAAAATAATTTTTCTGTTATAAATTAAAAAAAAAATATTATTATACTAGCTTTTGTCCGCGACTTTGTCCGCGAAGAATATTTGAAATGTCAGTGATGTGTATGTTTTGTTGTCAATGATGTGTTGTATTTTTATGGGATCAAAGTTTAAAACGTTCTTAGTTACCAGTTTAATAATTATTAATAAAATATTTCTACATATATTTTCGACCAACCCTAACCACTCAATATCATTTCCAAAAACAAATACCACCCCATGTTAATGCCCGGATCTCAAACTATCTCTATGCCAAATTTCATCTAAATCGGTTCAGCGGTTTGATCATGAAAAGGTAACAGACAGACAGAGAGACAGAGTTACTTTCATAATTATTATATTAGTAAGAAAAAAGTACAAGTCATCATAAAAAATGCAAGTAATTATGAAAAGTGCAAGTCATCATAAAAAGTGCAAGTTATCATAAAAAATGCAAGTCTAAATATAAAGTGCAAATCATGATAAAAAGTGCAAGGCATAATAAAAAATGCAAGTCATCATAAAAAGTGCAAGTCATCATAAAAAATGCAAGTCATCATAAAAAATGCAAGCCATTATGAAAAGTGCAAGTCATCATAAAAAGTGCAAGTTATCATAATAAATGCAAGTCTAAATATAAAGTGCAAATCATGATAAAAAGTGCAAGGCATCATAAAAAATGCAAGTCATCATAAAAAGTGCAAGTCATCATAAAAAATGCAAGTCATCATAAAAAATGCAAGCCATTATGAAAAGTGCAAGTCATCATAAAAAGTTAAAGTCATAATAAAAAGTGCGAGTCATCGTAAAAATTGTGTCATGATAAAAAGTGCAAGTCATGATAAAAATGCAAGTCATCATGAAAAGTGCAAGTCATCATTAAAAGTGCAAGTCATTATGAAAAGTGCAAGTCATCATAAAAAGTGCGAGTCATCATAAAAACTGCAAGTCATTATGAAAAGTGCAATTCATCATAAAAAGTGCAAGTCATCATAAAAAGTGCAAGTCATTATGAAAAGTGCAAGTCATCATAAAAAGTGCAAGTCATCATAAAAAATGCAAGTCATTATGAAAAGTGAGAATCATCATAAAAAATGCAAGTCATGATAAAAAGTGCAAGGCATCATAGAAAATGCAAGTCATCATAAAAAGTGCAAGTCATTATGAAAAGTGCAAATCATGATAAAAAATGTAAGTCATCATAAAAACTGCAAGTCATTATGAAAAGCTCAAGTCATCATTATTCTAACATAAGCTTCCCAGACAAGTGCCTTGCTACAGCGCGTCCAGAAGATATTGATTGGTTCGGCACCATCTATCGCAATCGCCATAAAGTGGAAACACTCTCTTTATATGACAACAATTCCTAATTAACCCCAATGCGCTCCAACCACACCAATATTCTGCTTTTATTAGCCAACATATGACGAAATTTAAACTCTTGTAAGCACCTCCTGTTTGCTTAAATTTTTGTAGCATTCATGCCCCGGCATGTGTGTGTGTACGAGTATATTTAAATATGTCGGTGTGTGAGCATGATTGTAAATATTTTGCCCCAGGGAGAGTTTAATGCATTTAATTGAAATGGCAAAGATTTGCTAGAATGCTTCTATTGTCTCTAAATTGTAAAACATTATTTTCGATTTAGAAAGAAGGCAAAAGCTGAAGGTATGAGTGCATTTTATATGTTCAGCAACACATGCACTCACACTCACATTCACCTTCACACACATATGTAAATTTGTATCATCATAGATTTTGATTTTGTATTTTTTGCTCTTAATAACAAGACTTTTTGCCAAACACTCAAACAGCACACAATCAATCGGCTGTGTGTGTGTGTATGCATACAATTGCATCTGTGTTAACTTAATATCTATTGCAATATGAATACATAAACTATTTTATTTTGTCTTGCTTGGTTATCTTGTGTGTATTTATGCTAAAAGCGTTGTCATGTTATTTGTAGTTTAACTTAATTATTTGGTAAAATATACCAAAAATAGAATATAAACGTGCAAACAAGTATTCGGTTTAAATAAAATATTCATATTTGGTTTGGTTTTCTATCGATTGTATAAAGGCATCATTAAAATGAAATTTGAAGAATTTTAAAGGAAGAATGGAAAATAAAATAGTAGAATCTTTGAGATAAGAAGTTTAAAACATCAGAAGTTTTAAATGAATGCAGAGTTTTGTCGTCTGGACAACTTTAATTTCAGACGCAGCAATATTTTAAGATATTCTAGACAACAACTGCATACACGCCTGTACTCTTATTGAATCTTCTCACCATTCGACAAACTAATTTCTTCAGCTTTCGAACATCTGCCGAAAAATTTGAAAATCATTCCCCCTATTATGAATGCCGACATCGACGTCACATAAACACGACAGTATAAAAATGTCACTTGACTTGTATTTGTCGACTAGTGTTAAGAGATATTGTGATCTATATAATTCAATGCTTAAAGTAGTCATGTGCTGGGTACAATTTTGGTCATACTCTCTCCAACACATCTGCCGGTATTTCAGGAATTAATTCTTGGCTTCCAGTGCATCAACCGTTGTGGACATCAGCCTTAACATAAACCCACAAAAAATTGTATTAAGTCGTTAAATCACACGATCTAGTCGGCCAATTGAGCGGCCCCAAAACGTGGAATAAACTGTTCTACAAACTCGCCTATCAATTGGGCCATTTTTTTGCTTGTTGTGTGGCATGTGGCAACGTCTTGTTGAGAAATCACATGTCAGCCAAGTCCAGCTCTTCCATTTTGGCAAAAAAAATTAAATTAAAAGCAAATACAATTTGTCTTACCTCTTGATATTTTACAAAAATAATTACAATTAGCACAGTGTATAACAGTTTTCTAATAGATTACCAAAACTTTTATACTAACAAAATAAATAAGATTGTTACTTATCTAAAACTGAATTAAGATCAAATTAAATTTTTTTGTTTGCCTTAGATTATTTCATAATTATAACAGTTAAAGAAAAGCATATTACGAGTTGAAAAATTTTAGACAAAATATGCATAATTACGGCAGTATGACTCAAATATGTAATTAATTTTTAGTTTTCTGTCATATTATGAAAACTGTTATACTAACAAATAGATAGATATTTATCTGTCGAATTCATTTCATCTTCCTGCAGCGATATTGCATAAGTATAACAGTTAAAAAAATATTGAGCGAAAAGAAAATTTGTGCACAAAATATGTTCAGCTATGATAGTGTAACTAAAATATGTAAAAAAAATTGTATAACAGTTTCCTAACAAAACTGTTATACTAACAGAAAAATACATTTACTTGTCTTAAATTAAATTATTATCCAATACTAATCGTTTCACGAAGAAATTTCATAAGTATAACAGTTAAACGAGCTGGAAAAACGCCATTTAACACAGCAGTCGCTAGGCTACCATCATCCTATGGGCATTTTAATAATAAAAATTTTCCCTATAAACTTGAAAGGTGCCAAGATAAATATCACTTCAAATCACCACCAACCAAAAAAAATAATATATCATTTTCATAGTGTTTTTCTTCTCAAGACCAAAAACAACATTTCCAAAACCAAATGTATATTAACTTACCAGCTTTAGTTCTTCGTTCCTTCCTTCCTTTCTTCTCTTCCCTTACCTCTTCCATTCTACTTGATTGTCCAAAATCATAATGAGTTTTATCTTCTTCCCATCATTGTCATTATCTCTGTGCTAATATTGTCTCATAATGAATGAGTGAATGAAGCACTTAGAAATCATAAAAAACTAATGAATGTCATCATTCTGCTGGAGATCCAGTCAACTATTTGTCTCTGAAAATTGTACACACATACACGTTTATACACTATACAAGTGCTTATTTGTTTATGAATGCATAAGTGTAAGTGAACGAAAGGATATTATTACTCTGTCATGTGAGGGAATGGTTGGGTGTGTGTGTGTGTGTGTGTGGACTAGTTATTTATAAGTGTTTGTTTTAGCAATGAAAAATTGTCAAGTTGCTGATGCTATTAATGATAATGATGATGATGATGTTGATGAAGATAATGCTGATGTTGATTGTGATAAAAATAAACATATCGAATGTTTCGCTTTAATGGCTTAATCAGCCATATTAAATGAATTCATGTTGTTCTAGAAATAAATTTCAAGTCAGAGTTTGGAGAAGAAGTAGTAAATAAAGTGAGTGGCAAATGTCGTCGAAAATACTAAAGAGTGGACCAACCAAAAACACACGGTGTTAATTTTTTTATCTCTGACCAGCACTCAGGGGATGACCCCTACATATGCAGTGCATTGCGCCCGAACAGAAAGGAGGGGATAGTATTGAGGGGACAGATGAGCAAAGATTAGAAGATAGAGAATTTGTTAAAGCAATTTGAACCTTTTTACTTCACCGGCTAATTTTTTGCTACAGGACCAACGAAGGTGGGTGCTGTTACTCTGCTTTTGGTACGTGATAGTGTCAGTCGCTGCCAATTATGTTCAGCGACCAGTGCCATGCCTTCATCATTGAAACAGACTGGCAACAAGTAACACAACCATGCACTTAAAGCTGATCAGAAGAATTCGACACAATATTCATGACAGAGTGCGGGATTGTTCTACTACTTCAGCCAAGAGCCCTCTCATTGCATCTAAAACAAAAACTTTTCAGAAAATTGTCTTAATATTTTTTCTATGATCAAAGAGTCTATGAAAATTATGTGTGAAACAAATGCTCACCAAGACTTTGGTGTCATATCTCTATCCGATGGTCCATATTTTCAATGCCTCAAGAGAAATAATTGATGTACAATGTCGTTAATGTGACGAATGATCTCAGGGTCATGCTTAAATCTAAGACCAAACTGAACATGTTTAACAGTAACATGTTACATGAAAACAGCTGAGCTGCCAAAAAACAGTGTTGCCAAAAAGAAAATTTGCTGAAAATACGTTCATTATATATACAAGGTGGCGCAAAAGTAATCCTCCTATCAGAAAATGCTACAAATTTTGCGATTGGCCCCTAATGTCAGTTCTGTTTTGACATTTATGTAGTAAACACATGCGAAATACACGTTAATAAACAATGTTACGCTACACTGCTCCAGAACGCGGAATATTGGTGACTATTTATTTGACCAATAATCGGTCGGTGACTTTGGCACAACGTGAATTTCGTCGCAGAGTTCCTGGCCGTCCAACGCCTACTGGTGAAACACTGCGACGTTTAGCCGCTCGCCTCGAAGAGACCGGCACAACACGAGATGCTGCCAGGCGTGGCAGACCCCGGAGTAGCCGTTCTGCAGAGAATATTGCTGATGTAGCCTAGAATGTCATGGAAGCGCCTTCGACATCGACCAGACGACGTGCCACGCAAATGGGTATCAGTCGACGGTCTTTACAGCGAATTTTGCTACAAGATTTGAAGATGTTTCCGTACAAAGTCCAGACGGTGCATCAGCTATTAGGTGCTGACCGCCAATCGCGTCTTACATACGCTCAAGCCCTCCTTAATCACCACCAACAGGAAGATGATTTTTCATCAAAAATAATCATGAGTGATGAGGCCCATTTCCATCTTAGCGGATACGTAAATAAGCAAAATTTATGCTTCTGGGGCACTGAAAATCCGCGTGTAACCCACGAAGAGCCATTACACATGTTCAAAGTCACTGTATGGTGTGCTGTTTTCGCTGGAGGAGCCATCGGACCTTTTTTCTTCGAAGACGTCGCGGGCCAAACGGTTACTGTAAATGGTGAGCGCTACAGAGCAATGATCAACGAGTTCTTTTTGCCGCAACTTAATGAATTGGGATTGGAAAACATGTGGTTCCAACAGGACGGTGCCACAACCGATATGCTGAAGGATGCATTTCCCGGGCGAATAATCTCCCGTTTTGGCGATTTGCACTGGCCGGCAAGATCGCCTGATTTGACCGCTGCAGACTTCTTTTTGTGGGGCTTTTTGAAGTCGCGGTACATATATTTGAAGGATGAACTAATTTAAAGGGGATGTAATAGAAATTTTCTCAAACTGTAGGCATGCGGGGAAGACATCTGCCGGTAGTTTGTAGAGGGTGGGCAAATTTAAGGTTACGAAGTAAATTAAAAAGGAAAATATTAAACTTTATTTTGAAACTTGAAAGAAAAACGCTTTGCAAATACCTGCGCCTGGAGAAATGGGTGACTGCAGGCAGGGAATTAATATCACTCATTCATTGCTGGCACTTCTTAAATTTAATTTTATTCTTTAATAACTTAAGCCTTAATATTATTGAACAATGTCAAATCTATTTTTTTTTTGTTTTTTACCGGCTGTACATTTATTTGTCTGCACTTGGCGTATATCGCAAAAATAAATTATTTTACACATGCTACCATGACTGCGCCTGCATTCGTTGCATTGTTTTATTGCTTTCGTGTTTTATTTATTTAATTTTATTTTTTTGTTCTCTTACTTTCCTGCAAATTGAATTAATTGCAAATAATTCCTTTTTATTTAAAAACATGCAAATTTTCTCATTGTTTTTTTCGCACCCCTCTTCCTCCTGCATGTAGGCAACATATAACGGCACGTTTAAATAAATGCCTACGTGAAGGAGCCGTACAAGTATTTTGTATGAGGTGTTTACGTGTGTGTTTGTGCGCTTGATTTAAATGAATTTTTATTAATAAACCATAAAACACAACTGCCTTGGATGCGTTACCATGATTGATGTATGACGATGAACGACGACAAATACATTTCCTTTACGCATTATACACATTAAGAACAATTTCAGACAATAGGAATGCAATTTACGTTGGCATTTGGGGCTTGGAGAGTAAAAGGAGGAGTTAGTGGGCTATTCGATGGCTGGCAATAAGAAGCGGTCGCTACGTAAATTTATGGCTGCTGTGTTGACAAATATTTTTATATATTTGCCATAACGTTTTTTGATTTAATATAACAAATTTCTTAATTTATTTAAATATTGAATGTTATTTTTATGTGAAGATATTTAAATAAAAGTGTGAAATAGCAAATAATTTATATTTTCTGTGGCAGACAAACAAGGTCGTAGAACATATCGAAGGGGTGTTCTTTTTTTTCGGCTGAATGAGATCTAAACTGATAATAAAGGGTGGTCCAAACAAAAAACGCGGTGTTAATTGTAAATTAAATAAAAAGTTTTCTGAGAATTATTTTCATATATCTAATTTTGATAGAAGGATCTATGAAAATTATATGTGAAACAAAATATCGAACAAATATTAGCTACGGCTTCGGTGGCGTACTCTTACACGATGATCCATATTTTCAATGACTCTGAGAAATAATAGAGGTTCCATGTCGTTAATATGACGAATTATTTCATAGTAGTCTAGCTCTTGAATTGTTCTTAGTTTATTGACGTGCACTTTTGCTTTTAAATATCCCCAAAGACACAAGTTCAACGGCGTCAAATCACATGAGGGTGACGGCCAATTAACATCGCCCCCATGGTAAGATAACACGGCCATTGATTTTCCTGTGCAAAAGAGCCATTGTTTCGTTGGTTGTATTGCAAGTGGCACCATCCAGTTGGAATTACATATCGTCCAGGTCCGTATTCTCAATTTCTGGTCACAAGAAGTTCGTTATTATCTTCTGATAGCAAACACGTTGGCTTGGCCGACCTCATTTTCCAAGAAGTCCGGCCAATACATAAAGCGCATGAAACTCATTTTCAACAATCACTTGCGTATTTTTGTTTCCCCAAATGCGACAATTCTGCTTGTTAACGAATTTACTGACATCAAAGTACTCTGACCAAACAAGTCATGAAGTGCATGAAGCGTATATCGATTTTTAAAGAAATATTTTTGTTGCCTCAAAAATTTCCTAAAGAAATATTTTTGTTGCCTCAAAAATTTCCTAAAGAAATATTTTTGTTGCCATTTCTAAAGAAATATTTTTGTTGCCTCAAAAATGTTCTAAAGAAATATTTTTGTTGCCTCAAAAATTTTCTAAAGAAATATTTTTGTTGGCGCAAAAATTTTCTAAAGAAATATTTTTGTTGCCTCAAAAATTTTCTAAAGAAATATTTTTGTTGCCTCAAAAATTTCCTAAAGAAATATTTTTGTTGCCATTTCTAAAGAAATATTTTTGTTGCCTCAAAAATTTTCTAAAGAAATATTTTTGTTGCCTCAAAAATTTTCTAAAGAAATATTTTTGCTGATTCAAAAATTTTCTAAAGAAATATTTTTGTTGCCTCAAAAATATCCTAAAGAAATATTTTTGTTGCCTCAAAACTTTTCTAAAGAAATATTTTTGTTGCCTCAAAAATTTTCTAAAGAAATATTTTTGTTGCCTCAAAAATATCCTAAAGAAATATTTTTGTTGCCTCAAAACTTTTCTAAAGAAATATTTTTGTTGCCTCAAATATTTTCTAAAGAAATATTTTTGTTGCCTCAAAAATATCCTAAAGAAATATTTTTGTTGCCTCAAAACTTTTCTAAAGAAATATTTCTGTTGCCGCAAAAATTTTCTAAAGTAATGTTTTTGTTGCCTTAAACATTTTCTAAAGAAATATTTTTGTTGCTTCAAAAATTTCCTAAAGAAATATTTTTGTTGCCTCAAAAGTTTTCTAAGGAAATATTTTTGTTGCCGCAAAAATTTTCTAAACAAATATTTTTGTTGCCTCAAAAATTTTCAAATTAAATATTTTTGGTGTTTTATTTTTTCTAAAAAATTTTTTTATGAAAAGATATTTTTTTTCTAAAAATAATTTTTACATTTACTGTAAAAATTTTATGATAAAACAAACTACGATTTCGCATTCGATATCGATGGAAACGTCAATACAATTTAAATACAAATTTCGATCGATATCGTATCCCTTAATGGGGCCCCTGATATTAGACAACCAGGCAGAACTAATATCTGGCGATGAAGTAGATTATATTGCATATCTAAACGATAAACTTCCATCATGCCTGCCATCCTGGCTGCAGATTTCATTTTGAAGACGAGATGCCCTACTAATCACCAAAGCAGGAATATTCCCATTCGATCAATTGGTCTTTACCATCCACAAAGTTTAGCAGAAAAGAAAACTAGATGCTTATTTCAATCACCTATTGCTTGCCATTGGAGTGTCATAACAATTTAAAGAAAATTCATTTTAATACCATCACGTCATTATAAGGAAGCCGGAGAACTGGCAATAATCATGTTGCCTGGCTGTAGTCTCCTTCATAAAGCAACTTGAAAACAAATTTAATTACACGATTTTCTATTCAATTGTCTTGTAGCATTTTCATTTACAAACAACAAATTTAAAGTTAGACTCATTTAATTTGGCTGGCGATGATGATATATAATAAATTAATCAGTAGTCTGTCTGTCCATCTGTCTGTATTTGCTAGCAACATAATAAACACAATATATTAAATGTTTCCACTTGCCGGCAACAAAATAATGATGAAGATGAACAGCATCTTCAAGCTAAATTGTCTTTTTATCGCGTACAATTCAATTAAAATATAAAATTACTAAAGTTGCGTTTGGTTGTACGCTTTTCCGTTCCCCGTTAGAACATGCACAGTCGCTTGTTCGGTCTGTAGAAAATTTTTGTAGGGATAGAATGTTCATATGGATGGATAGCTGGCATCATCAATGTCTTTACAATAATTTCCTAGAAATAATTTCTATATATTTATTTTTGTCTTTTTTTTTGGTATTCTTTATTTTTTTGTTTGATTTCATTTAACTTTAGCATATTGTGTTGAAATTTGTAAGATTATTGCATTTAGTTCGCAATACCAGACTCTCAAAGGCGTACAACGACGAGTACATGCATGTTTAAGTATGCTCAGGCATGCATTACATACGCTCAAATAGACTTCTACTTGAATGTTTTCGTTTTATTTGTTCAGAAGGTACATGTGTGTTGACTTGTATGTATTGTATTTTATGTTGCATTTAGATACTTTAAATATATTTTGTTGTTTTTGCTTTCTATTTTTCCTATTCTGATTTTTCGGCAATATGCACATATTCACATGCATGCAAACATATAAACGAACATGTATGTATGTGCGTGCATTAGTATGTGCTTATGTACGTATGTAGATAAGTTTGTATGTAATTTTATATGCATTATTTGTATGTAATAAATGCATTTTATTGCAAAATGCTAACACAGTGCTTCGTTTTAAGATTTTCTTCGCCCCAAAAATTTGTAAACAAAAGGAAATTTTGTAAACAAAATTTGTTGTTTATTTTCCAATGACATTTTTTTCGCCGTAAACATTTTCTAAGCACATTGTTGCCGCAAAAATTTTCTAAACAACATTTTTTGTTACCACAAAAAATATCTAAGAAAACTTTTTTTTCGTCTCAAAAAGATTTTAAACTAAATTTTTTTTCGCCTCAAAAATTTCTAAGGAAAAAATTCTAAGGAGATTTTAAACTAAATTTTTTTTCGCCTCAAAAATTTCTAAGGAAATTTTTTTTTTCGCCTCAAACGGTTTCTAAGGAAATTTTTTTTTTTGCCTCAAAAAGGTCATAAGGGAATTTTGTTTTGCCTCAAAAAGTTCCTAAGGAAATTTTTTCACCTCAAAAAGTTTCTAAAGAAAATTTTTTTTGCCTCAAAAAGTTTCTAAGGACATTTTTTCGCTTCAAAAGGATTCTAAGGAAATTTTGTTTTCGCCGCAAAAATTTTCTGAAGAAATATTTTTGTTGCCGCAAAAATTTTCCAAAGAAATATATTTATCGCCGCCAAAAATTTTCCAAGGAAATATTTTTGCCGCCGCCAAAAGTTTCCTAATGAAATATTTTGGTCGCCGCCAAAAATTTTCTAAAGAAATATTTTTGTCGCCGCCAAAAATTTTCTAAAAATATATTGTTGTTGCCGCAAAAATTTTCTAATGAAATTTTTTTTCACCTCAAAAAGTTGCTAAGGATTTTTGTTTTCGCCTCAAAAAGTTTCTAAGGAAATTTTGTTTTCGCCGCAAAAATTTTCTGAAATATTTTTGTTGCCGCAAAAATTATCTAAAGAAATATTTTTGTTGTCGCAAAAATTTTTGAAAGAAATATTTTTGTTACCGCAAAAATTTTCTAAGGAAATATTTGTTTTATGTAAAGATTTTTTTTTCTAAAAATAATTTTTCTATTTATTGTATAAATTTTATGATAATACAAACGTCATGTTGTTTTACTGTTCGTGTGTTATCGAGCATTAATACATCTTGAGTTGCTTTTGCTTAATGCCAAGAATTTGATGATTTTTATATTCTATTTGCTTGTGGCTTTTACGGTTTTGTACTTTATTGTTTCTTTTCTTTTTTTTTTTTTTTTTGTTCTTGCTCCTTTTCAATTTGATAGTGTTGTAGTTGAGGTTTTTTTGCATTATTTGTTGCCTATTTTTTGCTGCTTTCTTTGTTTGATGTTTGCCAAAAATAACTCGCAAAATGCATTTAAATATCTAAAATAGTCATAGATATAAAAAACAAAAACAAAAGAACAAACACACACACACAAATCCTTCTATCCATGCACACATTGATGCATTTCATTAAATATTTAGTTTACGTGATGAATCTGTATCTGAATCTGTAAGTGTTTTCTGTAGGATTACAAGTATTTGTTTTCTATTCTCTCTTGCCTTTTAGTATAAAATCTGTTTCGATTAAAAAAATTAGTTTAAATATATATATTTTTAAAAATCTAAATATTTCAACCATGAACAAATAAATTGACAAGAAGACATTTATTTGTTCACTCTTTGTGCTAGACTATTTATAAATTTTGGTTTTTGCAAATAAAAACAAAATATATATAAATATTCTCGTATTTAAAAAAGTTCAAATTTTATCTGATGACTAATATCGGACGCATTAGTCAATAAGTTTGCAATGAAGAAATTCTTTAAGAAAGTATTTTATTTAAGCAAAATTAAAGGGAATTTTCTTTTGTGAAAAAGAAATAAACCATTAATCAGTTAAATAAACTTCTGCTGCCTTCTTCTCATATTTTTATTCTTTTATTATTTTTAAATCTTGTTTAAAACATATTTCTTTCATTTTTCTTAATAACTCTATTTATTTCATTCTTAATATCCTTTTACTTCATGTCATTTCAATTACAATGCAATTTTTTCATTTTATTTATTGTCATTTGTTACGCTTTGCATTTTTCTCCAATTTACCTCGTTTTAAAAAGGATATTACAGGGCAATCAAGTGTTAAAATTTGCAAAAATAGCAAGAAAAAAAAAAGAAAAAGAAACATCATAAAGAAATGCCATATAATCACACAGCATATGATCTATTTAGTCCGATTTGAGTGAAAGTATGAAAGTCATTAATAAATTGACTTTTGGAAAAAGTGTAAATTTCAATTTCAGTGAAGAAATATAAAGAACAGAAAATAATATAACAGAGATTGCAAATCAGTTGTCACTCCAGCCATTGAAACAAACAAGAAGTTATAAAGCTGAAAAGAATCTAATTAAAATATTGTAGTACAGCAGCAAAAAAACTATGGTTGCTTTGATCATAATCTGTTAAACAAAATATAATTATTGATATTTATTTATGTATGCGTGCAAGGACAAGATCTGGCACATATTTAGTCAAACTTGGACATAATATTCTGGAAATTAATTTAATTTCGTTTTATTATATTTATTAAGCTCGAGGGATTTTTATAAAATGATTAAGAATTCTATTTTTAATAATTTAATAAAAAGAACTCGAGCTTAATAAATATAATAAAATAAATAAATAATAAATTATATAGCATGTTTTTTTAGAGTGTCAAATTGTTGAAATTTTTATACCCTCAAAAGAAGAATTGGAAGGTGTAACGCAGCGACATATTCAGCTGAGACCCTATAAAGTCTATATATTCTTGATCAGTTATTAAATCTAAGACGATCTGAGCATGTCCGCCCGTCCGTCCGTCTGTGGAAATCACGACTCAGTCCAAACGAAATGAGCTAGACCATTAAAACTTGGTATAAAATTATTTTGAAGGATAGAGTAGGTTAAGTTCGGAAATGGGCTGAATCAGGGCCAGAGGGACAAAAGTTCCCCTAAGAAGAACTAAACCAACCCAGAACAAACAACATCATTTTTAAAGTTATTTTTTGTAATTTTGTTAAGCAAATGATATATTTTTATGTCAGAGAAAGTCCAACGCGTTCAACTTGGAGCCATAAAATTAAAAAAAATAATTTTTGGACCCTGCCCCCTATTTTATTATATGCAAAAATAGTGTAAATATGTAACAAATTCCTTAAAAATAATACTTTTAGGCCTTAATGACGAAATTGAGACATAACCAAGTACTCGTCTGCCCTACCCCTTCCTCCCCCTTTGCCCCCTAAATGACCCTATCCAAAAAATTTATATATGATATATAAATTTTATATATAATTATACCAAACATTTATTTTAAGAGTTTTATGGCAAAGGTGAAATGTTTCCCCCACAGCCCATGCCAGAGCGAACCCACCAAAATAGAGGAGGGTATTAACCGCCAAAGAGAATTTGACCCCATAAAGTATATATCGTATATTCTTGATCACTAATGAAGTCTGAGACGATCTAGCAATTCCCATACGTTCGTCTGTGGAAAACATGATATAGTCTATTTTTGAACCCTGCCCCCTTTAGTGGGCGTGGACGTACGATATTATACGCAAAAATAGTGTAAATATTGAACAATTTGTATTCCTTAAGCCTATAAGAAGCTGAGATATTCTGCGATCTTGCAGAGGTGAAACGCCTCCCCCATGGCCCTTCCCGGAATGACTCTGTCAAAATAGATATTTAAAATTGGATACAGAGATGTCTTAAAGGAACTCTGTTCCAGCAAGTTAAACATTTCAAATTCACTTACTAAATATTTGGAGGGTATTTAGGATTCGACCCGGTCGAATACAATGTTTTCAATTGCTTTGAATAAATGTTAAATAACTTTATCAATAGATTTCACAAACTGATGATGTCTTGACATTCAAAAACCATGTCGATCGCTCCTAAGCGGCGCAAAATCGATTAATGCGTTCGTGAGCTTATCCTGAATGCAAAATTCGAAAAAATAGATTTTTTTTAAACTCGGACGAAATACACCTGGGGCCAAATTACCGCATTCGATATCGAGCGAAATTTCCATACAATTTAAATACAAATTTCGTTCGATATCGAGTGCCGTAATTTGCCCCCTGATCTGATGACCTCTAGGATTAACCGTTTACCCAATTTCTTTTAATTTACAAATAATGCAGCAAACAGATTCACAACAGCAGGCTACCGACTACAAGACTACAGAAACAGGATATATGTATTTATATGGGAAAAGTAGTACGGACAACAACCTGTCGTGTAGCCGTGAGAAGAATCATTTCCATATAAACTCACATATTCTATTTCTGTAGTCGTTTAGTCGGTAGCCTGCTGTCGTCAATGTGTTTAATGATATAAAACACGTATTAGATACGTGTAGTAATGAAAAGTTTTGAAAAAAAATTATATAGGGTCCGCCAAATAACTTTTTTTTTTGAAAATGCTATAAAAAAAACTACTGAATATATTTTCAAATTTCTTTTTTTATTTGAAAGTACAATCCTTCCGGTTAATGATGGAAAATAATTTTATTCAAATGGCTGCCTTGGCTGGCCATGCAGTAGCCTACACGATCGGTCCAATTTTTAAGCACATTATCGATTGTGTGCAGCTGTATTTCACTAATGGCTTCACGAATATTGGCCTTCAATTGTCTCTGACTTATCGGCGTCAATTGTCTCTGACTTATCGGCGTAGCACTTATCTTTGACGCACCCCACAAATAATAGTCCAACGGTGTCAAATCGCAGCTCCGAGGTGGCCAAACGACATCAGCTCTGCGGCTGATAATGCGATCTTCAAAAACAGGGCGCAAAACATCGAGTGTAGCTTCGGCTGTGTGGCACGTAGCGCCGTCCGGTTGAAACCAAATGTTTCCAATTTCCTCCTCTACAATTTTTGTGAACAAAAATTCGTTCAACATGGCCCGATAACGATCGCCATTGACTGTAACGGCCACTCCTTTGCTCATTTTCGAAGAAAAATGGCCCAATTATGCCTCTGGACCAAAATCCGCACCAAACAGTGACTCGTTTTGGGTGCGTCGGCTTTTCAATGTATGCGTGCGGGTTTCCTATACCCCAAATGCGACAATTTTGCTTGTTTACATACCCGCCAAGATCAAAATGAGCTTCATCTGAAAAGATGATTTTTTTTTTGCCAAAATCGGCATCTTCTGTAGTCGATCGCAGGCCCACTTAGCGAAGCGAAAACGCATTGGATGGTCAACCATATTCGTTCAGCGGAAGCATAAAACTAATTATCTGTCAAATCAGACATGAGCTAAGTGTTACCATTCACGAAATAAGCACTAGTTGAAAAAAAACGTTAGATTGCGGACCCTATATTTTAAATTCTTCTGGTTTCTTGGCCTCTTTTTAATTATTATTGTATTCTGATATTTTTAAGCTTAAGGTCTCTTTATTTTAGTTTAATTTTTAACTTCTTCAGGAAAATAATTATTTTATTTTTATTTCTTTTTTTTTAAATAATTAAATTCCTAAAGAAGTCACACAAAGGAGTGACGAAATATTGAAATTAAAAATTAAACTAAAATAAGGGTCCTTTATATTTTTGAAATGTTTAAAATTTTTTAAAAGAAACGATTTGATGAGAAAAAAATCACGTTGATCTAAAATGCTTGCTGAATAGTTTCAAACAATGGCCAGGATCTGTAGCTGAAGTTTGCCAAACAATTCTCAAAGTCTACAAGTGCAGCACAACAACAATTTTAGCAAAAGTTTATTTTATTGTTGTTTTATGGATATTTTACTTGTTGATTTGTAACTTGTAGTTTAGAGCAACAGGCTGCAGGTAGCACCGAAAACAGTGCAGTTGTCACTTGCCGAAATATGACGTTAGCATCCTGTGGATTTTATTATACCAGGATTACATAAGGCAACAGCAATAAACAGAAAATGATTTCAGTCATATAGCTTTCCATTTAATATCAGCCACTTATTCTCTTAATACGAGTATATTTTTAAAATATTTTTTTACATTTTTCTTCGCTTCTTTTATCTCAACTATTTACGTCACATTCATCTCTCATCTTTTCTGTTTTTCCTTAAGCTTTGATTGGCTGGCCACTAACAATTTGAATATATTTTCACAACAATAATAAAATGGCCATTATTTTTTCTCGTTGGTCTGCCACATTTTTCGAAAATTTATTTATTTAAAAATAAATTTAATTTTAGCACGAATGTGAGTGTTTGTGTATGAAATATTTTAAACTGAAATAATTTAAAAGCAAGCACCGCCCCTATAGAGAAAAAAGGCAAATAGTGAAAATAAATATATATTTCGATTCACACAAAATGTCACTCACTGTGCTGCGAATGAAATAACAAAAATTCAATTTAAATATAAATATATAAAAAGTGAAAATTTGATAAACTAGTTTTTATGGCCAAGCACTTAAACAATGTTTCTATATGGAAGAATTAAATAAATAAATAAATAAATAAATATTCAAGCAATTGAAATTATTTATGAGAAAATATAAATACTTTTACTCTTTCATTTGTGTATTGAGAATGGACGATTTTTTTTTTGTGGTCCAATTAATTTATTTATTCTGTGAAATTTAATTAAAATTATTTTTCAATTTATTTTAAAACATTTTGCTATAAAAATTTGTTTCATAAAAATTCCTTAATGTACGATAGCATTTTTAGCATCATGAATTGTTAAGAAATTTTTTTCTTTTTTAATCTTAATGAACTCCATCAATCGGTCAGTTGTATAACTTTTTGGGGTAACAATTTAAGCTACTAAATTTAAAATATTTAATTAATTTCGTAACAAAAATATGATTCAAAAGTGATTGTGTTTTGCCAAAATTCAAGAAACAACTTTTATTTTCTTTGGAATAAATGAAAATCAACAAATAACTTTTATTTTGTGAGGAAAAAATAAAAATCAAGATATAACTTTTATTTTCTGCAGAAGAAATAAAATTGAAGAAATAACTTTTACTTTCTGAAGAAGTAACTTTTATTTTCTGAGGAATAAATAAATAATAATTATTCTGCAGAATAATTAAAAATCAAAAAATTACTTTTATTTTCTGAGGTATAAATAAAAGTCGAGAAATAACTTTTATTTTCTGCAGAACAAATAAAAATCAAAAAATTACTTTTATTTTCTGAGGAATAAATAAAAATCAAGAAATAACTTTTATTTTCTGAGGAATAAATAAAACTCAAATAATAACTTTTATTTTCTGAGGAAAAAATAAAAATCAAGATATAACTTTTATTTTCTGCAGAAGAAATAAAATTGAAGAAATAACTTTTACTTTCTGAAGAAGTAACTTTTATTTTCTGAGGAATAAATAAAACTCAAAAAATAACTTTTATTTTGTGAAGAATAAATAAAAATCAACAAATAACTTTTATTTTCTGCAGAATAAATAAAATGGAAGAAATAACTTTTACTTTCTGAGGCATAAATAAAAGTCGAGAAATAACTTTTATTTTCTGCAGAATAAATAAAAATTAAAAAATAACTTTTATTTTGTGAGGAATAGATAAAAATCAAGAAATAAATTTTATTTTCTGAGGAATAAATAAAACTCAAAAAATAACTTTTATTTTCTGAGGAAAAAATAAAAATCAATAAATAACTTTTATTTTCTGCGGAATAAATAAAATTGAAAAAAATAACTTTTACTTTCTTAGGAAAAAATAAAAATCAATAAATAACTTTTATTTTGTGAGGCATAAGTCGAGAAATAACTTTTATTTTCTGCAGAATAAATAAAAATCAAAAAAAAACTTTTATTTTCTGAGGAATAAATAAAACTTAAAAAATAACTTTTATTTTGTGAAGAATAAATAAAAATCAACAAATAACTTTTATTTTCTGCAGAATAAATAAAATTGAAGAAATAACTTTTACTTTCTGAGGAATAAATATGAATCAAGATATAACTTTTATTTTCTGCAGAATAAATAAAAATCAAAAAATAACTTTTATTTTATGAGGATTAAATAAAAATCAAGAAATAACTTTTATTTTATGAGGAATAAATAAAAATCAAAAAATAACTTTTATTTTCTGCAGAATAAATAAAATTGAAAAAAATAACTTTTACTTTCTTAGGAGTAAATAAAAATTAAGAAATAACTTTTATTTTCTGAGGAAAAAATAAAAATCTAAAAATAACTTATATTAATTGAGGAATAAATAAAAATCAGGAAGCATTTTTTTAATAATAAATAAAAGTCAAAATATAACTTTTATGTTCTAACCTAAAAATAAAACTCCGGAAATAATGATTAAAATGTAATTGTTACAATAAAACCTTTAACCCTTACGTTTATTAAAATTATATCAAATTAAATCACTCTAAAATTTATTACCTGCTCTAACTTCAGCGTTTTATTTTTATATAAAATTTATTGCAAATTAGAACCTCTTTTATGTGAAATTAATATCAGATTTAGTTAACACCCCCCTAATACAGTGACATGCAACATATTGCTCAAGCTATTTTTCCCCCTCTAATATTAAAAGTCAAACCAACTATTTTCATATCACCCACCATCTGCCAGCCATGCCAATGCAAAGGCACAAGCCACTCTCTAACCAACAGCCATGTGTACTCGTGTACATTTAATTAAATTTATATTTTATGCAACAAACTAAATATGAATTCTAGTCGCTTATTTTATTCCTTTATTACAGTAAATAATAGTTATTGGGAAAACTCACACACACACACTGATCTACTACTACTACACAGCCATGCAAAATATACATATTTGTGAAGTATGCAAGCGTATGTGCATGTATGTATGTGCGGTTGTGTGGGTATGACGAGAAATTGAAAAGTAAATAATAAAAGAGAAGTAATATCAAGCACAAAAAGGAAACTGCTTGTATTCGTATCAAAACTTTATAAAAATTGCAAGTTTATGAGAAAAAATCCTGCTAGATTGGAATTTTATTTCTGCTTCTTATTTTCCTTCTTGCATTTGGCTTTTTTGACCTCAACAAAAAAGAAGCAAGAAAGAAATTGTAAATGTTACTAAAACATCCCATAATGATGCTATTGTACCAAATGATACTGATTATCGTAAGCAGTCGCAGCAGCAGTTGGGCGTAAAAAATGCAGCCACACACAAATTGTAAAGGACCAGCAAAGCAGAAGGTTCTACAGGATGAAATATTTTACTTATTCTTAAGTATTGCATGTCAAGGTATATTGTATTATATCGAACGTGTTGGAATTTTTATAGAGTATAATGGCTGGCTAGTCGGTCATGTAAAATATGTGAATATAAGCAACAATTACACCAAGCAACAAAATCCAAATTGCACAATACAACATAAGCAATTTAAAAAAAAAAAATTCTAACTCTGTTGATGGTAAAAGGGAGAAGAGCAAATATCAAATGCATACATATATCGATATTTTTTAAGTGTTAAGACACTTTTAGGTTTCTTTTGAAACCTAAAAATGGCTAACCTTGTACTCTACAAGTGTTTTTGATATACTCATAAATCTGTAGCTAATGAAGATATTGTTAATCTAGAGGGTCCGCCAAATAACATTTTTTTTGGAAAATGCCATAAAAAAGCTATTGAATATATTCTCAAATTTATTTTTTTAGTTGAAAGTACAATCCTTCCGGTTAATAATGGAAAATAATTTCATTCAAATGGCTGCCTCGGCTGGCCATGCAGTAGCCTATACGATCGGTCCAATTTCTAAGCACATTATCGATTGTGTGCAGCTGTATTTCATCAATGGCTTCACGAATATTGGCCTTTAAAGCGTCAATTGTATCTGACTTATTGGCGTAGCACTTATCTTTGACGGCACCCCACAAATAATAGTCCAACGGTATCAAATCGCAGCTCCGAGGTGGCCAAACGACATCAGCTCTGTGGCTGATAATGCGATCTTCAAAAACAGAGCGCAAAACATCGAGTGAAGCTTCGGCTGTGTGGCACGTAGCGCCGTCCTGTTGAAACCAAATGTTGCCAATTTCCTCCTCTTCAATTTTTGTGAACAAAAATTCGTTCAACATGGCCCGATAACGATCGCCATTGACTGTAACGGCCACTCCTTTGCTCATTTTCGAAGAAAAATGGCCCAATTATGCATCTGGACCAAAATCCGCAGCAAAAAGTGACTCGTTGTGGGTGCGTCGGCTTTACAATGTATGCGTGCGGGTTTTCTGTGCCAAAAATGCGACAATTTTGCTTGTTTACATACCCGCCAAGATCAAAATGAGCTTTATCTGAAAAGATGATTTTTTTTTGCCAAAATCGGAATTGGATGGTCAACCATATTCGTTCAGCGGAAGGATAAAACTAATTAACTGTCAAATCAGACATGAGCTAAGTGTTAAGGGCCCTGGAGACTATCAAAATAAGGCATCAAACATTGCATATGTGTGGGTGTCGTGTGATTGTAGCATTTGAAAGAGACGTACAAATAAAACCTTCAAACACAATATTTATTTTGCCGTTGTAGTGAACATATTGAAAAAATGTCGAACGATGAATTATTGTTAACTTTGTGTTACTGTTTACCCGCGATGTTGTTGCGACGAAAAACACAGAAAAATAAAATTTTTTTTGTCAAACACAAATGGAGACGTACAAAAAATCAGCCGTCAAAATAAAAATCAAAACTTTTTGATTTTCTTCAAACAGAGCCGACAACAAATACGTGTACCCGAAAAACAACGACCGCACGCACACAACCTTATGTTTGATGACTTTTTTTGATAGTCTCCAGACCGCTTTACCATTCACAAAATAAGCACCAGTTGAAAAAAAAAACGTTATATTGCGGACCCTATAGTTGCCGAAGTGTGCTAGAAAATATCTAATTGTTATCAAATATGTGACATTAACTGGCAATCGTTAATTATCCCAAAAAAAAAATAATAATAAAAATAATATTAACATCTTCACTTTGATTACAAAAAAAAAAAACAAGAAATACACAACAAATTTCCATAATAATCTCTTTTCCTACTGGAATGCTAACAAAATCATTACCGCTTTAAAAGCGTTAAAAGTTTTCTATCTCAACTTCCGGTTTCCGTTTTACCAAATGCGTAAAAGACACACTGACACGGTACACACACATTCATATAAAAACCCATCAGCATTAATATGATAACGGCAAACAAACAAACAAACTTCATACAAGCGCGCTAACAGTATTTGATTCCTTAAAAAGTATTTTTTAAAATGGCGGATAACATTGCCCCATATAATAATTCATATATGTATATGCGAGCATGTGTGTGTGTGTGTGTGTGTGTGTGTGTAGAGTTGTAAATGCAATATGGTGTCACTGATTACAATTTTAATATCTGGATGAGAGAAGAAGCACGCTGATAAAATTCTCTTGAAACACCAATAGGGAAATTATTGACAAGAACCGTTATTGTTACGCTAATTTGCCGTTGATGGGAAACCTCTTCTCTCTCTCCCTCTCTCTATTCCCCACAGACAAGATTAATTGATTCATTTCGTTTTTAAATGTGTTCATATCTGTTTGTAAAAGATGGCATATATGTATGTGTTTGCATGTGCGCATGTGTGTGTGTGTGTATGTGTGTTATTGTGTCATCATTAGCTAAAATTATGTCTTAATAACGATAAAGTGATATGCAAAGCCAGTTTCTTTATAATAAAGTTGTCATTAGTGAAGCGTGTTTAATGCACTGAAGAATTAGCACAAAGACATGGGCTAGCAATTATGAATTTAAAGTTGATTTGAAACTATTATCAAATAGACACAAGCAAATAGTTGGCATTTAAAACCAGACATCAACATTAGCATGCATGCCAGTGATGCCATATAACTGTTGGATGAGAACATAGCACTGCAACAAGGGAAAATCTACTAAAACGTCAAATAAAGATTAAAACATGAAATTTTTAATGTAAAGAATTTGCTAAAAATCTGTTGAATTTAAAAAAATAAAAAAATTTACTTAAAAATATTTCTATTTTAAATTTAACATAAATGAACTTATTTACACGTTTTTAAAAAATTAAAATAAATTAATATATTTTAATTTTTTTTTGAAGGTGGAAAAACAAAATAGATTTATATCGAACAAAATTTGTTTGTTGTGTTTTCTTGAATTTCAAATCCTATGGTTTTGCTTGTGTAATTCTCAATTAATTTGTGGGAGTTTATGTATAAGCTAAGAGGTTTTGTTATTTTGGAATTATGTAGGTTAAAGTCTACTGATGATCTGGTGTAAGAACCAATGAAATGCAGGCATATAGACATACTTGACCACATAACAAACAAAAAGCACTAAATGAATTAATTTAATTATTTTACTTATTTTATTAATATAAATGGCTTTAATAGTTTCCAGTTCTTCGATTTTCTACAAGCTTCAAATATTTTGCAGACGTTCCCATATTTGCTGTCAAAGTCAGCTGTCATTTGAAACGAGCTTTAATCCGGCATTGATTTGTAACATACAGCCCATAGATCAGTTTTCATTATTTGTATAGCTTGTTTTATTTTTTGCCCATCCCATAGGCTCATTAGCAGCTTTTGAATACATTCTTTATACGGTTTTTCATGTACCGAATTTTTTACTGATGTTTATATCGCAATCCTGTTTTGTCTTATTTATTTTCCCACTGGTTATGAATTTTGTTGAATTCATTAGACCTTTTTTCATACTCAGTGGTTATTTCAATGATGTTTGATAGTCTTGTTTTACTCCTTTACAATTCTCATTTAAAAAATGTATATCTACTTGTCTTATTTCCATTTCATCCCTCTGATGAAAAATCATTAGATAAATTAAGCGATAAACGAAGTAATAGTAAAAAAAAGACATGTGTAGTTATTTTAAAATAGGTATAGAAAATTCGGCTGGACCGTATCTTATATACCCTTCACTGAACCATCTTCTAGATGTTTTGATTTTCAATACAAAATTTCTTTTGTTTGTCTCAAATATAAAATATTTTTGATTACAAAAAAAAAACGTTTTAAAATTAAATTTAAAATTTTCCAGCTCTGAGTGGTATTTTTTACTTACGTGATTTATAATACCAAAGAACTTCTTTCAAAAACATTAAATGTGTTTAAATGATAAAAAAAATAAACTAAAAAAACATTTAAAAATATAAAACATAATGTTTCAGTTAGTTAATTATACATATGTACCACAAAAATTTCAATTGTCCAACCCTGGAATCGTCTTTTTGATATTCTTACTTGATGGGCAGGCATATCAATATTGTGAAAATTACACACGCCGATATATATTTCTGTTCACCATTTTTGCTGAAGGATATAAATAAATGTCATGAAATAATCTACCAGCAGCCATATTTCATAACTCGCTAAAGTAAAAACTCCATCGTTAAAAATCTAAGAAATATTTTTAGTGTAAATATGTAGTTGTAAGAAACGTCTGCATATTTTGCGGGCTTATTTGGTATTTAGCAATATCCCAGCGAACAAATATTATACAAAGTAAGCTCCCAAAAATATGCAGAAGTTTCTTACAACTATTTAGGATAAAATGCTTCTTACATTTTTAGTAATAGAGTTTTAGCTTTAGCGACTTACGGAATTTGACTGCAGATTATAATAAAGCAATGCCATTCCAAAATTATTTTTTGTCCTATATTATCATTTTACGTTCTCAAGCAGCAAAAACAAAACACCCCATACAATTGCATACACACATACATGCTAAATTATTAATTAGTAATTAAATTATTAATTAGTAATTAATACCTGTGACCTCTATTGGGAAACATATATTTATGCATGGACTATGTACAGCAGCTTTTTCGAATATACAAAATCTTAAAGCAAATTTGCCGTCCCATTTTTAACCCATATGACATGTGCTCTGTTGAAGTTTGTGCACACTTGTTTTATAAATGCACTCCGTAAATTTTATGAATTACAAGCACATGTACATACATACATATGTATAGTACGTATGTAAATAGACAAGTATGTTTGCATGTCGATTGAATTGTCGTTCTTTTTTTTGGATTTTTATTTTAGTCGCCTTCAAATAGGCAAACAATCATTCAGAAACAAAAATAAGCTTCAAAAAGGCTCAAACATAAATAAAGAGCACTTGTATTTTATGGTACAGTGGTTTCACACGTTCGGCTCAGAGCATTTTATGACAAAACAGCAGCCATAACGAAATTCAACAAAATCCGAATGCAGATACTACAGCCATACATACGAATACAATGTACATGCATGCATGTGCATGTTATTACGTACACTTTTGCGTGGGAATTGAAGTTTCCGTTAATACCCCTTTAAAAACATTTACTTGTGTTTTTGTGTTGCTGGTGTAGGCGCTCACTGTATGCACTGGTGGTGGTAACGATGATATCAGGGTTTGCCAAAGAGAGTTTATGCATTATAAAGACATTTTGTTATTGTGATGTTAATGTTGTTTTGCAGTGATGTGCTAGAGTTGCATTTGATGGACATTTGAAACACAAAATGGTATGCCCATGTCCATGTACAGAAGTATGCCAGTTACCTTCGTAATATATCTTCATTTTCCAAAAAAAAAAGAAACAAAAAAAACAATTGCTAAATGAATAACAGTTGTTGTAGGTACCTAGTTCTTTTTTATAAATTTATTTGCTTTTGCTATTGTTTTCCACAGTAGGTTCGTTAAATTGTGTGTATTTGAATTGCACTTGACATGGCGTTAAATTACGAGAAAATCTTTAGCTAAAAGAAATTTAGAATAAAATGCTGGTGTAAATGAAAAAACTATTTCGTACATACATGCACAAGATGTACATATGTATGTACACACGTATGTACATATGTAACACAAAAAAGCCTGCCAGCTGAGCTTTTCAAGCTTAGCCTTTGCTTGGTTTGGGAACAGCGTTTTGAAAATGTCTGATGACAATGCATTTGCTGTTGTTTGCCGTTAATATGCCCATTTTACACACACACATACATATGTACATATATGTATATGTATGTATGTACATTTGCCTACAATTTCTGTGCCGTGAGAAAAATAAGACACAAAATATTTTCATTATTTTGAAAGAGTGCACACCTCCCTGTGAACAAAAATTTAAACTCTTTAAAATACCCGTAAAACTCCGTTCTCTTAAAATTGTCTGTGCCTCAGCAATTTTTCTGTTTAAGATAAGTGAGATACTTTATTGCACGTTGTATATGCAGCACAGCGTTGCCATAACTTTTTCAAAAAAAACAGCAACTTTAGAAAAAAAAAACTGGTTTTCACGTAAAAAAACTGCACATAAAAAATTCACAAAAATATATAGTTTTTTTTTATATTTTTTTATTAAAACAAAAACATAACACAACAAATTAAATATGATATACATCTACATATAACTAAGCAATTCATTTTAATAAAAAATATATAATCCTTTTAACCTTTTAACCTAGGGTTTAAATAAACAAAAAGAGTTCATTATTATTCAGATATAATACTGCCTGTTCCAGAATCTCGACAAGAAAAACACAAGGCACATCTATCTAACAGGTACAACCATTTCTACAAAAATAGAACACTTATTGTAGAAACTACCTTAACAGTTGCAAAAATCGTTAAACGACACTACCAAGTTTGACGTTTTATCAGGTTAGGCAAGTGAGCTCGTGCTCCCACCTGCAATATACACCTTGGTAAAATTCAACTTGCTTTGTGGTCAGGGGTGCAAAAAGATATATGTGATAATTACATACTCGTATAAAAAAGCATAGTTAAACCTTGCCACTGTTATATTAAGCAAATGGGGTAAAATTATGGTTTCAGAAATTGGAATTAAAATAACAAAATTAAGAGTAAAAAAGTAAAATGTAAAAACTGCAAAAACTGCACAATTTACAGAAAAACTGGTTTTTAAAGAAAAAAAACTGCAAAACTGCTCAATGCTTAGAAAAACTGTTAAATGCAGATAAATCTGCACATTTGGCAACGCTGATGCAGCAGCGCATTTATTATTTTTGTTTTTTTTTCTAATTCTGTTTAGTTTGGTTATGATTACCAGCAGCGTTGCCAGCTTTAAAATTGCAAAATGCACTAAGGCCAAGAAAAAAAAACGCAAGATTTTTGGAAAAAAGCACTGAATATAAAATGTTTCAGTTTATTTCAAAAATAGATTTGAGAAACTTTTATGAAGCGAAATCCTTACTAATATAACAAATATTCACGCTTAAACCGTTGAACCGATTTAGATAAAATTTGTCATAGAGATATTTTGAGATCCGAGAAATGGCATAGAGTGGTTTTTCCAAATGATCCTATACGTTGGTCAAGGGTAGTCTAATATTTTTATGCTGATCTTAAATTATGAAACTGATAACTATGAACATTTTAAACTTTGTACTTTGTTTTTGACAAGGACTTTATGAGAGGTCGACGAGTGGTAAAAAATTTCTAAGGATATATAAAATTGAGAAACTGATAGGCCTGAAAACGTTAAGCTCTGATACAGTTGAAAATAGAACACATTGGTTGAAGTTTCACATATTTTTCGCGAACACAGCCGTGAATAAAAGCTAGTACCGGTAAAAAGATATGTTTTAAAAACCTTTATGTATATTATTTATATTTATTTAAAAAAAACATGACCATACTGTGGTAAATTTTTATTCAAATGCATTCTTAAAATGTCTTCAGGTTTCATTCTATACATTTTATTGAGTGCTTTAAATTTTGATGCAGAAAAAGAGGTTGTATAAAAAGTAAATATGGCAGCGAATTGATAATTTATCGGATTTAGGGGTAATAATTTACTTTTAAGTATGTATGTGAAATATAAGTAGTCAAGCACCAAACGCAAAAAATTGTGCTAACAGGTTCGGTTGACACTTATGTATTAAATGAAAGTTTAGAAAATATTAATATCTCGTTAATAAAGCTTTTACATAATGAAACGATGTGCTGGTCCCTTTTTGGTTCATTATATCGATTGTATATGCATAAGCGTTATGAACAGTGCAGCCATATCTGAAGATATATCTCAGTTTTTTATTTAACCAAAATATTTTACTATAAAAACGATATTGCGATATTTGCAAAATTGAGCTAACACGATTATGAATATTTAAAACAAGGCCATTTAATGTCTTTATTTATTATTTATTTGCCTGCAAAGTTTAAAGTAGAGCATGATAGCAATTTACTGGCATCTAAAACTTTTGTGTCAATTGACGTTATATAAATTAATCTGCCTTATTACCGTTCTCGAATCGGCTCGAGTGTTTGTAATAGATTAAAGAAAAATCGTCTATATTTCTTTAGTCTGTTACATTCTCTCGAGTCGAATCGAGAACCGTAATAAGGCCCAATATATTTGTGACGTTTATCGCTGAAGAGATTATATTCCACCTAAAAGAAGTTATGACAAAAAAAACTGCAGTTTAAAAGTATATGGCAGCACTGGTGTGTGTGCCTCTGAGAATTTGTTTCCCTACTCTCTCCCTCTCAATTTATGCATGGCTGCCGATGTACATGCTTGCATATCTACGCAGTATAAATAAATATTCTGCTGAAACTGGCAGCATCTACCTCAGCCGGCGTCTACGTTCTTTCTGTTCAGTGGCAAATGAATGAATAATTAACAAACACATGTCCTGTAAGCATTACTAATTGTTCCATTAACTCAACAGAAGTTATAAAAGAAAGGCAGATTCTGTGTTGCCAGAATGTGAATGCTCCTAGGTTAAATAGTTTTTGATCCCAAAATCCAAAAGCCTATGATGGAAAATATGTAAATATATTAAAAATATTTCTAACAGTATGTTGCTCAAATAACTAGAGAATTGCAGAAACTTCATTAGTAGGTTTTGATAGAGCACAAAATAAAAATGGCAACACTTATTGTGTTTATTTCTTATCTGCTTAACTCGCTTCGATTTCTCTTTGATTCATTATTCACTTTGCTTTTCTAGATACTTGTATCTGAAAGCACAATCACACATCCATGCATGTATACATTTCGAAGTGTGCGCAGGCGAGCTTATCTCTTGAATGCATTAATTGTCTCTTGCCGAGAAATTTATGTACTCAAAGAGACTCTCTAGTGAGGTAGTGTTCCAAGCACATGTTGTGGTTATTTGATGGTGCTGGATTTATTTGTCTAGCTCATATTAATCGTGTTTTCAACAAACTAATCACACTTTTAATTATGTAACCCCATTTTACCTAGTTGGTACTTTCCATATAACAGCAGTACGACTTGTCAGATATTGTTTACATATATTATACAAACACTGGCACAATCTATTAAGCAAGGCGAATTAACAGCTGATTTTACTTGATAAATATTAAAACGAATAAATTATTATAAAATACTACACACATGTCGGAATTTATGTATGTTTAACATAAAGCCTAGTACTCTGTTTAAAAATTCATGTGAAATTCTGACAGAACCCATGCAAAAAATATTCAATCGAAATATTTGTGGATAAATGTTGCTAAACTAGTACTCTGTTTTAATTATGAAAAACATGTGAAATAATATGAACGATAATTTTTTAAAACTAAAAATTTTCTCATTGAAAATGAAACACATAATTTCAATTAAAAAGGAAAAAAACTGAAACTGCAATAACTGATGTTGCGAACATTTTCCTAGGCTTAATATTAATAAATAAATTGAATCCATTCAAATATGAAATTTTTATGAATTCAATTAATATATATGTATATATGTATATATATATATATATATATATATATATATATATATATATATATATACATATATATATATATATATATATATATATATATATATATATAACAAAAATCTAGTGTTCGATTAATACTAGCTGCTATCGAAATACTATCTTGCACTTTATTAATTTGTCATTACCATGCATATGTACATATTTAATATACACACAATATAAACTTTCCCTACAAGAAATTGCTGATGGAAACTAACACATAAAAAACTTATTAACTAACACAATTATATATAAAATTTTTGCTGACGATATTTACGTCAGTACTGAAGTCAACTCTGACGGTATTTTCATCAGTTCTTAAGCCAGCTCTGAGGATATTTCCATCATCCCCTGCTGTGGAGTGAGTAGTTGAGAAAAATTTGTTTACTAGTTCACGAACTTCATAAGTATGAGGGAGAAATAAAATCACACGCACACGAATGTTTTCATCAGTTTTTTCATATTGCCCTTAATAAAATGATAGAAGTTTCTGCGTATATACCCATCAGGAATAACTATCAGATGATGCATCAAATGACCGACATTGTTCTTGTAGGGTTGTTGCTAGACATTGTATAGCTTCACAAGGTTTATTTTATTTATTTGGAGAAGTATTAATTGCATCTAATTTCTTATGGAGCAGAGAGTCTGTAGTGCTGCCAGATGTTATTTAATAAGCATATCCCAATAAACAGGCTTTTCACATTTGACATAAGGCGCATTTAGACGAACGCTGAAATCGTAAATGCTAAATGGGCCTTAAGAATGTGTGTAATGTATTTTAAGGTGGGCACACACTTCCTTCTTTTGAACAGTTTTACCTTTCGGTTTAGCTCGTACAACGACCATGCACACACACTATACGTTCTTTTCTCTTTTCGCAATAATCAAAAACAATAACATGTATGCAAATGTATGTAAATACGCGAATTAGCAATTTTTACATATTCAGTATTTTACACTGCCAAAAGCTGCCCTTCTTTACTGTTTGGTCCATACGCAAGCAGTTTTGAACAAACACGTGTAAATACCGACGTTTAAAATCAAGACGCGACAGATTTTTTGCACTCTTCAAAAGAACGTCGGTTTTTGCGCCCACGCTAACAATTTTAACCGTAAAGTTTGAACCGTACGGTTAAAACTGTGCGAAAAGATGGATGTCTATGGGGCCCTTTAAAATTAAGGAAAACTGCTAACATTGTAAAGTCATATAATTTTTTCACTTATACTAGCAAATAAAACTTCCAAAATGCTTCATTAATTGTAATAATTAAAGATTGAATTTGAAAAGTAGCAACAATTATGGTCACGACATGTACAATGTTGTATAAAAATTTGTATACATATTCATATTATGATTCTTTTGTCTAATTTTTTTAACCTTTTTTCTTTAATAAATAATATATTTGTTTGAGTCTTGAGGTTAATTTATATTAATATTTGATATTCGATATTTCGCTAACCATCGGTTAGCTTCTCATATTCATATTAGTTTGAATTGAAATACTAAACGAACATTTTAAAATTTTATATTCAAAGATATGCTGCATACAGTTAAAACTCATGTATATACCAGTATTTCTTTATTCTTGTTTACGAAAGATGTAACACAATACAGTAAAAACTTGATAGTCCGGATCATTATCAAATTATCCGTATAATAGAATAAATATTTAAAAACATTTAGTAGCAAGAGACATGTTTTCGAAACACATATAGAATGATGTACTATATATATTAATCATTTAAATAATATAATAAATAAGTATATAAGGCCTAATTCATAAAAAATATTTCATGCTTATAACCGTCTTATTTGACAATTATCCCATAGAAATATGTCAAATAACGATGCTATAAGCATGAAATATTTTTTATGAATTAGGCCTATAATAAATAAAATCTTGCAGATTCGAACTTAAGCCCGTTGATAAAATTAACAATTTTTTTAAATAAATAGTTACATTTAAAAACCAGAAAAACTGAAGGCATTTAGCTCAAACACTGAACTTCAAAAGAAAAAAACCAGCAAAAGAAAACAATTTTCCCCACATAAATACAACGGAACTTTTCTATGTTTTACTTGGAGGTTACACGATAAAATTTTGCCTTTCAAGTTTTAATACACTCACACATATTTTACTGATACATGCATACTCTTTAAATTTGATACGAACTTGCTTAGAAATTTGCTTTCCAACTGAGTTTTTTAATTTTCGGGCAAGAAAACAGCTGATAACATTTTTAATGAGCAAATTGTAGTTTTTCTTCTCAAATGTTCTGCTCTCATAGTTTTGTGTTTTTGTTTTGTTTATTGAAAATAGTAAAAAAAAATTTTTAAAGAAAATAATAATTATTCGAGTGCCATCTACATCATAGCTTTCAATTTTTGTTAATTTTGACAATCAGTATGTGTGAAAAACTTAAACGGAAAAAAAACGATAGAATTGAGTAGCAAAAAAAAGATTAGCACAACACAATAGTTTCTATACAATCCGGATTAAAAAATTTGCAATCAATCCGGATTATAGAGTCCAAAATTCAGTGAACTACGATTAGCGTTCGGATTATAAATTTTTCACTATATTTTAGATACATTAACTTCATAAGGTTATTATAATTATGCAAACACATTTTCTGTAATGTCATGTCACCGTTGCTATTGCCGACTTTGGAGAGATATATGTATATTGGTTTAAAACATTTTTAGCGCGGAAGTGCTCAATCAACTAGTTTTAGCAGTAATATGACTATAATTATGATACATACCATTGCATAAAAGCACTTCTCTTCTAATTAAATGCCATACAAAATGTGTCATTGCCTAATGCGTGCTTGCAGAAATAAAACTATGAAGAAACAAAGAAATCAAATGAGTGAATCATATGTAAAGAATTTTTCACCATTCTTTATGTAAATAAAAACAGAACTACGTACAACTTAGAATTTCGAGAAACTCATATTGCCAACTCTGATTAGCACGTGTTTACGATCTGGCAGCCTCTAACTCGTTTGCTCAACGGTTTCTTTTACCACTGTAAACAATAATATTAAACCACGAACAAAGCAAATTGAGTAAAACAACAACTAACACATAATACATTCGCTCATCGTGCTGCAAGCAGATGAAAAGATAAAAACAAAAACAATTGTATAAACAGAAACAGCAAAATAATGAAAACAACTATATCCAATACAAGTAGAGCATACAAAAGCTAAAGAAAATGCTGACAAACGATAAACAACACACAGTGAAAACCAAAACAGCGATGTCGACGTTCAATTACAAGCAGCGACAGCTAAACATTTCAACTTGTGTGAAGAGCATTGGAACATAATGGCAAACATGTATACATACATATGAATATACGTTTTTGGATGAATATATCCAAGTATCTACAGTCCGCTTCATGGATGTTGTTGTTACTTGCCTCGGTTAACGATATTGTGCCTACATTGACGCAGACCGAAAACATTTGTGTATGTATTCTTTAGCGTATTTAAACGGATTTTTCTCTTTCTTCTATAAACACATATCAAATTGTTCAGTACGTATTGTACTTTGAAGCGCAACGGAGGTATCTAAACGGATCTAATTGTAGTAGATAAAATTTGAGTAGATATACAACTGGCAAATCTTCAAATAATAATAATTTGTTGTAATTCACATAAGAAAGCAAGAAAATTAATATAAAAAAAGTGAAGAAGAAAAATCCGATTGGAAAGAGATAACATTTTGGCAAGAAATTGTTGTTTGCGAATTCAAATTGCATTCCTATTAAAAATAGGTGTTTATTTTTGTGAAGAAAAGAAAAAAAAGAAGAAAAGAAACAGTCGCGTGTTTTAATGTCTTTGGAGACAGAAAAGCCTAAGTTTCAATAAGAATTTCCGTTTTGTAGAAATTAACAGTAAATCGAATCACTTCAAAGTGTATATATTAAGAAATTAAAAAAAAAATAAAGTGTATAAGAAAATAAAGCAAGCCAAGCAAAAAAGAAAGACATACACAAACACACACACACATACACATATATACACTTAAACAAACAAAACAGCAAAAGCAAAAACATTGCAAAAAACAGCCATTTTTGAAAGTTGTAAAGAAATTTTATATTTGTTGCTATTGCAGTAACAATTTTAATGCAATTTTTTGTGCCAATTACACTTACATACATACATATTTACCAGCTTTTTACAGATAAACCAACAGCAACAACAACAACGCGGTGAAAGTGTGAAAATTAAACAAAAGATAAATCATTAAGTTTATGCCCTCAGGAGGAAAGTCAGAAAATTTGTTTCCCCCACAAATTGGAACAAAAGGATTGCTAGACAAAAAAATACCCTAAAAGGTAAATTATTTAATACTATTTGCTGAATCTATTAAAATATGAAATTATTTCTTGCAAGTTATTTGTAGTACATATATATTTCATATGTGGGTACATAAACTTGTACCAAGTTATTCCATTTTTCCTGAATTCTTTTTCATGTGGAAAAACTTGTTTGCATGTGTTCTTTGTCTACGATTTATTTATTTCGTATTTGTTTTTTGCCCTGTAAGAGAGGAACTGTGAGTAATCATATTTTTTCTCTACTTACATTTTCTAGTTTGGAATAACGTGCTGCCAGACTTAAGCTGGACTTAATAATTATAGTAATTTGTTGTTTGCCCGTTAAGAGGCTAAAGGGCAAAACCATAAGGCAATTTTATTTAACATTAAAGTTTAAAAGCAAATCTAATGCAACTCTTGAGTTGCTATTAAATAGACTTGTTTTAATATATAGATTGTGATTAAAGTTATGAGCGTTAAATACATACGTGCAACCCCAGGCGAATTAATACTAGGTGAACTCATAGGCGAATTCCCTGCAATTTGAAATGTCCAAATCGTTTGGAATTATATAGAAAAAAAAAATGTTGACACGCAAACTTGCTAAAAGTTAAAGCAGCACAAAGTAGGAAAAAAATCCGGAAAACAGCTGTCGAGTTCACATATGAATTCGCCTTGGTGTATCGTTTTAGATTGAATCGTGGGGGGTGGGCAAAATTACCGCATAGAGAGAAATTTCCATACAATTTAAATAGTATTTTGCCCCCAGATTGCAGCATCGATATACAAAACTTGCTTTTTTTTCACTGATTACAATACATTAAAAAAAGATTAGTACAGTAGTATCCCAACATAACGATTTTACAAGCAGATTATAATTACAGGTTCCATTATGATATATACACTTTCTGTTAAGTTTTCGCCTTCTCTTGTAAATTTACAATCATTTGTGTTAGCAGCTTTCTACTTGTGACCATCATTATGTATTTTGTGTCTTATCTGTTGTTATATTGACTTCAATCTACATTCATAGGGTAATTGTTCAATAATGTGTTTTTTTTTAAATTCAGAAAGATAGGTCCTAAGCCTTTGTCCTTCACACCTAATTCTCGATACTTTTATTTACATAATTAATTTGGTTTATAAAAATTTAAAATAAATTCATAAAGACATGATAAATATTCCAAGTTAAAGAGAAAGTAAACATCAGTTTTAATTACCCAACATACACAGCAGAACAGAACAGCTGATTTCGAAAGCCACTACACTTTCATCATCAGACTCATATGAATTTTTGTTTGTCGCCACTTATTACACGGCTAAATTGAATGTGATAACAGTTTTTATTGGGACAAATTTTATTAGGAAAATGCCTATGAGAACCGTATCAATTCGATAGTAATCCATTTAATACAATGTCGAAATTGTACTTACAATTCAAGGAAACTTGGAAGATAATTGTTTGAGTACTTACCTATGTACATGTGTATATAAAATAGGTGTTGATTTTTTGAATATCAGTTTCATGGTACAATAAACAGGTATATGCATCAGCACAGGTGATAGTGTACAGATTGTCAAAATTTCTGAAATTCGCCGCAATTTTGTGTTACCTTTTTATTAACTGTTTTGGTTGTTTGAAATTTTTAAAATAAAAGTTGAAAATTTTAAAATAAAAAAATGGTCCAACATATGTACATAGTACTTTCTGTCCATTGTTTTAAAAAAATATTGTAAATTTAAACAATACATTAATAATATAATATAAACATATCGGTGTCCGGGAATGGGACATTTTTTTTACGTTCCTAAAGAGGAAGACAGAAGAGAATGCTGAGCCTAAAGTTCAACAGTAAACAATTTTTCAATTATTAAAAAACAACTGCACTTTCTTGATATTTCTTCACCTACCTCATACAACAAGCTTGCAGGCGTAGGCCTTAGTTTTATACATTTATTTATCTTGTGGACATACACCTCATTTCCATTTATCTTACTTTTTTTATTTTAAAATTTAATGTGTATCACAGCAATGAATAAAGCTAATTTTGTTGAATTCAATATATAAAATGAATTCGCCTTGTATTTGACATTGTGTTTCACAAAAAAGTTGCTTTGTTGTAATGAATTCGCTTTGCATATACCTGATAATTGTACCATGATCAGTTTCCAATATTTTTACACTCACTATCAGGCCAACTATATTGAAAATAAAAAAAGAAATCCGCGAAACTTTGACATATATTTTGTTTGTTTTAAGTATAAATTGTAGAAAAAACATAGCAGGCCTGGCAGTGAATTTCTACAATTTGCTGTTTATAAACATAAGAATATTTTTTATAAAGCAGGCCATTACTTGATGTTATTATCTATCACACGTGTTTGTAGGTACAAAAAAGAACTTGCTTATTTTAATACAAATCTATTTCACAAAGTGGAATAAAATTAAATTTTTTTTTGTGGAGCAAGTAGGTAAAATAATATTCATATAAATTTGTACATTCACATTTTATTCAATTTTAAGCAAAGAAATACAAAAATGGATGAACAGTCTACTTCACCATATCGGAAGAGTTCACTGTTTCGTATAATTATATCTAAAAAAAAAACAATTTACAAAAATATTTTTTTTTATTTTCAAATAAGTTTTACCCAAGACGTTGTCCGAGTAGAGCGAAATTTTCATACAACTTAAATGCAAAATGAGCCACTGGGGGTAAAATTGCGGCATTCGATATCGATCGAAATTTCCATTAAAATTATATTTAAATTTCGATCGATATCGAATGCCGCAATTTGCCCCCTGATCTTTAAGTAGGCAGTAAGAACGATATCGGGTGACATCATAGGCCAGGCAGTAAAACTATAATTTTAACTCTATGCGTAAAGTCTTAAATATAGCTGAAGTTATCCTTATCAGACAGTAAGGGTTTTTCTTTATTTTGTGCGCAACTTGTAGTTGTTGCTTTATAAATATAAATTATCTTTTAAGCACTCTTAGAAGGATTTTTTTTAAATATTTACAGGTAAATGAAATTTATTTGGTAGTGGTCAAGCAATGTCTATATGCATTTCATTGAGATATACCAAATCATCAGTAGACTTTAACCACAGTTTTGAAAAGTTAAAAACCTCTTATCTTATGCACATACTTCTGAAAACCATCTGAGAATTCACAATTTGTAAATTACAAATTATTTTCAAAAATCACACTAGAATAATCATAGTAGGCCTTGAAACCCATACAAAACTAATCCAACAAATAAATTATATTCGATATGAATTTATTATATTCATATCGAATATAATTTATTTGTTGGGTTAGTTTTGTATCAGTTTCAAGGCCTACTTTGCATATTCTAGTGTGATTTTTCATAACACTTTAAATATTTACTTAAGAATTGAGTTTATGTACATTTCCATGTCAACTCTTCGGTAGATTTGTAGGTTACTAAACGATGGAATCGAATTTCGCTCGATTTTTGTGTGATCCAACTTTATTTGTAACATGCCCGTTTCTCATATGTATGTGTCATCTATTGTGTTCTTTTTTTTAAAAAAGCCGTCGGAAGAAAAATATAAATAAAAGTATGACTTATCACAAGTATATATCTAAATATACTAAATAAATTTTTATATATAGTTCTTCAATCCGTTTTCTGTTTATTATCTTCGTTTGCTATTCGACAATGGGCCTACATATGTAGAATGTAATACATACTAAATGCATGTACTTCCGCCATTTATAATAATATATCGCAAAGGTTCGAAATTAAAAAAACTTCACAAATCTTTCAAACTAATATCTTTAAAATAAAACTTAAGTATAAAATTTTCCCTCTATACTGAGTTTCTGTTTCTGAATATAATGTACTCATGCTTACCGTATAAATCCTAACTTATTTAAAACAAGTAAGATCGTTATATTCGACCGGGTCGAATCTTAAATATGTACCCTCCAAATGTTTAGTAAATAAAAGCTCTATTTTTTAGGGGTCACCACGGAAGGGGGTTATTAAGCGAATTTTTTGAAAATTTAATTTTTAAGTAATTCAGGCTTAAGTTTTACACTTTATTAAATTTTTACACTATTTTTCTGTGTAATATGTTACTTCAACACCAACGAAAAGGGGCGAGGTCCAAAAATTGATTTTTCTTATCTTCCGATTTCTTTGACATAAAAATTACAAAAAAAAAACTTTTTAAAAATTATGTTGTTTTTTAGAGGTTGGTTTAGTTCTTCTTAAGCGAACTTTTTTCCCTCTGGCCCCATTCAGCCGATTTACGAATTTGACCGTGCTATCTTTCAAAGTTTTTCTATAACAAATTTCAAGGGTCTGGCTCTTTTCGTTTGTAGTAAATCGCGATTTTCAGAGACGCACGGACAGGGCTCAGATTTCATCACTGATCAAGAATATATATACATTATGGGGTCTTCGAAGAATATTTCACGGCGTTACATACGGAATGACAATATGAATATACCCTTCCAATTCTTTTTTGGAGGGTACAAATATGGCAAAGAAAAGATAAGAGGTGGATAGAGTATCTACATTGAAAACTGAGCCACTGCAGTACGAGGTATGTACGGTGGACCCAATATCATACACAGGTTAGTCTGTTTCTACAGGTCTGGCATCTCTTATTAAACAATTCCCTTTATTCTGTAAGTGTATGCCAACGTCACGTCGATACAATATCAAAACTAGGACACTCGCCCTCCTACTACGCCTTTGGACAATAATTAAATACTTCTGATAGCCAGTGATCACTCTCCAAGGCTTTGAATTTGCCAATTGCTGAAGAAAAACAGTACTGAAGTTTCCCATTTTTGGGAAATTGTCTTAAAGTAGTGTTGACAAACAGTTACAGAATGAGTTGGAATATTCCAAACAGCTGATTACTGTAATTATTGCCGTCGCTATATTAATATATTGATGCTATTTGTTTTATGTTGCAGTAATTAATAGTGCATAATAAAATTGTATATATATATGCTATAGGTTCTTGCAATAATTGTGATATGGCGAAAAAAATGTATAGCGTTCTATTTCACGTAATTTTGTTTGTGTTGGCACGGTATTTATGGAAGTATGTGCCTTTCATTAATACAACAAAAGTTTTATAAATGGAATTTCTGTAAAAAATATCATGCCATGATATGATTTATTTCATTACACATTTCAACTTGTCCAGCTGTTTCTTTTCCCATATAATACCTACTATTAATTTTGTTCATTCCACTTGCTGGTATTTATCATCTAACAAATAAGTGGCAACCTTATAAATTTTTTATCGCTTCTTTGTTGTTTTTTTTTCTTTTTTCTAACTAGTAATTGGCAAGAAAATGATAGTTGCCGAACAGGTCTAGTTTGTCTGGTAAATAAAGAAGTAAAGTAAGAAAATAGAAAACGTAACATTATCTATTGTTTTCAGAAATGTGTACTCAATGTAAATTAATGACCAAAAATACTCTTATTAGGTACTCACGGGCATAGATATATACATATGTAGTTATGTATGTGAGTACATATGTACATATGTACAATGTACATTGTACATACATATATGTATGTACTTATGAATGTTGTATCTACCAGGTAGATTCTACCCATAGTACGTGCATAAGTATGTATGTATGTGCATACCCGTGGATAAATGCTACTGTTTTGTTTAATGCTTTGTACCTATTTGTTCTGTTTTCTCTTTCTTTTCATTTTTCGAATAAGAATATTGTAATAGACCACATTGTGTAATACAAAACGTGGTAGATAAGAAATTCCCAGTAACTTTACTCACCTTAATAAATGCTGTCAATTGAGGGTTAAAAGGAGAAATAATTTTTGAAGAGAATTTGTTGGCGAAAAAGTGGGTGGGTATAAAAATAATACCTAGGCAATGAAGGTACTAGGCTCGCCATACGACAGATGAAACGTGAAAAGTGTGAAATTACGCAAAAGAAATCTAAAAATAAATTGCCAGATTTATTTTGTAGAGTTTAACTTTTTTTTTTATTAAAGCATTGATGTCCAACGAGACCGTCCTACAAAATTTTAAGTGAAAAAATTGTAATAAAACAGATTTATGTATATATTCGCAATAAGCGTAGTTTAGCTGTGCTATCGCTGTTTACGCAACAATTTTGCAAAATTAGTCTCAAAAGGTGCTAAAGAATTTGTTTCTAGTCATTAAGAATAACTTCACAGTTGGGCAAATAATCTTTTTTCCAAGAGGAATCCGAGTGTTTGTATTTCAAATGGAATACTGCCCACATTTCTGAACCAACCTTGAAAGAAATTAACGAAACAGACAACCAGATCCATAGCTTTCATAAAATATTAATACTTTGGCATGGCTATGCCGATAAGCTTTGATTTTTCGTACACAAAAGTTGTCAAATTCTAGACAGAATAAGCCTGGATCTTGGGAAAACGGTAACATGTGGGCGACTAGAAATTGTTTTATTTTGTAGCTCTTGTAGTCCTCTATAATATCTAAATAATTTTGGAATTCGAATAATATCACTTTTAAAAAAAAGTTTTTCACAAAAATGGCTTATAGAGGAGTAGTTGTCATAATTTGTATCTGTGTGAAGTTAAATTTCGAAATATAGGAGCTCTGTTAGCATTTTAACGTAGCGCTGTTAAGCATGAAAAATCCGAATGGGGGGTTTCATTGTTGTTAAATAAATAAATAACTCCGTTTTTGGACAAGGTTATCAGCCAGTCTTTTTCTTATTGAACAAACGGAACAAACAAGTTGTTTCCGAAATTGTTATTCAAGAAGTTTATCAAAAATTTAATTTTTGAATTGTAAAACATATACTAGAACTATAAGAGAGAAATTACTTCCATGAAAAAATCTTTAATCGAACACGAACGGCGATAAGTTGGCACCACTGTGAGTATAGGTGAACCTGGAGTGGTGAGTTTGGAGATATGAAGTATAAAACAGGGCTGTTTAACAGGGAATACGTTATTTAGTTGCGCAAAGTACAGCAATGGATAAAATGTAGGCATGTGTAATTTTGTTTTAATGTTTCACTATAGGTTTATCATTCAAATTTGGGAAAAATGCCACTAAAATCGGATTTAGGAAAACGTTTCACCACAAAACCTATTTATCGGAGAAATACGTTGTCAATCCTCAGGTAAAATGTAATCAGGGCTGTATATTTTATCGTAGTACGACTCTCAATTGAAATAAAATAATTTTTTTTGTTACAGATATGATATCAAAATTTAAGATCGTAGAATCTGTTTTTATTGATTTTTTGCTAGAAGCAGACAGGTAGCAGAATTAAGGCTGGCTTAGCGACCGGAATGTAACGCAACTGCAACGAAATGGAACAGCTGATCGATTTCGTTATGTTTAAAAGAGTTAGAACAATTGACCATCAAGGTTGTGCGACTACGTGATGCTATATGTGAATTCCCGACAGTCTTTCAAATACTTCGATCTATTATCGATCTATTATGAATGGCGACGTCGACGTCACATGAACTCGACAGTAAAAAATTGTCACTTGTCTGCAAGTTGTCGATAACAATTAATGATTTTTGATAATTTCTTAGCATTCTCTAGGGCATATAATATCGATAGAACATGTCAATAGTAGTCGGTTGCTGTCGAAAAAGACTGCACAAGCGATAATTTTTTGCTGTCGTCTTGATACGGCGTCGATGTCGTCATTCATAATAGGGCCGATTGATTACATTAAGAAAAACAATTATTCCTATTTTTTCTACACAAAATTTGTCAAATAAGTGTTTAGGCGTCTAATCTCTATATAAAAGCTTTCGTAAAACGTAGAAGATTTTCAGCACCTACAAATTTTATTCCACGTTGAAATGTCTGATAAGAGCAGAGTTGTTTTTGTGTTTAAGGGTGCAAAAGAAAAACCGGTAGGTTTGTTGTTTTACGCTGGTTTTCAACCCCACTCGTTTCACCCTCTTTTACAGCTCAAAATTTTCGAACAAACCACCCAAATCTGCTTTTGTAAAAGCGCCCACTCTTTCCTGTTTCTTTTGGTATTTTCTTGTTCATAATCTGCTGTGTTGTCATATTCACCACAATTTCATTTTCGAGTTGCCGAAACAACAACGAGTTAAAAACCAGAGCGCGGGGTTTATTATGAAATTTATTTTCACAGCTCTCGTTGTATGTATTGGACGTTTAATTAAGTGACATTAAAGCAAAACTTACGCATTCTTATACCTCTTTTACACGTTAGATAAAAACACTAGTCAACTCAACTCAACTCACAACTACAACAACACTCTACTCCAACAGCAAAACAACGGTAATTTTAATATAAAGAAACATAAAAAAACTACATTTAAGCAAAAGAATGAATTAAATTGTGTCCAAGTTTAATTAACCAACATGATTATTAGTTAATTTTTTGTTAACATTCCATGTTATAATAAACACTTGTTTGTTTGGTTTAGAAATTTCGAAAATTTTGTCCAACAGCAATTACTCAACATTGAAAAATTTATCATTTCAATTTCTTCTTTGTCATTTGTTTCATTTTTTGTGTATAAGTGTTTGTAAGCAAAATATATATAAAAAAAATATGTAATTGGAAAAAAGTGTTTTTTACGATTTTATCATTAATAAAAAGTGTAAAAATTTGTCAAAAAGCATAAAACTATTAAAATAAAAGATTGAAAAATTTTGCTATAAAACCGAGGCGCGTGTTCAGTTCAGTGAGTGTTTTAATGAAAATTATTAAAATAAAAACATAAAAAGTATCAGATATTTCAGAAAGTAGTGAATAAAATTTTACACTTTTTACATAAACTCGCAAACATCACCACATGCATGCATTCATACACACACATGCATATCCATATGTACGAATTTGCTGTCCTCACGGTTTCATCCTACTATATTTTCTGTAAATTCTTTTTATTTCCCTTCCGTGGAACAACAAACGTTTATTGCAATATCCTTTTTATAAACATTTTCATCCCTGCTTTGAAATATGTATCCTTCTGTAGATTTTACTGCTCGTTTGTTTGTTTTTATGGACATGTTTTACTCTCTTCTCTGGCATTGAGTAGAAGTTAACGGTTTCCATAGTGCATGTCTGTGTTTAACAGTTTAAGGGTTGCAACCGTTCCATGTAATGCTGACAAAATAGTGGGTAACGAATATCAGGTGGCACTTGCTGTTATTTTAGGGTATCCGACTCCCTAAACTTAAGCATTCATTGTACTGCGTGGACTTTTGGCCTATTCCTCACAAAATAAAAGATATTTCTTGATTTTTACCTAGTCTTCAAAAAATAAGAGTTATTTTTTGGTTTTTATTTATTCCTCAGAAAATGAAACTTATTTCTTGATTTTTATATATTCTTAAAATAATAAAAGTTAATTATTAATTTTTATTTATTCCTCATAAAATAAAAGTTAATTTTGTTTTTTCTTTATATAATTTTTTAAATTCCGATTGTTTCATTATTACTTAAATGATAGTTTTAACGTTTCCGGATATATAACTTAACGAAACTTTAAGAGTATATTTGAATGTTCCAAAAATTTTCAGATAGTTTTCAATATTCGACACTCATACCAAAGTCAACTTAACGAAACTTTTTTTCTTCAAAACAATTGTGTAAAAAACATATACAAGTTTTGAATTCGATATTAATGTAATATATACAACTTATACATGTGCATATAGGTGATAGAAAACTTAACGAAACCACATTATATAATATAAAATCATATGAAAATCTAACTACATTTACTTCCACTGTAAATGAATATGTCAAACAGATAACTTAATATTGAAATACATATTGCAATGTGATATCACAACTGAAGACCAATTTACAAAACTTAACGAAACTTTTATTTCTCAAGCAATAACTTTTAAAAACATAATTTCGATATCTATTTAACTGAAATTGTTTAGCCCTGATTTGCATTTAACTTGAAGGTATGCAGTGGTCATAAAAAACTTAACGAAACTTGTAAAAAATTAAATGTATATAATTTTTGCAAAATTGATGCATGGAATTGTTTTATACAGGTACCATTAATATAAAGTCAATAGGATGAAGTAGATTGAGGGCATTTTTAAAACTTAACGAAACTATATATTTCAAGCATTAACTTCTAAAAATATATTTTTGGTACATATATATGTAATTAATTGACGTTATTCAGACTTATTTAGCATATATAAGTTGAAGGTATAAAATAGATATAAAAAAACTTAACGAATCTTGTAAAAAATTAAATATATATAGTATAACACATATTTGAAAAATGTATGCATACAATTGTTTTATGGAGGAAACCTTAATGTAAAATCAATAGGGTTATATACATATATTTAGGGCGATATTAAAACTTAACGAAACTATATATTTCAAGCCAGGCTTCTAAATATTTTATTTTCTTATAGTTTGAAACTCAAACTGTTTTATTAGTAATTTCATAATACGTTTTAATATATTTTATAGTAAAAAAAACTTAACGAAACGCGGCTGACCCCTCTGTTTCGTTGCTATAAAAACATAAATCTGTTTGGAAAGCGAAACACGCAATGCTGGTTGAGATGTTTAAATTTGATTAAAGAAAACCAGAGTAGGTAGTAGTCCTAGACGTAATTAATATTTTACTATAAATTATTCCGCCAGCTCAGTGAGAACTAGAGTTATAATTTTTTCCAATATCTTTAATTATAGTCGCAAATTCTAAATATCAAAATACATAACTTTCCTTTATCGTTTCTTCCTTTTCAGCAGATCGCTTAAAAAATAGCAAAAGTTGAAAACACAACTTGCAATACAAAATAACGTAAAGCGGGAAGTGAAATAAAAACAATATAAAATTAGAAAAGAACAATTAAAAACAAACCGTACGGAAATCAGAATCTCTATTACACAAACAAAACGTTTAATTAAATTTTAAACACAACCATCATTCGTTTTAATACCCTTTTGTATTAAAACGTTTGAAGATATTAAAAAAGAAGAGAAAACAAACACGCTCTACGCGCTTTTTTCGATTTAACATCGAATTATAAAATCTCTTGTTAAGTGTGCGTTTATCGCAAAACCGTCAAAATAATTCACCAACAGCAAATACCCACGGCAAACACAATGCCATACAACGGTTCCAGTAATGGAGGGGGTGCTTTAATGGTGAGCGATGGGCCGCAAAATAAAAAGATACGCACGGGGGTGGTCCAACAGTCAAGTGAAGTCGATGTTCACATGCATACCAGGGTAAGTACAGAACTATTTGATTACATCTTTACAATTTTCTTTTCTGATTTCTTTAAGAAAAATATTAAAAGAAATTAAGGAATTTTATTAAACAACTTGTTCTTTTTCTCTTTAGCAAAGTTATTTTGCTTTAATGACAGTTTGCTTATTGTGCCCTCTTGACATTCATTTGTAAAGAGTGTATACGAGTGTGAGTGTTATTGTTTTCGTATCTATTTTAAAACCTTCCCTTGCGTTTATACTAAATGAGCAGATTGTCATTTGGTAAAAATCGATGAAATCATGAATGAAATCATTTAGAAAATAGAAAGTAAAATAACTCGCAGTTTAAGTTTGCCGTATGTTATGGTTCAAGTGTAATTGATTTTAGTTAAAATAGGGGTTAATGATCTCGAAGTACCCTAGCCAGTCCTAAATAGTATTGCAACAGCTCTTTTAATCACAAAAATGCTTCCCGTTTTCATTATTTTTCTTGAACGTGATTTTGCCAAAACTCTTCCCAACCTAAATATTTTTATTAAATGTCACAAATATATTTACTATATTTTTGACAAACCAGAAAACACTTTTTCTAAACTGTTCCCACTATTATGTAAACTGTTCCCACCCCCATAATGGGTAGCTAATTAGTACCATTAAACCTCTTGATGTCCTATAAATATGTCTTAACATTAAGGGTATTAAAAATCCCAAACTACCGTTAACAAGTGTAAAGCGTTTCCGATTTTCGGTATTCTAGTGTGTATGTATGTATGTACATATGTATGTACATACATATGTATGTATGTATATTAAAAACTCTATTCACTCAATTCCAAGTTGTGGAAGCATTTTTAATCGGAGCGCTATATGTGAAATATGTACATATTTCCAAAATAAGTTTTTTCCACAAACTCTTCTCAGGCTTAATATTTTTACTAAATGTCGGAAATGATTTTTAATCTATGTGATCCTCCAGGAAACACATTTTTCCGAAAATTTCAAAACTGTTCCCACTCTTTTATCAACTCTTCCCACCCTCAATTCGCGGCACTAAAGGTTATCAAGTTTTTTGATGTTCTACAAATACGTCTTAACGCTGACATATGAGTTTTTGAAAACTGTTCCCAGTTTTGCAATAGCTATTCCTAACCTTAATATGTACTTGAAATTAAATCTACTTTAAGTTTTAATCAAACCAACTGATTTGCACAAGTTTTATTTCTCTTAAATTTGTTCACAGTAGCTAAATATACCGTATTTGTGTGTGCATCATCACCCTGCAGCAAAGAATTAGCTCCTTAAAAACTATATTAATGACAGGATAAAAAGCTAAAGGCAAAAGAAAAAAAGCAAAAGCTCTCTGCTGTTATACGTGCTCTTTGACTTAAATGTCATTTAAAATTAAATACAAGAAAGAAATACATAAACAAATGAACTGACAGACAAACACACAAACACCCCCACTCTTATAAATCTGTTGTCGCCTTCAAAATGTACAAACAAAGTTGTTTTAACTGCATGTGTGATATTTTTCTTTCTATCTGTTCTTTCTTTTTTTTTGTATTCTTTTTGCAACGTTTAAGTCATGAGTCCCACTCATGAATGTAGTGCATGAGTGAGTGGCTGTTTGGTTGGCTTGTTAATGTCTTCTGACTGTTGCATATTTGCAGGCAGTTTTAAAGCGCCTGTATATTAAAAATGTAGAAGACAGCAAAGGCGGTGTAAAAAATAAAATAAATAAGTGATATTTATGTATAAACGTGCTAAATAAGCGCCTTAATAAAGTAACTCAAGAAGAGAAGCCTAGAAAAACAGATAAAAAAAATTTGGAAAATGAGCTCCATACGTCTTAGGGAAATATTACAGTTTGACACGTCCAGTGGTATGCAAAGTAACTCTCGATTATTTTTTTATAGCCGTTTTTGAAATATAAAACAAAAAAATTTCTTAAAAAAGCAAAGCTTGACTTGTTGTTGGTGTGTTATTCTGTAAGTCGTTAAAAATCTAAAAAGTATTTTTAGCTGCAAGAAACTTGCAGACTTTTGGGGTTTTTTTTTAGTCCGGAAAGGTGCTGAAAGTTGTTCCATAGCAAATTCTGTCCTAGTTGTTGTGAACTAGGAACAGACGAGAGTCCTATTTTTTTTTAAATCTCCAGCTTTGCATCTCTCAAGGCAAAAGCTGCTAAGCAGTCATGTACTGCCCGATGTTTAGACAGTTAACAGAGATCGATCTAATTTCACCGGAAATCTCAATACGTATACCCTGAGGTATTGAGATTTGAGGTCGGTGCTAATGCAATGCGTTGTGCCAGAACTTTGAAATGAGGGTATAGTGTTGAGAGAACAGATTTTAGTTTATTTTTTTACCTAGCTCCGGCGGTTATTGGTGCGGTAGTAACGAAGGAGGGTGCCGCTGTAATGTGCTTTTTATCAGAAAGTTAATTAAATGTTTCCCGTTTTATTATTTTTCCCTAATGTAATTTTGCCAAAACTCTTCCCATCTAAAAATGTTTTTAAAATGTCAGAAATATATTTATTATATTTTTGACAAAACAGAGAAGAAATTTTTCCAATTATTTCAAAACTGTTCCCACTTTTATATAAACTCTTCCCACCCCTATAATGGGTAGCTAATTAGTACCGATTAAACCTCTTGACGTCCTGTAAATACGTTAGGGGGTACGTAAAATTAAAGGTATTAAAAATCCCAATTAACCGTTAACAAGATTAAAATGTTTCCGATTTTCGGAAATTTCTTATTCAGCGATATGCCTTTGTAATTGAAAGACACATCTATGCATTAATGCAGATGAGAAAAATTCGATATCATTTTCTTCATGGCTGACAGTAGAGTCGATCCAGGGATACCCTTCATAGTGCTAGAGTATGCAGATCAGAACACTTCCTCTCTGCGTCCTCTACTCATTAATTTCTAGCTGAAATATTTTAATCTCTTAAGTACAAGTACTTTAAATATGTTCTGTCGTATTGATAACAATTAATTTAGGTTTACAAAAGGTTTAACAAACAAAATTCCATACAAAATTTGTTTTATTATTTTTTATGAATACAGCAGATTGTCTTTATATATTTAATGCTGGAAAGGATGTGAGTTTCTGTCCACGCACATGAAGTAGAAAGTATAAAAGTCATTTGCTGTGGTGCATTTTGCATTTGCAACCCCCAATTTAAATACAAGGGATGCGTCTATGGCACTGCACTACTAAAGGGATGAATCTGTGTTAAACTGAATTTGAATGTGGTTTTTGCTTAGATATCGGAGATTTTTAAATTTAAAAACAGTTAAAAGTTGTAACTTTTGTTTGCATGCCACCACAAAATTGTAATACGTGTATGTTTTTTAGCACAAAAATTTTACCCTAAAAATTTTTAACCCTAAATTTTAATATCGATGAAATAAAGTCCTATAATTGTACAAGAAAATCTCTTGGAAAAAAACAAGACTGATCTGATAGCAGCGTCATGTTGCTGAAATATTTTTTATTATGAAATACGAACACAAATATTTTATCTTTTGGATTCAGTTAACTGTTCTCGTAACTACTATTATTATTTATATATGCGCGTTCCTGTTATACACACACACACACACACACACACACACACACACACACAAAAGTAGAAATGGGTGCGTTATTTTTTGTGTGCTCTTTGTCGTCTCCTTGAAATATTATCACTCACACAAAAGCACACAAATCCCAAGCAAATAAACGTTAAAGCCTGTCATGTATGCGGTGATAGTGAAGTATACCTTAAGGCACTCTAAATAGAAAATCTCTTAAGGGTGTTTTTTTTTATTATTTCCTATTAGTTTATTTGTGTGTGTGTGTGGGTGTGTGTGTGTGTGCATGTTGCGTGTGTATAACAAAATGATTTTTAGCCCGTTAAAATCATAATAATTCATGACATTCATTTTTATCATGTCAATTTGTTACCCCACAGCACCTCTTTTGAACAGTTTTTGTTTGTCTAGCTCGTTGTTTTGGGTTTAATGATTACAACCTTTTATTGTTGACGAAAATAAATTGATACAATTTTAATTGAAATTTTATTTCCGTAGTTTTCTGATAATTTTCTATTTTATGTACTTTTTATCGATTTTATTTCGAAATTTGTACTCGTGTAATATTATTAATATTTATTATTATTTTTTTGATAAGAATAATAGTTACATTTGAGAGATAAAGGCATACTTACTTATAGAAAGCGTTTCACCGACAGCAATTGCCACAAAATTCTTCATCTGTCCTCTCAATTCTATTCCCATACATTCATAGTTCCGGTATAAAGCATTGCATAAGGTAGGGTTCAACACCTAAGTACTGGTCCAATTAAAAAAAATATGGTGCAATGTAACTGTTCTTTGTGCATTACAAGCGGATTTTCAGTGACCCGGAATGGAAGCTTTTGTTTGTTGTCGTACCGCTTAAATGGGAATGATAGTTCTCGACGATTCTTTTGTAGTTCCAGTGATTATGAACCGAGCAGCTAAGGGGCGAATTTTTTAAGAATTCAAAAATAGATGTCGAAATTCAGTCAGCGCTGAAAAAAAGGGAACTCCATTGCTTTCTGTTTGTTTACTTTACAAATCGGCGTATGATACAGTTTTACAATTAAAATTTTTTTTCAAAAGCGTTTCTATGTAATATTGATTTATTACCAAAGCTATTGTATAAGAAGTACATTTTGTTTTTAACAAGATACTTTTGAAAAAGGGTAGCTTTTATAACAGTTACTTTTTCATAAAAGGTAATTTTTATAAAAGGTACTTTTTATAAAATGTACTTTTCATAAAGGTACTTTTTATAAAAGGTATTTTATTTATAAAAGTACTTTTTTATAAAAGGTACTTTTTATAAAAGGTACTTTTTTATAAAAGGAACTTTTTTATAAAAGGTACTTTTTTATAAAAGGTACTTTTTTATAAAAGGTACTTTCTTATAAACGGTACTTTTTTATAAAAGCTACTTTTTTATAAAAGATACTTCTTATAAAAGGCACTTTTTATAAAATGTCCTTTTTATAAAATGTACTTTTTATAAAAGAAACATGTTATAAAAGGTACTTTTTATAAAAGGCCCTTTTTATAAAAGTTACTTTGTACAACAGCTGCTTTTTATAAAATGTTGTTTATATAACAGGTACTTTTTATGACAGATACTTTTTTATAAAAGGTACTTTTTATGACAGATACTTTTTATAAAAGGTACTTTTTATGACAGATACTTTTTATAAAAGGTACTTTTTATAAAAGGTATTTTTTATAAAAAGGTACTTTTTATAATGGGTACTTTTTATAATAGCCACTTTTTATAAATGGTACTATTAATGAAAGGTACTTTTAAAAAAATTTACTTTTTATAAAATTTACTTTCTATGATAGACAATTTTCATAAAGGTACTTTTTACGAGTGGGAAGTACTTTCTATAAATTCGTTTTTTAATAAAAGGTACTTTTTATAAATTAGTTCTTTTAGAAACGGTATGTACTTTTGTATACATTTTTTTTTATTAGTCGAAATTAACAAAAGGTACTTTTTATAAATTAGTTTATTTTATAAAAGGTACTTTTTACAAAATGCAATTTTTACAGAAAGTACTTTTTACAGAATGTACTTTTTACAGAAAGTACTTTTTACAGAAAGAACTTTTTACAGAAAGTGCTTTTTACAGAAAGTACTTTTTACAGAAAGTACTTTTTACAGAAATTACTTTTTACAGAAAGTACTTTTTACAGAAAGTACTTTTTACAGAAATTTCTTTTTACAGAAAGCACTTTTTGCCGAAAGTACTTTTTACGGAAAGTACTTTTTACAGAAAGTACTTTTTACAGAAAGTACTTTTTACAGAAAGTACTTTTAACATAAATTACTTTTTACAGAAAGTAGTTTTTACAAAAGGAACTATTTATAAACAAATATATATTATGGAAGGTACTTTTTATGGCACATTTCGTAAAAAGTTCATTTTATAAGAGGTACTTTTTATATTAAAGCTACCTTTTATAAACTGAATTATTTTAGAGAAGGTACTTTATTTTAACTTTACTTTTTATGGAAGATAAGTACTTTCTATAAAAGATAATTTTTAGCGGTTTTTTTGTGGTAAAATGTAATTTTCATAAAAGATACAATATATGAAACATACTTTTTGCAAAAGGTATTTTTTCTAGGAGTGCTCTTTATAAAATATAATTTTTGTAGAAAATACATCTTAAGAAAGGTATTTTTTAAAATTAGTTTTTCTATAACCATTTTATTAAAAGATACTTTTAATAAAATGGTTTTTTTATGAAAAGGATGTTTTTTTTTATAAAAGGCATTTTTCTGCTAGGTTGATGATTATAAAAATAGTGTAAATATTTAAATCTTAATTAATTTGTATTTAAAAAAATTCTCAAAATATAATTTGCAGATGGAATATTTGAACTTGATTATGAATAAAAAAATCTTATGGTTATAATAAAAGGCGCCACTTATAAAAAATACTTTTTGTAAAATTAACTTTTTGTAAAACATACTTCAGTACTTTTTATAAAAGGTTATTTTTATTAAAAGTACAGTTTATAAAAATCCCTTTACTTTTAAGAAACTAAATCTTTTTCGAATGATTGAAATTTGACTAGGATGAGTCAGATTCTAGTTCTCTTGCGTATGTTTGTGCATCACAAAAATATTGTTGAGTACATAATATATATGTACATACTTATGTACACGCTTATGTACGTAGTATGTACTGCAATAATATGTGTGTGGTGCGTAGTATATACCTAAGTTTGTATATTTGTATGTATGTGTATATAACACGGTTTTGTGATTTCCATGGCGTGTATTTGCTTAGCAACAAATGATTTAATAATTTTTTTCTTTTTGTCAAAACACTAGTCGATGATTATAGCCATGATAGCTGGCGAATTTTTCCTAGTCTACCATCGATGCAAATGCTTTTTGCGATGCTATTTTTCGGCAAAACAAACCAATAACAATTTCAAACCATTGAACGAAAAAATACTGAATTGTAGTACACGGACGCCAAATACGAGTATGTGTGTGTGCAAGCCAAGGGTTATTTTATAAAAAAGGAAATGAGTGATAGGAGCGACGTTGTACAGCAATGGCTGAGTCTGGTGGGTGGATAATACTGACAGTGGCAGTGACCATATGAAAGTGTTATTGGGATTTAAAAGCACTCGGACTGCAGTGAATGGGAGGAAAAAGTATAAGTTGCGACTTCTAAAGTGCACATTCGAGTCAATGGTTTAATAAAATTATTTATGTCAAATACAATTATACACTTATTCGTACAATTTGAATATGCAGGCATAAGTGCATACACACATCAGCACGAGAGTGTGTGTGTATGTATACATATTTAAATTATAGCATTTGTGTATAAGAGTTGAGGGCAAATATGCCAGGCCACATAAAAGATTTATGGACTATAGCTCAAAGTTGTTGTTGTTGTTGTTGCTGGCGTTTTAAATAATAAAAATGAATGCAGATTGTGCTTTTTCCTCTCTATGCTGGCAATATATTGTTGCCCGATCTACTAGAGATATTTTTTAATTAAAAAGCTTAAAATGATTGTTTGCCAACCAGCATGATGTTGCTGCTGCTGCAGCTGCAGCTGCAATTGTGCTTCTCAAAAGTTGTAAAAAGAAATTTTTGAAATCACTGACCATTTTAATATTTTAATAAATGAATCTTTGATGTGCAAAAGTATGATGACCGCTGATGGTGGGGGGTGCGGATGGCTGATGTTGCATTCATTGTTGCTTTTGCAACACAACAAATGGTTTTGGCCGTGTTTTGTTTGGCTTTCCTCGGGTCATTGTTTGCGCTAAAAATGTTGGATGGTTTGCAATTCCAGAAAATGTGCATAAAGAAATTGGATAAAATTCATCATTTTCTCACTCCTCAGGGTGTTGTTCTATTATTTAACTATGAAATATTTGCAAGTGTATATATTCGTGTATGCATAATTTGTATTAAAACAATTCTACAAGATACGGCTTTAAAGAATACTTTTGGTATGAAATTAACAAATTTTCTAATCATATAATAAACAAAAAATAATTAAATAAATTCTTACATCTTTTAATAAAAGTTAGTCCTCACTAATGTAATAAATATGAAAGTCTGTCGTCTGTTGCTCTGTTACCTTTTCAAGCTTAAACCTTGACTTGCATTTTTTATGATGATATGTACTTTTTATGGTGAGCTGCACTTTTCATAATGGTTTGCATTTTTTATGTTTAGTTGCACTTTTTATAATGACTTGCATTTTTTATGATGACTTTCACTTTTTATGATCAGTTGCACTTTTCATAATTACTTGCACTTTTTATGATGAGTTGCATTTTTCATAATGACTTGCACTTTTTAAGATTACTTGCACTTTTTTATAATGACTTGAATTTATTATGTGACCTACACTTTTTATGATGAGTTGCACTTTTCATAATGACTTGCACTTTTTATGATTAGTTGCACTTTTTATAATGACTTGCATTTTTTTATGATAACTTGCATTTTTTATGATAACTTGCACTTTTTATGATGAGTTGCACTTTTCATAATGACTTGCACTTTTTATGATGAGTTGCATTTTTCATAATGACTTGCACTTTTTAAGATTACTTGCACTTTTTTATAATGACTTGAATTTATTATGATGACTTACACTTTTTATGATGAGTTGCATTTTTCATAATGACTTGCACTTTTTATGATTAGCTGCACTTTTTATAATGACTTGCATTTTTATGATAATTTGCACTTTTTATAATATGTTGAACTTTTTGTAATGACTAGCACTTTTTGTGATGACTTGCATTTCTTATGGAGACTTGCACTTTTTATGATGACTTTCACTTTTCATAATGACTTGCACTTTTTTATAATGACTTGCATTTTTTTATGATAAATTGCACTTTTAATGATGACTTGCATTTTTTATGATGACTTCATTTTTTATGATGAGTTGCAATTTTCATAATGACTTGCCCATTTTAAAATGACTTGCACTTGTTTTCTTACTAATGTAATAAATATGAAAGTAACTCTGTCTCTCTGTTTGTCTGTCTGTTACATTTTCATGCTCAAACCGCAGAACCAATTTTATAAAAAGGCCTCGATATAATAAAATAAATTTATTATGCATTTAAACATAAAAGTATATATATTATTATTTGAACTTTTATTCAAGCTTTAGGTTGAAATTCACGAATTCACAAATTATATTTAATATAAGAATTTGCATTAAATTTGAGTTTTTATTAAGAGTGGAATATGTAGAATATTTTGTTATAATACTCAAACGAGCTGAACTACAATCAGGGCCCAAATTACCGCATTCGATATCGATCGGAATTTCTACACAATTTTAATGAAAATTTCGATCCACATCGAGTGCTGTAATTTGCGCCCAGTACCGAAGACTATACAGTAGCAAATGCCAGCATAAGACCTTATGAAATATAATGGAGCCAATTAACTAACAGCTGATTTTTGCAAAACGTTTGCGGACTACATTTGAATAAGGATAACATCTATTTCAAATAATTAAGTATTATTATCTAATTAATGCATAAACAACCGAATTTAAAGACCGCCCGACTTTCAGTGTGACCACAGTTGCGGTTTTCTTTTTTAAGTTTTTGCTTATTACACATTCCTATTGTAGAACTGTTTATATTTTTTTCGTTTTATATAGAAATGTGAGGAATAAACTTTTTAATGGAATATTTTGCTAAATTTCAAGTTCCTATTATTTATTTTAAAGCCATTAAACTTTTCTGCAATTAGTTGCTCGACTTTCAAAGTGAGCAATTGTATGTACATAGATGTGCATGCACTGCACATGTTTAAGTGTGTATGAACATGCATCCGTGTAAATACCGCTATAAGAATATTTAAGGGATTGCAATGAACAACAACTTTAAAACAAGTCTGTGTAGTTATTGTTGCAACTGCCTTCAAAATAATTATAACGGTAAAGTTCTCTTGAAAAAAAAACAAGAAGTAAAACACAAAAACACACATTGTGGAATAAATTATAAAAAAAGAAGAGGAAGAAAATATATTGAAAGAAAGGTTCAATAACCTGTGACCAATAAATACCCAACTTGTTCAGCGACAGAAAGAAAAAAAATAACTCGCACACACCGCCATAAATGTTTATATATATGTGTGTGTGTGTGTGTGTGTGCATGCATGTGTACGTAACAAACAACAAAAATGAAAAAAACAACATAAAATTCAAATAGAAACAAAAAAAAAAATATTAATACACATTGCACACACACACACACATACGCAGATGAAAGTATAAACAAATGAAAAATAACAACAAAAACCGGCAAAAATACTTATTCTTTGTTGCTGCACGGTTAGTTAGTTTGTTGATAGCAGAACGAACGTTTGTTGCTGCTTTTGCTTGTTATTGTTGGTTGACATGTTGGCATGAGGAAAGGGGTACCATCCCAGGCTTTCAGTTTCGCATCATCGCTAAAAGGTTGTTTGTTGTTGGTTGTTTTCATATTACATACTTCTTCTTCGTCTTCATTTTCTTACATAACAATTCCAAAATACTGTTTGGATTAACAACGATGCAACAGTAGATGGAAAAAAAGAAATCATCAAAAAATTCATCATCCCGTACATAATTTTTTGTTTCCGTCCTCTGACGCTGAAAACCATATCAAACGCAACAGAAAAATCTTTGAAAAATAATCATCAGCCAAAGAACGGGCTAACCAACAACCACCAGCAGCAGACTTCATATTTTTATTTGTTTATGTGATTCTTCGTACAATGGATCACACCCAACAAACGCATTGGTCAGACGGCCGAATATAAATCAAATATTGTTACGGATTATTTTGCAAATCCAGGTAGGGGACTTGTTATTGAAATCTAAATTAAAAATTATTATATCCTCTAAAAAAAGAATTGGAGCGTATATTCACTTTGTCATTCCGTGTGTAACGCAGCGAAATATCCCTCTAAGATACCATAAAGTATGTATATTCTTTTTATAAAAGGTACTTTTTATAGAAGGTACTTTTTATAGAAGGTACTTTTTATAGAAGGTACTTTTTATAGAAGGTACTTTTTATAGAAGGTACTTTTTATAGAAGGTACTTTTTATAGAAGGTACTTTTTATAGAAGGTACTTTTTATAGAAGGTACTTTTTATAGAAGGTACTTTTTATAGAAGGTACTTTTTATAGAAGGTACTTTTTATAGAAGGTACTTTTTATAGAAGGTACTTTTTAAAAATGTACTTTTTATAAAATGTACTTTTTATGAAAGATACTTCTCTCAAAGGCACTTTTTATGACAGGAAATCACTTTCTATGAAAGGCACTTTTTATAAAATGGATTTCTTATAAAAAGTACTTTTTACCTAATGTACTTTTTACAGCAAGTACTTTTTATAAATGATACTTTTTACAAAAGGTACTAAACAGTGTAAATATTTAACAAATTATATTAGATTCATTAAAAATGAAATGTTTAAGATTTCTTCGGGTCTTTCCATGCCCTCTCACCCCACCGCTGACCTTTATTCTAAAAAATTTCAAGAGAATTCATATTTCGAATTTAGCTTAATATTCAATAATCAATAATCTTTATCAGTTAATACTCGTAGTTGATATTCGCAGCAAGTCAAAAAAAAAATTAACTATCGATAGTTTTCCGGTTCTAATGAGTAGTATGTGTGCCGAAAAAGTCCCAATAAATTTTGTAGCGAAATAGATTATAATCTATTCTTGTGTCTAATTTTTTTTAACCTTTTTTCTTTTAATAGTAAATAGATTTGTTTAAGCTTTTAGGTTATTTTATATTAATAATAATTGTTCGATATTTCGCTAACCATCGGTTAGCTTCTTCAGGAAATTATTTAGTTTTGTCAAAAAAATTTTTTCTTTTCAATTAGTATATACAAACAATTTTTTAACAACATACATCATAAATTTTAAATATTATCCCCGGTATTCATAAAAAAATAAAACGTATTTGAAATCTGGTTTAAGAAAATTTTGTATGAAAAAAATTTATTAAAATACATTTCAAACTCATTTTCAATTTTATGAAACCTGTGTGAAGTTAAATTTCGAAATATAAAACCCTAGACACAAACCAATTACGTTAACAGAGCTCTGTTAGCATGTTAACATAGCTCTGTTAAGCATGAAAATTCTGAGTGTTTGTATTCCAAATGGAATACTGGCCACATTTCTGGACCAACCTCGAAAAAAATTAACGGAACAGACAACCATGTCCTTAGCTTTCATTATGTACTAATACTTTGGTATAAATATGCCGATAAGCTATGATTTTTCGTATACAAAAATGATCAAATTCTAGACAGGATAAGTCAGTATCCTGGAAAAATGGTGACATGTGGGCGACTAGAGTTTGTTTTGTTTTGTAGCTCTTGTGGTCCTCTATCACCTCCAATGGCCATAACCCTTAACAGTTGGATTTTTAATGGAGAAATATGGATTTTAGTGAAATTTCATACTTGGAATTTCTTTAGAGGATGAATTTCTAGAAAACGGTGACATGTGGGCGACTAGAGTTTGTTTTGTTTTGTAGCTCTTGTGGTCCTCTATGACCTCCAATGGCCATAACCCTTAACAGTTGGATTTTTAATGGAGAAATATGGATTTTAGTGAAATTTCATATATGGAATTTCTTTAGAGGATGAATTTCTAGAAAACGGTGACATGTGGGCGACTAGAGTTTGTTTTGTTTTGTAGCTCTTGTGGTCCTCTATCACCTCCAATGGCCATAAGCCTTAACAGTTGGATTTTTAATGGAGAAATATGGATTTTAGTGAAATTTCATACTTGGAATTTCTTTAGAGGATGAATTTCTAGAAAACGGTGACATGTGGGCGACTAGAGTTTGTTTTGTTTTGTAGCTCTTGTGGTCCTCTATGACCTCCAATGGCCATAACCCTTAACAGTTGGATTTTTAATGGAGAAATATGGATTTTAGTGAAATTTCATACTTGGAATTTCTTTAGAGGATGAATTTCTAGAAAACGGTGACATGTGGGCGACTAGAGTTTGTTTTGTTTTGTAGCTCTTGTGGTCCTCTATGACCTCCAATGGCCATAACCCTTAACAGTTGGATTTTTAATGGAGAAATATGGATTTTAGTGAAATTTCATACTTGGAATTTCTGTAGAGGATGAATTTCTAGAAAACGGTGACATGTGGGCGACTAGAGTTTGTTTTGTTTTGTAGCTCTTGTGGTCCTCTATGACCTCCAATGGCCATAACCCTTAACAGTTGGATTTTTAATGGAGAAATATGGATTTTAGTGAAATTTCATACTTGGAATTTCTTTAGAGGATGAATTTCTAGAAAACGGTGACATGTGGGCGACTAGAGTTTGTTTTGTTTTGTAGCTCTTGTGGTCCTCTATGACGTCCAATGGCCATAACCCTTAACAGTTGGATTTTTAATGGAGAAATATGGATTTTAGTGAAATTTCATATATGGAATTTCTGTAGAGGATGAATTTCTAGAAAACGGTGACATGTGGGCGACTAGAGTTTGTTTTGTTTTGTAGCTCTTGTGGTCCTCTATGACGTCCAATGGCCATAACCCTTAACAGTTGGATTTTTAATGGAGAAATATGGATTTTAGTGAAATTTCATATATGGAATTTCTGTAGAGGATGAATTTCTAGAAAACGGTGACATGTGGGCGACTAGAGTTTGTTTTGTTTTGTAGCTCTTGTGGTCCTCTATGACGTCCAATGGCCATAACCCTTAACAGTTGGATTTTTAATGGAGAAATATGGATTTTAGTGAAATTTCATACTTGGAATTTCTGTAGAGGATGAATTTCTAGAAAACGGTGACATGTGGGCGACTAGAGTTTGTTTTGTTTTGTAGCTCTTGTGGTCCTCTATCACCTCCAATGGCCATAAGCCTTAACAGTTGGATTTTTAATGGAGAAATATGGATTTTAGTGAAATTTCATACTTGGAATTTCTTTAGAGGATGAATTTCTAGAAAACGGTGACATGTGGGCGACTAGAGTTTGTTTTGTTTTGTAGCTCTTGTGGTCCTCTATCACCTCCAATGGCCATAAGCCTTAACAGTTGGATTTTTAATGGAGAAATATGGATTTTAGTGAAATTTCATACTTGGAATTTCTTTAGAGGATGAATTTCTAGAAAACGGTGACATGTGGGCGACTAGAGTTTGTTTTGTTTAGTAGCTCTTGTGGTCCTCTATCACCTCCAATGGCCATAACCCTTAACAGTTGGATTTTTAATGGAGAAATATGGATTTTAGTGAAATTTCATATATGGAATTTCTGTAGAGGATGAATTTCTAGAAAACGGTGACATGTGGGCGACTAGAGTTTGTTTTGTTTTGTAGCTCTTGTGGTCCTCTATGACCTCCAATGGCCATAACCCTTAACAGTTGGATTTTTAATGGAGAAATATGGATTTTAGTGAAATTTCATATATGGAATTTCTTTAGAGGATGAATTTCTAGAAAACGGTGACATGTGGGCGACTAGAGTTTGTTTTGTTTTGTAGCTCTTGTGGTCCTCTATCACCTCCAATGGCCATAAGCCTTAACAGTTGGATTTTTAATGGAGAAATATGGATTTTAGTGAAATTTCATATATGGAATTTCTTTAGAGGATGAATTTCTAGAAAACGGTGACATGTGGGCGACTAGAGTTTGTTTTGTTTTGTAGCTCTTGTGGTCCTCTATCACCTCCAATGGCTATAACCCTTAACAGTTGGATTTTTAATGGAGAAATATGGATTTTAGTGAAATTTCATATATGGAATTTCTGTAGAGGATGAATTTCTAGAAAACGGTGACATGTGGGCGACTAGAGTTTGTTTTGTTTTGTAGCTCTTGTGGTCCTCTATGACCTCCAATGGCCATAACCCTTAACAGTTGGATTTTTAATGGAGAAATATGGATTTTAGTGAAATTTCATACTTGGAATTTCTTTAGAGGATGAATTTCTAGAAAACGGTGACATGTGGGCGACTAGAGTTTGTTTTGTAGCTCTTGTGGTCCTCTATGACGTCCAATGGCCATAACCCTTAACAGTTGGATTTTTAATGGAGAAATATGGATTTTAGTGAAATTTCATATATGGAATTTCTGTAGAGGATGAATTTCTAGAAAACGGTGACATGTGGGCGACTAGAGTTTGTTTTGTTTTGTAGCTCTTGTGGTCCTCTATCACCTCCAATGGCCATAACCCTTAACAGTTGGATTTTTAATGGAGAAATATGGATTTTAGTGAAATTTCATATATGGAATTTCTGTAGAGGATGAATTTCTAGAAAACGGTGACATGTGGGCGACTAGAGTTTGTTTTGTTTTGTAGCTCTTGTGGTCCTCTATCACCTCCAATGGCCATAACCCTTAACAGTTGGATTTTTAATGGAGAAATATGGATTTTAGTGAAATTTCATATATGGAATTTCTGTAGAGGATGAATTTCTAGAAAACGGTGACATGTGGGCGACTAGAGTTTGTTTTGTTTTGTAGCTCTTGTGGTCCTCTATCACCTCCAATGGCCATAACCCTTAACAGTTGGATTCTTAATGGAGAAATATGGATTTTAGTGAAATTTCATATATGGAATTTCTGTAGAGGATGAATTTCTAGAAAACGGTGACATGTGGGCGACTAGAGTTTGTTTTGTTTTGTAGCTCTTGTGGTCCTCTATGACCTCCAATGGCCATAACCCTTAACAGTTGGATTCTTAATGGAGAAATATGGATTTTAGTGAAATTTCATACTTGGAATTTCTGTAGAGGATGAATTTCTAGAAAACGGTGACATGTGGGCGACTAGAGTTTGTTTTGTTTTGTAGCTCTTGTGGTCCTCTATCACCTCCAATGGCCATAACCCTTAACAGTTGGATTCTTAATGGAGAAATATGGATTTTAGTGAAATTTCATACTTGGAATTTCTGTAGAGGATGAATTTCTAGAAAACGGTGACATGTGGGCGACTAGAGTTTGTTTTGTTTTGTAGCTCTTGTGGTCCTCTATCACCTCCAATGGCCATAACCCTTAACAGTTGGATTCTTAATGGAGAAATATGGATTTTAGTGAAATTTCATATATGGAATTTCTGTAGAGGATGAATTTCTAGAAAACGGTGACATGTGGGCGACTAGAGTTTGTTTTGTTTTGTAGCTCTTGTGGTCCTCTATGACCTCCAATGGCCATAACCCTTAACAGTTGGATTCTTAATGGAGAAATATGGATTTTAGTGAAATTTCATACTTGGAATTTCTGTAGAGGATGAATTTCTAGAAAACGGTGACATGTGGGCGACTAGAGTTTGTTTTGTTTTGTAGCTCTTGTGGTCCTCTATCACCTCCAATGGCCATAACCCTTAACAGTTGGATTCTTAATGGAGAAATATGGATTTTAGTGAAATTTCATATATGGAATTTCTGTAGAGGATGAATTTCTAGAAAACGGTGACATGTGGGCGACTAGAGTTTGTTTTGTTTTGTAGCTCTTGTGGTCCTCTATCACCTCCAATGGCCATAACCCTTAACAGTTGGATTCTTAATGGAGAAATATGGATTTTAGTGAAATTTCATACTTGGAATTTCTGTAGAGGATGAATTTCTAGAAAACGGTGACATGTGGGCGACTAGAGTTTGTTTTGTTTTGTAGCTCTTGTGGTCCTCTATCACCTCCAATGGCCATAACCCTTAACAGTTGGATTCTTAATGGAGAAATATGGATTTTAGTGAAATTTCATATATGGAATTTCTGTAGAGGATGAATTTCTAGAAAACGGTGACATGTGGGCGACTAGAGTTTGTTTTGTTTTGTAGCTCTTGTGGTCCTCTATCACCTCCAATGGCCATAACCCTTAACAGTTGGATTCTTAATGGAGAAATATGGATTTTAGTAAAATTTCATATATGGAATTTCTGTAGAGGATGAATTTCTAGAAAACGGTGACATGTGGGCGACTAGAGTTTGTTTTGTTTTGTAGCTCTTGTGGTCCTCTATGACCTCCAATGGCCATAACCCTTAACAGTTGGATTCTTAATGGAGAAATATGGATTTTAGTGAAATTTCATACTTGGAATTTCTGTAGAGGATGAATTTCTAGAAAACGGTGACATGTGGGCGACTAGAGTTTGTTTTGTTTTGTAGCTCTTGTGGTCCTCTATCACCTCCAATGGCCATAACCCTTAACAGTTGGATTCTTAATGGAGAAATATGGATTTTAGTGAAATTTCATATATGGAATTTCTGTAGAGGATGAATTTCTAGAAAACGGTGACATGTGGGCGACTAGAGTTTGTTTTGTTTTGTAGCTCTTGTGGTCCTCTATCACCTCCAATGGCCATAACCCTTAACAGTTGGATTCTTAATGGAGAAATATGGATTTTAGTAAAATTTCATATATGGAATTTCTGTAGAGGATGAATTTCTAGAAAACGGTGACATGTGGGCGACTAGAGTTTGTTTTGTTTTGTAGCTCTTGTGGTCCTCTATCACCTCCAATGGCCATAACCCTTAACAGTTGGATTCTTAATGGAGAAATATGGATTTTAGTGAAATTTCATATATGGAATTTCTGTAGAGGATGAATTTCTAGAAAACGGTGACATGTGGGCGACTAGAGTTTGTTTTGTTTTGTAGCTCTTGTGGTCCTCTATCACCTCCAATGGCCATAACCCTTAACAGTTGGATTTTTAATGGAGAAATATGGATTTTAGTGAAATTTCATATATGGAATTTCTGTAGAGGATGAATTTCTAGAAAACGGTGACATGTGGGCGACTAGAGTTTGTTTTGTTTTGTAGCTCTTGTGGTCCTCTATCACCTCCAATGGCCATAACCCTTAACAGTTGGATTTTTAATGGAGAAATATGGATTTTAGTGAAATTTCATATATGGAATTTCTGTAGAGGATGAATTTCTAGAAAACGGTGACATGTGGGCGACTAGAGTTTGTTTTGTTTTGTAGCTCTTGTGGTCCTCTATCACCTCCAATGGCCATAACCCTTAACAGTTGGATTCTTAATGGAGAAATATGGATTTTAGTGAAATTTCATATATGGAATTTCTGTAGAGGATGAATTTCTAGAAAACGGTGACATGTGGGCGACTAGAGTTTGTTTTGTTTTGTAGCTCTTGTGGTCCTCTATCACCTCCAATGGCCATAACCCTTAACAGTTGGATTTTTAATGGAGAAATATGGATTTTAGTGAAATATCATGTATGGAATTTGGGGAATTTTCCATTAAGTTGAATGCGTCTAATTAAGCTGAATACTGTTGCATGTTTATACCAGTCAGCGTTGCCATAACTTTTTCAAAAAAAACTGCAACTTTAGAAAAAAAAACGATGTATGTGATAATTACATACTCGTATAAAAAAGTATAGTTAAACCTTGCCACTGTTATATTAAGCAAATGGGGTAAAATTATGGTTTCAGAAATTGGAATTAAAATAACAAAATTAAGAGTAAAAAAGTAAAATGTAAAAACTGCAAAATCTGCACAATTTACAGAAAAACTGGTTTTTAAAGAAAAAAACTGCAAAACTGCAAAACTGCTCAATGCTTAGAAAAACTGTCAAATGCAGATAAATCTGCACATTTGGCAACGCTGATACCAGTACAAGTCCATAACATGAGAGAAGGACAAAAAATGTTAATCTCTTTCTCTGGATTTGATAAGGTGTGAGCAAGTTAAAATTTCATGTTGTTAACATACAGACGTACATGCTATATGTTAACATGCTGTACAGAGATACTCTTTGTCTGTAAAGAGTTGTTTTGTTTATAAAAATCTCTATAGTATAATTGTTGCTAAGGCGAAAATCTATGAAACGTTTTAAACGGTATGACCATTTTAGATTTCCAAAAATTTTCTTCAGCAGGGGATAGAAGAGATTGGTGAAGACAGAGAGGTACTGGTTCAAAAACGAAATAAGGTTAATTGTTAATTTACAATAAAATTTTTATATTTCACAATAAAAACAGTGAACATTTTTATTCAGTATAAAATATATACATCGCAGTAGTCTAGAAACAGATGTAATATCACAGTTGGTAGATATGCTTTATTATATCATTTTCCTGCAAAAATTTTGATCTAGGTCTATGTAAAATTGATATGTTGTGTAAAAACATTAATTTGCGAAACATTAAGAATTAAAAAAATTAATGTAAAATCAAAAAATTTTAATCAATCATGTTTTGACGGCTCTCGAGTTTAGAAGAAATGCATGGCGGCTCAGTCAATTTAAGTTTGGTTCAATTGATCATATTGAAATATGAGTCACTATCGAATTTTATGATATTATGAACTTGTGGACCGAGCATTTGGCAAATGCATACCGTTGCTGCACTTCGGGCTGATAAAATCTTAGCATAGCCAAGCGGATCTTGGTCTGTTATCATCGATAACAAAACATTCTCGGGGTTTAAAAAAGTAGGTGGTAGGAACTAAGATCTGGTGGGTAAATACAATAACGATATATTTGAGGCCAATGACTACTAAAGCAAAATATTGGCCTCCTCAAGACAAAAACATCGACATATCACTCTTTGAGATCCGACTATATAAGTAGAAAATATAATGAAAAATGTATTTTGGCAACCCGTATTTTTGTAAAAAAAAATTTTCTTTTTTTGAAATCACCTTGCAACAATATTCGGTGGTGTACGGCGAAAATTTTTTTTCGAGACGCTCTAATGTACATATTTACAATAATCATATTTGTCAAAATTTTTATAATACCTTTTATACAAAAGAAAATGTATGTATATTAATTATGCTATTAATGTAATGAAGAACTTCCAAAAAACATTACTCTTTAAATGACGAAGATGTGATCAACGCTACAGTCAGAGAGAAATTGTTAATTTGATAGTTCGTCGCCACAACGGTCACCCTGCTTCGAAATGGCCGTTAAATTTTTTTATTGCTCACACCTTAGCAAATCCAGAGAAAGAGATTAACATTTTTTGTCCTTCTCTCATGTTATGGACTTGTACTGGTATAAACATGCAACAGTATTCTGCTTAATTAGACGCATTCAACTTAATGGAAAATTCCCCAAATTCCATATATGAAACTTTACTATAATCCATATTTCTGTATTAAAAATCCAACTGTTAAGGGTTATGGCCATTGGAGGTGATAGAGGACCACAAGAGCTACAAAACAAAACAAACTCTAGTCGCCCACATGTCACCGTTTTCTAGAAATTCATCCTCTACAGAAATTCCATATATGAAATTTCACTAAAATCCATATTTCTCCATTAAAAATCCAACTGTTAAGGGTTATGGCCATTGGAGGTGATAGAGGACCACAAGAGCTACAAAACAAAACAAACTCTAGTCGCCCACATGTCACCGTTTTCTAGAAATTCATCCTCTACAGAAATTCCATATATGAAATTTCACTAAAATCCATATTTCTCCATTAAGAATCCAACTGTTAAGGGTTATGGCCATTGGAGGTGATAGAGGACCACAAGAGCTACAAAACAAAACAAACTCTAGTCGCCCACATGTCACCGTTTTCTAGAAATTCATCCTCTACAGAAATTCCATATATGAAATTTCACTAAAATCCATATTTCTCCATTAAAAATCCAACTGTTAAGGGTTATGGCCATTGGAGGTGATAGAGGACCACAAGAGCTACAAAACAAAACAAACTCTAGTCGCCCACATGTCACCGTTTTCTAGAAATTCATCCTCTAAAGAAATTCCAAGTATGAAATTTCACTAAAATCCATATTTCTCCATTAAAAATCCAACTGTTAAGGGTTATGGCCATTGGAGGTGATAGAGGACCACAAGAGCTACAAAACAAAACAAACTCTAGTCGCCCACATGTCACCGTTTTCTAGAAATTCATCCTCTACAGAAATTCCAAGTATGAAATTTCACTAAAATCCATATTTCTCCATTAAAAATCCAACTGTTAAGGGTTATGGCCATTGGAGGTCATAGAGGACCACAAGAGCTACAAAACAAAACAAACTCTAGTCGCCCACATGTCACCGTTTTCTAGAAATTCATCCTCTAAAGAAATTCCAAGTATGAAATTTCACTAAAATCCATATTTCTCCATTAAAAATCCAACTGTTAAGGGTTATGGCCATTGGAGGTCATAGAGGACCACAAGAGCTACAAAACAAAACAAACTCTAGTCGCCCACATGTCACCATTTTTCCAGGATCCTGACTTATCCTGTCTAGAATTTGATCATTTTTGTATACGAAAAATCATAGCTTATCGGCATATTTATACCAAAGTATTAGTACATAATGAAAGCTAAGGACATGGTTGTCTGTTCCGTTAATTTTTTTCGAGGTTGGTCCAGAAATGTGGCCAGTATTCCATTTGGAATACAAACACTCAGAATTTTCATGCTTAACAGAGCTATGTTAACATGCTAACAGAGCTCTGTTAACGTAATTGGTTTGTGTCTAGGGTTTTATATTTCGAAATTTAACTTCACACAGGTTTTTATGAATACCGGGGTAAAAAAATACTAACTTAAAAATGTATAAATAGTATAAATTAGTAGAATTTTAAATAATCTATTTTACTACAAATTTAATCGACCTTTTTCGGAACACATACTGCTCAGTAGAAACGGAAAACTATCGATGACACTATCGTTACTATCGATAGTTACTTTTTTTTTGTATATTTGACTCGTCTTGTCGACCCTTTGATATCAAAATTGTTTTGTGTGTTTGCTGGAATATCATACACAATACGAATTAAATGCGTGTGTGCATGTGTGCGATGTGGCTGTACTCTAACAATGAAATACATACATATACAAACTACATATATGTGCATGCATTTAGTAAATATGTGCATAACATTGTGTTATTTTTGTTTGTGCTTTTCATTTCTCTGTAAATTGTTATCGAACCTTTGGAAAGTACCATGACAAAGTCTGCTACGTCAAAAAAACACCAAAAAAAAAGATCATAAAACGCGTGTGTACCAGACGAGCTTTTTTTTTTAATATGATGGCACATGCATATCAATTCTGTTACAAATGAGCTTTGAACTAATGAATTCTTTTTATCAAACTGTTTTTTTGTTGTAAAGAAACTTGAAAGAAAAAATTAAACATTGAAATGATCCCAGTCATTTCAATGTTTCGGGTACCTTAGGTGATCAAAAACTGATTAATCAGTTCTGCGCTTAAAATAAGACTCGAAAATGATTCCCAGAAATACTTAGAAAGTGATTTAAAAAACACAAACATCAAGCTCGTGCAGTAAAATAAAAAAAAATATATATATATATATAGTATATATAAGTACCACAAACTGTCTCGAAAATGAGTCGGAATTGATCAGAAGCGCGAATCATAAAAGACTCCCTTAGAAGAGTCGCGGCTAGGGTACCATTTTCTCCCGAATGAAAATCATTTTCGACTCGAAAACGAGCGCATAAATGCTTATTTTAATCGTGCGAGGGAGTCGAAAAAGACTCGAATATGATCATTAATTTCATAAAATGCTGACTGTGAAAACTTTTAATAGAAATAATAATATTCCGTTTACAAGAATAAAAATAATTCCCCCCTATTCTGTAACGTCACGTCAAGACAATAGTAAAATTGAAACAGTTCTGTACCCATTCTCTCCAACAATTATCAATTTTTGCTATAGTGAACGCCATAGAGAAAGTACATGGAGATGGTCAGAAGTAGTGAATTGTTGACAAGGATTATTTAAGAGTCTTATTTTTTATATTCACCCTTATCGTGTTTGGCGTTTTTCGCCACCAAATTCGATCATTTGACTTGATTAAAGAAACATTTAGCCTTTTGTCTTTAAGCTATTGCAAATTGTCCAATTTGAAGGCGAAAAACACCAGACACGATAAGGCTGATTGTGTTGACGTGATATTGAGAAATAGTTACAGAATAAGACGGTATGTTTAATTAAATTTTTATTTTAATTTAAAAAAGTGTTTTTGTTTTAAATGTTAATTATTCGATAGTACGATAGCTTTCGACATCGACGAACAGGCAGTTAGTTTTTACAACCAATTTTTCTTCTTAAGTTAAACAAAAAAAAAATTTGCAAATTTTTTAATAAATTTAATTTTTACCTGCTGTTACCCTTAACGTAATTAATCCTTTTTGGGGAGGCCAAGAGAATTTAGTAAATTTTTCCACGGTATGTTCATTGTTCCCTACAGGGCCTTCGTTGGCCCTGTAGCAAAATATTAGCCGGCGAAGTAAAAGTTTGAAATATGTACAACAAAAAGTGTCTATCTTCTCATCTATCCTAATCTGTCCCCTCAATACTATCCCCTCGTTTTCAGTTCCGGCGCAATGCATTGTAGGGGTCATCCCCTGAGTGCTGGTCCAAGATAAAAAAAAATTGTTTTGAAAATTTTTGGCAGTGAATCCAGTTTCCACAATCCATTGAAAGCCGGCGCTTTCCATGGTCTGCTGGTTTCTTTAGAATAAACATATGGCACAACTGTCAGATTTCAGAGTTGCCACTTGCATAAAAAAAAATTTACATTCAATATAAAAAGTGCATGAGACACCCTTTATATTTAACACTTGTTGATACTAAAAAGAAATTTAGTATTTTTTATTTGTTCTTTCTTTTTAATCACTCCTATCGTGAATAACAAGTGGAATTTTTGTTCACGTGAAATTGTTATTCCACTCGAAGGGAAATATGCTATCATGAATCTCCCGTGAGAAATTATTCCTGCTATCAGTTCTCAGTGAATGTAAAAAAGAGAAGAAGCTGAAAACAACATGAAAACATTTTTTTTCAAACTTGTATATATATGTAATATGTAATTTAAAAAAAAAAATATGGCTAAATATTTAGTAGTAAGTGAAACTAAGTGAATAAATTAAACGGGAAAATGAAAAAACTTGGGGTAAAAAGAAATCATTCACGATAAGGGGAACTTAATTTTAGCGTGAAATTATTCAAGGGAATTTTTTCATGATTGCAATTTTAGAGGAAAGGGAACAATTTTCGAGGGAAAAATTAATTATGATAGGGGTGATGGAGCAACAAGTTTCACAAAGCCTCAGGCAATTGATTTGTTGCAACAAATATCAGTTTGTGTCTTATTAACAGATCTTGTCCCTAAAATAAAATTTGTAAACTTTAATATTCGAATTATAATAGAAAATACTTTTAGTTACATTTTCTAATCTATTCTCCACCAAAAACTAAGTGAATAAATTAAAGGAAAAAGTTAAAAAAAACTGGCGGGAAAAATCTTTCACAATAAGGGCGATTTAATTTTAGCATGAAATCATTCACGGGCAATGTTTTCATGACTGCAATTTTAGGGAAAAGGGTAAAATTATTCATGATGGGGCTGAATATAAATAATAAATGAACATGAATGTAAATTTAAAATATTTTGAAGTTATTAATTTACTATTAAAATAAAAATTTGTTTATTCAGACTCTAGTTCAAATCTGCTATCTACAAAATAATTTTTTTTAAGAATTTTTATCAAATTATTTTATTAAAGAGTGAAATATTTTTTTCTTGATTATAAAAATATGCTAAATATACCACTTTAAATTCAAGTAATTTGCAGATGTCAGATTTGAATTTGCCTGAAGAAGCTACACAAAGAAGTGGCGAAATATTGGAATAAAAACATAATTTTCATATAAAAAATAAAAGACCTTTTACTTAAATAAACCTAATAAACTTATTAATAAATAATAAATTTGATATTAATAAACTTAAACAGACTTGACCGCGCTGTTTGTTTTTTTTCTTGACATTTCAGTTGTCAAATCTGGATAAACTTTGTTTAGTGAAATGTATTGTGCGTACTAAACACACACAATGACAGTGCCGCATTTTTAGATTTACTCAATATTGCAACAATTTCATTTTAATGAAACAATTACTGAATTTTAATTTTATACGAATAATTGAGCCCAATAATGGCATTTATGGCGCAATACTCGATTTAAGTGAATGTCTGAACAGCGCATTATGTTTTTGTTTGTTAAAAGATCTCTCAAGGTTTGCTAATCGTATTGAAGATCGGCCCTCCACTGGGGGTTACATATGGAGTAATTGTAAAGACATGAACATGTACTTGTGTATGTATTTGTATTTGTGGCATAAGCCTACAATTCCCTGTAGGAAGTCAAACACATTTTTAAGTAACTTAAAACTGGTTTTTAAATAAGCACAACTAGTGTATAAAGTGACTTTTTCCCTTGTCATCGACTCATTATATTAACATATGCATGTCATAGGCGATAGTCAATTGGCCATGTCTGCATGACTTTTTAATTGATTACTAATTACTTATTTTTCAACCAATTTGTAGTCAGTTTAATTTAAAGTATTTAAAACACTTTTTTTTATTAATTCATTTATAAATAGTTAAGTTTCAATCAATTTTTTATTATAAAATAAAAAAAAAGATATTTTTTTGCAACGTTGATAATGATTTTAAATAAAAATTCAGGCACATTTCATGACTTAAAATAAAAGTTAAATTCAAAATATTTCAGTTTTTTTTTGTTTGGCTGATATCTGCATTAGATTTAAACCAATTTGTAGTCAGTTCCAAAATAGTTAATTTATAATTAGTGTTTTTATAAACCGATTATTTTATTTCCTAAAGGGCATGAACAATGTAGTTGTGTATGTATTTGTATTTGTGGCATAAGCCTACAATTACTTAGCTTTTTTATATATATTTGATTTTTTTTAAATATTTAAATCATATGGTAGGAACACAACTGGGACGAACGACGAATTTTATTCAGTACGACGAATTCGTTGGTAAAAATTCGCTCTATAAATTCGTCGTATGAAACACAATAACGACGAATAAATTAAAATTGTAAATTTTGTTAAAAATCTTTGTAATCCTCTGATGCCAGATTCTTTAGACATTCAATAATTACCCCGGTGGTGTCCATTTTTTTCCAGAGCAAATTCCTTTTTGTAATTATTTTCTGAAAAATGTTTCTGTAAATAAATTATTCTTTTCATTTAACAGCTGATGGGGTGACCATATGAAAAAGTAGGAAATAGGAAGAAAGAATATATTATAAAAAGTGTTCAAAATTAATAAAAAGTCGGCCGAATGATACAATTTTTGTGAATTGGTGAATGCATTTTTAGTATGTACTGAAAATTTTCGTGCTAGATGCAACAATACAGTAGTGAATTGTGTTTTCCCACAAAAAACCAGTTTGAGTATATGAAACCTGGCCACCTTATAATTTGTTCGTCGTTCGCTGACGAAACAATTAGAAATACATCTATTTCAACTTTCGCTGAGTATGACGAATTTCGACCAACACCACGATTGTGTGCATTTTCATATACACCCCATGTGTTTTATTTTTGGCGACGAATATTCGCGACCAAAAAATCGTCATTCGTCGCAGTTGTGTTCCTAGCATTATGCAGAAATGTAATAAATTTTGGTTTTATGCTTTAATTTTTTTGTTTTATTTATTTTTTTTTTTTGGTTAAAAACAACAAATCGTTATGCCTGGAAGATGTTATTGTCAGTTGGTTACTTATTAGAGCACAATACATCTGTGGTATTGTTTTTTCTGCTTCATTTATTTTTGGCTGTATTGTAAATCAATGGCAGAGAAGAGAGAGAAAAAAAAGAAGAAAAAAATTATAATAATAAAAAAAACTAACATAAACAAACACCTTTCTTTAAAAGCATTTTTTCGCAGAAAATAATTTTTTGTTGCCATAAAGCAACCTGCACATGAGTTTTTGTTGTTGCACACAAACCGGAAGAAATGGATAAAACTACTTATTATGGCATTCAGTTTATTTTTGTTTTTTGGCTGGTTTTATTTAAAATAAAAAAAGTCTGTTAAAAGCTTTCACATTTCTGTGCAGTTTATTTTTTGTTGCTGTTGTAGAAATTGAAAAGAGTGTCACTGTTATTGTCATAAACATCTTCTTTTCCTAGACACTGAAAACGGAATTGGAAAACTCATATCTTTCTAATATTTTTCATGTTAATTTTCCATTAACATTAATGTCGTGGCTACGACGACGAGTGCTTTGAAAATAATAAATGATTTGTGAATAGAAATGAGGGGATTTTCTTTGTACCTTCTCCAAAAAATAAAGGCAGCATTATTGTAATAAGGGATTTCCTTGAGAACTTGTGACAATGGAAATGACTATCAAACCAAATGTGACGACTATAATCGACTGCTGTCGACTCTCATACAACCTCTTGCTAATATAAAAAGCAATGAAAGCTTGTTTTTTTTATCATTTTACCGAATATTAGTATATTTTACCTTATACAGATGGTATTGAGCAGTTTTGCAAGGTTCTTGCAGGTTTAACTTTGTTTTTTGCTTTTGGAAATCCATTAGAATATTCCCATCCATTACCAAGCCATTGCATTTTCTTTCCTTTTCCATTTCAATATTCATTAAATAATCATGTTGCCATCTTTCCATCACTCAAAATGTGTTTATTACTTTTGACAATAATTTTTTTTCTGGAAGGCGCGCATCACCAACAACACCAACCGATAGTTGGACTTTCTATTTTGAGTTATTCCTTGATATTCATTTCTTATTATCTCAAAATATCACTGCGGTGGCTTTGACACTTTGGTGTCAGTGTCATTCGCTTGACAGCTAAAATAAAAGCACCGAGATAAAAAAAAAAAAGAATCCAAAATATGCTGCACTTAATAGTATATTGTCATTCTATTTTCGGTGACATTTAAAGACAAATGCATGTTGTTTTATTACATAATATTATTATAAAAATGAAAATAAAACAAAAACTGCAGCGAACCGAGAACAAAAAAAAAAAAATAAAAATGACATGACAAAACCTTAAACAAAATCAGCCAAGACAGATTCTTTATTAACACGAAAGATCAAACAAATAGACATGCATGCAGGCAATGGAAACAGACCGAACACGATGGGAGTAGAATGGAAAACGAAATATTTGCCATTAATTATTAAATGAAAAAAAAAGCAAATTTGAGGAAAGAAGAAAGTCAATTTCAATGACATTTCGTTATGGAGATGGACGCGCCGGCTAAATGACCTTATTACCGAACAAAAAAATTATTCTCGTGCTAAAATTTATTAAAAGAATAAACTGAAAAATCACTGAAAAGTCAGTTGTTCAATAGACTAGAATAAAACTTTAATCGGGGGCAGGTTTTCATTTCACGGAAATGTTTCTTCTTAGGCCTAAGTAAGTCCACCATACGGCCACATTTATTGGCAAAAGTAGTCAAAAATTTTAGTGATCCAGTGCCAGATTAGAATAAAAGAAAAAAAAATCATTCTAACATTATTTTTGTCTTCCAAGGGTGTTTCAGTAAGAATGATCCACTTTTTAACTTTTGTTTTTTTCTTTTTGCGCAAGTGGCAACTTTGAAATTTAGCAACTGTGGGGCGTATGTTTATTCCGACTATTAAAAATGAAACAGTGAAAAGTTCTAGCAATTCGTTCAATGGGTTATGGAAAGTGAAGTCAGTGCCAATTTGTCGAAAAATATGACATGATATTACCATAATGGACATTATGACAATGAACATGATGACAAGCGGCATTGTGACATGTGACATTAGGACAATGGACATTGTGACGGCTGGCAAAATTACAATGACCATGATGACAAGAGACTATGAGATGTAGTATTACAACAATGGACATTATGGTAATGAAGGTGATGACAATGGACATGACGGCCACAGATATGATGAGAAAAGAAATATGATGTGATATGACAATGGACATTACGAAAATGTAAATTGTGGCAAGGGACATGATGAGAAAAGCCATTGTGACATGTGACATTATTGCAATCGGCGTAATGACAAAGAGCCATTCTGACAGGTGACATTATGACATTGTAACGACGGGAAAAATGACAAGAGACATGATGACATGCAACATTACGACTTTACGGCAATGAACGTGGTGACAATGGACATTAAGACAACAGACATGATGACAAGAGCTATTGCGTCATGTGACATTACGACAATGTATTATATGACGATAGCCATTACGATAAGGGACATGACAATGGACATAATTTAATGCCCCTTATATATGACAAAGGATAGTGACAGTGGACATTATGGCGATGGATGTTAAGACAATGGACATAATGGAAGAGACATTGTGTGATGTGACATTACGACAATGTAGTATATGACGATAGTCATTACGATAAGGGACATGACAGTGTACGTCATTTAATGCCCCTTAAATATGACAAAGGATAGTGACAGTAGACATTATAGCGATGGATGTTGTGACAATGGACATAATGAAAGAGACATTGTGTGATGTGACATTACGACAATGTAGTATATGACGATAGTCATTACGATAAGGGATATGACAGTGTACGTCATTTAATGCCCCTTAAATATGACAAAGGATAGTGACAGTAGACATTATAGCGATGGATGTTGTGACAATGGACATAATGGAAGAGACATTGTGTGATGTGACATTACGACAATGTAGTATAGCCGTTACGATAAGAGGCATGACTATGGTCATCATTTAATGCCCCTTATATATGACAAAGGATAGTGACAGTGGACATTATGGCGATGGATGTTGTGACAATGGACATAATGGAAGAGACATTGTGTCATGTCACATTACGACAATGTACTATATGATTATAGCCATTACGATAAGAGACATGACATTGACATTGACAGTGGACATTGTGGCGGTGGATGTTATGACAATGGACATAATGGAAGAGACATTGTGTCATGTCACATTATGACAATGTGCTATATAATGATAGCCATTACGATAAGGTACATGACATTGATATTGACAGTGGACATTGTGGCGATGGATATGATGACAATGGACATAATGGAAGTGGACATATGATGTCCCTTGTTAGGACTTTGTTAAACTTGAAAATACGTATCATCTATACGTTGTAGGAATTAATGACTGACCTTTTCAATTCAAAAATAATAGCACTGTTCAAGCATCATTCTATTTAGAATAATTAGCTTAAAGTCAATATATTGTACGTCCATTGTTAGACTTGACAAGTATTGTAAGATGTGACTGACAGCTGGTCTTAGCACAGCATTGCCATTGTGCATTTCGTTGTTATTTCTAACAACTGAAAAAAATTTAAATTTTAAATTAAATTACTGTTGACTAAATTACAAAGATAATTAAAATTGATAAATTACAAGTTTTTGGTTATAATTGAAAAACTTGACATCAAATCAATTTTAGCTAAGAAATTTTCATATGAATTTTTAACACCTCGAAATTTCTTAATCATTCCGTCTGAGTGATGGTTCTTAATTATTATGAAATATACATGCACCATTTTTCACAATTTCAATGAATGATTAATGAATTGGAGTAGTTGACCTCTAGAGGTTTATCGGTTGTAATACAACAATTGCCCAAATGAAAAATGATTTGATTCACTTTAATGTGTAAAGAATATAATTTGAATATATTTTAGAAGCGAACTATTTTTATCAAGATTTCTGTGTTGTCGTTTGCATAATTGTGCTCGTATAATTCCAGGTGGTTGGTTCTATATAAAATATAATAGGGCAAATTGAATTGCTTTGATTGTGGAAGTTTACACACTAATTTGATTTTATTTCTTCATTAAGCTCGTGTGCGCGTAGCTATAAAGGAATATTTATCTCGAAAGTTTTAATTACTCGGGGGAAATTAGAAAATTATAATACATGAATTCATTAACATGTATTATTGTCTTATCTTTACTTAATTATTATTATGTGCTAAATACATGCCTACTTGCGCAACATGAAAAATAATTTTCAATTTAAATTAAGCCGTTAAGTTGAAATTCAATTACAGTGTATTCCTGGGGGACCGACCTGTGGCCCCCGGTTACTGTAATATATAATTGAAATTGATCAATTGCTGTTATTTATGATCTAAATTTTTGTATTGGGCTCCAGAAAAAAAAATATATAATGAAAAATTTAGCGGCTATATTTGAACCAATAAAAATAATTTTATATTAAATTCCATTACGTTTTATACGCTAATTGTTCGAAATTGTTTTTTTATTAAATCAGAAAGACATGATAAATGTCCCAAGGCACACAGGAAAGTCAATATCAGTTTTTAATTATGCAACTTACACAGCAGAGCAGAACAGCTGTTTTCGAAGGCCGCTACACTTTCATCATCAGTACTCATGTGTATTTTATTTGTCACCACTTTTCAGGTGGCTTAGCTGAATATGATAACAGTTATTATTTAAAAAAAAAATTTTATTATGAAATTTTGCATACGAAAAGTGTATCAAACCAATGGTGACGTATTTTTATTTAATATCCGTGTTGCCATTTGATTATTTTCTGCTTGTCCCATTTTTCTGGAGTTTTTTGTTCCATGCGAATTTTTTATTTCGTTTTGGTATGAATAACTTGTTTTTTAGGACAATTTAAACTTTTGGTACCTATATCCTTGCATACCCTTCACCGACGTGCGTCTGGAGTATATATGTACATATGCACATTCATTCATTGCAACCCTGGAACCATATTTTTAATCTTTCTGATATTCGAAACTAATTTATTTCTTTCTATTAGAAAATAAAGAAAATAATTAGTTTTATTTATAAATATTTGCTTTTTAATATTCCTAAGACAAGTTTAATTATTCCAGCTCTGGAGCTGTCTTTTATTTTTTTATTATTTTTAATACCAAAGAATTCCTTTCAAAAACATCAAATATATTTAATTTATACAGAAAACGAAAACAATTGTTTTTCTTGACTATTTTTATGTAACAAAAAATTGTCAATTGTCCAACCCTGGAATCGTCTTTTGGTTATTATGTGATTTTTAATGCGTTTTAAATTCTTCCTGATTTATACATCAGGTTTAATTCTAAAAAAATACATATATATTTTTAGTTAATTAGTGTTATATATTAAAACTAAGTTTAAATATAAATTCCCAGCTCTGGGAGCTGTTTTTTAGTTTTTTCTTATTTCTAATACCAAAGAACTCATTTCAAAAACATCAAATATATTTAATTTATAAAGAAAATGAAAAAAATTGTTTGGCTTGACTACTTTTATGTAATAAAAAAAAGTTTCAATTGTCCAACCCTGGCATCGTCTTTTTGATTTTGTGTGATTTTTAATACCAATTAAATTCTTCTTGATGTATAAAATAGGTTTAATTAAAAAAAAAAACGAAATTTAATTAATTTATACCAAAATAAATTTAAATTGTCCAGCTCTGGAACGGTATTTTAGATTCTGCAGCTTTTCAATAGTAATATATATACATATATACAAATTCCTGTACATCAATTTAGGACCGAATTGTAGCTTTTCTGGGGGCTTTGGAAAACTGATTTCACATACAGACAGACGGACACCGCTCTAGCGACTTCCCTATTCATAAGGATCCATATTATATACACTTATATAGGGGCCGCAATCTAACGTTTTTTTATTTCAACTAGTGCTTATTTCGTGAATGGTAACACTTAGCTCATGTCTGATTTGACAGATAATTAGTTTTATGCTTCCGCTGAACGAATATGGTTGACCATCCAATGCGTTTTCGCTTCGCTAAGTGGGCCTGCGATCGACTTACAGAAGATGCCGATTTTGCTAAAAAAAATCAGAAAACCCGCACGCATACATTGAAAAGCCGACGCACCCAAAACAAGTCACTGTTTGGTGCGGATTTTGGTCCAGAGGCATAATTGGGCCATTTTTCTTCGAAAATGAGCAAGGCGTGGCCGTTACGGACCCTATATAATAATGAAATTGCAAAAATTACTTAAAGAATAAAAAAATTTTATAATTTAGAAGTCGTTTTGTATTTTGTACGCTAGAGGCGCTTCAGTTCCAACACTTGCTTTGCAGGGAAAAATCAATATCTCAATTTAGCTTTTACCAAAACACAATAATAGACTTATTTCCTTTGTAACTATTACAGATATTGTTCAGTTTGTTTTTTGTACAATTTGAACGCAATTAATGAATGATATTTATTTACACACGATATTTTTTTTTCTTCTTAATTTCATTTTGTAATCGTATTTTTACGCTATTTCAAGCAGCAAGAAAAGTTTATATTGTAATTTTTATTCCAATCACGCCCCTTCAACTACACATTTAAGCAGTTAACGAGTCTTTTATTTTATTTTATTTGCCTTTAAAATTTGTTTTATTTTTATAGACACAATTTTTGTGTTCAGATAAGAAATGTTTTGTAATTTTCCTCATGGAATGTGGTACGAGTATTCGTATTATTGGCAGTTACTGTCTATGGTAGACTTGAAAATTTCAAGCATTTTCGATACTTAACTGAACCTCGTTGTCTTCCCCCTTATTTTTTATACGTCTTTTCCACATTTTACTTTCTAAATTCTTTTTCCTTTTACTAAGTCTTTCGTCCGACACTTTTTTTTACTTATGGACTTGTTTTTGAATATCTTTTATTTAGGTTTGTATTACACTAACGAATCGTTTCTGTTTTTTAATAGCATTTTTTACTTTAATTATTCATTTTAAAAATAGATTTTTGTAATTAGCGTTTGTGCGTCATTGTAGCTTTCTTAGTATTTCTCTGCATAGGGCTTTAATTTCTCAATGGCGTTTGAGAGACTAATTCGTTACGGTTTAAAGAAAACAAAGTGCATAAATTCCAGATAAGCCCAAACTTATTTTTACCTAGATTTTCATGTTGTTTTTTTTTAGTTTTTATAACGTTTATTAGAAATAATGCCCATTAAAACGATCAATATTTGAAAACGACATTAATATTATTTTATCAAGTTTCGAAGATAAACTATCAACGGCTCGCTCTTGAAATGTAAGTGCATACAGTATGACCTTGAATAATACAACCCTGATTAAGTGCAACTCCTCGATAATCGCAACACTCGAATTCTAAACAGTAGCAACACTTTTAATTCTACTTTTTACACAAATAAAACCTCAACGCAACTTTACAAAGTTCATATATTCTGTTTTTTTTTTATAATTTTATTTTATATCAAGCAATACACAAAATTGTATACAAATTCTTTGCTGCATTTTTTGAACACTCGAAGCACTTCTTCTAACATTTATGTGAAATAGCTGAAAGCGTGATTATACATATGTTCGACCAAGTATACCAACAACGGGAAATTTGAACATTCACCTAATGTGTTGAACAGACCTCGTATATGTTATTTTAGCTAAAAATAATGTTAAAAATTGTCCAAAGAAGTGGTTAAAATAATTTTAGCTTCCTTTTATGGATTTAAATGTTCTGTTTTAGCTACATCAAGTCCTTTTTAACCCTAGAGTGTACACCCACATAAATTATTTGTGTCGTTTTTTAAATTATCTTTTGCTTTTTATACAAAAGTTGTCTAAACAAGAAAAATAAAAAAAGAAAGAAATAAAAAACATAGAAATAAAAAAAATAATAAAAATATAGTTTTTATTTCCTTGAAATATCGAATAAAAATTAGACACAGTATAATTTTATTAAAAACGTCCACAAGCCTGATTAACTTTATAATAAACTGATCAGGTTAATAACAATAAATCAACAAAAATAATAAAAAATAATAATAAAGTAATAAAAAAAATAATAAAAAAATAATAAAAAATAATAAAAAAGTAATAAAAATACTAAAAAAGTAATAAAAAAGTGTAAAAAATAATAAAATAAGTAATAAAAAAATAATAAAAAAAATAATTAAAAAAATAATAAAAAAAATAGTAAAAAAAATAATAAAAAAGTAATAAAAAATAATAAAAATAGCAAAAATATTATAAAAGTGAAAAAAGTAAAAAGTATGAAAAGTAAGAAAATAAAAAAGTAAAAAAAAAAATAATAAAAAAGTAAAAGAAATAAAAAAGTAAAAAAAAAATAAAAAAGTAAAACAAAAATAAAAAAGTAAAAAAAAAATAAAAAATAAAAAAGTAAAAAAGTAAAAAAGTAAAAAAAAAATAAAAAAGTAAAAAAGTAAAAAAAAAAATATAAAAGTAAAAAAAAAATAAAAAAGTAATAACAAAAATAAAATAATTATAATAAAGTAATAAAAAATAATTACAAAAAATAATAAAAAAGGATATAAAAAAATAATAAGAAAAAGATATAAAAAAAATAATAAAAAAAAGATATAAAAAATAATAAAAAAAGATATAAAAAAATAATAAATTAATAATAAATAAATAGTAAATAATAAATAAATAATATAAATAATAAATAAATAATAAATAAATAAAAAAATAAAAAAGTAAAAAGAAATAAAAAATAATAAAAAAATAAAAAGAAATACAAAATAATAAAAAAATAAAAAGAAATAAGAATTTTAAAAATTTTAACAGAATAATAGCGTTAGTATTCTAGGGTTAAACGAGATTTAACTTCTTGTTATTTAAATATCTAGTCACACTGTCTAAACGCAAACAAATAACTCTCAAATATTTCTGGATACGTAAAATATTTAACAAATAATAATAAAAATAATAAAAAATATTTAACAAATAATAAAAGAAATAATAAAAAATATTAAACAAATAAATAATAAAAAAAAAAATAATAAAAAATAAAAAAAAAATAATAAAAAATAAAAAAAATAATAAAAAATAAAAAAAATAATAAAAAATAAAAAAAAATAATAAAAAGTAAAAAAAATAATAAAAATAATAATAAAGAAATAATAAAAAATAAATAATAGAAAATGTAATAAAAAAAATAATAGTAAAAAAAAGAATAAAAAATGAAAAGAAATTAAAGATAATAAAAAATATATAAGCAATTAAATAAAAAAGCAATAAAGCATAAAACAATTTTCTGTTAAAATTTTTAAAAATATTATATTAATTTTAATTATAATATTTCCCTGGAGAATATATAAAGAGGATATCAAAATATTGGATAATAAAAAAATGCAAGTTTTTTTTTATAAAAAAGGGACCTAAAGCTGGTTAAAAAAACAGATAAAGCAGATGTGCTTTAGAAAAAAAAAATTTCATAGTACGCAAAATTTACGTGCCATTTATTAGCGTTAGTATTCTAGGGTTAAACGTGATTTAACTTCTTGTTATTTAAATATCTAGTCACACTGTCTAAAAGTAAACAAATAACTCTCAAATATTTCTGGATACGAAAACTTCAAAATTTATCGATGATATAAATGCCTTTAGCATAAAACTGGGAACGCTGCTTACGTAAGTACATGTGGAAAGTAGCATACGTATGTATGTGTATATGTGTGTATGTATGCAATAGAGCACCCATAAATTCTCTCTCTCAAATATCATGGCACAAAAACAGCAGGAATTTTGAAATAAGAAAAAGCCACCAACAAAAAAGCATACGAGTACATGTGAATATATTTTCAAGTTTATGCACTTTTTTTAATGAAGACAAAAACAACAACAATGGTGATTAAAACGAACGTTATTCCTTGTACTTAAGTGTGTGTGTGTGTGTGAACTGTGAGCTTGATTAAGTTCTCATATGGCGGTGTTATTGGGCGATATTTGATTTCGTCGCTCTGTTCATAACTGTTTTGAACAAGGAAAAAGCGTGGAATGAGTTGGGGGAAAAATACTGCACTTAAAATTTGTTGTGCAAATGTGTGAGTGAATTTATGCAGTTAGAATGTGTAGATGTGATGTCTTGTGTGCACTGACTAAGCTTTGTTATTAGGTCAGCGAAATTCACTTTATATGGGTGCATGTATATGTATGTGTGTATGTATGTATGTGCGCACATAAATTTGTAATCATTTTATACTCATACTATTGACATACAGTTATGTGTATGTTTGTATATACGTATACCTATATTAAAAAATTCGTTGTTTTTGCTTCTTTTTTTATTGAACATTTGCTGGAATTATTGTTGGTTGAGAGTGAGTGAATGCGACTACTCGTAAGTGCTGTAAAATGTCTTCCCCCTTGTTCGACTTTTTTTTTAATTTACAATTTCTTTTGCTCTTGTTTGTCATTAAAAAAATTTATTTTTATTACTTGAGTCTTTAAGGTTTTTTTTTTCTTGACTATAAATAAAACAAATGCAAAAATCCAATAATTAAAGTAATAGGTACAAAAGCATGCAAAATTCCATTCAACATAAAACTTTTACACAAAAATTAAAACAACAAACGCCGTATATATTTTTCTTGAAACATATTATCTGCTATAAAATGCAAAAGGCGAAAATGTTTATTCATATAGTATGTATGTATATGTACCTACTCTGTACATATGTATGTATGTATGTACATCGCTCATATCTACATAAATATGTGTTTGCATACATAAATAAAATCGTTAAATTTTATTATTGTTGCTGTTGTAAAACGTGCTTTTTTATGTTGCTTGTTGTAACTTAACATGGTAACACATGGCCTGGGACTTCAATTATTTTTTTTTTTAATTTTTATTATTGTTTATTTTTCTTCTCCTATTAAACTTTTTTTGTTGTAATAAAGTCAGTCGGTTAAAAGTAGAAATGAGTAAGAAAGAAGACTGGTTTTTAGCACACAACTCGAAATGGCTGTCGGCCCGCCGCAGATTGTGGCTAAAAGTATTGCAAGGCAGGGATGGAAATCACTATATAATTGCAGATGTGCCAATTTTATGAATAACATTTCTATGAAATGCTTTTTTTCTAACCCGTTATTTTTCCATTAGCACTGAGTTGATGCATTCAACCAACTGCGATTATTTATAATTTAAAGAAAATATTTTTCATGCTTTCACACACATTTTTTGTAAACAAATTCATTTATTTTTAATAACATTTTTTGTGAAATTTGTGAAAAATTAACACAAACCAGTACCAGTCCTGGTTGCTGCTGATTGTACTAGTGGTACTAGCGACCACTCTTTTTTCTCATTTGCACCATAGAAGTTTAGTTGAAGGTGAACAAGAACATAAATGTCGTTCATTGTTACTGCTGTTACAAATTGTACATTTTTATTAGGCTGCGTATGTAATATTAAAGCCTCTACAAAGAATGTTTAAAATTATGGCTGCTTTGCTGAGTTTTAGTTTTTAATTGTTTCGTTGGTATCTCTTTTTAAATACTTTGTTGAAGTTCAACTCTTTGATAAAGAATGTTAACAAAAATATTTTAAATTTGAATTAAGATTCTATAGGGTAATTGTTCGAAATTTTTAATTTAAATCTCAGAAAGACATGATAAATATTCCAAGGCACAAAGGAAAGTCAACATCAGTTTTTGTTATTCAACTTACACAGCAGAGCAGAACAGCTGTTTTCGAAAGACGCAACCCTTTCATCATCAGTGCTCATGTGTATTGTGTTTGTCACCACTTATTAGGTGGCTTAGTTGAATGTGATAACAGTTCCTATTTACACAAATTTTATTGTGAAAAAGAATACGAGAACTGTATCAAGCTGATGTTAACATGTTATTGTTATAATACCCGTGTTACCGTATGATTATTTTTCTTCATGTCCCATTTTTCTGAATTTTTTGTTCCATCAAAAAATTGAATTTGTTTGTGGGTACATACATATTTATTAAGATCCATAAGATAAATAATTATAATAATAAATAGAATGGTTCGTGTATTTTCGAACTCGATTAAATTATGAACTATTTCTTTACCCTTAATTATTGTGTGGTTTATTTCTAGGACATGTCTTGACCACAGTTGCCATAGTTGGTAACATTCTACCAAAATTGGTAATTTTCTTTAGGGTTGGTAACTTGGTAACTTTTGTTTTTAAGGCTTGACAAACTATCAAATTATTGCTTTTCTTTTATCATTTTTCCGCATTACTCAACACTGAGAAAAAAAATCATTAAAAACAACTGTGTGAATGTGCGCCAAATTGTTCAACGGCGTAATATGCAAATGTCATTATGTTTGGTCAGCAAAAGATCATTTTAAATAACTGCAATATTAAATAGTTTATTTAAATTAAATACGGAATTCGTAGGTATAATGAAATGAAATATTTATTTATGTTCTAAAATGAATTAAAACGTTTTAGTTGTTGTTTTTATTATTAAAAAAATAGAGATTTTTGTTTTTATAAAAAAAAAAAAAAAAATTTTGGTAGCTTTTTGGTAACATTTTCGGAAAATTTTGGTAGAAAATTTTTTTACTCAGTGGCAACCGTGGTCTTGACATGAATAAGATCATCAATTATTAAAGCAGTAAAAATTAATTCCAACAATACTTTTCCCCTTTTTAAAAAGGAATATGATTATCGACATAATTAATTTATTTAAAAAAATGTTTTTTTTTTCTTTTAAAATACATTCAACAAAAAAAAAAAAAATTACAATTGTGCCACGATTTCCTTGGCTGTTGTAGTAAATTTCCCTTTTCTGTAATAACAGTAAAGATGTAGGTGTTAATTAAAAAGTTTAATTAATATTAATACTTCTATTTCGTTGTTGTTTAATTTCACACTTTTATTATCCACAAATTCAACGTCATTTGTAACTGACTGAAGGCGCTTATCAGTTTACGATCTACCCATAGTTACCGCCTATATAAATTCTGTCATTATCAGTAGGAAGTTTCGTAAAATAAAAGAAATTACATTTTTATTTTCCCCAACAACCTACTACATTTTATTTTATTTATCGCTATAATTTCCCCCCCTTATCCCCCTGTTCCCCCTTTTCATTTAATCAAAATATTAAGTGCGAAATGTAAAAAGAGAATTATGTAAATAAATAAGTGTTTGTGCATAAACAAATAGCTGACGAAATGGAGGTAAACAATTGTTCATTTTTATTTAACAGGTTGCTAAACTTTACCTGAAAACAGCTGTAGGAAAATATTTAAAATAAAGTGATAAACAAATAATGACATGAAAAAATGTGTTCGATTTAAAAAATCGAGTTTAAAATCATTAACTCTAGCCCATTTTCAATAAGATGTTCAATATAAAATATCAAAACAATTCGTGTTTGATCGTGCATCATTATTCAGTTCGCAGGAACTAAACAAATCTTTAATGTTTACCAATTTCAGTTAAAAGGAAGTTGGTAAGAGGATTGTAAATAAATCAGCGTGATGCATATGCAAATGCTATAAAATACTTCGCTGAAGCGAAAAATTAACTCCTATAATGTCTGTCAATGATGCTTTGCGAACAAGTCTGGTGTTACAAACCAGACATTTTCGATAAGAATTTTTCCATAAATGATTTAGTTTTCGTGCGAAGAGTTTTTTAAAGTAACAATTGTTTGTAGTTTTACATATATTTTATCTAGAACATCAAATCAAATATTTTCCCAAAAAAATATATATTTCTATACAAGAGTTATCGATAATTTTTGTAGAATATATGTTGGATACATATTAAATTACATCACCGTTAGGGTAACTACAGTTAATTTTTCACCTATTTATTAGCAATAATATCGATAACTGCTTTTCTATCGACAATTTATCGATATTGATTGTTCAAAATATATCGATTATTATGGTTGAAAATTTATTAATAGTCTTTGTTGACAAATTAACGATAACTTCTGTTGCCATATAATCGGTATGTTCTTTGGTGAAAATTTATCGACAAACAAAAATTTATTCAAATCAAATAAAATAATCAATTTCCTGAAGAAGTCACACAAAAGAATGGCGAAATATTGAAAAATAATATATTTTTTATAAAAGTAAAGAGCAAGCTTAAAAATATTAAAGTATAATATTAATCGATAACTGTTATGAAAATTTTCATTTGCTATAATTTTGTCACAATACTTTTCAAAACTGTGGTTAAAGTCTACTGATGATTTGGCAAAGCACCAATAAAAAATAACAAATAGACATTGCTTCACCACCAACAAATAAATTTAATTTAAAATATATCGATAACTTTAACAAGAATTTTTCAAGATTCACACTTTTATGTTTTTCATTAATTATATTCAAAAAATAAAGTTGTCTCTTTCTCTTCAAAATCCAAAGTGCAATAAATTATCGAAAGTTAACTGCATTTTTATAAAAAAATGAAAAAATATGCAAGCTTAAAATGTAAATTGGAAATAGATAACTAATGGATGACTTTTGTTGAAAATTTATCGATAACTTCTGCTGAAAATTTATCGATAACTTCTGCTGAAAATTTATCGATAACTTTTGTGAACAATTTATACAATTTTTTTTTTAAATAATATATCAAGTTATGTCTCAAAATATAACAGTAACTTTGACAATTTTTTTTCAAGTGTAACAGTCTTAAATTATTCTTATTTAATCAGAAACTTAAGATGAAATTATTAGCGATAATTTTCGTAAAAAAATTTAACGTTATCGTTATATTTAAGATATATTTTTGTCACGTTTCAAAAAATAAATAGAATTTGTAATAATTTAAAGAAAGTAAATTTGTAATAAATATAAAGAAAGTAAACAAAGTTTTACAGAATTTATCAATATTTTTAGTTGCAAATTCATGGAGAACTTCACTTATATTTTTATATAAAATTGCGATACAGTTTTGTTTCAAAATTTAATTAAATTTTTTAACTTTTATTAACTTTTTATAATAAAAAAAAAACTCAATTTTAAAATATTAAAAATTTAGCATAATTGAATATCTTGCTTAAATTTAACATATAATAATTTTGTAAATATATCGATAATTTTTGGTAAAAAGTTATCGATAATTTTTTTAAAACTCATCGATTATTAAATTTATAAATAATTTTAGTTGAAAATAAATCGGTAACATATGTCGCAAAATATATCGATAAATTTTGTTGAAGATTAATCAATAACTTTTGTTGCAAAATATCCTATGAACTTTGTTTAAACTTTATCGATAAGTTTTTAAAATCGTTTATTTGACATATTGTCTCAATTAAATTAGTGCGTTTTGTTTGTTATGTGGTCAAGTATGTCTAATGCCTGCATTTCATTGGTTCTTACACCAAATCATCAGTAGACTTTAACATAATTTTGGAATTAGGCACAAAAAGCACTAACTTTATCGATAAGTTTTGTTGAAAATTTATTACTAATTTAATTTAAAATTTATCGATAAGTTTTGTTAAAATTTTATTACCAATTTTAATATAAAATTTATCGATAAGTATAATTGAAAAATGATTTGCTATAGGTTTTGCTAAATAACATTTTTTTAAAGTTTATCGATAAAGTTTGGTGAACATTTATCGATAATTTTGTTTAAAACTCATCGATGATCAAATTTATAAATAACTTTAGTTGAATATAAATCGATAATATGTGTTGAAAATTTATCGATAATTTTTGTTGAAAATTTATCGATAAATTTTGTTGAAAATTTTTCGATAAATTTTATTGAAAATTTTTCGATAACTTTTGTTGCAAAATAGACTATGAATTTTTTTTAAATTTATGGTTAAATTTAATTGAAAATATTTCGATAACTTGTTTTTTTAATTTTGTTTAAAATTTATCGATAAATTTTGTTGAAAATTTATTACTAATTTCAATTGAAAATTTATCGCTAAGTTTTGGTGCAAAATATATTTAAGCTTTTGTTGCAAATTTACCGTATAAAGAAGTGTTAGCAAATAATTTTATTTATATTTTCAAAATTATCGCTAAATTATTTATTAACTAAAAATATTTCTTTAGCATACTTTTAACGTAGAAATAATTATTGATAATTTTTCGTATAGACACAATAATGCACTTGCTTTCAAGGAGTAAGAATTTAAATATAAATTTCTTTTAAATTGAAATATTACAAATAAGCTTATATTTTTTTTAATTAGTTATTAATTAAGAATTTTCTTTTTGATAAATTTACATTTTTTTTGGTTAAGAGGAGAATATAATTTATATAAAATTATACTAAATTTAACTATTGCATAATTAATTGAATGATTTTGAGGAAAATTTATGCAATTGAGAATTATCATTTTAAAACTATGGAAAATTTACGAATTTTTTAAATTATTAAAAATTGCAACATTTCTATTATTTAATTATTTCTTTTAAACTAATAAATTATATGTTTTCTTGTCTTTTTAGGTGAGTTTTTCTAATGAGTTCTGAGTTCTTGTGCAAAGTTCTTTGTAAGTATTTGAGAATTGATGAAGTTGGTTTTATAAATACTCTTGATAGTTTCATTATGAACTTCAAAGTTGAAAACCTAACAGGCGCTGCCTAGAAGTTCACAACAAATACTAACCGGTCGCACGACATCAGTAGATATCGCTCTGTCGATTTTTTTAAATTTTTGTTTGTTTATTTTTTGCTTTTCTTTTTTGTTTTTTTTTGTTTCTTTTTGTTTCTTTTTTTGTTTTTTTTTTTTGGTTTTTTTTTGTTTATAGTAATTAAGCGCTCAAAGGATACATATGGTGACATAGTGTAGACAAGATCGCAAAAAATTTCAAATCCCAATTTTTTTATAACAAAAATTGATTCATAAGAGACAAAAATTTATTAATGAGATTCTAAAGTAAATTTTGGTGCAAAAATTTGTTTTATTAACCTGATATAAAACGCAAACAAATTTTATAAATTAGGCCTTGGAAATAAGAAGAAAACTGAAGTCGAGTATTTTAAATAACTTATTGAATACTTTTCCTTGGCCATAATGTACTTTTGCTGCGATTAATATGAAATATTATTGCTCAATTGTGAAATTCAAGTTTATATAAAAATGAGAATTTTAAAAGTTTAACAAATTTCTTATTTTCTTAATTTTTTTTTTTTAATTTGAAAATTTCTGTGGGTTTGTTTGGTGAACAAATTGCGTGAAAAACAAATTTTAAAATAAAAAAAAAATATTTATTCTTCTACTTGAGATTTACAAATTTGCAGCCTTACAGCCTATTGCTAGGAACACAACTGCAACGAAAGACGAATTTTTGGTCGCGAATGTTCCTCACCAAAAATAAAACACATGGAGTGTATATGAAAATGCACACAATCGTGGTGTTGGTCGAAATTCGTCATACTCAGCGAAAGTTGAAATAGATGTATTTCTAATTGTTTCGTCAGCGAACGACGAACAAATTATAAGGTGGCCAGGTTTCATATACTCAAACTGCTTATTTTGTGGAAAAACAAAATACGCTACTGTATTGTTGCATGTAGCACTAAAGTTTTCAGTGCATATCAAAAACGCATTTACCAATACACAAAATTGTATCATTCGGACGACTTTTTATTAATTTTGAACACTTTTTATAATATATTCTTTCTTCCTATTTCTTAGTTTTTCATATGGTCACCCCATCAGCTGTTAAATGAAAAGAACAATTTATTTACAGAAAAAAAAGTTTTTCAGAAAATAATTACAAAAAGAAATTTGTATTAGGAAAAAAGAGACAACACCGGGGTAATTATTGAATGTCTAAACAATCTGGCATCAGAGGATTGCAAAAATTTTTACAAAAGTTTAATTTTTTTTTTAGCTCATTATATTAATTTATTCGTCGTTATTGTGTTTCATACGACGAATTTATAAAACCAATTTTTGTATGAAAATTTGCCCTATTATGAATCAGTAATAATTTTTATAAATTAAAAACCTTATCCATAAAATATATTTTTGTATTAAATTCAATTAAGATTCTATAGGCTAATTGTTCGAAATTTTTAATTTAAATCTCAGAAAGACATCATAAATATTCCAAAGCACAAAGGAAAGTCAATATCAGTTTTTAGTTATTTAACTTACACAGCAGAGAAGAACAGCTGTTTTCGAAAGCCGCAACGCTTTCATCAGCAGTGCTCATGTGTATTGTGCTTGTCACCACTTATTAGGTGGCTTAATTGAATATGATAAGAGTTCTTATTTAAAGGAATTTTATTAGGAAATTGAATACGAGAACTGTATCAACCTGATGTTAACATATTATTGTTTTAATACCCCTGCTACCGTTTGATTATTTTCTTCATACCCCATTTTATATTTTTGATTTATAAAATGATTATATGACAGATTTTCATACAAAATTTGTTTTATAAACTCTTTATAAACCAGAAATATTTTTTAAGAATATGGCTATAAACCTTTGCCCCCATATTCATAAAAAAATAAAATGTATTTGAAATCTATTTTAAGAAAATTTTGTATGAAAAATTTTGAATAAAATACATTTCAAAACCATTTTAAATTTTATGAATATGGGGGTTAATGTTTTGAAAACAAAAACTCCTTATTTTGATATATTTTCCGATACAAATAATTCAATGTTGCTGAATTTTTCAACGAAATGTATAACTTGTATATATTTTTTTTATCGCATGAGAGATATTTTTTATCTTAGGAAATTGAATACGAGAAGTGTATCAACCTGATGTTAACATATTATTGTTTTAATACCCCTGCTACCGTTTGATTATTTTCTCCATGTCCCATTTTATATTTTTGATTTATAAAATGATTATATGACAGATTTTCATACAAAATTTGTTTTATAAACTCTTTATAAACCAGAAATATTTTTTAAGAATACGGCTGTAAACTTTTAATGTTTTGAAAATAAAAACTCCTTTTTTTTTATATATTTTCCAATCCAAATAATTCAATGTTGCTGAATTTTTCAACGAAATGTATAACTTGTATATATTTTTTTATCGCATGAGAGATATTTTTTATCTTAGGAAATTGAATACGAGAAGTGTATCAACCTGATGTTAACATATTATTGTTTTAATACCCCTGCTACCGTTTGATTATTTTCTCCATGTCCCATTTTATATTTTTGATTTATAAAATGATTATATGACAGATTTTCATACAAAATTTGTTTTATAAACTCTTTATAAACCAGAAATATTTTTTAAGAATACGGCTGTAAACCTTTAATGTTTTGAAAATAAAAACTCCTGTTTTTTGATATATTTTCCGATCCAAACAATTCAATGTTGCTGAATTTTTCAACGAAATGTATAACTTGTATATATTTTTTTATCGCATGAGAGATATTTTTTCTTTGCTTCAACAAAGAAATTACGTTCTTATTGAATTTGTGCAAATATAATACACAAGAGAATATGTAGGCATATCCTCGGGTTTCTTGGCATAGATACAAACATACACACACAAACACATACATACATACAAACATATATAAATATGTGTATTAGGGTGGTTCCATGTTTTATAAAAAATAAAACAGAATAAAAGTCTTGAATACACAATTGTGTGGCCGACATCTGCATAATTTATTAAAATATTTATTTCCTAATGGATAAAAGCCAGGAGTTGGAAGAATTTTTTTTGTTTACGTTGCCGCCCTAATGTTTTGTGTTTTTATTTTATATACATATGTGGCGGCCATACTCTTGTGAAAGCATCATGTGCTGTTTTAAATATATCCCGTTTTTTAAGCCGAATTTGAAGATCGTCACATCGCGTGTTTGGTATAAAAATGCACAATTTAATGATGATGGCCATCAAGGCGATAATGATGTTTATTTTCTTTATCTTACGCGGTTGGTTGGTTGGTTGGTTTTGTGGTTCTTTTGGTTTGTAGGCATGTGGATGACTCGCCATTGTGTATTTGGACAAATGTGCTGCATCTTAAAGCTGCATATTATTATTGTGGTTGTTGTATTTTATTTTATTTTTGTCTCCTTTAAATGTTTGCTTGAGTTAACGACGACGCTGTTGATGATTTGACCCAATTTTGAAATCCCCCCACAAAAAAAAAAAAAGGAAAAAAGACCCAACAAAAGAACAAGGAAGAATATATATTTTTTTTGGGAGGAAATTTTGCAAATAAAGAAACAAACACACATGCACGCACACTTCAAGCCCCCAGCACGTACACTTTGAAATTGAATTTAAATTTCTTTTGTACGCTGGCAGGCAATACAAACGTGCAGAGAAAATAAGAAAAAAAAAAAGGTTCTTTGAAGCAAGAAATAAGTAAAGGGGAGCCTCTTGATCGATACACTTTTCAAAATATTAAAAATTATATAAGATTTTGCGTTTGCATTCATATTAAAATCTAATAACGAAATTTCGTTCTATCAGTGTAACATAAAGGGGAGCGGTGGGGCAATTAACTTGCAAGAAACTTGTTTATTTTTGTTCAATGCTGTCTGCCAGGATATTTTATTTAACTGCACAAAAGCAGTCTTTCACCGGTCCGGCTATTCACTTTTTATTTGTTTATTTTTTTATTTTAAATATAATATCACATACATATATAATATTTTCTTATTGTGTGTATATTATTTTCGTTGCAGGCAAAATAATGTTATTCTTTTTTCTTTTTTTTTGTTCTTGAACAATAAATGCAGATGTCAACAAAAAATTTCCAAATGTCGTTCAACTTTTGCCAAATATATCACAAATAAAATGAAGCGTTAGCAATTAATAAAAGAACGTGCAAAATTTATTTACTTTATTTTAATATAAAATTTAATATGTGCATAAACACATTTTTTATGTGATATTTCCCAGAAACACAACACGAGGGAAAACATTTTTCATTTATTTTTTAATGGAATATTTAACATGATTTTTTTTTTTAATATTGTCTCGTGTTAATTTATTTAATATGTGCTTTAAGTAGGTCTATATGCCTGCATTGCAGTTACTCTTATGCCAAATCATCAGTGTAGACCTTTAAGGGAATTCTGCGAAAATTTCCCTAATGCATTTACAATTTTTAGCTGAATGTAAAAATAATTCCCATTAATAATGTAGTTTAATACAGCAGAAAATAAAACTTTAATTAAAATTTTAATATAAAAAAAAAAAACTACAACAAAATTTTAATTAAATATTTGAGTAGCCAGCCAGCGACGGACGAACCCTTGAACCACTTCAATCAATGAATGAAATATCCATTTTATTTTATTCACTTCATTTCTTTATCTATCATGCATTTGTGTAGTAAAGTTTATTTTTCGCTTTTATTTTTGCTAACAAAATTGTAAATAAACAAATGAGAAAGCACCACCACCATCATAGTGTTTTTATATATGTAAGTGTGTGTGTGTGTGGCTGTTTATAAATAATGGATATAATAAAATCCTTGTTTATTAAAATTCACTATAAAATACATAAACTAAAAACGCTCAAAATATTGGATAATGAAAATAAATGAACTCTGCTTCGTTTACTTGGATAAACAAATAATAAACGAGTGAACACACAAAAAAAGAAAAAAAAAACACCACAAAAACTATTATTTTCATTGTCAACAGAATTTTTGTTTAAAATAAATCGTTTGTTTTTCCTTTCAATAAATCGGATTTTTTAAGAGAGTTATTATTATTATATTGAAAGCACTTGAGCTGGATTATATACGAGTATTTACATAATTTGTTATTACGAGTATTAAAGCCAGAGTTTTTTTTGTTTTTTTTTTAGAAAAATAAAGTTTCTGCTTGATTTTAAAACAAAATTCTCCTAAATGAACAATAAAAATATGGGGGTCACTAAGTAAAGTTTTTGATTAGTTTTGTGGATTATTTATTGTTAATAAGGAACAACGTTCAAGGTATGGCCTCTACTCATGCAATGCATTAGCCCTATTCACAATCTTGTGCAAGTGGTCTTGCATCATTGCAATTGCAAAATAATTGTACTCTACACCAACAAAATACATTGGAAATGCTCTCAAATACTCTCTCAATTTGCAAATGCAATAATGCAAGACCACTTGGACAGGATTGTGAATAGGGCTATTGTATTGGAGCTACATATTAAAAAAAGGGCAGAGCATTTGAATGAGCAGATCGAAAAACTTGAAAAGAGATATTGGGGGAGAATTAGTTGTAGCCGTTGTTCAATGACTTGGAGTATAATTTCGTACCTTAAGCAGGTGGGTTGTCGATAACTTAACCGCTCAGTTGGTAACAGTGATGCCAACGTATACAAATTTTTTTTTGCAATTAATAGTTTTTCGATTCTTTTCAATGTCCAAAAAATTGTCTCATTAACAAATTCGAATTTTTTTAAATAAATAAGATATTTTTTTTTAATTAAGCGAGATTTTTTTAAATAAATGAGATTTTTTAAATAAACAAGATTTTTTTTAAATAAATAAGATATTTTTAAATAAAGGCGATGTCTGTTTAATATAGCAGGTTTCTGACAATTTTAATGAATTAGAATTTTTACAATAAAATAGGCCTTTTTTTAATAAATTCGATATTTTGAAATAAATCTGATATTTTTTTCCGATAATTTTAATAAAACAGATTTTTTATAATAAAATAGGCCTTCTTTTAATAAATTCGATATTTTGAAATAAATCTGATATTTTTTCCGATAATTTTAATAAATCAGATTTTTTAAAATAGGCCCTTTTTTTAATAAATTCGATATTTTGAAATAAATCTGATATTTTTTCTGATAATTTTAATAAATCAGATTTTTTATAATAAAATAGGCATATTTTTTTAATAAATTCGATATTTTGAAATAAATCTGATATATTTTTTTGATAATTTTAATAAATCAGATTTTTTATAATAAAATAGTCCTTTTTTTTAAAAAAATTCGATATTTTGAAATAAATCTGATATTTTTTCCGATAATTTTAATAAATCAGATTTTTTATAATAAAATAGGCATATTTTTTTAATAAATTCGATATTTTGAAATAAATCTGATATATTTTTTTGATAATTTTAATAAATCAGATTTTTTATAATAAAATAGTCCTTTTTTTTAAAAAAATTCGATATTTTGAAATAAATCTGATATTTTTTCCGATAATTTTAATAAATCAGATTTTTTATAATAAAATAGGCCTTTTTTAATAAATTCGATATTTTGAAATAAATCTGATATTTATTCCGATAATTTTAATTAAACAGATTTTTTATAATAAAATAGGCCGTTTTTTAAATAAATTCGATGTTTTGAAATAAATCTGAAATTTTTATAAAATCTGATTTGTTTTCAATAAATCTAATTTAAAAATTCTTATATTCAGTTAAGCGGTTTTTTTTTGAATTTTATATATAAAAGAAATTTTTTACAGAGTTTCTAAATAAATCTGATATTATTTTTGGTATCTCTGTGGCTGCTGGGTTCGATTCCCGCCAAAGAATCTGGGGGGTGTTTTTCGCAGACAAGCAAATCGTTTCGCGGGCTGCGTTTGTTAAAAAAGAAAATAAATCAGGGCTTTTTTTTTAATGAATCCAGTTTTTAAGTAAATCTGTTGTTTTTGAGCAAATCGAGACTTTGTTTTAAATAAATCTTAATTTTTTTTAAATAAATCTTGACTTTTTTTAAAATAAGTCGTGACATTTTTAAATAAATCTGATTTAAAAAATTCTTATATTGGTATAATAGAATTTTTTTATATTTTAAATAAAGTTTTTAGAGAGTTTTTAAATAAATCGGATATAATTTTTAAATAAATAAATCACGGCTTTTTTTTGTTGTTGTTAATGAATCCTGTTTTTTTTAAATAAATCTGTTGTTTCGGAGCAAATCGAGACTTTTTTTAAATAAATCGTGGCATAAAAATAAATCTTGACTTTTCTAAAATAAATCGTGACTTTTTTAAATAAATGTGATGTACAAAATTCATATATTCCTATAATAGGATTTTTTATTTTTTAACTAAAAAAGTTTTTAGAGAGTTTTTAAAGAAATCTAATATAATTTTTAAATAAATAAATCATGGCTTTTTTGTTGTTAATGAATCCTGTTTTTTTAGATAAATCTGTTGTTTTTGAGCAAATCGAGACTTTTTCAAATAAATCGTGACTTTTCAGCAAATAGAGGCTTTTTATAAATAAGTCGTGACTTTTTTTAAAATAAAACTTGACTTTTGTAAATAAATCGTGTCTTTTTTTTGAATAATTTTGACTTTTTTTTTAAATAAATCGTGACTTGCTTTTTTAAATAAATCTGGGGCCAAATTACGGCACTCGATGTCGAACGAAATTTTGTATTTAAATTATATGGAAATTTCGATCGATATCGAATGCGCTAATTTGGCCCCTGATTTAAAAAACTTCTTCCATATCACATTTTAATTTAATTTTTGCATATTTTTTTATCTTACTCGAATAAATCTGAATATTTTTAAATAAATGTGATATATTTATTCTAGTAAATGTAATTATTTTTAATAAATCAGATTTTTTTTTTAAATTGACTGATCTATTTAGTAACTCAGATTTCTATTAATAAATTTTATGTCTTTTTAATGAGACCAATTTTTTTAAACAAATCAAATTATTTTAAAGTAAATTTACTTTTCTTAATTAAATGCAATTTTCTATTTATAAGTGGGATTTTTTTTTAAATAAATCAGATGTATTTTTGTATTTAAAACTCGGATTTTTTTTGATAAACATGACTTTAGTGTAACAAAACAATTTTTTGTTAAAAATTGATACCGTTTATTTAAATAAGTCGGCTTTTTTTTAAATAAGTCTATTTTTTTTAAATAAATCTGGTACCAACGAACACAAGCTTGATTAATATTACAATAAATCTGGTATTTTAAAATAAATAAATCATGGATTTTTTTAATTAAATTTGTAATTTTTTTTTTGAGAGTATCGAAACATTTTTAAAAGTCGTGACATTTTAAAAATAAATCGTGACTTTTTTAAAATTTTTAAAATAAATCTCAAATCTGTTTTAATATTTGCAGAAACCATTTATTTTTTGAAAATAACTCTAATATTTGTTTTAATAAATCAGATTTTATTATAAATTTGATTTTCGTTAAAAGTCCAGTTGATATGTTGATCTGTGCTCTAAGCATTTTATGTACATATACATATATTGTATTATTAAAGTCATATTTTTTTGTGTAATATACTTTGTGACCAAGGAAAGTTTTGTATAAATTTTCTAATGAAAACTAGAGTTAAAGCTTTCAAAAATTTCATATAATACATTTTCGCAATATTTTCAAACCACAGTTTACTTATTGTGGAACACTTGTTAGAGTGACTTTTGGAAAATAACCTGGTTAATTATTTGCTTCGTTGATATTTAAGAAACAAATTTTTGTTTTTGTGAGATTTTCATATTTATGCTAATCCGCTGTACATGATAATTACATAGTGCTTGTTTTTATTTATTTTCGAAAATTACTCACGATTTAAGCAATTTAATCAAGATAAGTTTAACCTGTTGTATGTGTTTGTGTGTATGTGTTGGTCATTAAGTTACTTTTTTCCTATTTATTTTTATCTGTTTCTAAATTTTATGCGTAATTAAGTTCCAAACCGTGTAGATGGATGGTGTTTGATATTGATATTTGTATTATACGGTCGGTAGAACACGACAACCGAGTTAACCTGCAGCGGCAACCTCCATTTAAAATTCTATTTCTCTGTACGATTACTGCTCCCCCTCTCTGCTCTCTGCTGTGGTGACTAGATAGAAAACTTTTATAACGATTATTATGACTTTAGTAAAGTTTTGTATTTAATTAATTGAATGAATTGTGATGGTTGTGCAATTGTTTGCTTTAGTTTTGTAATTTGTAAAAATGAAACTAAAATTGTTTAATAGAAATAGAAATCATGAAAAATGGATGGTATTAATTACATATGACCGGTGCAACTTGTTTTTTTTTTGTGTTTAATGTACTCGCCTGTCCATTAAATCAGCCGTGGGGTAGAGCAAGAGGATTTTGTGTTTTACATTATAAAGTTTCATGTTTTTCAATTTAGTGAAAAAATTGAAAATATTTAAGTGCATTTAAATCACTGAGTGATGACGACTAGACTTGATAATTGACTTTAGCAGGCATGTTCATGATGATTTATCTTTTGTCTGCTCGATAGAACTTAAAATTTGTAACAAATAACACGAAAGTTAAACTGGAGAAAATTTATTTATTCGATAGACAAATACGTGCAGTTAATTAATTTGAAAATTATTTCGGTCATATGACCGACCACCGTGACTGTGTTCCGGACATCCAATTTTGGCACACTTGTGCGGCATTTGCTGAAAATTAACGGATTATTAATTTCAGTTTCCGAAAACGGTGTTTGTAAATGATGACTCCCTCTTGGTAAAATTAAAATAATCATACGGTAACACGGGTATTATAACAATAACATGTTAACATCAGGTTGATACAGTTCTCGTATCCTTTTTCACAATAAAATTTGTGTAAATAGGAACTGTTATCACATTCAACTAAGCCACCTAATAAGTGGTGACAAACACAATACACATGAGCACTGATGATGACAGGGTTGCGTCTTTCGAAAACAGCTGTTCTGCTCTGCTGTGTAAGTTGAATAACAAAAACTGATGTTGACTTGCCTTTGTGCCTTGGAATATTTATCATGTCTTTCTGAGATTTAAATTAAAATTTCGAACAATTAGCCTATAAAACCTTAATTCAATTTAATAAATCGAAACCAGAACTTAGATTTGGAAATTAAAAAAAAATGCGATGGAAGAGGCTACTGCTTCGGTCTTTGTCATCACTGATGACAAAAGTGTGAACATATATGTACATATATTTTTTATTACTTTGCTGACAATCTTAAATTAGTTATTTTGCAATAAGAGTTTTATATGCAGAAATGTATATATTTTTTTTGGAATTTTTTAAAAATATATGCAATTTTCTATAATATATGGTTTAATGTGACAAACATGTAAACTGACAATATTTGTTGGTGGATAAATTTATTGTCTTAGAACTGTCTGACAATGAAATTGTAAGGTTTTCTTACAATCGTGTAAACTGACTATTTAGCGTATGAAAAAAATTCTTCATTCTCAGTATATTGTCAGCACATTGTCAGGTCTTACAATATTGTTAGATCTGACAATCGTCTGTACCGATAAAAAATCGTCATGTCGAATATGTACTTTTTTTTCAAATCCATTTCCGATAGCATTACAAGCTCTAGCAAAGGGAGGGAGGTTTCAGTCTTAAATTTTCTTAAATCATTTCCCATTATCTGTGTTTTGTGAAATAATTCGTTAGTCATTATATTTCTGTATTAATCATCAGCAGCAGCAAATTTGTTTTTCTTTTTTAAAATTTCCTATGTTTATAAATAATTTTTGTATTTATGAATTGAAAGAAAAAAAAGGAACGTGATGCTACACAAATTTGTTTTAAAAAGTCATGTGTTATTTTTCCCCACGGGCTTTTTGTATAAATACACGTAATTACAGTTGGCGAGGAACAAAAACAAAATTAAAGAATAATAAAAAGCGATATCTTTCAATTATAAATCAATGAGATTTCGAAAAAAGCAAACTACAAAAAAAATGCCAAAGAGTTTAACCTCCTCAGAGCAGCATTTGTCTGTCCCCCCGTGGCGTAAACTTTTAGAGAGTGAAATTCAATATGTTGAAATATAAATTGAAAGATTTGTTAGATAAAAGTTTATTATATATTTTTGCATTTAAAAAACCATTTGCTTTTCATCACCAAAAAAAAAGAAGAAAAAAAAATTGCACAAGTAATTTTAAAAAATTCTATTAAATTATTTTTCAGATTTCAAAATACAAATTTCTTTCAATTGTCTTTGTTAATTTCAAACAACTAAAATAAGACCTCTTCATCATTGTCAGTCAATGAGTCTAAAATAAGAGTTCATTATTGCGTGTTTTTAAACAAAAACTTTCAAGTATTTCAGGAATTTTAATATTCTCTTCTCGTCGTTGTTGGTGCTTGTCGTCATGTTTTGAAGTGTTTACATTATAACAAGGAAATTATTTTTATACAGCATTAAAATAAAGCTGCCAAGACGTGGACGCTTTTTAAGGGATGTGCAAAGTTTTTTGTTTTAATTTTAAGTTAACTGTTAATAATATTTTCTGTTTAATTGGAAATAGATTTATTAAAAACTATTTTATTTTGAACTTCTAATGCCATACACAAGTCATGAGGGCATGGCCATTTCATGGAAAATAGTTTCCACCTTGAGTACTTTATTTTAAGGCTTCTACTTAAGTTTGTCACTAACAGATGACATGACAAATATCCTTCGTTTATTTATGATATACTTATTAATTTGTAATATAATACTTATAAAGAAAAGCTGTATTTTCTGAGTTTTCTTTAAGTTTGTCACATACGGATGACATGACATATTTTTTTATTATTTTATTCATGAGGATGTGATCATTTCGTTGTTGATTTGTAATATTTATTGCCAATATTTGAAACCAGTAGGAGCTGTATATATTAAGTGACAACCTGCCACTGACGGATGACATGACAAACATATATTTTTTGTTTTGCTTTGTTTGGTTTCATGACATTTAGACATGAATTTGTAATATCTATTGAAAATATTTTTATTTCATAATATTCTTAAATTTGTCACTGATCGATGTGACCTGACAAAAATATATGCATATATTTCACGAAATCACATTTAGTTATTAATTTTCAATATTTATTAAAAATAGTTTGAACTATGAAGAACTATATGCTATGACTACTTAAGCTTGTCACTTACAGATGACATGACAAAAATCTATTTTATTGCGCTTATGATGCTCATGAGCATTTAGCTATTAATATGTGATATTCATTAAAAATACTTTAAACTACGGACATTTCTTCAAGCTTGTCACTTACAGATGACATGACAAAAGTACGGTTTTTATTGTTCATAATGTCATCACACTTCTTTATCCGCATATAATATCATTGAAAATACCTAAGACCACCAATAACTTTATGTTATGACTTTCTTAGGTTTGTCACTTACTGATGACATGACAGAAATACACATTTTTTGTGTTTGTGATGCCAGCCAAATTTTAATTATTTCTAATATCCTTGAGAGTATATTTTTAATCACGTAGAACTTTATTTTATGACATATTTAAGTTTGTCACTTACAGATGACATGACAAAAATACATAATTTTTGTGTTTGTGAAGCCAGCAACATATTAATTATTTTTAATATCGTTGACAGTATATTTTTAATCACACAGATCTTTATTTCATGTCATATTTAAGTTTGTCACTTACGGATGACATGACGAAAATCCGTCATTAGCGAAGTATTGTAGTTTTTAATTTTGCACTATATTTTGAAAGTAGTCTTCATTTAATGACTTAAATGTGTCTTGTCATCAAAGGATGACATGACAAAAGTGTTATTTCTGTCACTATATGACAAACGTTCTTTACTATTTTCATAATTTTAAATAATATATTTTTTAAATATTTTATTTATTATATCGTTTTGTCACTCACCTTCCCATTTGAAATGACATGACTGAAATATGTTTATTCAGTGTGAAAAAACATTTCGCTCTAATAACGCAATATGTCATAAACAAAAGTTTTCTTCGAAATTTCATTGCTTTTTTATTTTTGGTAAGAAAAATTTTATTTCAAAAAGTTTCCATTCTTGTGACTAAAATAAGTATAAAAAATTTTAAGGTTTATTAATTTATTTGGCTTTAATTGCTTTAATATTTTATTCCATTCTGTCACTTTCGCGACAATAAAAGCATGCGAAGTAGAAAGGTATTCGTTAAAACAAACCAAATGAGGGATTGTTATAAAAGATTTGTCATTAGTAGACATGACAACCTGTCACTAAGTAAGAAATATATTAACTGTTACTTTCATACTCAGGTTTTTAAATCATTTATGATTAATATATTTAATTTAATTTTATTTTTGAGATATTGTCTGGGTTAATTAATTTATAATTTTTGCCTAATAATTAAATATTTGAAAAATTTGTGTGTCCTTCAGTGTAAATGGCAAACGGTGATAGCAGGTAACATGTGATATGTATTTTATTTCGGGTTGTTTTATAACGTGGCTGTTCTAGTCGAGTTGATCATGTTCAGAAGGTTGTCCTTAAAATGATAATTGTCACTTAAAATGACAATTGTCACTTAAAATGACAGTTGTCACTTAAAATGACAATTGTCACTTAAAATGACAATAATCACTTAAAATAACAATTGTCACTTAAAATGACAATAATCACTTAAAATAACAATTGTCACTTAAAATGACAATTATCACTTAAAATGACAATTGTCACTTCAAATCACAATTTGTGTCAATGAGGCAAATTTTTTTTAAATCAAACATTTTATAATATTTCAGGCTGTACTACAATATTTTGCTTCTTAAACTGGTCTGTTAAATAAATTTATCTTCAGTTATTCGTATAATTTTTTGGTCAGTTTTCATATGACACATTTCCAGCGATCTGGCCACAACTGAAATTTAACATATTTTGTCTTGGTATTTATTGATTTTTTCCATTTGTTACTTTGACTTGTGTAAACCTTTTAAAAGTCATTACACTACAGAAATTAAAACGTATTAAATTCCTTGATTTTATGTTTAAACACATTTAGCTACTCGTATGACAAGGCAAACTCACTCATGTCACAATCTTACAAAGTGTAACAAAGCAATAGAAAGCCAGCCGGAAAGGGTGCAGGGGGGTGAGGCCAATAGAAATGTTTTAGTGTACGGCAGCAGCAAGTGTAAAATAACATGGAAATTAGCATAAAAACACGACCACTAATTGGATCACAAAACAGGAAAATCAGCTGAAAATGCCAACAATAAATAAAATTGAAGAAAACAACAAAATAATAATAATAAAAGAATAAAAAAAAAATAAATAAACAAATTGCATTGCGAGTGAAATTTTTTCTATAGATTTGACAAATCACATAATGCAATGGGAGAAAATTACATATCTTGGACTTTTATACGAATGCTTAGATTGTGTTTGGCTTTATATACGCGTATTCTAATGTTGTGTTGTTTTTCTTCACTGTGGGCTGGCTGGGTGTTGTTGCAAATAACACATACAACGAGTCAGTCGTATGCACTTTTTGTTGCCGTTGTTGTTAATTTTCAACATCGAAATTTTTGTAAAGGGCAGCAACAAATGTTATTATTATGCTGGCAGTATGAAGACGCAAATGGACAGACTGGCACAGACAGATCGAAGACGGTGTGGCATAGACAATTTTTAATTTGAAAGAAATATAAAATTAACTTGAAAGTTGCAAAGAGCGCGCTATATACGCTATGAAATGCGTGTCTGATTTGCATTGACTGCCGTTCGTGTTTGGCTGTCTGAATAGCTGGTCGTCCGTCGTCTGGCTGCGTAAATAATTTTGCATAAATTTTCTTGGCAAAAAACAATTTTTGTTATTGTAGAAAGTTGTATAGTTGGTAAGCCAGCAATGGAAATTTGTTGAAAATAAAATGATTACAAGACGATTTGTAGTTTGACTATTTTAATTTGACTTGAAAACATCAAGTAAATGTTTGCTGTTTGTTGTTTTCTTTTTTCCCTCTGGCTGCTCTGGCCATATTTATTTTAAGTAAATTACAAACAAGAAAAAATAATAATAAATTTTCTGCAACGAAATTGAAATGAAATGAAATTGGTTGAGGGTAAAAATACAACTTAAGTTTATTATTTAATTCCTGAATACTTTCTCATGTTCGAGGTAGCCGCTGTGGCTGTTAGTTTAAAGCTCTTGCATTCGGATCCGAGCAAAGATTCTCGGTGTTTACTTTGTAGTCTGGTAACATAATGGTTCCTAATAAAAAATGACAGTCTAAGCCACTTAGCCTTGTCATATTTGAGTTGTCACTCGGTCAACAAATTAGCAAATTATTGAGATAAAATATTATATAAAACTATTTTGACAGACTAAAATATTTTAAGGCTATTGTTTATTATTAATGAATTTTGTCATGAGTGTGATGACAAAAATTTTCATTTCATCAATAATGACACAATCCGCTGAAAATCCATAATCTTACGAAATTTTCGTATATATTAAAACAGTTTATTATGCGAATATTTTGTTTCCATAATTTTTTGAGGGACATTTGTACTTGTTAATGATTTTCCAACACAGTAAGATATATTACAGAAATTTTTATGACAAAGTGTCATATATGATACATAAACTTTGTGTAATTAATATTTTATTATATATATTAATAAAATTAATAATGCTGTAAAAAAACAGGTTCATAAAAGTTAGATTTTTTCTCTCTCAATTCGACACTTTTGACGAAAAGTTGTGTCACCAACAGTGACAATTAATAAAAAAAAGTACCCTTGTTTGCTGCTGTAATTGTAGCCGTATCTTTTAGCATCAAATTTTCTCAAATCATTTGGCATTTTCTAAAATTGTCACCCTTGATGACAAAGTGTCACATAAATTGTCGCCAAAATTTATTTATTTTTATTATAATTAAATATCGAAGTAAAATTTTTTTTAAATTTATTTTTGGTATACACTCTGTGGTATTGTCACTTTTGGTGACAAAGTGTCACACGAACTTGTTTTGTAAAAGAATCTATCACACAGTTTATTTTATATATATTTTCTGTAATATCCTATTAAAATGTTTCGTAACTGACTGAAATTTTGGTAAATTTAATATTGTCACTTTTGGTGACAAAGTGTCACATCGACTTGTCTTTTAAAAGAATCTGTCATACAATTTTTTTTACATTTTTTTAATATTTTACTCCCAATTTTTCGGAACTGACGATAATTTTGTTAAATTTAATATTGTCACTTGGTGACAAAGTGTCACATCAATTTGTCTTTTACAAGAATCTGTCACACAATTTATTTTATTTTATTGTTTTATAATTTATTCGAATTTTTCATAACTGATTAAAATTCTTTGCTAACATAATACTGTCACTTTTGGTGAGAATTTGTCACATCGACTTCACTTTTAAATAAATCTATCATACTATTTATTGTTGTTGAACATTTTAGTCTTAACTTTCGAAATTTAGAAACAATTTGTTTCTAAATCATATTTTACCATTGGCACCGATGATGACAAAGTGTCACATAGTATTTTTTAAAATATAAATCTACTCTACAATTTATTTATTTTCCTTAAATTGTTGTGTTATGTTTCGCTAACAATGTATAATTTTTTCCAAGTTATTTGGTGTAATTTAATATTGTCACTATTGGTGACAAGATGTCACATCGACTTGTCTTTTAAAAGAATCTGTCACACAATTTATTATATATATATTTTTTTTAATATTTTATTCCAGTTTTTCGGAACGGAATAAAATTTTTTTTATATATAATGTTGTCACTTTTGGTGACAAAGTGTCACATCGACTTAACTTTTAAATGAGTCCTCCTACAATTTATTTTTATTTTTAATATTTTATTAGAATTTTTCAGAACTAATTGACAGTTCTTGCTAATATAATATTGTCACTTTTTGTGACAAAGTGTCACATCGACTTTTAAATAAATCTATCTCACAATTTGTTTATTTTTATTTAATATATTGGTGCTATCTTTCAGAATGGAAATAATTTATTTTTAAATCATATATTACTATTGTCATCGTTGATGACAAAGTGTCACATAGTTTTTTTTTTAAATATAAATCTACTCTACAATTTATTTATTTTCGTTAAATTGTTAAGTTCTATTTTTCAGTAACAACGTAACATTTTTTCCAAATTATTTAATATATTCTAATATTGTCACTTTTGGTGACAAAGTGTTACATCAACTTTTCTTGTAAACAAATCTGTCTCGCAATTTAGTTATTTTTGTTTAATATTTTAAGCATTAAATTATATTCTCCTAATGTCACATTTGTTACATACACCTTTTTTTATATATTCTAAAATTGTTACTTTTGATAATAAAGCGTAAAATGATCTCTGTCCAATAACTTTTTTACGCTAAGTTATTCCCTTCGATTGGAGTTATCGGAGTAAGTCCTCCAGAACTATTACTCGACAATTATAGATTTTGCAACTAAACAATGTCCAAAGGACGCTGAGGCCAAACTTTCTTTCATAATAAAAAAATGTTTTTTTTTATATAAAATGAATAAAAAAATTCTTATTTTTACAACTGATCAGGAAAATATTCTTGTAATTATTGCATGCTGAAATGGACTCTTCCCGTGCCTAATATTTAGCCAGAAGTCTGAACCCTTCGTTAAATTGTCTAGTGAAATTTCTCGGTTCGTTCATATATATTTTTTGTGTAAAATTTCCTACTTGAAACATGAAAATTAAATTGCAAACTAAAGAAAAATAAAATCTAAGACAAGACATTTATTACAACAAAATATATTTTGTTCGAAAAAAAAGTGAAAGAAAATAAATACGAAATACAAATAGTTTCGCTTAACGGCAGAAAAGCAATTCATCTTCTTTTCAGTAGCGTTCAACATGAGTGATATGAAGGCATTTGGTAAATAGTTTTTTATAAAAGTTTTTCTTTTTGTTTTTGTTGTATGTTCATCTGACTGACTGCCTGACTTGGCTACGTACGAACGTTTTAGAAAGAAGTCTTTAGAATTCATACGAAAATTTTTGATTGTACTCTACTTTTGATAAAATTTCAATTATAATTAAAGAAATCTGCAAACAAATTTTATAATAGAATAGATTTAACTTAAATATAAAATCATTTAAAAACATCTTATAAATTTATTCAGACATTTGTTTAACATTGTGCCGCCGTTCTAAAAAGAAATATTTTAAATTTTATAAATAATTAAAATATTTTCTTTTTTAATTTGAATTCTTAATGTCCCATTGTTCTACTTAATATATTTTAAAGATATTTTACACTACTAAAAGTGCGGACCAAAGGTTATACTTTAACCGATTGTACGAAAAAAAAAATAAATTTTTTTTTATTAAAGTGCATAACAATAGAAATAAAATGTGTCGATTTATGAATTTTTTTATAATGGTAAATAAAAATTTTTACTATGGAAAACATTTTAATATCAAGTACGAAAAGTTTTTATCTCTAATATTGGCTTTATAATATAAAAATTTTGATGTAAAACTTGTTTTACCGGATATTGGATTTTTATTCCTTTACAGTATTCCCAATTGTTGTTACAAAATTTAATTTTCAGGAAAATCATAATGATGTTTTTATGATTTCGCATTTAAATATTTAATTAATTTGATTTTGTACAAATTCACTTTAATTTCGTTTTGTAGGGAGATTATGTGGGAAATTATACTACGCCGAAAGGAATGTGCCTGTGCACATTTTTTTTTGTCGGAATTGGGCCAAAAATATACGCTGAAAGTGTCGTATTGGTACTAAATTTTATTTTAAATAAGTAACTCTGCATTAAAAATTAGGTATAAAAATGTTTGTGCTAAAAATTTTCTAAACTAAATTTTGTGCTAAAAATTTACTGACAAAAAATTTAGTTTTCAACATTGTTTAATTTAAATATTTGTGCTAAAAATTTGAAAAAATTTTAGTTCACACTAAAAGTTTGCTTAATTGAATTCTTGTGCTAAAAATTTCCTGAACTAAATTTTGTAACTACTAAAAAGTATTGAATTTAATTATTCACTAAAAATGTTCTGGTTAAAATACTGTATGTGTACTACTATTTTGATAATACATGTAGTCAGATATATGTATGTATGTATATATGTATGTATGTAGATGCATATACATACATACATATAAACGGTGGTACTAAATATTTGTGTGAAATATTTGTTATAAAATTTTAATAAAATGTTTGTACTAGAGATTTTGTGTTCTCAGTTTTCGTACTAATATTTAACTGAATAAAATGTTTACTGTAAAATATTTCTAATAAATGTTTGTACTAAAATATTCGGAAACAAAAAAGAATAATTGCATACAAATTTTTTGAATAAAAAAATTTTAGTATAAAATAATTGGTTAACATAAAAAGAAAAATAATAAAATTGTGAATAAAATTTTGTACTAAAAATTTCGTACATAAAATTTTTGTACTAAAAATTTCGTACATAAAATTTTTGTACTAAAAATGTTGTACATAAAATTTCGTATACAAAATTTTTGTACCAAAACTTTCGTACATAAAATTATTGTACTAAAAATTTCGTACACAAAATTTTTGTGCTAAAAATTTCGTACACAAAATTTTTGTACTAAAAATTCCGTACACAAACTTTTTGTACTAAATATTGCGTACACAAGATTTTGTACTAAAAATTTCGTACACAAAATTTTGTACTAAAAATATCGTAAATAAAAAATTTGTAATAAAACAAATTCTAAAAAAAAAATATATATACATATATATCATTCCAAAGGTATAACATATTTCCTTACCCCACTTCAAATATCAGTCCACGAAATTTAAATTCGGTTGTTTTGGCGTTCATGCCAATTTTTTATTTTTGCAAAAATAATTGAATTGTGTTTCTTCATTGCATGTGAAATGGATGTTTTCTTCTTGACATTTTTTTCTCCTCCGTATTTATTTCATATGGTATATCAGCTTTCGAAATAAAATGTCTCTTTCAATATGAACAGATAAAAATAAATTTCACTTAACGACATAATTTCCAAAAAAAAAAAAACTTAATATTGACACGAAGAAATTTAAAAAAGCAACAAATTGTGGACAGAAATACTGCAAGTGTTTTTCAAGCAACCAATATTTTTTTCCCAATGCTGTGTTGTTGTGAAAGTGTGAACAATGCGAAAACAATTCTTATTTCAAAAAAATAACGGTAGAATTTAATCACAAATCGTTTGTCTTTTCGTTTTCCATTTTAACTGAAAATATTTCCAAAATTATAATATTATTTGATGAAAATATTTGCGCAAACTCATATTTGCATTTTAATAAACAAATAAATTGTTAATTTCATTAATAAAAACAAATTTGTAAAAATCAAATAAAAGAAAATTTATGATGCCATATATTCTTTTAAAAACGGACCGCTTATGACTAAAGACATTAAACGTTATTTTTTTCTCATATGGCTTGTGGCGAAGGCATTAACGAAAAAAAAAATTAATTCAAAAAGTCTTTATCCACACTGCAACCCCAAGAAATTCCTCAAATTATTAAAAATCATCTACATCCCAAACATAATTCATATATCAGATATTTACTTACGAGGGATGTTCGTGAAGGTAAGAAAATTTATGTTGGGTAAACATATGCACACATGTGATTTACAATAACATGAAAAAAAAGAAAAAAAAAAATTGAAAACTAATAAAAAGTAAACAATAAAATATATTATCATGCGATCATACGGCCCTCGTATGGCCGTATGGTTTTTGTAAAATTATTAATTTTTCAATAAAAGAAGCAACAACGTCATCATCATACACATGTTCTAGCCGCTGTCGGTTCAGAGCAGAGAACACGTTGATGATAATTTCGAGTGGGTGGGTGGTGGTTGTTGATTTTTTGTTGACTTTTTTCATTTGTTCAAGCAAAAGTGTTTTATTTTTCTTTTTGACTAAGTGCGTTGGGCTCCAAATTTAACTTGCTTTAGCGTCGCTTAGATCCGCTTGTCACTCCGTTTGTGGTTCTGTCTGTCAGTCTGTCATTTGGTATTTTTACACTTTGATTATAGTTTTGCTTGGCTTTTAACGTATTTGCACAATGGGCTGCTAGAGTTGCATTTTCTTTCCCAAGTAAATGACTTCTCTCTCTCTCTCGCTCTCCTTCTAATGCTGTTTTTATTTTTTAGTATTAATATATTATTTGAAATGCTGTGTGTGTGGCTTTTCCTACACTGATCGTTTATGACAGCGGTAAGCGTTTTGGCTGTTCACTAATAATTTATGGCGAAAACGTTTTTCTTCTTTTTTTTTTAATTCAATCACATTTCTTGCCATACGCTCTATTCTATTATAGAGAGAAAAAAAAAAAATAAATTATAAAACCAAACGTTAAAAGAGCACTATTTTTTAAATCTTGTGCCCGTGTGTTGGCTGAAAACGTAAAACTATTTGAAAAATTTTGATTGGCGTAAACTAAATTTTGGGTGTGTGTTTGTATTGGAAATGAAAGCAAATTCGTATAGGTTTGAATTAATTTTTGTTGTTGTTATAAACATATAATGCATATATCTAGTGTCTGGCTGATGTGTAAAATTAATGCGGTATCAAGTGGATTTTGTTTTTAAGAATTTCAATAATTTAGTGCTTGTAAACGGACTAGAAAACAAATGTTTAGATGTTCTTAAAAAAAAGTTTTAATTAATTGATTGAAAATGAAAATATTTGGTAGCAGAGATAATTTAGCGAAATGGTTTAAATATTTCCAGTTAAGGTATTTAATGTTTTAAAATAAATAAGCAGAAGTTTTATTGTTGATCGTCATATATTTGATGTTGCTGCTGAAGTCTAGTCTATGCTTAAGTCTGAACTTTAACTTTAACAATTAAAAACTGGGTCGAATCTTAAATACCCTCCAAATATTTAGTAAGTAAATTTAAAATGTTTAACTTGTTGGGACAGAGTTACTTTAAGGCATTTCTGTACCCCATTTTAAACCTCTTATTCTGGCGAGAGTCATTCCGGGAGGGGCCGTGGGGGAGACGTTTCACCTCTGCAAGATCAGAGAACATCTCAGCTTCTTATAGGCTTAAGGAATACAAATTGTTCAATATCTACACTATTTTTGCATATAATATCGTACGTCAACGCCCATTAATGGGGGCGGGGTCCAAAAATAGACTATATGATGTTTTCCACAGATTAACGTATGGGCATTGCTAGACCGTCTTAGACTTCATCATTGATCAAGAATATATATACTTTAGGCGGTGCAAATCTTTTTGGAGGGTATTAAAACTGTATTTTGTCGGGGTCTCTCTAGCAAGGGCCGTGGGGGAGACATTTCATTTTTGTCATAAAACTCTAGAAATAACTGTTTGGGATAATTAAGTGTAAAATTTAAGTTAAATTTTTAATTTAAATATTTTCTTTTGATAGGGTGCTCGCTTAGAGGGCAAAGGGGGAGGAGGCGGTAGGGCAGAGGAGTATCAGGTTTCGTCTCAGCTTAGCCATTAAAGCTTAAAAATTTTATTTTGAAGGAATGTAGGCTTAAGTTAAACAATTTGTTAAATTTTTTAACTATTTTTGCATATAATAACGCCCACTAAAAGGGGCAAGGTCCAAAAATAATTTTTTTTTTTAAATTTTATGCCTCCAACTTAAACGCGTTGGATCTTCTTTGTTTTAAAAGTATATCATTTGCTTAACAAAATTACAAAAAAAAAACGTTAAAAATTCTTTTGTTTTTTAGGGGCTGGCTTAGTTCCTCTTAGGGGAAATTTTTTTCCTCTGGCCCGATTCAGCCCATTTCTCAACTTGACCTGTGCTATCCTTCAAGATATATTTATACCAAATTTCAAGAATCTGGCTCTTTTCGTTTGGACTGAATCGTGATTTCCGCAGACAGAAGGATGGACGGGCATGCTCAGATGGTCTTAGATTTCAGCACTGATCAAGAATATATATATAGTATATATATATATATATATATATATATATATATATATATATACTTTTTCGGTTTTTCTTCTAGGTGCACTTTTTTCACTTCTTAAAACGTATGTTTTGTCTGGAAGCAGTTTCCAAAATAGGGCAGTTTCGTCCGCTTTGTAAATTTCATCATGCATTAAATTGTGTTCTACTATTAAATAATGGAGTTCTTTTTTAAAAGATTCTACAAACTCCGGATTGGACGATAATTTTTCACCAGATATCTGTAAAAACCGTATACCAAATCGTCGCTTAAATTTCTGCAGCCACCCATCACTTGCAGTAATAGAACTTTTTTCTTTCAATTGGTCGTTTAAATATTTTGCTTTTGTTGATTGAACCAATGATATAGCTTCGCCTCCTCGAACGACATTTAAGCTTCTCTCAATGTTCTCCTTTTAACTTTTTCTTTACTTTTTGCAGTCACTTCCAAAATCGGATTTTTATTTTTCTTAATAGCACAAATTGTTGACTTGGCCACTTCATATCTGTGTGCAATAGAAGTAATGCTTGCACCTTTATCCAAAATGTCACTTTTTTCAGGTAACGTTAACACCTTGCTCTTCATCTTCGATGCACTATGTAACAAACACTAAAGACTTCAAAAAGCTTTTTTGTATTCGTACACACACGCTTTCTTATCTCGGGGAAGAACCGATTTTTACTATGTAAGATAATCACTCAACAACTCAACACTCAAAACATTAACAAAATCAACAGTTTGAGGTTTTTCAGTTATTTCGGGGAAGAACATACTTCCAATAAGACAAACGTTAAAAAAAAAAATTAACGGTTGAAAGCTGTTCACATAATAGAGATAGGCTGTGTTCACTCTTTAGAACCCCATGTGTTTAAATTTTGTTGTTCACTATTCTGGATGTTCACTATTCTGGATGTGCATATAACCGAGCGGCTACTGTATTGTGCTTATGTACTCAAAGATACCTTTAAAATTTTATAGTTTTGAAAATTTTTGGTGAAGTATAAAATACTGCAAAGTGTACCACAAAAACATGTATTGCCCATTTATATATAAGATGACAGTTTTACGTAAAGTTAATAACTAGAATGAACGTGTCTTGTAACTTCTCGCTCATTTTAACTGAAAGTGAAGTATTTATAAATTTTGATGAAGCCACTTACGATTTTTTTCTTTTCATATAACTTTTTTTTTGAAAAGTTGTTTACAAATTTCTTTTACTAGTTCTTGCTTTTTTATATAATAAATTAATTTCTAAAGATTTTTCTATTGTGTGCTTTTTGTTTTTTCTTAAAGAATATTAAATTGTAAAATCGTATCTTAGATGACGCGCAAATACATGTGTTTTCTTTTTCAAATTTATCCCAAATTGAAATTTAGATTTTCTATTCGAACAGCAAATCTAAAGCAAGCAATGAATAGCTGCCGCTCCAACTAAAATCTATTCTATTCATTAGATTTTCATGTAAACACACAATTTAGCCAAAGACTTGAGAATTTTCTTAACATTTTTACTCGTATAATAAATTGAAGGAACAACAAAAGACCTGCCCTGTAATCGCTGTAGCATATGAAAAGCAAAAAAGAAACAAAGAAAGAAAGGAGAAGAAGAAGAAGAAAAAAAAATGAACAAAATATAGACAAAGAATTCAGTGGACCACAAATAATTCATTTGAAATTTTTTAAGTGTAAAAACTTTATGCACAACGCTTTTAGAGATGCATGGCCAGGCAAAAACATTTTGCACTCACGCTAAAAATATAATAAAATATAAATTATAATAGACAGACGAAGAGACAGACGGTCTAAAAGAAGATGAAAAAAGAAAATATTATAATTTATATTGACAAGATAAACACGCATTAATTGTAATTAAAGTAGGAAAATTGTACAAAATGTTATTGTTAAAGAAAGTGCCCAGCAAACCAGACAAAAACATTTTGTATATATTTTTTTTTTTTTTGTGATTATCCAGACAGAGAAAACTGTAAAATTGCAGTTCGTTTAAAGATATTTAATTATTTATAACGCATATGGCCATTAAAAGTGCCAAAAATGCTTTTTTTTATAATAGTAATAATTTTTTTTTTAGAATTAAATTTTTTAGACTTAAGCAGAAATATTTATAATCTTATTCATATTCATAACGTAGACTTGTGTAGAACTCGTTGATCCGCTCGTTTTTGACGAGAACCTACGAACAAACCAATGTAATTTATAAATAGGTTGGATCAGAGGTTCTTGTCAAAAACGAACGTATGAACGTGTTCGACACAAGTCTACAGTAAAGTAATTGTCTAGAATATTTTGTTCTACAAATTAACCAGCAAACTGTTCTGCCGTTTAGTGGAGTTGTGCAGGTCATGAACGAACTAGTTGAATTGAACGATTTCGTCAACTGAACTACGTGAAGTGCTCACTTTACTGAACGCTTTTATATGAACATATATCGATTGTTGTGTCTGATAAATGTCGAGACGAATTAAACTATTGCAAAATTTTTTATATATCCAATTCAACAACCTAAATTGTTCTCTATTTTAATGGCAAAGTAAATTATTCGCTCTGTCATAATGGTTCGTTATGAATTTATTTGGGAACAACTTAGCAAGGCGAATTATTCACCTCTATTATGAATAATTTTTCCCTCGAAAATTTTCCCTAAAATTGCCATCATGAACAAATTCCCCATGAATGATTTCATGGTAAAATTAAATTCCCTTATCGCGAATGAGTTTTCCTGCAAGTTTTTTCACTTTTCCCTTTAAATTAAGTATTCACTTAGTTTTTGGTAGGGAATAGAGTAGAAAATTTAAGTATTTTCTATTATAATTCGAATATTAAAGTTTAAAAATTTTATTTTAGGGACAAACTGATATTTTTTTGCCACAAATCAATTGCCTGCGTCTTTGTAGAACTTGTTGCTCCAATTCTAAAGATTAACAATATTTTTAATTATTTCCGTTCGGTTTCAAAATGTATCCAAATTATTTTACTACTACATATTTAGCCATACTTTTTTTTTTTTTTAATTATTACTTAAATGTAAATTTCTCAACACAAGGCTTCTTTGGTTTTTCATGCTGCTTTCAGCTTCTTCTCTTTTTTACATTTACTGAGAACTGATAGCGGCAATAATTTCTTACGGGAGATTCACGATACCATTTTTCCCTACGAGTAGAAAAAAAATTTCACTTGAACAAAAATTCCACTTGTTATTCACGATAGGGGTGAATATTTTTTGATTTCTTGATTCGCCTTGCAACTGATTATTCCACACTAATGAATTTACTATAAAAATGACTCACTGAACTAAGTCAGCGAACTAGTTCAATAAAGTGAGCTGAAAGAAAAAGAGCTTAACTCTACTGTTTAGCCGCATAATTTTGGGAATAATTTTTAAAGTCTTCTAGCGTTCCAGAATTTTAACGATTTGCCATAATCGTTTAAATCTGTAGCGTGAAGTTAGCTGCCATCGTCGGCAAAAAAAAAATAATAATAAAAACAAAAAAAAAAAAAATTAGCCGTCGAAGTAAAAGGTTGCACTAACTAAAAAAATTCTCTAGCCTCTCATCTATCCCCTCAGTACTATCTCCTCCTCTCTAATTCCAAAAAATCTCGTTTTATTCAAAATCAATATGTTTAAGACAAAAATTTACAGACATGCTGCTACTCCAAAATTGGGAACCTGCCTCACGGGTACTTGTTTTAGACTAAATCTATGTGTGTGTGTGACTGAGCTAGCATTTAGTGGTTTGTGGCTGAACTAACTTTGCGATAGCTAGCGATATCTTTATAAAATGCTAAAGCTGTTTAGTGTGGCTCAAGATGGCCGCAATAATAATATGCAGTTCGAGAACCGCGAAAGGCACTTCTGTCGAAAAGCAACAGAGTGATGGCAGGAGCATCTGGTAAAGAGGTGTACAAGCGGCCCAGCTAAAATCTGGGATATATAATTTTTTTATTTTTATTTTTTATCTCGGACCAGCACTCAGGGGATGACCCCTACACATGCAGTGCATTACGCCGGAACTAGAAAGGGGGGGAATGTATTGAGGGGACAGATGAGACTTTTTAGTAGCTATTTTAACCTCTTTGCTTCGCCGACTAATTTTTGCTACAGGACCGACTATTTTAAACCTCATCAGTCGTCAGTAATATTTTTTCATTATTATTCATACGAATTCGAATATAAGCCGCAGTCTGCATGAAAACAACTGAAGTGGGGAGAGGCCCCGTCAAAAGCTAATCAAGCAAAAGTGCAGGGCTCTACTGTTTATGCAACCACAAACGAATGCATTGGAAATACTTTCATTAATAAAGTCTTCTCGTGGCAGAATATAGATATCAGAAAGGACCAAATACAAAGATTGGGTCCGTTTGTATAAGATCCTTAAATTAGGGAATAGAAATTAGAAGAAAGCGCGTACCTACTCGGATGTGGACGTAAACATTTTTTACAATTCCCTGACTGCCATAATATTCGAGTCAGTTCTATTAAATACGATTACCAAAATAGATTGCAGATAATTGTTGTGTTTTAGCATGCTGCAGCATGCATTTGCACGACTCAACAGCAAGTGATGCCTGTGTACAGCTGCTGTTGTTGCTGCTGTTCTTCCAATTCTGTTCGGTGTTTTGGCTACTGGCATTGACATGCAATGCAATAAAATTATTCTGCTTGACTATTTTGTAAATTGTTATTTAAAAATTTCTGCCCAGACAAGAAAAACTCCTCTCCTCAGGCCATTTAATTTAATTTTTGCTCTCAAGTGCTGTCTCTCGCTCGGTCTGTGCTATTGTTTGGCTTTTGTTGTTTTGATATCTTCTTTAGTTTATCTTGATTTTTATTTACACAAGCTCTTGTTGTTGTTGTTCTTGTTGTTGTCTCAAAAGACAATTTAATTAAGAGGTTGGTTTTTGCCGAAGTCAAACTGCATAAAATTCCAAGAAAGAACTCAATTAGATTTTAATTGTTAAATTGTTGTTGCAGTGACTGAAATATCTTAAATAAATGATGAAGAAATTTGGAGGGTGTTGCTCTTCCGGCTGCCTTTGGCTCTCTCGCTCTCTTTGTTAAAGGAGTTTGGTGCGGCTAATTAATGAGCCATGGCTTGTACGTCTCTGGTGGGCGTATGTGTTCTGTAACTACAAAACTTAAAGGCAGCAATTTTATGCTGCTGCAGAAAACTGCAATTAAATTGATTAGAAAATTAAATTAATTAGAAATTTTAAAGTCATGAAGCTGAAACCTTGAGCTCATTTATGTTTTAAAGAAATATATTTTTTTCAGAATTCACTTGTTTTTTTGTTGTTGTTGTTTAAGTTTGTCATCAACATTATTTCAAAGAATTTTGACAGCAAATATTGCAGCTAATTAACGGAAAGATTATCTAACGACACACACACACACACAAACACACGTACATACCTTTACTGCATATACAATATGAAAATGAGCATCTTGCTCTTATTATGTCCAAAATATAATAGACATTTTAATTAGAACGTATTTTCTTTTGACGCCAAAACGCAACAAGACAGCAGCAGCAGCAACATGTTGTTGTCTTTTGAAAATCTTTGTTCAAATTTCATTAAACCTTTTTCAGACACCTTCAAAAGTTAATTAGGAATTATGTTCCTTTATTAGTTCAGTCACAAGATGTCTAAAGGAAAATGGTAAAGATGAGATGTTTAAGGATTTAGGATACTGATTAAACTACAAAACTAACAAACCGACAAATTTTGCTCATAAAAGTTTGGAAAAATAATTAAAATTGTTCTACACAAAATCATTTGTCAACCGGCAAACAGATAAATTTGTTTTTGTTTTAAGCAAAAATATTTTTAAAAACATTTCCATTAAACAAATATGCTTTGATTATATAATAACGTAACTAAAGGGTGTCCCAACAAGAACGCAAGATATAAATTTAAAACAGAGCTCCGAAATCTTCGCTCGAATTCGAGTAGAGAGTGAAACTCGCTCGAATTCGAGCGCGAGTACTCCTGCGAGTGAAAAAAAAATATCGGGTGTACTCTATTTTTCTATGCCACTCGAATAAGAGCGCATATGCTTTGCTCGATTTCGAGTGCGAGTAAAATACGCTCGAAATCGAGCAGATTATACTCTTGCCGAGTACTCTTTCAGTCTTACTCATACAGTGGAAAAATAGAAACTGTTTGTTTTTGCCGATTTGTGTGTGTGTGCGTGCGTGCGTGTGTGTGTAGTAGCAAGTATAGTATTATTTATGTCTTTATTGTTCATTATAATATAGAAAATATAAGCAAACTTTTAAAAATATAATAAAATTTTTTTTTATAAAACCAACTAATTGCTCCGCACACGCGCACTGTATGGAAAGACTGAAAGAGTACACAAAAACCACACGCACACACAAGTCAGCAATGACAAACAGTTTCTATTTTTCCACTCGATTTTACTCTTAAGAGTAAACTCTCACTCTATTTCGAAGATTTTTACTCCCACTCTTACATTTTAAAAAGGGAGTACTCGCGAGTACTCCCACCTAAAACATACGAGTGGAGAGTAAGCTTTTTGTAACACTCGTAATCTTCGAGTACTCTTCTTCGCGAGTATTTTTCACTCGCGAGTAAAATCGAGTAAATCTGAGCTCTGATTTAAAACAATAATCGTGAAACTTTATTATATCGTAAAGTAGACAGAATGCCAATTCTGGTCTCCAAAACGCGAAATAACACGACCGGGAAATGACTGATGCAGCAATTGAATTGTTTCTCTGGCTGTATGACATGTGGCGCCATCTTGTTGAAACCACATGCCCTCCACATTCATTTCTTCAATTCTAGGCACAAAAAAACTGGTTACTATTTCACGATACCGAACACCATTGACTGTTTGCGCTTGATCTGCCTCATTTTCATAAAAAAGGTGCAATGATTCTTCCAGCCGAAAATCCACACCACACAGTGACACGTTGAGGATGCATTTGCTTCTCGTGAATCACTCGAGGGTTTTTCTCACCCCAAATGCGCGACAATTCTGCCTATTGACGAAGCCATCAAGATGGAAATGGGCCTCGTCACTGAAGATGATTTTATCGGCAAAATCAGCATTTTCATGTTGTCTCTCCAATACCCAATTAACGAACTCCCTTCGCTGTCCATGGTCAGCTGGCTTTAGTTCCTGAGTCAATTGAACTTTGTATGCATGAAGATGCAAATCTTTCGTAAAAATTCGCCGCATAGTGGATTTGGAGACACCAATTTGCTGAGCTCGGTGTCGAATTGAGGTGGATGGAGTTTGAGCGACATCATCACGTACAGCGGCGACATTTGCGGTCGATCGACCTGGTCGAAGGCGCGTTGTTGCTTTACATCACTAACAGACCCATTTTCGGCTAATTTATCCATTAATCTCTTTACAGTTGACTCTTTTGGAGCATTATTGTGACTCCAAATTGATTGCAATTTGCGAACTGTAGCCGCAAAACTTTCACCATTTTGGTAAAACAATTTCACAATGAGAGTGCGTTGTTCATTCTTGTAGCGCTCCATTTTTACTAACCTCGTACCTTCTACTAGCAAACAATAACAATTGTTTGTCAAATGTCAAACAATGACACTTCGAATGGCGCCAATTTAAATCTTGCGTTCTTGTTGGGACACCCGGTATTTAAAAACAATTAAGCTGGATAATTTAGGACTAATCAGCAAACCGACAAAATTTCAGATCGACCAAAATAACTGGCATAAATTACAGTTTAATTAAAATTTCAAGTTTTACTGTTGCCCAAAAGCATTTTTGTTTTGTTTTTATTAAACAAAATTTTTTAAAATTGTGTAAATGAGTTTTATGCTTCTTAATTACTTACTTCCTTTATGCAGTTATTTCTTTTTTTTTTGTAACAAAGATAATGACAGCACCTGTAAATTTTCTCACTTGTCTGCCAAAGATCTGAAATCATTTCATGTTTGTTTTTTTTGGTGTGAATAGTTCCAGACATGAACTCTCAAAGAGATTAACATTATTTCAGCATATGCAGCCTCTGGTGTCTAATTGAATTATCATAAATGCAAAGATACTACATACACACCGACTATGCGAGGTCTGTTCAAATACAATGGGAAATTGCAAATTTTGCGGGCCACTTATATTCGATTAGATATTAATTTTTTACATATGACTATTTTTATATATGTGATTAGAATTTATATAAAGTTTAAAATGAGTTTAATTATATAAAAAAGAAGTAGAAAAATTAGAAAAACAAATTCGTTTAAATATTTTTTTATGTTGGCTACACTCATGTCGTACATATTGTTATGCTTTAAGCATTAAACACATTCAAGACAGCAGGCTACCGCCTACACCCAGTGAAAAATAGAATACATGTGTTTATATGGGAGTGGATACACGACAGGTTGTTGTCTGTGCTTTCTTTGTGGTTGTAGTCAAATTAAACTAATTGCTATTTTCATAGGCGACAATAACCAGATTAGTGCTGCCAATACAATGAAAAGTTTTAAATAAATAAACGTTTATTGTATTCTGATATTTTTAAGCTTATGGTCTATTTATTTTAATTTAATTTTTAATTTCAATATTTCGTCACACAAAGGAGTGAAATTAAAAATTAAATTAAAATATATAGACCTTAAGCTTAAAAATATCAGAATACAATAATAATTAAAAAGAGGTTAAGAAAGCGGAAGAATTTAAATAAACGTTTAAAATTTTTTTTTTAATCTAGTCAAGAATATGAAAATTGTTGAAAATAAAAAGTGCATAAGGAAATAGGTCTTTCAAAATTAAGAAGGAATGTGTTATAAAATTTTTAAAATTTGTATCTGACTTATCAAGTAAAAATTCCCTTACTTCAAAAATTAGCCCATGCAACGATACTTAATCTTTAATTTGTTATATACTTGATAGCCGTTATCGATAAAAGACGTGGGTTAGGGCACTTTGAAAATGAGATGCAAGAAATAAATTAACTTATAAACTCATTTTTATAGTTCCATAGCGAAAAGGAGCGTCATAATGCACAAGTATTTATTAAAAGTGCAAAAACCATAAATAGATTTAGAGTAAGCGCTTTTATTTTTATATATGAAAGTGGCACCACTGAAATTAAATGTTTACGTTGTAGTTGCTGCGCTCAAAATAATTAAGTAGCTGACTACAAGGCGACAATTGCTGCTAGCGGCATTTGTAGCCATTTAGCCGGTAGCCTACTGCACATGGCTACATGTGCCGCTAGCAGCACTTGTCGCCCTATAGTCAGCTACCTAATTATTTTGAACGCGGCAGCTACAACGTCAACATCTCATTTTAGTGGTGCCACTTTCATATATAAAAAAGCGCTTATTCTAAATCTATTTATAGATCGAAACAAAATTAATAATAAAAACACTTTATTTGTTTATAGCTTTTTATTGTTTTTGCATTTGTAATAAACACATTTAGATGGCCTTTTTTTTTGTTAAGGCACTATGAAAATGAGTTTTATGAGTTAATTGATTTGTGACCTAACTTTACGTCTTTTATCGATAACGGCTATCAAGTATATACAGAATTGTTACTTGAAAAGTCAGATGCAAAATTTCGCAATAGGTGGTTAAATTCGAAAAATATGTCTTGCAATAGAAAGACATTTTGGAGTACTTTGAAATGATACCCGTATCATTTATATGGGTCCTAAATTCTAGGAGTTATAATCAAAAAAATAAATAAAATAAAAAATTAAAGCCGAGAGATCGCAAAAAAAAAAAAAAAAATACAAAATAATTTTTATTTAATTTTTTAAGCTTTTGTTTTTCTGGATCATATTAATTACTTCCTTCTTTATAGCCTCTTTTTGAGCCGTGTAAATAAAACTATTTTTATTTGTTCTTATTGATCTATATATTTCGAACCTCTCGGTTCATCTTCAGGATGTAATTCCTTTGATTTATATGAAAATTATTTTAATAAATGTATAAAATTTTTTATACAATTATATAAAAAAGTTTATACATTTATTAAAATAATTTTCATATAAATTAAAGGAATTAGATCCTGAAGATGAACGGAGAGGTTCGAAATATATAGATCAATAATTTTTATTCTTGAAAAGGCTATTACATTTTTAAATTTAAAAAATTTTCATATATTTGACCAGTTTGAAAATATTTCTAAACGCTTATTTATTTAAGAGGTTTCACTGTGTTGGCAGCACTAATTTATTTATTGTCGCCTATAAAAATAAAAATTCGTTTGTTTTGACTACAACTACAAAAGTAGCACGGACAAGAACCTGCCGCGTAGCCGTGAAAATAATCATTCCCATATAAAAACGTGCATTCTATTTCTGACGGGTTGCGGTCGTGTAGCCTGTTGTCGTGAATGTGTTTAATGCATTAATAATAACGAGTATCTAAACATACCGTGTTTGCTATTGTATTGACATTGACGTCGACAATTAGTTACAGAATAAGGGAGATTGTTTATAGTTTCAGCTGTTAAGCATGATTAGTTTCTTTGTGAATAATTTATTTTGATTTATTTTTTTGTAACAAAATGGTGTTTAAAATTTTTTGCACTTGAAATGCTGGTGCCGTGGCATACGGTGATTATTCTCTGAGCCGTTGAGCACCTCAACAAGCGACGAAACTATTGAGAAAATGAAGAAAATTTGCTATGGAGAATCTTCGAATTATTATTAAAGAAGTTGTTGTGCATGTCGGCATATCAGTTGGTTCCTGTCGTGCAATTTTGGCCTGCCCTGTGAGTTTTACTGTATTCCTAGGCTGAAGTGGCCCATGTTGTAACGATTGCGAAGATGAAAGAAGAAAATAACAAAATTTTAATATAAAAACTGCTTTAATTGTATAAAAAAGCTGGCACAAGCCTATTATATCTGAGAGGGGAGTACTTTAAAGAGTCAAAAGTAGAAATTGAGAACAAATAAACTGTTTTTGAAAAAAAAAAATTAAATAAAATAAAATTCACACTCAGCTTAATTTTTGAACAGACCTCGTATAAGCTAGGTTTTTTTTATTTTTTTTATTTTTTTTTTATTTTTTTTTTTTTAATTATACTGATGAAAAATTAAATACTTTCAAACAGTTGGTTTTTCATATTCTTGTCAGCGCTCCCTTGAACACTTTACAAAATTTGTTTGAGTTTGGCAACAAAAATTATAATAATTATTAAGACACAAGTGGCTATTAAAATACTTAACACTAAGATTTGTCGTAAACATATTTTTATGGCCAAAATTATAAAAAAAAAATTTAATACTTGATAATTATGCTGAAAATGTAATATCATGTATGAATTGTGCTCGAGTCTGTTGAGAATATTCTTAAATATTTCTTAAAATAAAAAAATAAAAAACAACGGTGTTTTGTTTTTGGGCTTCTTAACAAATTTAAACATTTAATTTACTTCCGCTAATAATTTTATTACTTACAATTAACTAATTGCATGTAATTTTATTTTTGAATGCCGGAAATGGTCGGCGTAATTACAAAAAATCTAAATAAAAAGAATATAAATGAAGAGCAGAAAACTGCAACATTTGGCGCCACAACGTTGTGAATTAAATAAGAATAATTCAATAGATAGTAACAATAGTGCTTTTACTATATATTAAACTTTTGATTGATATATAAAATCTAGTTTAAATCTATAAGATATCGGCTAGGCTGATAAGAGTCGTACTAGCGGTCTAACACCCTCTAAGTGTAACTTTAAAAATATATCTCACAACATAGAAAATCTATGCCGAAGTCATTATGATTATTCGACGGCAAGACACCAAGTCTACTTCTTTCTGCCCCAAACACCTGAGATACTCCATGGAATATCATATCGCTCCACTCCATTCTTTATTTTGTTGATGTCACCTGTTTTAATCTGTGGAATTATAAAAACTGATTTTATAATTGTGCAACGCCATAATTTTCTAACGTCGAATGCACTATTCTTAAAGCCCCTATTCCAAGTGTCAAAAGTTCAGACATTCAAACGGCAACGTAATTATTACTGTAATTTGCTTCATGGAATAACTATAACAAAATTGTGTAGATTTTAAGATGAGGAAAAGAGCAAAATTACTATCAAGCAGCTTAAAAAAAAGATTAACCCATTCTTAGAAATAAAATATAAAAAAATATTAAACAAGTAAAAACGTTATATTCGACCCGGGTCGAATCTTAAATATCCTTCAAATATTTTGTAAGTAAATTTAAAAGGTTTAACTTTTTTTTTTATATCTTGGACCAGCACTCAGGGGACGACCCCTATATATGCAATGCATTACGCCGGAACTGAAAACGAGGGGATAGTGGTGAGGGTACAGATTAGGAAAGATGAGAAGATAGACAGTTGTTTTTGTAGCTATTTCAACCTTTTTACTTCGCCGGCTAATTTTTGCTACAGGGCCGACGAAGGTGGGTGCTGTTACTCTGCTTTTTTTTAGTACATGATGGTGTCAGTCGCTGCCAATTATGTTCAGCGACCAGTGCCATGCCTTCATCATTGGAACAGGCTGGCAACAACTAACACAACCACGCACTAATGCTGATCAGAAGAATTCAACACAATATTTCATCACTCAGAGCGGGCTCGATCTCACGACCCTCCGCTTCATAGTCTCGTGTTCTACTATTTCAGTCAACAGCACCCACAAGACAGAGAGACAGAGTTCCTTTAAGACATCTCTGTACCCAATTTTAATCTCTATTTTGAGAGAGTCATTCCGGGAAGGGCCGTCTGCAAGATCAGAGAACATCTCAGCTTCTTATAGGCTTAAGGAATACAAATTGTTCAATATTTACACTATTATTGCATATAATATAGACTTGGGTCCAACTAGCTCATTCGCTCAGTTTTGACAAGAACCTCTGATCAAACCTATATAATTTAAATGGGTTTGATCAGAGGTTTTTGTCAAAACTGAGCGAATGAGCTAGTTGGACCGAAGTCTAATATAATATCGTACGTCAACGCCCACTAAATGGGGCGGGATCCGAAAATAGACTATATCATGTTTTCTACAGACGGACGTGCGGGCATTGCTAGACCGTCCTAGACTTCATCACTGATCAAGAATATATATACTTTATGGGGGTCCAATTCTTCTTGGAGGGTATTAAAACTGTATTTTGTCGAGGTCTCTCTGGCAAGGACCGTGGGGGAGACATTTCACCTGTGCTATAAAACTCTAAAAATAAATGTTTGGGATAATTAAGTGTAAAATTTATTTTAATTCTTTGATAGGGTCATTTAGGTGGCAAAGAGGAGGAGCAGGTAGGGCAGAGGAGTGCCAGCTTACGTCTCAGCTTCGTAATTAAAGCTTAAAAATATTATTTTTAGGGAATGTAGGTTTAAGTAAAACAATTTGTTAAATCTTTACAGTATTTTTGCATATAATAACGCCCACTAAATGGGGCGGGGTACAAAATTATTATTATTTTTTTTAATTTTACGGCGCCAAGTTTTACGCGTTGGACCTTCTTTGACATAAACATATATCATTTGGGATAATTGAGTGTAAGAAAAATTTTTTATAACGCAATTTTAAGGGGCGAAGGGGGGACGGCGGGGGTAGGATAGAGAAAGATCAAGTTAAATCGCAGCTTCGTCATAAACGCTTAAAATGTTGTTTTTAAGGCATGTAGATTTAATTAATACAATTTGTTAAGTTTTTACACTAATTTTGCATATAATAACGCCTACTAAAGGGGGCGGGGTGAAAAAATTAATTTTTTTTTTATGTTATGGCTCCAAGTTTAACGCGACATAAAAATATATCATTTGCTTAACAAAATTACAGGAAAAACTTTAAAAATGATGTTGTTTTTTTAGAGGTTGGTTTAGTTCTTCTTAGGGGAACTTTTTCCCCTCTGGCCCAATTCAGACCATTTCTTAACTTAACCTGCTCTATACTTCAAAATATATTTATACCAACTTTTAATGGTCTAGCTCATTTCGTTTGGACTGAGTCGTGATTTCCACAGACGGACGGACGGACGGACATGCTCAGTTCGTCTTTGAATTCATCTTTGATCAAGACTATATATACTTTATGGGGCCTCAGATGGATATTTCGCCGCGTTACAAACGGAATCACAAAGTGAATATACCCTCCAATTCAGTGGTGGAGGGTATAAAAAGTAAAATAAAATGAATTAAAAATTAATTAAATTAAAAAAAAAAAAAAAAAAAAAAAAATGAAATAAAATAAAATTAAAAAAAATACGAGTATATATCTTAAAAATAAAATTATATAATAAAATAAAGTTAAAAAGTAATTAGGAAATTTTTAAAATAAAAACAAATTTTTTTCGGCTTTGGGCCATCAAGGTTAGATTAGATTAGATTGTCTATCGATTTGCTGATGGAAAAGGAGAAGGAAAGCATTCTAGCCCTCTTGGGTCCAATATGATCCATTTGTGTTATCAAGGGTTAAATTAATTTCGTTAACTCTGCACTTTCTCTTGAAGGTGGTAAAATGCTAGTTCAGCTGCTTAACGAGATTTGCTTCTTTTGTATTCCTTTTCCAAACTTCTGCTAATAACACATTTTTTTCTTGCCTTAAAATGGTTATAAATTCTGATTTATGATTGGAGTGTGTATTTGAGTTTTGAAACGCATTAATTAGTTACAATTTTCTTCCATTTTTAAACCCTTTACAGAGCTCAAGTGCTTTTTTTTTTTTTTTGCTCTATAATAAATAATTCTTCAGTCTGTGGTTAATTAGCTGCTGCTGCTGCTGCTTCTCTTAGTTTCGTAATTTGTTTTTTTTTGCATTTTTCTTTTTAAGTTTCTGGCATATTGAAAGTTGCAATAATATATTTTTTTTAAGTTGATTACAGTTCGCAAGTTGCAAACAATAAATTGCAAAAGTTTCTTTGCCGTTTTTACCATTTGTAAACTTTTGATTTAAATTAACCATTTTTGTTTTATATTTTTTATTTTTATTGGTAGACGATTCTTGATACCAAAAGATGAAAGAAACTATGGTCTCATGATTAATTTCAATATGTCTAGAAAAGTTAATTATGGAGGATTATAAATGTGGCTTATAAACTCGACATTAAAAAGTTTTATTGTTTGCAACAAAATTATGCAGAACGTCAGTTGAAATAATTTGTCCACTGGAAAAACTAAAATATGATTTTAATTGTGCAAAAGCTAAAATGAAAAATGACGACTTTTACACAAAATAGAAATAATATTTTTTTTGTAACGAATTTACAAAAAAATATGTTTCCAAAAGGATCATCAAATGCACAATTCAAAAATTTCATTGGAATCTCGCCATTCTCTTAAAGCCTAGTGTTTAAGTGTTTCCACTTTAACTCAGTACTGTGTCTGTGCTAAAGTGTCTTGACTAATTGTGCTAAATTATTGCCAGCTCAAGTTAATATCTGTTTATGTGTAGGTGTTTGGAGGTCAGGAGCCAAATTACCGCACTCGATATCGATCGAAATTTCAATACATTTTTAATACGAATTTCGATCGATATCGAATGGCGTAATTTGCCCCAAGAGCTGCTGCTAAATTCATAAAATTTGAAATGTATTTTATTTTTTTTTACCCTCCAAAAAGGAATTGGAAAATAATTTTTGGATCCCGCCCCCTTTAGTGGGCGTTATTATATGCCAAAACAGGGTAAAAATGGAACAAATTGTTTTACTTAAGCCTACATTCCTTAAAAATAAAATTTTTAAACTTTAATTACGAAGCTGAGACGTGACCTCTGCCCTACCCCCTCATCCTCACCCTTTGCCACCTAAATGGCCCTTTCAAAAAAAAAAAAAAAATAAATAAAAGAAAATAAAAATAAAAAATAAATTTAAAATAAATTTATGTGTGTAAAGATAAATATACCGAGTTAAATATGTTTTGTCGTAAGGCGTTACGTAGTGAAGTCAAATGTTATGACTTAACGAAATGCCAATTAGTGACATCTTTTTTTTGTATGAAAATCCATTTTTGTATACAAAATGATTATGGGAGTGTCTTGTATCACATACATCATTTTTTATTTACTGGCAATGCATGCCAACTCCTTATTTGGCCGCTGGGGGCGGAAAAATCCCTCCAAGATCACACTCACTCTCATGGCCTGTAAATTGACCTTTCATGATCTGTAAAATATTTTCACAAAATGTTCCAAAAATTTATTAAATATGGATTTTCCTTAAAAAAAAACTTCACTGCTTGCCATATCGTTACGTCATAACATATTTAACTTCACAGCTAAATACGTTGTTTCGTAACTGCTTACGTCAAAACATGTTTAATCCGGCATATTTATCTTCACTCACATAATCAATTTTACATTTAATTATTTCAAATATTTATTTTTAAAAGTCTTATGGCAAAGGTGAAATGTCTCCCCCACCGCCCTTGCCAGAGAGCCCCCGCCAAAATACAGTTTTAATGCCCTCCAAGAAGAATTGGACCCCCATAAAGTATATATATTCTTGATCAGTGATGAAGTCTAGGACGGTCTAGCAATGCCCGCACGTCCGTCTGTGGAAAACATGATGTAGGCTATTTTTGAACCCCGCCCTCTTTAGTGGGCGTTGACATACGATATTATATGCAAAAATAGTGTAAATATTGGAAAATTTTTAGTCCTTAAGCCTATAAGAAGCTGAGAGGTTCTCTGATCTTGCAGAGGTGAAATGTCTCCCCCACGGTCCTTCCCGTAAGGACTCAAAATAGAGATTTAAAATTGGGTACAGAGATGTCTTAAAGGAACTCTGTCCCAACAACTTAAACATTTTAAATTTACTAAATATTTGGAGGGTATTTAAGATTCGAACCGGTGGAAAATAACGTTTTTACTTGTTTTAAAATAGATTTCGAATAATTTTTTTTTTAAATAATAAGAGGGTAAAATTTCAAATATGTAAAATAAAAATTTTGAACTTGTTAAATTTGTAAAGAATTAATTTGCAATTTAATTTTTATGAAATATTTTTTTTTTGTCTTTGCAGAACATCGCCCAACAGCCCAACCAACAGCAGCCACTGTTGAATAAATCGAATGATGATTTGCGACGAAAACGTCCAGAATCTGCCAGGCCAAATCATATTTTATTATTCACCATAATAAATCCATTCTATCCCATCACAGTTGTAAGTACACCGAATAAATATATTTTTAAATATGCAATTCCGTTTAAGATCCTTTAGCTGCCTAACAATTATTTAGTTGTGTGTGTGTGTGTCTGTGTGTGTGATTTTACTTAATTGTTAAGCTCTTATTATATTGGACTTTTAAAGACAAGTCATACACCTCTTGCCTCTATATCACTATCTATTAAATGTCCTCTTCCTTATGTGTTAAGTAGAGTGCATATCCTGGTCTTTTGGTATGGTTGTGTGTGTGTGCATTCTCTTTATTTTTATCGTTAACTGTGTGAAATCTGTAAAAATGCTAAAGAATATAAAAAACTGTATTTTATGTACAAAATTTTGTTGTTGTTGTTTCCGTTAGGACTCTGTTTTTTTTTCAAATATTTATTTTAAGTTGTTTTTATAGTTGTTAAGTTTCAAAAATCTTTACCCATAAGTAATCTAAGCACTTGAATGTTTGTGAAGAGCAGAAGCAAAAAAAAAAATTTCTTATCCTCTTCTCCACTTTTGACACAAAAAGACAATAAACTTTGTTAAACTACAGAGAAAACAACACAAATTGTTTGCTGCAACTAAAAATAACTAAAAAAAAAACAAAAGATTTAGAAACAAAAAAGAAAAAAAAAAGAAAAAATAAAATCCGTAACAGTAATGACTGTTTTTATTGTTGGTTACTTACAAACAACACAATATTCTAAGCGTTTTAAGAAACAAGCAGCAATTCCTTTTAAGCCTTCTACCAGAGGCATATGGCGATGCTGATGACGATGATGTCCTCAGAACATTTAAGTACTTAAAGTCTAGTGTTAAAAGGCTGTATGAGTGACTAACTTTGGCTGAAGCTGAAACAGAAAAAAATAATAATAAGTTTTACAAAAGGAAAACAATCATGTGTAGTTAGTGCACCTGCGATATATATTTTAATGGATGACTTACTAAGAGGAATAATGTGCCTGCTAGCGTTGCCTCCTGCTCTTAAATGTTTGTTGGAAATTTTATCTTTTACTGTTTCACAGACACACAATTGCTTCCGGTTTCACGCTATTAGAGACCATCTTTTATAGTGGATTTGAAGAGAAACAAAAATCAAACAAGCTTCCTGGTTCGAAGGACCATTTCTATTTTCTTTCCTTTATAATGACTGACAATTTTTTTTATTTAAAAATCAAATATGTAGTTGTGGAAAAGAAAGTTTTATGGAGGCATTTCATAGATATACTGTAGAAGAAGGAAATATGAAAGTCAAGGCAGTGAGCATCTATATCGCCTCATCAAAATACCCCGTGTTTTTTGATAGTCTGTTAAGCTATATGTTTCCCATAGATACTGCCCACATCTGACAGAAAATTAGATTCTAGTGTCAGTCAGGGCACTGGCAAAAAAATTAAACACTACTTTGTTCTCCTCTTCATCATTGCAGATTATTCAGAAGGCGTTATCTTTGCTGCGCGGCTCCCACATCACCAGTGCCCTGTTAGCACATTTACTGGTTGACTCATCCAACCTTCCATATGGCAATTAATTAGCCACGCTTTCCCACTAAAATGTATGAAAATAATGCAAGATATTGTTCATTCTTAATATTTCATCCACAAATCCATCTATTCGATGTTTTTTATCTGTCCTTTGAACACCATCGCCTAGTTTTGGCACAATGAAAACCAATTCGAGTAAAAAAAAAATAAATAATAAATTAAATAAAATAATAATAAAAAAGTTAATGAAATATTCAGTGAAGTAATAATTTAAAAAAACTCAATAAAATAGTACAAAAAATAAGATAATATAAAAAATAAAATAATATAAAAAAAATAATAAAAAAAATAATAAAAAAAATAATAAAAAAAATAATAAAAAAAATAATAAAAAAAATAATAAAAAAAATAATAAAAAAAATAATAAAAATAAATAATAAAAAAAATAATAATAAAAAAAAATAATATAAAAAAATAAAAAAAAAAAATAAAAAAAAAAATAATATAAAAAAAAAAAAATATAAAAAAAATAATATAAAAAAAAAAATATAAAAAATAATATAAAAAAAATATAAAAAATATAAAAAAATATAAAAAAATATAAAAAAATATAAAAAAAATATAAAAAAATTTAAAAAAAATGATATAAAAGGAAATAATATAAAAAAATAATATAAAAATAATAATATAAAAAAAATAATTCAAAAGAAATAATATAAAAAATAAAATAATATAAAAAAAAGTAAAATAATATAAAAAAATAATATAAAAAATAATATAAAAAATAATATAAAAAATAATATAAAAAAAATATAAAAAAAATAATATAAAAAGAAATAATATAATAAAATAATATAAAAAAAAGTAATATAATATAAAAAAAATTATATAAAAATATAATAATGTAAAAAATAAAATAACATAAAAAATAAATTAATATAAACAAATAAAATAAAATAATACGAAAGAATAAAATAAAAAATAAAATAAAAAATAAAATAAAATACAAAATAAAATACAAAATAAAATACAAAATAAAATAAAAAAATTAAATAATATAAAAAAATAAAATAATATAAAAAAATAATATAATAAAATAAAATAGTATAAAATTATTGTTATATAATAAAAAATAATAAAAAATAAAATAAAATAATGTAAAAAAATAAAATAATATAAAAAATTAAATACAATAACATAAAAAATAAAATAAAATAATATAAGAAATAAAATAATATACAAAATTAAATAATATAAAAAATAAAATAAACGAATAAAAAAATATAAAATGTATAAATAGTCAAATAATCAAATAAATAAAAATAAAATAAATTAATAAATAAAAATAAAAAATAAAACAAATAAATAATTAAAAATAAAAAAAATTAATTAATAAAAAAAATATTTATAAGAAAAGAAAATAAATAAAAATATAAAATAAATAAATAGATAAAAATATAGTAAGATAATATAAAATAAAATAATATACAAAATTAAATAATATATAAAATAAAATAATATATAAAATAAAATAAAATAAAATAAAATAAAATAAAATAAAATAAAATAAAATAAAATAAACGAATAAAAAAATATAGAGTATATACATAAATAATCAAATAAATAAATAAAAAAATAATAATAAATAGAATAAAAAAAATAAATAAAAGAATAATTAAAAATAAAAATAATTAAAAATAAAAATAAAAAATAAATAAAAATAAAAAATAAATAAAAATAAAAAATAAATAAAAATATAAAAAATAAATAAAAATAAAAATATAAATAAATAAAAATAATAAATAAAAAAATTAATAACAAAAAAAAAGAAATAAAAAAATTAATAAATATATTAAAATATAGTAAGATAATATAAAAAAATAAAATAAACGAATAATAAAATATATAAATAATCAAATAACCAAATAAATAAATAAATAAAAATAAAAATAAAAAATAAAAATAAAAAAAATAAAAATAATAATATAAATAAATAAATAAATAAAAATAAAAATAAAAAAAAATAAAATATATTAATAAATAAAAAATAAAAAAAAATAATAAAAGAAAGTAAAAAAAATAATAAATAGATAAAAAAATATAGTAAGATACTATAAAAAAATAAAATAATATAAAAAATAAAACAATATAAAAAATAAAATAAAATAATATACAAAATTAAATTATATAAAATAATTGAATTTATAAAACCAAACCTAAAATGAATAAATAAATAATTAAGTAGTAAAATTATAATTAAATAGAAAAATAAATTAAATAAAACAAAATATTAAATTAAATATAAAATAAAATAGAAAGATAAAAAAATAATACAGCGCACTTAATGAGCGGTAATCACTGTGTGAGAGAGGAAAAGGGTTGACATTTTATTGTGAAATGTGCCGAATTTAACTGGTTGGAAGGACCAACAATTAAAATGTGCCAGAGCAGTGAAAAATTAAATGGCTACAACAATTTCTGCCCCTTTCCCATTTTTTCATCTGTCCTAACAGCATCCCCTCTAATTTCATAGTTCGCACCATCGAGTGTTGGTCCCAGAAAAGTTAACTTGCGTTTTGAGAAGTTGATGAAATATTTTGTAGTTATTTTATGATCATGTGTTGTGATGCCCATGAGGAAATAAACTGCTGCATAGGCATCAAATATTTCCTAAGAATTTTCATTTCCTCTTAATTTAATTTCTATCATCTGCTTGTTGCTGATACAAATTTTATTCACTTGGCGATATTTTGGTAATTGAATATTTCGTGTTAATCGAATGCTTGTCTTGTCTACTTCAGTCACCTTGTCATCGTACACCGAACAAGTAAATTGTGGTTAGTTTTTTTTTATAAAATTAACTGAAAACTGATTTAAATTTGTTGTTTTATTTTGCTAGCTTGACTTACAAGTGACATTGATCTTCTTTATTTCAACTTTTATAAACAGTTCGTTTGCAACTTTAGTCTTCTGACATTGATCTCTGCTTTGCCTTGTTTTTTTGTTGTTGTTTAATATAACATTTCCTAAGACTTTATTAAAGTGTCAAGTTAATTGTTTGGAAATAACAGATTCATTCATGGACATGGTCATGCTAAAAATAATTAAAAAAAGATCTTTTAGTTTAGTATAATTTTGCATTTGTTTTGAATGACTGTTTTGCAAAACTGCAACATAAATTTTCAACGGAAAAAGCGTTGAACGAAATAGTAAAGCAAAAGAAAAAAAAATCGAATATGTAAATACTCGCGTACGTACGAGTATTTTAGATTTCATACAACATGTATCGTAATATGAGATACGCTACTTAATGCATGATTCTGTTGCGCTCTTGTTTTACTCTATGCAGAGTTTTTATTGGTTCTTTTATTTGGAATTAAATGACAAAGTTGCCATTGTGGGGGAAGAAAGAGCAGTCATTGTCATTGAAATATTCAAATGAAGTTGGAAATAAGTGGACTTGTAATGAATTTTGACTAGAACGCGACTGAAATATAATTTTACTGAACCTCAGTTATATTATCCGAAGGACCATTAAGACAACACAATTGGCTCGAAGGACCATTAATATACAATTTCTAAATACGACGTTCGTTCGTTCGTCCGTTGATACTAAAGTAAATCAAAATTTAATAAATTAGTGCTGAAATCAATCCGCAAGGCGACACAACTGTAATGCGGTTAGAAGGACCATGTGGAATTTGGAACTGAAAAGTAGAGAAAAATTAATATATATTCTAAAACAGTTAGCCATCTCTGATAATAAGTTTTATTTTGCCTGCTTTTCTTTTCTATTACCCCTTCCCGAACTTCCTTTTTAAAGACATAAAAAGTTCCACAAAAAAGATAAGATAAACATATAAATGACATGACTTGCTAAGGTAGCGACCAGTCAAAACCGTGCTGTTACGATTTGCTTTTGCTAAACATTAATATCTTCAATTAAGAACTTTCAAAACTAAAAGTCCAATCTGATTTCTTATAACTCTCACATATTATTTTTTGAGCAAAATTCTTGGCAACTCTTTACTGACTTATCTAAAACTTATGCAGATACACATTTCTATGTATCTGTTGTGCTGTGCCTCCCTTATCACAATTTTAATATGCTGTATTTACATGTTTGTTTTTTTTTTTAGTCTTATAAATATTTTCCAAACTATATGTCAGGGATTATAGATAACACAAAAGTTTTGTAACATGTAAATCCAAGAGCACGAAAGAAAAATCTTTAGAAAACAAAAATTGTGGGATAAAAGTCAAGATAAATGAGAATTTATTTTTTGCCCTACAAGCGTGTGGCATAAGGGCGCGCTGAGTATGTTAATGCCTTTTTGCTCTACATAGAAGTATAAATCCTGTGGACAAGGACAAATTCAAAAAGCATTCAGTCAGTCGTTCGTGCAATTGGCATTTGTTATTCATATAAATTGAATATGAATATCTAGTTGCATTAGGGAGAAGAACATTTGCAAAAACAAAACAAAAATCGTTGTTTTCTTACTTGGCAGGATTGTGGAGAACAAATATATATTTCCATTTCACTGCAGCGGTATTAGAGGTAAGAAAAAAAAATACTGCATAATACGAATTATAGTTACTGAAAATCTCAATTCAGTCACAAATCGCTTTAACACAAAAAAAAAAAAAATAATAATAATAATAATATTAATATCACAACAGCGCCATCTATCGGTTTCAAAAGTATCATTTCTCTATGCATACTGACATAATTAATAATATCACAACAGCGCCATCTATCGGTTCCAAAAGTATCATTTCTCTATGCATACTGATGCACAATTCAAAAATTTCATTAGAATCTCGGTGTTCTTTCAAAGCCTAGTGTTTACGTTTTTGCACTTTCGTCTTCCATTTTATGTCAGTACTGTGTCTCAGCTAAAGTGTCTTGACTAATTGTACTAAATTACTGTAATCTCAAGTTAATCTCCGTTTATGACTAAATGTTTAGAGATGACATACCCCCATTTTCACATGTAAAAAATGCTTGAAAAGCTAAATAAGTAACGATTAAATTAATTGATCGCCCAAACTAATAGATCGAGTGTTTAATTTGTATCTGCATGATAACTGAAATGAATAATATTTTTATATTATTATCTGGTAGATAATTTGATGATATTAGATTTAAGATTAATGAGGGTGCTGCAGTAGTAGAACAGAGATCTCAGAAATGTATAACAAAATTTAATGTTATTTATACCACTTACATCCGACCAAAGATGGAATACAACTCTCATGTATGGGCCAGAGCTTCAAAGTCTATTTTGAAGTTACTCGACCGTGTACAGGAGAGAGCGAAGAAACTCATAGGGGACGGTAGGGTAGCCAACTCTACTGACTCACTTGAGCATCGACGCAATGTGTGTTTCACTGTTTTATCGATACTACAACGGGTTTTGTTCCACCGAAGTCAGGGATCTCTTTCCCGAAACGCGCACTTTTCTACGCTCAACACGCTCTACAGTGCGATCACACCCATATGTGGTGGATTTATCAGTGAACCGCACTACGCATTATAGGGAAAATTCATTCTTTGCCCGTATGTGGAATAAACTCCCTGCGGAGGTCTTTCCTGCTGTATATAGCATGGAGAAATTCAAATCGAATGTCCATAGACACTACTCCCTTTATCCTCCTTCCCACAACCAATTTTCCTAGTTCCAGCACAATGTACGCATAAGTAGGGGCCATCCCCTGAGTGCCATTCCTAATAAAAAAAATAAAAAACTTTAATGGACACCTTTAATACAACGTGCACCTTGAATACACTATAGATATTCGGGCATGTGATGGAAATCGCTTATCGCATGAAATAAAGCGTTTTCGATTTGAAGTCACAAAATTGGTGTGCTGCAGTTCGCAATCGCTCAAAATCGTTCAAAAAAATTGGCGTTTTTCAAGTCGCATGTGATTCGACAATCGTGCGATTCACAGCACATACATGACTGTCTTTCTTTCATCGTGTACACCTTCTACTTATGTATAACAATCAGTGTACTCGTGTACATCTCCTGTATACACTTGAGGTATGATGCACAGTACTATGAACTCAAGATTTATTTGTGTATAAAGTGAGGCATGCATAAATTCTTCAGTGTCCTATTTTTCAATGTAATCGGTGATGTAAAGTTGTGTGTACAGAGGATAAAATATGTACACTATTTCGAACTCTGTGATACAACACGAGACTATGAAGCAGCACTCTGCTTAGTCGGGCTTGTAGGAAAAAAAAGGTTAGCCGGCGAAGTACAAAGACTTAAATTGCTTCTCATCTTTCCTTATATGTCTCCTCCATACTATCCCCTCCTATTCAGTTCCGGCTCAAGGTATTGCATATATGGTGTCATCCCCTGAGTGCAGGTCCTACAAAAAAACTGCCTGTTTCACATTGTCGAATGAATTCTTTTATTTAAAACAATAACAAAACTTAAAAATTATTTTTGTTCTCAATGTATTTATACGAAAGTAAGAACTCCATCGACATTGTGAAATAGGCAGTAAAAGATTGGTTTGAGACATTTATGAAATTCCAGTGCTTTTCAGTAATTCTAAACATAACATTGATATACGTTATGAAACAGCAGTAGGAGTTTTAAAGCGAATATCAATTTCAATATAAATAATAGTCTTATTGTGGTTGTCGTAGTCGTAAAGAAACTAATAAAATATGGCAACGCTGGCTATATGCTCAATGTCGCAGCCGTTTTTTTTTCCGACAATATGGCAATAAGGGAAAATGTGTAATTTTTTAGAGACCTAATTGTAAGAAAAAATTCAGATTTATATCAGTTTAATAGCGAAAAAGGCCTAACTCGATTTTTCGTTACTTTACAGTAGAAGGAAAAAACTTAGTCAAATTCGTAAAATGTTTGATACAAGATATGTTTTGTTGCAATTTTTAATAAAAAGGTGCAAAACATTTTATTCAAAAGCCATAAAAACTTTTTTGTATAATAAATTTTACTGCCTGTTCGCCGATGTTGAAAGCTATCGTCCGTTCGAATGAATAACATTTAAAATAAAAACAAAATTAAATTAAAAATACAGTCGAATCCGCCTTAGTGCAACACACTTTACTGAAAAAAAAAAAAAACATCGGATTATTGAAACCGATACAAATCCCCGCACTGATTTTAAACGCAGCTAGTCTTATTCACTTCGCTTTAGCGAAACATCACTTTACTGAAAATATCGTATTACTGAAAACCAAAAGCAAGCCCACAACTACGTTTTAAATGAAACTTACTTCGCTTTATTGACAAAATAAACAATAACAAATTTATTTATTAGAAATCGATTGCCTAACTTAAGGCTGCAAAAATTGTGCATGTTTTGTCCGTTAAAAAATTAAATGGCAAAATGTATTTATCCTTTTCGCTCTTACGTACTTTATTGTATTTTTCTATTATATTGTCAATGCAAGTGGCTAGACATTTTCGAGGAAGTCGTGAAAAATTTCAACAGCTAAATAAATAATTCTATGAATAGTTTTTTTTTAAATAAAATCTTTACGTTAAATTGACGTAAAAATATACATATACAGATTTGATATAAAAAATATTGTTTTACTGATTTTAAGATGTACGCTTAACTGTAACAAATTTCAATAATCCGAACTACGTTTTAGAGAAAAAATCGGATAACTGAAAAAGATTGAGTTTTGGTTATTTCCAGTAAAGCGGAGTGGACTGTTGTGTATTTCATCACATGACAAGAATTCGTTAGACCAGATTATATTTCATCCCTAAAATATTTTTTTTAAATTGAAGCCAATACTATTACTTTAGTATTCCGAATACTTGCACCATCATAATTACTCAAGAAATTCTATCGTCACAGCCATTTATTATCTTTTATCATTGGAAAGTAAAAGAAAAAAGAAACCTTAACTAAATATGCTGAATATGCGACATTTGCAAAAATATAAAGCAGACAAAAAAAATCACGCCAACTCAAGCCAAAAAAATCTTATAAATTTTAGATATTCAGCCAACAGGAAACAATGCCAGCGAAATGTGCACAAAAACTACTGCAGGATACCAGACAGACAGAGTCAACTTACTCGTACTCGTACATTCAAATTTAACTATTCCCAACAACTCACCAACTGCAGGCATTCATTAATGTTGTTGCAACTGGCATTATAAAAGGATTTTTTTTCTCTGTTCAAATCTCAATATTTAAAGGATTTTTCTTTTCTCTCGAAAATAATTTTTTTATGACTCAAAAAACTGGTTGTTTTAAATTAACGAATAATAGCATATTTAGTGTTCTTCAGTATGAAATAAAAATAAAAAAATAAAAACCGTACGAACAGAAATCGCCTGCCAATATTTATTATATAGATAAAATAAGTCATTTAGTTTTAGCAGCATCGAGCTTGTAACTGCAGACAAAAAGAGCAGCTAACGAGATTTAAATATGAAAATAAATTTTAAATATAATCCAGATGTTAAATTTTTGGAATAAAAATAAAATGAGTTTACATATTGTATAAATGAAGGATTAAAAAAGTCGAGGTCATTAAGGAGTTATTTTTTTTTTTTTTGGATGCAGGGTTGCAATCTATATCGATAATTGAGTTGACATTTATATTCAGTAAGTTTTTTTTATTTCTTTTTATATTTTTTTTTAATAACAACCCGCAAAGCGATTTGCTTGGCTGCGGAAAACATCCAGAGTCTCCGGTGGGAATCGAACCCACGACCATTGCACTGACAGGCTAGATTGCTACCCATCAGCCACAGGAGCCCCCCATCTAATTTTACTGCTCTTCAGACAAAATACTCAAAAAGAAAAACAAAAAAATTAATCAAGAGCCCTGTACAGCTGTGCTGACTGAATTTTGGTTACCAAAAAGTTAATCAGCTAAACATCCTCGGGATATGCTTCCAAGACACGAAGTCGCTTAATAATTTATTTCTCTTTAAATCAGTTTGATGGCAACTTTATTCCGAGAAATGATTGTGTTTACCAGCCCCCTAGGTCGTGCGATTTTACTGCTCTGCATATTTTTTATGGACCTGTATTAAGGCATTGGCAACTCTGTCAGCATTAGAAGCCAATATTCAAGCCACCCACCATTGAAGCCATACGTTGCCAGATCTATTGGCAAAAGTTTGTCAATAGTTAAACTGAACGAATGGACGACTATTTAAATTGTAACCACAACAAGAGCATATGCCAAAAATCATATTTAAACAAGTAAAAACGTTATATCCGACCGGGTCGAATCTTAAATACCCTCCAAATATTTAATAAGTAAATTTGAAAAGTTTAACTGGGTGGGACAGAGTTCCTTTATATAATATCGAAGGGGGCGGTGTCCAAAAGTAGACTAACGCAGGTTTTCCACAGACGAACGTATGGGCACTGCTACACCGTCTTAGACTTCAATGCTTCTTTTTGGAGAGCATTAAAACTGTATTTTGGCGTGGTCTCTCTGGCAAGGATGGTGGGGGAGACATTTCACCTTTGCCATAAGACTCTTAAAAATAAATATTTGGAATAATTAAATGTAAAATTTATTATGTGAGTGAAGATAAATATGCCGGGTTAAACATGTTTTGACGTAAGCAGTTACGAAACAACGTATTTAGCTGTGATGTTAAATATGTTATGACGTAACGAAGTGGCAAACAGTGAAGTTATTTTTTATGAAAATCCATATTTAATAAATTTTTGGAGCATTTTGTGAAAATATTTTACAGATCATGAAAGGTCAATTTACAGGCCACGAGTGTGTGTGTGATCTTGGAGGGATTTTGCCCCCAGTGGCCAAATAAGGAGTTGACATGCATTGCCAGTAAATAAAAAATGATATATGTGATACAAGACACTTCCATAATCATTTTTTATATAAATATGGATTTTCATACAAAAAAAAGATGTCACTAATTGGCATTTCGTTAAGTCATAACATTTGACTTCACTACGTAACGCCTTACGACAAAACATATTTAACTCGGCATATTTATCTTCACACACATACATTTATTTTTTATTTTTGGTTTTTTTTTTTTGAAAGGGCCATTTAGGTGGCAAAGAGTGAGGAGGAGGGGGTAGGTCAGAGGTCACGTCTCAGCTTCGTCATTAAAGCTTAAATATGTTATTTTTAAGGAATGTAGGCTTAAGTAAAACAATTTGTTACATTTTTAACCTGTTTTGGCATATAATAACGCCCACTAAAGGGGGCGGGATCCAAAAATTATTTTCCAATTCTTTATTGGAGGGTAAAAAAAAATAAAATACATCTCAAATTTTATGAATTTAGCAGCAGCTCTGGAGGCAAATTACGGCATTCGATATCGATCGAAATTCGTATTTAAAATGTATTGAAATTTCGATCGATATCGAGTGCGATAATTTGGCTCCTGACCTCCAAACACCTACACATAAACAGAGATTAAATTGAGCTGGCAATAATTTAGCACAATTAGTCAAGACACTTTAGCACAGACACTGTACTGAGTTAAAGTGGAAACACTTAAACACTAGGCTTTAAGAGAACGGCGAGATTCCAATGAAAATTTTGAATTGTGCATTTGATGATACTTTTGGAAACATATTTTTTGTAAATTTTTTACAAAAAAAAAAAAATCAATTTTGTGTAAAAGTCGTCATTTTTCATTTCAGCTTTTGCACAATTAAAATCATATTTTAGTTTTTCCAGTGGGCAAATTATTTCAACTGACGTTCTGCATAATTTTGTTGCATACCATAAAACTTTTTAATGTCGAGTTTATATAAAAATATATTCCTTGAAATTATCTATTGCATTCCCACAATATTTCTCTTGTCTTTTTTAAGTTCTCATGCAGCTGAAAAAATATTTCACATCAGAAATTCGTGTAAATTTCAATGTAGTGGGAAAGAAATAGGTAAATTTGATATAAAAAATTTCTTAAATATTTTTCTGCGGCACCTTTAGCATAAAAAAAGTGTCGTTGTACCGTCATTTGGCTGATGAAAGAAAAATTTTAATTCATTTGCAAATCTTTAATCAATTAGGTTTGTAATAAGTTTTAATTTGACATCAAGGACATGTCACGTCATGTCTGGTCTTGTTTTTTTTAATATATATATATATATATATATATATATATTTTATTTTTTTTTAATATTTCCCCACTTGAACTTAAGGACAAGGGGCCAAACTTTCATTTTGTTTATATTTTTTTTCCTAATCATCTCGTATTCTGTCATGTTCTCATGATTTGAATAATAATAACCAAAAGTTCAATAAATACCATGAAATGTCATGTCACTGTGGGTGGGGTTTAGTGACTTTGTGCACTTTTACATGTCAAAGTTAAAATATTAAAATGCGACAATAATAAGCAGCACGTCCTGTGTGTGTGTGTATGCATATTACACTGTCGTCTCTGGTTCTGGCTCTGGCTATCTAAATGACATTCTCCTAAATGCATTATCAATACAAAAATTATACGAGAATGCAAGAGATGATGATGGTGCTGGGGTCTGGTTGGTTGTATTAGAAAGGGGGTGGTATCATCTTTGCTCGGCATGCAGTTTTGCGGGGAGCTCTTGCTGTGGGGATTTTTGCTTTTGTTCGTGTATCAATGTTTAGTGTTGACTGTGACTGGTTTAATGTTTATTTTGCAGTGTGTATGTATGTGTGTGTGTGTGTGATTGTGTTTGTAATATGTCTTTCGACGTCATGTGCCTGACATTTTTGACATATTGTTGATTTTTCCAGTTGCTTGGCAGCACTAAAGCAGCCGCCACCTCCTGCAATTTTGTCATCATCGTTACCACCACCTCCGCCACTACCACTCACTCGTTTGCTTGTTTATTTATTTATTTCTTTTTTTTTTAATTTTCTTTTGCTTTACACAAAAACCCACTCTATTCATTGGAATATGTGTAAAGTGTATGCGGCGCACTAGCCTACATGCACCAGTATGTTGGTGTGTGTGTGTGTCAACAAAATTGTAGAATGTATTAATTTCAAAAGGACTTAAATAAATATTTACCTTCTTTTTTTTTTTTTTCTTTTTTTTTTTTTTTTGCTCATTCTGATTTATTTTTTATTTTCCATACATCAGACGAGTATCAAAAGAGTATCAGTTTAAAAACAAGAAATTGCTTAAGTGTTTAATTGTATACAAGGATATTGTTTGTTTGTTTGTTGTTGCAGTCAGTAGTTTTTGTCTTTACTACTCAATTATGACGACTATAATTCAAAAGAGAGTGAGGATAAAGGAAATAAAAAATATGATTTATATTAAACTCGTACTTCATGAAACACTTTATTCGTGTGCAACGGCACTAAATATGAAAACTGGCAGGACGGAACGGGACAGTGGTGTTGGAGGAGAGGCTTTACAAAATATTCATTTTACTATGAAATACGTTTAAAAATTCGATTGTTAGTATTTTGTCATGCTTGGTATCCGATTTTCTTGAGAATGTTGGAACGTCAATACTATTTCATAATGCATGCAATGGATCGAAAATGGGAAACCAGTTTCGAAGTTATTTGATCGTGTGCAGTAGAAGAGTGAATGGCCGAAGTTTTTGCATATCAACTTGGCCTTATTTTTCAAATTTACATACTCGTATGTGTTTGTGCGGGTTACATTAAGAAATATCATTTAATTAAATCGTGCGAAACTTTTAACTACTCATTTTTTATTGACTAATGAAATTTTTATACCCTCCAAAAAAGAATATGGAAAGTATATTCACTTTGTCATTCCGTTTGTAACGCAGCAAAATATACATCTGAGACCCCATAAAGTATATATATTCTTGATCAGTGATGAAATCTAAGACGATCTGTCCGTCCATGCCTTCATCTGTGGAAATCACGATTCAATCCAAACGAAAAGAGCCAGAGTCTTGAAATTTGGTATAAATATATCTTGAAGGATAGCACAGGTCAAGTTCGTAAATGGGCTAAATCGGGCCAGAGGGAAAAAAGCTCCCCTAAGAAGAACTAAACCTGCCTCTAAAAAACAACATAGTTTTTAACGTTTTGTTTTTGTAATTTTGTTAAGCAAATGATATACTTTTAAAACAAAGAAGGTCCAACGCGTTAAAATTGAAGCCATAAAATCCAAAAAAATTAATATTTTGACCCCGCCCTCTTTAGTGGGCGTTATTATATGCCAAAATAGTGTAAAATTTTAACAAAGTGTTTTATTTAAGCCTGCATTCCATAAAAATAACATTTTGAAGCTTTAAGGACGAAGCTGTAACGTAACTTGGTACTCCTCTGCCCTACACCCTCCTCCCCCTTTGCCCCCTAAATGACTTTAAAAAATAAAAAATAATAATAAAAAAAAAATTAAAAATAATTTTATGTGTGTGAAGATAAATATGCCGAGCTAAATATGTTTTGACTTAAGCAGTTACGAAAGGAAGTTCTTATGACGTAACGAAATGACAATCAATGATTTTTTTTTTGGAAATCCATATTTATATACAAAATGATTATGGGAGTGTCTTCTACCACATACATCATTTTCTATATACTGGCAATGCATGCCAACTCCTTATTTGGCCACTGGAGGCAAAATCCCTCCAAGATCACACACACTCTCATGGCCTGTAAATATTTTCACAAAATGCTCAAAAAATTCATTAAATATGGATTTTCATAAAAAAAAACTTCACTGTTTGCCAATTCGTTACGTCATAACATATTTAACTTCGCAGCTAAATACGTTGTTTCGTAACTGCTTACGTCAAAACATGTTTAATCCGGCATATTTATCTTCACTCACATAATAAATTTTTAATATATAATTATCCCAAATATTTATTTTTAGAGTTTTAAAGCAAAGGTGAAATGTCTGCCCCACGGCCCTTGCCAGAGAGCCCCCGACAAAATACAGTTTTATTACCCCCCAAAAAGAATTGGATCCCATAAAGTATATATATTCCTGATCAGTGATGAAGTCTAAGACGATCTAGCAATGCCCATACGTTCGTCTATAGAAAACATGATATAGTCTAGTTTTGAACCCCGCCCCCTTTAGTGGGCGTTGACATACGATATTATATACCAAAATAGTGTAAATATTGAACAATTTGTATTCCTTAGGCAAATAAGAAGCTGAGGTGTTCTCTGATCTTGCAGAGCTGAACCGTTTCCCTCACGGCCCTTCCCGGAAGAGATTTAAAATTGAGTACAGAGATGTCTTAAAGGAACTCTGTGCCACCAAGTTAAATTTTGTTACTAATTATTTGGAGGGTATTTAAGTTTCGACCCGGTCGAATATAACGTTTTTACTTGTTTTTTCTAGTAATTTTAATGAAAAGAATTTTAATATTAAACTTTTAGAAAGTGTGTCATGTCATACCGCATATGAGTTGATGACAATTTTGTCATAATTTTGTGTAACAAATTATAAAAATTATTAATATTTGATGTTGTCTCATTTGCATTATTTTGGCGAGACTACCATAATTTTTTCCCTTAATCCCACTGTGTTGGCTATAAAACATAAATCTTTACTTTGTCTATCCTACTTCTTTTTTTGCATTATTCACTTTGCAGCTGAAAGGATGCCATGGATTTAATAGACTTGTAGTTCTTATTATTATTATTTTTTTAATATTTATTTATTCATTTTGTAGCCAGAGTAGTTGCAGAATGTTCGTACATATTAAAATGATAAACATTGAGTCAGAAAAAGAATTATGTAGTGAATATTTTATGTAATTTTTTAGCCTTGTTATATAACACACTCGATGGCTGTATTAGCATACACATACTCAGACACATACATATACGAGTATATATGTATAAAATATTAAAACCCATACCTACATCTGTCAGAATGCTGATAAAAATTCCTGTGGCAGTGGCATATTTTAAGCATAACATTCGATTGGGGATTCTTTTTTCTCTAGTATTTATTTAGTCTGTACTGCGGTCCTGGCAATTTTATAAAACTATGCTGGTGGCTTATGCTGTACTTTCTCTGTGTGTGTGTGTGTAAGGCAAAGGCCTTTATAGCTGTTGTCAGGTATTATGAACCCCACCATAGGCAAAAACGATTTGAAGACAAAGTTACGGATTTTTGTATGTTAATGTAGAATTTAAAAGTGGCAAAAATGCAGTAGTCATTACTGTGGCAAACTCAAGCTAAACGAGTAAGAACGTTATCTACGACCAGCGGCTAAATTACGACACTGGAAATCGATCGAAATTTGTATATAAATTGTCTTGAAATTTCGATCGATATCGAATGCGGTAATTTGGCCCCAGATCGAATCTTGAATACCCTGCCAAAATTTAGTAAATCAAAAATGTTTATGCTGCTGGGTCAGAGTTCCTTTTAAGGCATTTCTGTGCCCAATTTTTAAACTATATTTTGTCGAGGTCGCTCCGGGAAGGGCTGGTGGGTTAGACACTTCACCTTTGCCATAAATCACTAAAAACTCAATTTCTGGAGTTATTAAGTGTAAAAAATTTTTTTTTTGATAGGGTCATTTAGCGGTTAAGGGCGGGGGTAGGGCAGAGCAACATCAGAGAACATCTCAGCTTCGTTGAAAAAGCTTAAACAATTTTATTTTTAAGGATTTTTGCTTAAGTACCACAGTTTGTTAAATATTTACACTAAGTTTGCATATATCTTACAGCAACGCCCACTAAAGGAGGCGGGGTGAAAAAAATTAATTTGTCTTATTTTCTGGCTCCAATTTCAATGCTTTGGGTTTTCTTTGACATAAAAATATATCATTTGCTTACAAAAGTAAAATGTGTTTTTCATATATCTTTCATTAACGCCCACTAAAGGAGGCGGGGTGAAAATATTATAATTTTTCTGACTTTCTGGCTCCAAGTTCAATGCTTTAGATTTTCTTTGACATAAAAATATATCATTTGCTTACAAAAGTAAAATTTGTTTTTCATATACATATCTTACATTAACGCCCACTAAAGGAGGCGGGGTGAAAAAAAAAATTATTTTTTCTGATTTTCTGACTCCCAAGTTCAATGCTTTGGGTTTTCTTTGACACAAAAATATATAATTTGCTTACAAAAGTAAAATGTGTTTTTTTAGAAGTTGGTTTAGTTCTTCTTAGGGCAACTTTTTTCCCTCTGGTCCCATTCAACCCATTTGCAAACTTGACATGTGCTATCCTTCAAAATTTATATACAACAAATTTCAAGGGTCTTGTTCTACGTTTGGATTGCATCGAGATTTCCCCAAATCAGAAATATATTTTATATCTTAGAGGGATATTTCGCTGCGTTACACACGGAATGACAAATTCTGAATTCATTTTTTTAAAGGCATAATGACAGAGATTGCTCAAATTTTGAAAGGTGTCAACTGACAACTGCCGCCTGTGGACTGGGGGAGTGTTGCCATTTCAATTAAGAGGCGGGAAATTCAAACAGTCACTGTGTTATGGACGCACAATCGTATATTTTCTTAAATAATGTGACAAGTGTTGTTATATTGTGACAAGCTATCCTATGCTGATGTGTTGTCCACAAATAATTATGTCACATTGTGACCACTTTGTACTAAAAACTATGGCATGATATGACAGAAATTTGCTGCCTATTTAAATAAAACTAGTTTGTTATTTTCTTAAAAAAAAATGGTCAAGTGGTGACAATTTGTAATATAATGACAAGATGTCATGTTGCTTATGTTTGCGCTGTATACGCGCCAGTTTTTTTATACAATTTTGTATTAAAAATGTAGTGTCCAGCGTCAAAGCGAAAAAATTCGTGGGATTCAAATTTTCACGAAAAGGGTTCATCGAGGATGTCACATTAATAAATAGTTCCAGAATGAAAGGGATTATATGACAAAGAAAGCGTGAGTTAGTTTGAAAGCGTAAGAAATGTAATATATATATTATTCAGCAAAACGACATGTCATGTTGTGCCCTTGTCACTATTTAATATTTTTTCATGTGGTGACAATATGTCACATTGTGACATTTTAATATAATCATAAGATGTCATAGTGCTAAAATATGTTATATGACTAGAATTTGCTGACTATTTAAATGAAACTAGTTTGTTATTTTCATTAAAAAAAATTTTCAAGTTGTGACAACTTATCACATTATGACAATTTGTAATATTATGACAAGATGTCATATTGCGTTGTATTTGCGCCAGATTTTTTTTTTTTTTTTTATACAACTCCGAAGTAAAAATGCAGTGCCCAGCGTCAAAGCGAAAAAATTCGTGGGATTCAAAATTTGCACCAAAAGGGGTCATCATTGTCTTGGATGTCACATTAATAAATAGTTCCAGAATGAAAGGGAAAGCGTAGGAAATGTAATATATTTAATTCAGCAAAACGACGTGTTGTCATGTTGGGCCCTTGTCATCATTTAATATATTTTCATGTCGTGACAATATGTCACATTGTGACTGTATTATAAGGACAAGCTGTCATAGTGCTAAAATATATTATATGACTAGAATTTCATAAAAATGTATTATGCAACAATTAAAAATTATGTGCTAATATACAATTTTTGCTAAAAAGTTTCTTCTGAAAACGAGTGACTATTTGTCATGATGTGACTATTTGTCATGATGTGACTTTTTGTCATGATGTGACAAAGTATTTATTTAGCTGCTGTTTGGGCATAATTGGGTTTAAAGTCGTGTATGGTGATATGAAATATCCTTCTTTAATACCATAAGCCATAAAAGCCTTGCATATATTTATGTTTATTATATTTGTATTGGTTTTTAAAACCCCCATCTTATCTCTTCATAATGTATTTTATATATCAAGTTATTTTAATAACACATATATGCATATATTTTATATTGTTCAGTGAAAAAAAAAAAAAGTATATAAACATTTTTGCCAACATGTTTTTCAGTTTCCTCTCGTTTAGATTTAAAATATTTTCATTCGACCCACAAGCGCACACATTTCAATAGCAAAATCAGTGAATTGAATTTTGAATTTTAATACAACTTCAAACAAAACTTTTCTAATAAAACGTATTTATGTGGGCTATAACTATTATCGCACCGCTCGTATATTGTGTTGTTAAGTACAGTTTATTGGGATTATAAAAAAGTTAAATAATAAAATATAATTTAATATAAATCCATATAATTAAGTTTTGTTGGTCGGATTTTATATTGGCTGGTATAATAGTCGTGCGTGTGGAAATTGAAGTTTTGTATTGTAAATTGAATTTGTATATTCGATCACATAGAAAAGACAAATTTGTTGACACCAATCGTGTACACATTTCATATGGAAGTCATTCAACTAGCAACAACAACCCTTTCAGCCAACACCACCAGCAGCATTTTTTCGTTTGTCTCATTTTTGTTTAATCGATGAAATAAATGTGACTTGCTTGTACTATTGTACATATGTATATTGAACATTTTGGCGTGGATGTGGTACACAGCGTTGCCATAACTTTTTAAAAAAAAACTGCAACTTTAGAAAAAAAAAACTGGTTTTCACGTAAAAAAACTGCACATAAAAAAATTAAAAAATATATAGTTTTTCTTCATATTTTTTTATTAAAACAAAAACAGAACACAACAAATTAAATATGATATACATCTACATATAACAAAGCAATTCATTTTAATAAAAAATATATAGGTACATAGGGTTTAAATAAACAAAAAGAGTTCATTATTATTCAGATATAATACTGCCTGTTCCAGAATCTCGACAAGTCGATGTCGTTCTCATATTTATATTGAAACCAATAATTAAAAATTTAAATTTGTTTGTATGTACATAGAAAAACTCAAGGCATATCTATCTAACAGGTACAACCATTTCTACAAAAATAGAACACTTATTGTAGAAACTACCTTAACAGTTGCAAAAATCGTTAAACGACACTACTAAGTTTGACGTTTTATCAGGTTAGGCAAGTGAGCTCGTGCTCCCACCTGCAATATACACCTTGGTAAAATTCAACTTGCTTTGTGGTCAGGGGTGCAAAAAGATGTATGTGATAATTACATACTCGTATAAAAAAGTATAGTTAAGCCTTGCCACTGTTATACATATTAAGCAAATGGGGTAAAATTATGGTTTCAGAAATTGGAATTAAAATAACAAAATTAAGAGTAAAAAAGTGAAATGTAAAAACTGCAAAATCTGCACAATTTACAGAAAAACTGGTTTTTAAAGAAAAAAACTGCAGAACTGCTCAATGCTTAGAAAAACTGTTAAATGCAGATAAATCTGCACATTTGGCAACGCTGGTGGTACATAAAATACTCCTCGTACGTAATTGAATTTGCTCGGTGGAAATGTGGTGTATATTCTATTTCAATAACGCCGGCAAATGAATATGTTTTGTTGCTTTATAAATTGTGTGGTAAACTGTATGCAATGGTAACAATTCTCTATGAAATGATGACAAAATTAAACTAATTAAAAAAATCGTGTGTATATATTTTGTTTGATAATTATGTTTTCATATTTTGATTAAAAATAATAATAATACAAAATTAATTAAGCACAGTAGAATGGTCATACAAATTTTTACGTAATATTAAGCAATAAAGTGTCCTCATAATGACTTGATAATGACATGTAAAACTGACCAGGATTTTTATTTCCTAATTTTGATATAAAAATAGCAAGGATTTTTTATTTAACCCTCCGATTAGTGACAGTTCTGAACTTCACGGCCGTGTGGAAAGGTCCCTACGGAACTTTTTGTAAATCATGTTTTTTTTTATATAAAAATTTTTTTTTGATTTTTTTTGTAGTGGCCGAAGTAGGAGTAATTTCAGTTTGAAAAGGCAAAAAGGTCCCTAGGGACCTTCTCACTCATCGGAGGGTTAAAACTTTTCTGTTGTTGTATGCATTTTCTTTCTGGTCATACAAAAATGACAAGGATTTTTTATTTAAAACTTTTTCATAGAATATATTTTTGTGTGTCATATAAAAATTACAACGACTTTATTCAAAACTTTTTTTTTTTGGTGGAAATTATTCCTCCCAATTGTCATATAAAAATAATGACAAGAATTTTCATTTAAAATTTTGTGTAAGAAATTATGCTCCCTATTGTCATTTAAAAAATGACAAGAATTTTTATTTAAAACTTTCTTGTTGTAAGCATTTTGTAGAAGAAACTATTCTCCCAATTGTCATATAAGAATGACAAGGACTTTTATTTATAACTTGTTATATGTAATTTGTTGTAGGAATTGTTCTCCTAATTGTCATATAAAAATGACAAGGATTTTTATTTAAAATTTCCTTGTTTCTGTATGGATTTTCTAGCGGGAATTATTCCAATTGTCATATAAAAGTGACAGGAGTTTTTATTTAAAACTTTCTTGTTGTATGTTTTTTCTGGTAGAAATTATTTTTTGTCATATAAAAAAAGGACATTGATTTGTATTTACAACATTGTTGTTGTATGCGTTTTCTAGTAGAAATTATTTTCCAGTGTCACATAAAAAATGACAAAGATTTATATTTAAAACATTCTTGTTTCTGTATAAATTTTCTAGTAGAAATAGTTCTTCATAATTGTCACATAAAAATGACAAGGATTTTTATTAAAAAATTTTGTGTAAGAAATTATTCTCCCTATTGTCATATAAAAGTGACAAGAATTTTTTTTCAAAACTTTATTGTTGTTATTAGCATTCTATGACAGAAATTATTATTCTTGTTTCTGTATGGATTTTCTAGTAGAAATTGTTCTCCATAATTGTCATATAAAAATGACCGAATTTTTATTCAAAATTTTCTTGTTATTGTATTAGTTTTCTAGTACAAATTATTTTCCAGTGCCATATAAAAAATGACAGGGATTTTTATTTAAAACATTGTTGTTTCTGTATAAATTTTCTAGTACAAATTGTTGTCCATAATTGTCACAAAAAAATGACAAGGATTTTTATTCAAATCATTCTTGTTGTTGCATGCGTTTTCTGGAAGAAAATATTTTCTTGGGTCATATAAAAATGGTAAGAATTTGTTTTATAGATTTTGTGGTAAAAATTATTTTCGTAATTGTAATATGAAAATGACAAGGATTTTTAATAAAAGCTATCGTGTTGTTGCATGCGTTTTGTAATAGAAATTATTTGCCTAAAGACTACAAGGATTTTATTTAATTTTTTGTTGTTGTTTTAGGCATTTTTTTTTATTGTAATTAATTTCCTGATTGCCATACAAAAATGACAGGGTTTTTTTTTTAAATATTGTATTAAATGTCACATAGAAATTACTAAAATTTTATTTAAAAGATTACTTGGTCTATTCATTTTTATTGTAACTGAAGCAAATACATGAGAATTTCTCAATAGTTGGTCTAAAAATTTTGGATGAGAAAACTAAAAACCAACTGTCAAAGGCGTCTGTCTAATTTATATTATAATAGTGAAAGATGAAATCATGACATCCAATTCTATTACATAAATATTTTTCAACATGTTGTCTGCCATGGTATGACTGTGGTGTGACAGTGATTTAAATCCATTTACATTTCATTTCTCTAACACATTATAATACAAAATATCAGAGTTTTCAATTTTATAATCAGACTGTCTTGGCAATTAAATGACTTCTTTAGTCTCGCTTCTCAAACATTTGATACAAATCATTATAATTATCTAGTATCTATGCCACAAACTCTAATATCTCTTATTTCGTTTTGAGTAAATTAAAACAATTTTAACTCTTAAAAGCAGCTAAATGACAACCAACCAACTAACAGACGAACTCACAGACACATAGACACACACGCATATGTCAATTAGTGGTAATGCTGTCTGCATAATTTTACAGTGCATGAACATATTAATAGGCACATGTTTCTTTACATAGAAATAGAACAATAGAGACAACAATTAAGTGGCAAGTAATATTGTTAAAGGAAAAGTAGGCAATATCTGAAGATATCAAAGAAAAATAGAAGAAAGAAAATCACTGACATATCATCAACTTGTTGTCTTTTGTATGTATGTATATCATGATAAAATTATAAATTTAGTTCTGGATGTCTTACGAGATGCTCACAAAGAATAAAGTGTGAGTGATTAAAATAAAACCAACAAAAACAATTATACATAATCAGAGATATGCAAGTGGATGAATAAAAGAAAAATATGGAAATAATTTTTTTTTTGAAACGCTTCATTCAAAGATGAAAAATGGAGCACTTTTGTTTGCTTGTTAGTTTACGACGAAATCAGTGCGACAGCTGTTTGCTAGTCAACCGAGTCCATCAATATTATGATTACAAAAAGCTGGCCGTTCTGCAAGTTCTTTGAATTAGAATTTTTGTATTCACCGTAAAGTACTTTTGTATTTCTATGATCTTGTCACTAATAAACTGGCATAAAAAATTACAGGGTAAATTGTTTGGCAAATTTTTAAAATTTTCGAAAATTTTTAGTAAATATCTTTGTCATATATGTGACCAATGTGACAAATTACTTGAAAAAAATTATTCCCCTTTATTCTGTAACTATATGTCACAGACAATTCCCTTCCTTTTGCAACTATTTGCTAATCTCACATCAGGACAATGTAATAATTCCCTCTATTATTAATGACTACATCATCAAGTCACATCAATACGACGCCAACAATTGTCTATGCCTTAAACAATATTAAAATATTCCCCCTTATTCTATAACTATTTGTCAACGTCACATCAACACAATATTAAACATATGGAGAACACTTGTATACTCATTTTCCACAGCAATTGACAATTTCAAACAGCCTCTTCTAATATTTCAGCTCTTAAGGAGTATTCACAGGATAACAAAAGTAGTCAACTGTTGGTTAAATGTCCTTCTTTTCATATTGCATATACGTGAGGTTGACAATTATTTACAGAATAAAGGGCATTGTCAGTCAGTAAACAAGTGAGAAATTTTTGCTGTCGATGTCGTCCTTTATAATAGGGAGAAATATCCAAAGCGGGACTCTTATCTGCTCCTTGTGGAGAAAAGTTTTTAACTGCATCTTGAATAATGCAAGAAACTGTCAGTTGCTGAAGAATAATAGTACCCAAGTATCCTTTTTTTTGATATATAATACATTTAAAGAATTCCCTACTCCTATAGCATTGTCAGAGTAATACGTGATTCAAATCTGTTTATGAAAATAAATGTAAGTTTTGAAAATATGAAAATGTGACAAAGTGCGACTAATAATTTTAAAAAATATATAAATTTTTTTTTTAAATTTATAAAAAAAATTTATATACTTTAAAAATAAAAATGTATAAAAATTTTTTTTTTTTAAAAATAAATTTTTTTTTTTTTAAAAATAAATTTTTTTTTTTTTAAATGTATTAAAAAAATTTTTTTTAAAAGAATGTATAAAATTTTTTTTTTAAAAAATTAATAAAATTTTTTTTTTAAATTTATTAAAAAAAAATTTATAAAAAAAATTTTATAAAAAAAATTTATAAAAAAAAATTTATAAAAAAAAAATTATAAAAAAAAATTTATAAAAAGAATTTATAAAAAATAACTTTATAAAAAAAGTTATAAAAATAACTTTATAAAAAAAAAAATTATAAAAAAAATTATAAAAACATTTGAAAAAAAATTTATAAAAAAAGTTTATAGAAAAGAATTTGAAAAAAATATATACAAAATTTATAAAATTTATTTACAAAATATATAAAAAAGGTTTATAAAAACAATTATAAAAAAGAATTTACAAAAAAAATTTTAATTTATTTTTTGTAAATATTTTTGTCGAACATTCATATCGCTATATTAAATTCAATTAAGATTTATAGGTTAATTGTTCGAATATTTGTTTAAATTCAAAAGGACATGACAACTATACCACAAAGGAAAGTCAACATCAGGTTTTAATTATTCAACTTACACAGCAGAGCAGAACAAGTGTTTTCGAAAGCCGCTACATTTCTATCATCAGTACTCATGCGAATGTTCTTAGTCACCCCTTATTAGGTGGCTTGGTGGAATATGATATGAAGTTTTATTAATACAAATTTTATTAGGAAATTACATACGAGAATTGTTAGAAACTGATAGTAAAACATTTTTGTTTAATACACGTGATGCCGTTTTTCTTTTTTTGTACACAATTTACTCATCGTACAAACGTTCAGAAATTCATGCATTGGTTGCGCTTTCAGAATGTTGAAAATTTTTATGAATTTTTTTTTTGTAGATACATACATACATACTATATATTAATTTCATTAACGCAAAGTGATTTACAAAATTAGGGTCAGCGTCCTTTTAGGTATTTACTTTGAAATTTCTTTACTATATTAAATTCTATGGTAGTGTTTGTAGGACATGATAAATAAGTCAAGGATCAATATAGAGAAATGAACATGAGAGCTTAGTTTTGCCACCCACACAGCAGATATTTTCGGAAGTCGTTACACTTTTATCATCAGTACTTAGTTTCTTTTTTTTTTTGTGTTGTGTTGGTGGTAGTCGGTTAATTTGAATGTGAGAACAGTTTCTATATAAAAAAAAAATTTATAAGGAAATAGTACATGAGACCTGTTTTTATATTAAACCTCTGTAGGACCTCATCATCAAATCCACATCACATCCTTAAGTTTTTGTTTCGTTATTCTATACAGACTGTAGTTTGAATATAAAATAATTTTTTTAATGATAATTTAAGAGGAGCTGAAAAATTTTATATAAAAATTGCTTGTGGGGAAAACAAAATTTAAGGTGAAGTAAATGGCCCCATCCAAATTATAAGTCAACAAAAAATATTTGTCAAGCTTGACATGAACTGCTCGCTATAAATATTTATGCCCTTTTTTGTGTTAATTGCCTCATTAAATTTCCATTTCACTAGTCTTGTGAAATTGCGAATTTATAAAAAACTTAAAATATTTTATAGAATTACCGCTATAAAGAAAACAATATTGTTAAGCAACATTTGGTTGGCTTCTTATAGAGGGAGATAGTTTTTATAAGTTTTTCTTTTCCTTCTTTCCGTTATTTTTTAATAGATTTACATATATCTTGGAAGTTGCAAAAAGTCGTTGCATATACATATTTCCTAAATATAAATCCCCCCCCAAAACCACATGGCATAAAAAAGTGGGTGGTCTTAAAGCCACACATGAGTTTTTATAACACAATTTTATTCCGTCTTTCTAGAATAGAACAGCCATAAAAACGAATTTTAAGCCTGTTGATGAGATAAATGTGGCATCATATACTCGTAGTAGGCACGAGCACGAATGTGTGTATGCCTGCGAGAGTTTGTGTGTGACAAGCTGCCACCTACCACTGCAAGCGTTGCACTTGCCACAACAAAAACTTTACTACCAAAAACATTGGAATAAATCCTCTGCTGCTGCATTTCGGGCTCATAAAAAAAAATATTTAACATAATAGGGGTTTTGTTGTTAAACACTTTAATAAAATGCCAAAAAATATTCTGCTTTCTTTCTTTTTTCATTCTTGGCGCTTTTTGAGTTGGAAACTTGCTTTTCTTCTCTCTGTCTCCTAAATAAATTTTTCTATTTGTTTTTTTGCTAAAATTTAAAAACTTTTATTCCGTCCCAAAAGCTATTTCTTTTTTCATTATTTGTTGTATTAAATCGTTATTAAATTTATTTTATTTATATATTTCATTCACTTTGGAGAACAATTAGAGTGGAAAATATTTCTTAAGAATTTTTTTTTACACGAAAATAAATCTATAATTACTTGGGGTATATTTCAAACTAATTTGTATTTTTTTTTTCGTTTAACATCTTTTCCTGCAGCTAAATGTGCGTGTGCCATTAGGAATCATTTATTTTAATAACATGTAAAGAAATTACTGGGTATAAATCAAATCAAATTTAAGGGTTACCATTGTACTCGTATAGGAGCAAGCGAAAATAATATGTTTGCTAGCAATTGTTGGATGAAAGTTTTTGTTTTCTTTTTTGTGCAAGTTTTTGCTTTAAAAATTAATATGAAAAATATTTTGTTAACGCTTTTTACTAAAAAATAATTTCACAATCTATAAATGAAAGTTGCTAGTTTAAAAGTTTTTATAAAAAAAGGGTGTTCAGTCAAGTTCATGAAGTTAATTCTACTCGTCATTTCCCACTAGAGTTCACTGTAAACGCAGTTCATTCCCCGCTGTAATTTAAATTTTTTTTTCTGTTATTGTATTCCTCTTCCGATGAAATTTAATTTGAGCCGGTAATAATTTTTTCATCAAATTTGGATTGTAAAGAGACCGGTTTCGGTAATGTGCCGTATTCAGTGATTTATTTCGGGCACATATTTTTATGGCCGCCGATTTTCAATTTCTTTAGTGAAATATCAGCATGTGGTGAACTTAAAATACTTTCGAAGTATATTTCGAAAATATGCTAAATATAGAATTTTTTTTTGTCTAGTGATATAAATTTTTGGGAGCTCAAAGCTGTTTTTGGCGTATATTCGAAAATATAAATTTCGAACTTTCAAAATATTCTATATAAGCTGGTCCACCACATATATGTACATACTTGTGAAATTGTAAGTTTTTAGTGCACATCAAATATATATATATATATATATATATATATATATATATATATATTTTTTTTATTTTTTTTTGTTAGTGTTCAAAAAAGTATTGAATATAAACTTTCGAAAAAGTTTCGTTGTTCTTGATTCTACTATGTTATTTTCAAGTATTTTATTTCTTGTGAGAAATTAAGAGCACTTGATGAACTGGAAACACTATTTTACTTATCTTCGAAAATTAGTTAATTTTCGAACTTTCGAAAATTTTTTCATTTTCTTGAGCCAGCAATCAAGCTTTCCTTTTTTGCTACTTTTTTATACAAGTTGTGTGAAATTATCAGTTTTTGGAAAATTCAAAACTATTTTGGCATATGTTCGAAAATATATTAAGAACCGTATATTCGAAAAACTTTCTGTTTTCAGGATTCAACTTGACGCGTTTTAAGTATTGTACGTAGTTCCTTAGTAAAATTATGAGTGTCTTGGGTATTTGAATATTTTTCGTTTGCCTGCTATTCGAAAATGTATGTATCGAAATTTCAGAAAATTTTATGTATCATTGATTGGCCTGCGTTTCTTTCTATTATTTTAATTTTGTTTTTTTGCTGAATTTAAAGCACTTTTTAGCTTATGTTCGAATTTTTCGAACTTTCGAAAATTGTCTATTTTTTCGGCTTAACATGCAAAAATTTTCTTATTTTCGTTAATTTTTTATTTCTGTTGCAAAAATATCAGTTTCTGGTAAATTGAAAGCACTTTGTTTTATATTCGAAAATATTTTAAATATAGTATTTTCGAAAAACTTTCAATGTTCTTGATTAAGTACTGGTTTTTTTCGTTTCAACTATTTTACGTACTTAGTGAAATTTTGAGCTCTGGATGAATTGGAGTTGTTTTTGTTTTTTGTTTTTTTGCTTATGTTCGAATTTTTTAAATATCGAAATATGGGAAAAATTTAAATATTGTTGCTTCAACTACGAGTTTTTAATATGTTAGTGAAATTATCATGAACTATGCTGAATTTGTGGCACTGCTTGGCCTATTTTCGAAAATATGGTAAATATCGAAATGTCAAAAACTTGAGATATTTTTGATTCATCCTTCTGTTCTTTCTAGTATTTTGCCCTTTTAGTGAAATTGTGATATTTTGGTGATTTCGTAACACTTTCTGGCTGAAGTTCGAAAATATGTTAATTAAAAAAATTTCGATGTTTATGCTAAATTTTCCTGTTTCTGTAGTAAAATTTTTAATACACTCGGAATTTCAAATGAGAATATTTTTTGTTGCACGTTATGAAATGAGTTTATTTTCGAATGTGCGGAAAATTTTCAATATTTTCTTTCTAGTAAATTTAAAACACTTTGTGTTTCAATTATTAAGTTAATTTAATTTTTTTTTAATTTCGAACATAAAGCAATTGTTCTTTTTTATTCATTTGTGTTTCACAAGTTATCGTGAAATTATGATAACTTTTCGGTTTAGCGCTAGTGCGTAAATTGGTTTAAATGCTAAGGCCGGATTTTTGGGATCTCAGTTAAACTAGGTTTAGTTAATCTGAAAACAGATTTTTGCCGCTATTATCAAGTTTTTATACAAAATTTTGATGGAACAGCTTAGTTTTGCTTAAAATGTGTGTCCTTAATGAAATAATAAAAAAAAAATCGCAGTTTGCTGGAAAGATCACGAGTTTCAGACTTTGTTAAACTAGGTTTAAACTTAAACCACCTCTCAAAAACCCGACCTAAATGTTATTATTTTTTCCTCATTAAAATTTATTAATTCTTCTAGTGTTCATAATTTCCAATGAAATTAAAATATTTCCCTAAAGAAACCACACAAAGGAGTGCAGAAATATTAATTAATTATTAATAATTACATAAAAAAATAAAAAGTCGTTAAGCTTAAAAATATTAGATGTTATTAAAATGTTTAAAAATTTACTCTCGGAGTCTTTCATTGAGTTTGCCTTAAACTTAAGGTAATTGTTGCATTAATGAAAAATTGTGTTAATTTTCAAAAAATTCTCTCACTAAACGGGCAGCTGCATTTTGTAAATTTGACGTAATAGAAATTTTAGAATTTCCAAAATTTTTTTCTTTGTTACAAAATATTTTGCAATTAAATATTTAACTTACAAATATTGTGGGACATTTTATGATTTTTCTTTCTAATTTTGGTTCTTTTCAAAATTTCAAATGTGCGTATGTGCATTTAGAAATATTTTGACACATGATGACATTTGATTCGCAATATGGTGCCCCGACATGGAGGCTGGCTGGCTGGCAGGTTTGTTGTTCTGCTTTGGCGGCTTGTAATAATAAAAGTGCAAAATAAATTTTGTATGTTAATAATGGCGAAATGGCTGCAAACAAAATATTTAGTTTAATAAAATACATTTAGTGGCAGAGTCTAGCACATGCGGTAATAAGAGAGAAACATTTTTTTAATGCTATGAAAAAAAAAATAGAGAAATTATTGTTAGAAATGCCTTTTCCATCCGTCAGTCAGGCATTCATCAGCTGACATGTTTTTAATGTGTCATATTTAATGTGTGCTATTTTTTTCTACATCTTTTTTTCCTGTCTAGATTTGAATGCCGATGTGTGTGTGTGTACGTACATGTGTATGTATTTATGTATATCCGTTGTGATTTAGTGATTTTCTATATTGTACATTAATTCATGCATTCAGCAGTAGTATGTGCGTTCGATTAGAATATATTTTTATAACAAAACAGAAATCATATATTTTTTTCCGCTCTCTATTCTATTCTAAAGCTAATGTCATGTTGATGTCAAAAAACATGGCGTTGACTTTTAGTTGACAAGTTAATGAATGAAAGATCGACTAAAGTCAAGAAATATTAAATAATAAATTGTTTTGTCCTTTGGAAAAAGATAAATCAAAAATAATAAAAATATATTTTTATATAATTGCTTTTATGTGTATTAAAAATAAGTTAAACATATTTTTAGTTTAAATAAAATACTTATCGGGGATTTATTATTCATGTCATAGAATATGATGTTAGACAAAAATTGCCGTCTTGCTTAAGACAGCCGTGAATTTTGTTTCTGACATTGAAAAAGCTTCTGCCGCCTGCCATACACGACACGTTTGTTTTTTTATACCCTCCCAAAGAAGAATTGGAGGGTATATTCACTTTGTCATTCCGTTTGTAACGCAAAGAAATATTCCTCTGAGATCCCATAAAGTCTATATGTAGATATATATATTCTTGATCAGTGCTGGAAACTAAGACCATCTGAGCATGCCCGTCCATCCGTCTGTCTGTGGAAATCACGATTCAGTCCAAACAAAAAGAGCCACATTCTTGAAATTTGTTATAAATACATGTTGAAGGATAGCACAGGTCAATTTCGGAAATGGACTAAATCGGGCAAGAGGGAAAAAAAGTTCCCATAAGAAGAACTAAACTAACCTCTAAAAAACAACTTAATTTTTAAAGTTTTTTTGTAACTTTGTTAAGCAAATAATTTATTTTTATATTAAAGAAGATCCAACGCGTTGAACTTGGAGTCATAAAATCCAAAAAAAGTAATATTTTGATCCCGCCCTCTTTAGTGGACGTTATTATGTGCCAAAATAGTGTAAAATTTTAACAAAGTGTTTTATTTAAGCCTGCATTCCTTAAAAATAACATTTTAAAGCTTTAAGGACGAAGCTGTAACGTAACCTGGTACTCCTCTGCCCTACACCCTCCTCCCCCTTTGCACCCTAAATGACTTTAAAAAATAAAAAAAAATTAAAAATAATTTTATGTGTGTGAAGATAAATATGCCGAGTTAAATATGTTTTGACGTAAGCAGTTACGAAGTGAAGTTCTTATGACGTAACGAAATTGTGATTTTTTTTTTTGGAAATCTATATTTATATACAAAATGATTATGGGAGTGTCTTCTACCACATACATCATTTTGTATCTACTGGCAATGCATGCCAACTCCTTATTTGGCCACTGGGGACGAAATCTCTCCAAGATCACGCACACTCTTATGGCCTGTAAATATTTTCACAAACTCAATTCAGCTATTCCAATTGCTGTGTGTGATAGAGGACACCCCCATAATCATTTTTTATTTACTGGCAATGCATGACAATTTCTTATTTGGCCGCTGGGGGCGGCAAAATCCTTCCAAGATCACACACACTCTCTTGGCCTTTAAATTGACATATCATGGCCTGTAAATATTTTCACAAAATGCTCAAAAAATTCATTAAATATGGATTTTCATAAACAAAAACTTCACTGTTTGCCATTACGTTACGTCATAACATATTTAACTTCACACCTAAATACGTTGTTTCGTAACTGCTTACGTCAAAACATGTTTAACCCGGCATATTTATCTTCACTCACATAATAAATTTTACATTTTATTATTCCAAATATTTATTTTTAAGAGTCTTATGGCAAAGATGAAATGTCTCCCCCACCGCCCTTGCCAGAGGAACCCGACAAAGTACAGTTTTAATACCCTCCAAAAAGAATTGGACCCCATAAAGTATATACATATATTCTTGATCAGTGGTGAGGTCTAAGGCGATCTGGCAATGCCCATACCGGTCGTCTGTGGAAAACATGATATATGGCCATGTGATGGAAATCGCTTATCGCATGAAATAAAGCGTTTTCGATTCGCTCAAAATCGTTCAAAAGAAACTGGCGCTTTTCAAGTCGCATGTGATTCGACAATCGTGCGATTCACAGCACATACATGATAGTCTATTTTTGGACCCCGCTCCCTTTAGTGGGCGTTGACGTACGATATTATATGCATAAATAGTGTAAATATTGAACAATTTGTAAGCCTATAAGAAGCTGAGATATTCTGCGATCTTGCAGAGGTGAAACGTCTCCCCCACGGTCCTTCCCGGAATGTCTTAAAGGAACTCTGTCCCATCAAGTTAAACTTTTTAAATTTACTTTGTAAATATATGGAGGGTATTTAAGATTCGACACGGTCGAACGTTTTTACTTGTTTACCTCTGACTTGTTAAATTTTTCTTCCACTCTTTAAGTAATTCTGCCTGTGTTTTGAAATTGTTGATTTACAAACAGTTTATAATATTCGTTCATAATCCCTGCCTGCATCACTCACTGCCTTCCCTCGCATAATGTACATACAATTTGGAAGTGGTGGCCCAACTGCGAAATTCACCAAGTGTTTAATTTTTCTTTTTATTTCACAAATATGTTTTCAAACTTTATTTTCTATATATATTTTTTTTAAATACATATTAAGCATTTATTACTCTTATTTTAGCCACTATTTCATGTATTTGAACTGCGTTGCTGTAAAGCGGGATTTAGTTCAATTACATAATATTATTACTTTTTGTTCCAACTACATCAAAATCATGTTTGAATTTTATGAGAAAAGTTTCAAATGCTCTTTCAATATAGCAAAAAAAAAAAAAACAAATTTCTAGTTATATAATCCTTGGGTTTAACAGCAAAAAAGTACAACAACAATAACCACTTTTACATTGCCTGTCTGCAGGATAAAAACCCCTTAAACTAAATTGGCAATAGAAATACAAAACTCAAAGAAAAAAAATCATTGTTTGACCAACTTCAAATGCTTTTTTTTTCAAAATCCACAACTTCTTCCACCTTCGCCCACAATCATGGTTAGCTGTTGTAACTTTAAGCCAATTTAGTTTAAAGGCAAAAATTGTTTTATTCTCTTTCACTGGGCCCATAAGCTCCGGTATTGAGGGGCTATAGAATATTAAATGGAAACTAAAAATAAAAAATACTTCTGTACGTGTACTTTGAATTTGTTGTTTACAAACAATAAGTTCTAGCAACTTAAGAGAAATGCATATCCAATTTGGATACAAATGAATTTGTGGATACAGTGACCCCTTTGGCATAAAGCAAACACAGTGTTACGCGTATCGAAAAATTATTTATTGAATTTCTAATTGATGTTTTCGTTTAAAAAAGCGCGGCATTTATGAACAGAAAGTATCTTCTTTATAAAAAAGTAATTTTAATACCTTTTTATAAAAAATTTTTTGTTATTAAAAGCGGTTTTTATAAAAAAATTTTATAAACAAAATATTTCTTATACATTTGAAAAAAAAAATAATTTTTTTTATTAAAAAAGTACTTTTAAAAAACTAAAATTTTTTTTTATTAAGAAGGTACTTTTAAAAAACTACAATTTTTTTTTTATTAAAAAGGTACTTTTAAAAAACTACTTTTTTATTAAAAAGGTACTTTTAAAAAACTACTATTTTTTTTATTAAAAAATGTACTTTTTAAAAAATAAATTTTCTTAAAAAAATTACTCTTCATTAAAAAAGGAGTGCTGTTTATAAAAAAATATTTTTTATGGAAAAACTATCCTGCTTTGGAAAAAAAAATTTTTTTGAATGAAAAAAGTTATTTTTTTTTTTATTAAGAGAGCCCGTTTTTTTTTTATAAAGAAAGTTCCTTTTTTAAATAAGAAAGTACTTATTATTAAAAAAATTTTTTAATTAACAAAAAGTGGTGTTAAAGTACTTTTATTTTTATTAAAAAAGTATAATATTTTTATTAAAAAGTACCTAATATTGTTTTGACCTTTAAAGCCCGTAGGATTGACCCCCTATTAGAAATTATAAAGTACCTTTTTTATTTAAAAAGTTCCTGTTTTATTATGCAATTACTTCCTATAAAAAAATTGTTTTTATTAAAAAATAATACTTTTTATAAAAAAGTAGTTTTTCCTTAAAAAAAATACTTTTTTTTATTTAAAAGTACTTTTTTTATTAGAAAAGTTTATTTTCTATTATTTTTTTATTAAAAAAATGTATTGTATATAAAAAAGTACTTTTATTGAAAAGAACTTTTTTTTTATTAGAAAAGTTCCTTTTTTATTATGTAAGTACTTCCTACTAAAAAACACTTTGTTCTTATTTTAATAAAAAAAAGTATTGTTTATAAAAAAGTACTTTTTATTAGAAAATATAATTTTTTTCTTGAAAAGTACTTTTTATTAGAAAATATAATTTTTTTCTTGAAAAGTACTTTTTTTAACAGAAAAGTTCATTTTTTTTATTACGTAAGTACTTCCTATTAAAAAACATTTTGTTTTTAAAAAAAAGTATTAATTATAAAAAAAAGTACTTTTTTATTACAAAAGTTCCTTTTTTATTATGTAAGTACTAAAAAACATTTTTTTATAAAAAAAAGTATTGTTTATAAAAAAGTTCCTTTTTACTAAAAAAAAAAATTCCTTTTTTTAAGAAAAGTAAATTTTTTTTATTATGAAAATACATACTACTTATTAAAAACATCATTTTCATTAAAAAAAAAGTACTTTTTTTTACTGAAATCGTAATTTTTTTTTATTAATTTGTACGCAAAGTACAATTTTTATTCAAAAAATGTACTTTGCGTGGAAAAATTTTTCTTTAGTTAGAAAAGTACTTTTCTGTTAAAAAAATTTTTTTTTAATTAGCGAAGTACTTTTCTGTTAAAAAGTATTTTCTTTAGTTAGAAAAGTACTTTTCTGTTAAAAGTATTTTCTTTAGTTAGAAAAGTACTTTTCTGTTAAAAGTATTTGCTTTAGTTAGAAAAGTACTTTTCTGTTAAAAGTATTTTCTATGAAAAAGTACTTTTCTGTTAAAAGTATTTTCTATGAAAAAGTACTTTTCTGTTAAAAGTATTTTCTATGAAAAAGTACTTTTCTTTTAGTAACTAGTAGTTCTTTCAATAAAAAGTGCCTTTGAATTGAGACACAAATAATTATTTTAAAAAGTACCTTTTTTTTAATAAAATCTTTTACATATTAATCATCTTTCTTTATTTGCACATAAAGCAAATGAAGAAAAACTTGAGTTACATTTAAATTTGCTTCGTGGTTTATGGTTTCCAACATCCTGCGCATAAATTAAACAAGATTTCGGATTTGGAAACAATGAAAATCGAATTAGTGCCACTGAATGCTTGATATTGTAAAGTAAATTTCATAGTAATGATGACGGAAACGGAAGCCCAATAAAAGTGAAGAAAGGAAAGAATAAAAAAATAAAAACTAAAAAAGTAGTTTAGTTGGTAATTATGACGGTGGCTAAAGTTTAGGGTCAACTACGAGTGCATTTATGCAGCAGCATTTAAAAAAAAGAAAAGCCATTTTAGAAAACTGTGGTAATCTGGGAATCTTGTTCAAGGAAAATTTACCACTTTACCTTTTGTTCGAGTAATTTGTCAGGAGCAGTTTTGTTGGATTTTTCATTTGTCTGTGTTTGTTTTGCTCTCTTACATTTATTCCTTTATGTGCTGGCGTTATTTGCTTATTTTGCTAGTCCTAGTTTATTTTTCAACTACTGGAAACCACATCCATTATTTCGTAATTCCTAGTGTTTTGCTGATTTATATTCATGTATTCCAAAACCAATTGTACGACGTAGTAGTTTTTCTTGTTTGGTTTTTCTTTTCTTGTTTTTCTTTCTCTCTCTCTCTCCCTCTGAGCTCTCTTTTTTCAGTTGTATTAGTAAGCGATTTCCATATCAATCCTTAAAGTGTAGTGGTTTCTGTTTGAATGCCTGCATTGAAGGGTGGGTAGAATGTGTGTGTATGTGTGGCCGGAAGTGGGGTAAGAAGGGAAGTCCAATTGTTAATGTTTGGCTTATATAAGTCGCCATAAAATTTTTTTTGTAATAAATTTTATATGAAATAAAATTGTTGTTTACATTTTCATTTATATTAAATTTAATGTGGTAATTGGCTAAAATCCATTTAGACCAAATGTAAAAAATGGCGTATCACGATTTACAAATGAGGTTTCATTTGTTTGAGGAATTTAAATTTTTATTGGCTTTTGGGTTTTTATATGATTTATAACTTGTGGCGGATTTGAAAAATATGTTATTACAAAAGAAAGGATTTTTTTTTTAATAAAAAATTGAAAAGTATGAAGGCTGCCGGCACTTTTTTTTATTCATATATTGGTTTTTACTCTCAAATTAACCCATTTTCGGAACAAATCCAACTTTATTTATTTTCAAAACAAAACAAAGTAATTTGAATTATTTTCAGCACAAATTAAACATTCTCCTTTTTAAATTCAATTTTTTTCATTTCAAATTCAAATTATTAAAATCCAAATTCATATCTACATGTTTTATTTTCATTTTTTTTTAATATTATTAATATTTGGAAATTTTTAATTTGTTTTATTTTCATTGTTAATATTTTAATTTTTTATTTTTATTTTTTTTTTTTTTATTTGATATATTTTGTTGTTAATTTTTTATTTTTTATTTATTTTTTTTATTGTTAATGTTTTAGTTTTATTTTTTTATAATTATTTTTTGTTGTTAATTTTTTAGTTTTGTATTTCTTATTGTTAATTTTTTATTTTATTTTTTATTGTTAATGTTTTAGTTTTATTTTTTTATAATTATTTTTTGTTGCTAATTTTTTGTTGCTAATTTTTTAGTTTTTAAATATTTTATTTTTATTGTTAATTTTTTATTTTTATTGTTAATGTTTTAGTTTTATTTTTTTATAATTATTTTTTGTTGCTAATTTTTTAGTTTTGTATATTTTATTTTTATTGTTAATTTTTAGTTCTTTTTTTATATTTATTGTTATTCTTTTAGTTTTTTTTTTAATTTATACTGTTAATTTTTTACTTTTTTTATATAATTATTTTTTAGTGTTTTATTTTTATTCTTAATTTTTTAGTTTTTTATTTTTCTTGTTAATTTTTTAGTTTTATATATTTTTTATTTTTTTGTTGTTCTTAATCTTTTAGTTTCATATTTGTTATTGTTATTGTTAATTTTTTATTTTTTTTTTTAATTTTATTGCTAATAATCACTTATTTTATTGTTAATGTTTTAGTTTTGTTATTTATTTTTTTTATTGTTAATTTTTTAGTGTTATATTTTATTTATTTTTTTTTTTGTTGTTCTTAATCTTTTAGTTTCATATTTTTTATTTTTGTTGTTAACTTATTTTTATTTTTTATTGCTAATATTTAATTTGTTTTTATTTTTATTGTTAATGTTTTAGTTTTCTATTTTTTTTATTTTATTGTTAATTTTTTGTTTTACATTTTATTTGTATTGTTAATTTTTTGGTTTTTTATATATTTATTGTTATTGATAATATGTTATTTTATTTTGTTATTTTTATTGTTATATTTTTAGTTTTTATATTATTTTTATTGTTAATTTTTTAGTTTTTTAGTTTCATTGTTTTAATATTTTTATATTTATTGTTAATATATTAGCTTTTTATGTTTATTGTTAATTTTTTATATATTTCAATTATTAATGTTTTATTTATTTATTTATTTGTATTTTATTAATCAAGTACAACAAGATTTAATCTTATATATAAAGTACAAGAAAGCAGTATACATAAGTTTTATTTATTTTTTTATTTTTGTATTGTATTTTATTTATTTTTTATGTTTTGGTTATATTTTAATAGTATGTATTTATTTTTATATACTTATTTTAAATTTTTTATTTATTTTAATTTTTTTTATATTTTTTTTTATTCTTAATGTTTATTTTATTTATTTATTTGGTTTTTTTTATTTTTTATTTAGTTAATTTTTTTACATATTTATGTTTAGTATTATTATTTTATTAAAATTTTATATACATATGCGGACGAACTAAATATAAACTTTGCACAAATATTCAGCTATAAATATGGAAGATAAAAAAAGCGTAGAAGCGTATATAGTGAAGTCGCGAAGTTGGCACTACATTTTAAATGCCCAATTTTTCATATGAAATAATTTATAATTTTTAACAATTTTTTTACAAATTCCTTTAGAGTACCAGCCTTTAAATAAGACAAGTACTCTTCGTGACACCCGCAATCGATTGTTATTGATTTTGTTTACAATATTTTTTTTCTATGGATGAAAATATTCTTCGTATTTATTAAAAAAAAAAAAAATTCCATTACAGTTTCGTGCATTTATTAAAATGTTGCTTAATTTGAAGTTTCGTTGTATTTGTACAATTTACTGCAGCTGACTTAAATAAATAAAAATTGTTTTTTCAATAAGGCAAGAATTGTGCAGCAATTGTTAAAAACATTATTTAACGATGTTGCAAACAATATAAAAAATAAAACTGAACAAATGAATGGTAGCTGGCTGGCTGGCTGGATGGATGGCTGGTTTGGCTTCATCCATTTATGTATTTTTTATGTTTTTCTTCTTTTTGAATTTTGCAAATATTGTGTAAATACTGAGTAAATTTTATTTTCTAATTGTCGCATTGTTACTGCAAAGTGTGGCACCAGATAGATAGACAGACAGACAGGCAGCTAGACAAGCTATGGGAAATCGCCTGCAGAAAGTCAACAAAATATTACATCAAAAACGTCAGCTTGTACAAAATGCTGTGTCGTAATAATATTGTCTTTAAATATGGTCCACATAACCATTTAGTTTTTTTTTCTTTTTGCACCAGCAACAACTAGTTGGCTGAAATGCACAATTTAATTGCAAAGTGTATTTTTATTTGTTTAAATGAAATGGTTGCATACATAAAACAGTTGCTGTTAACTACTACAAACGCAGCTATAAAACTCTCAAACAATATTGCGGCTTCAAAAAAAAAAAAAAAAAAAACTTCAAGTCAAGAATATAAATCAGGCTAAAAGTGGCAACTGTGTAAGAAAACTAAAAAATAACTATACACTCATACATGTAAACAACTAGTAACTAGAGTCTTGCAACAACTATGAAGCAACAAATTTTTGTTAAAAACAACAAATGATGGGAAACTTCATGGGAAAACAAATAACAACAGCCAGCGAAAAAAAAAACAAATGCATAAATAGTAGTAAATGCTTTTTATATATTTATTTTTTGATGGTGGTAAGAAAAATATGTTGCAAGTTGGTTTCAGTTCTGCCACTACTTATGGCAGCAGTTTGTCAAAATATTTTTTGTTACTTTAGCTTTAAATAGAATAAATTTCATGCAGAAAAGTTTTTCCCTCCATATTGGAACTAAACTTTTTTGCAATAACAATAATAACACCTTAAAAAACTACCAAGTGGTTTGTGAGGACTTTACAATGGGATTTTCCTTCTTTTTATTATAAAACTTGTCAAGACTGAAAGTAAGACAGATGAGTTACTATGCGTCACTTGCTATGAAATTTGCAAGTGTATTGCGAAATAGTTTTTATTAAATTTGCTTGACCCGCTTGGTGTCCCATGACTGGGGGAAATTAAAAGCAAATGCTGCGATTTCAGTCAATTGATCGTTCTAGTTCCTAGACCCCTTATATAATGTTCCATATACATATGTATTTCGAGCTTAATGTCTATTTATATAAAAAAAGTTATGTGTGTATTTTTCTACTACTGCTTATATAATTTAATGGAAATATTTTCAAATCAAATGAAAATATTTTGCTAGGAAAGCCACAAAAAGAAATGGCGAAATATTAGAAAATAAACAACACTTTTCAATAGCATAAAAATGCCTTAGGCTGAAAAGGTAATAGAATTGATGTGGTGTAATTTTCATTATTTATCATTTGTCCAACCCTGGAGTCGAAGTTTTGATTTTTTCAGATTTTCATACCAATTTTGTTCTTCCTGAATTATAAAACAGCTTTAATTAGCAAAAAGAGACAACGTGAATTGCTTTTTTGGTTACTTTTATGCAGAATAAATATTTCAATTTCCCAACCCTGGAAACGAAATTTAAATTTTTTTTACCACTGCAACTCTTAATGAGGCATGAAATAGTTTTATTTAAGAAAAACTTAATATTTGTAACCATTTAGGTCATTTTTATGTACCACAAAATACTGCAGTTATCCAACTCTGGAATCTAAATTTTGATTTTTTTTTTAATTTTTGATACCAATTTTGTATTTCCTGAACTAAAAAATAGTTTTAATTAGTAAAAAGACAACGTCAATTGCCTCTTTGGTTACTTTTATGTAGAAAAAATATTTCAATATCCCAACCCTGGAAGCGAAATTTAAATTTTTTAAAATTTTTTTTATCAATGCAAATCTTCATGAGGTGTAAAGTAGTTTTGTTTAAGAAAAACTCGAATTTTGCAACCATTTTGGTTATTACATGTACTACAAAATATTGCATGTACTAAAAAAAATTAATTTTTCCAACCCTGGAAACGAAATTTTAATTTTTTCTATTTTTTCAGTGCAACGCTTTTTGAGGTATAAAGTACATAGTTTTATTTAAGAAAAATTGCAAAAATAAACATAAATAAAAATGTAAAAACTAAACATAAAAAATAAATAAATAAAAAAAAAAAATTAAAATAAGGAAATAAAATATATGGAAACATAAAAAGTAAATAAAAAATATTTATATATAAAAAAACTGTGATTAAAAATATAATTAAAAAATATAAATATTAAAAAAAAAAATTAAAGAAACAAAAATAAAAATAAGCGGCACTTCAAAAATAAGCGGCTTCAAGGACTATTTAATAGCTGTTGACTTTTTTATCTCTACTATTTTCAAACCCGGTGGTGAAAGAACTGTTTTTAGCAAATTTATTATCAACTTTATGCATTCTTTTTTATACATTAAAAAAAATTATTTATGCTTTAAAAAAACATATTACGCCCGCATTAAGAGCAACTTCTTTTCGTTTCTAAAAAAAAAAAAAACTCCTAAACAAATTTACATATAAAAGTTCTTTAATAAGCGTTTTGTAAATCAAAATTATTTTATATGAATAAAATAGTCATACATTAAACGGCGGGGGGCGGGTGTACATTAATTCGCTACGAGCTATAAAACATTCACACGCACACACACACACACTCACAAGAAAAGTTAAGTCTGAGCATAAAACGGCATGAAACAGTCGCAGTGGCATTAGACATTTGAATAAATAACAGGCAGAGTTATTAATTTTTATGTCTTTCGGCAGTTGAGTGGCTCATAAAACACAACATTTTATAGACACAAAAATGTACGTGCAAATGTAAATGCTCCTCCTCCTCCTCCTCCTCTGCTCCAGCAGTAATAGATTTTTGATATATTTGAATTGTTCGCTGGCTGCCAGCTAAAGGCAGGGAAAAGAAGGTGTAACTATTTTGCTAAACTCGTCTGTTATTTTCTTTATAACCTCATCTTTTCTCTACATACGAGTGCCTAAATGAAATTTTCATTTATTACCTTTTTAAGGCTTATATTTGGGATATCCTGGCAATAAAGTGTTTTCCACTTCAGCATGTAATTTAATATCTATTTATCTGTGTGTAAGTTGCTGCTGCCAAAGTCATTAGTATGCCTGTCATGTTATCTATCGAAAAGGGAAGTTATTTGTCTCAGTGTCATCGTCATCATCAGCATCAGCATCATCACGCTATTTGTCCATCTTAATCTTAATGAGCTTTTTAGCTTTATACGGAGTATTTATGTTATAGTAAATATTTGTTAAGGCCATTCAATATCAGTGTAAACTTTGGCTCCTGCCAGTGTTTAGGCCAGACTGTGGTGGCTCTTGACTGACATTCATTGTCATTAAGTTGCTTCCAAAGGAAAACATGAAAAATTGACAAAATGCCAAAATAAAGTTGATTTTAGTTACTATGAAATATATCGTTACCTGAAATGCAAAAAGGCGTAACTAACATAAAAATTGAAATTAATTTTTTTTTGATTGATTATGATGAAGCAACTCAAAATTCATCTATCTACACAATTTTAGATGCATACGATCCAAAACAGCGATTTTATTCACTAAAAACAAAAGAGCTTTTAACTACGAGGGCGGATTGATATTGAAGCTACTTAAGTAGGAAAAAAAAAACATATTTTTTTTCAAAAACCCTTTATTTCTCTACAAAGTCCCCTTTTAGCTCCATACACTTATTAAGAAGATATTCCAACTTTTTTTATACTATTTGAATAATACGATTTTGGGAAACCCTCAAAATACGCCTTAGTTTCGGTAATCACTTCTTCGTTTGAGATGAATCTTTTTCCTGCGAGCCATTTTTTCAAGTTTGGAAACAGGAAAAAGTCACTAGGAGCTATAAGTGGACGAAATCGTTTTTGGGCCGAACAGTCCGTATGTGGAACAAACTACTTGCAGATGTTTTCCCCGCCACTTACAATTTGAGGGGGTTCAAGTCGAATATCCACAGACACTACTCCCTTTATCCTCCTTCCCAAAATCTATTTTCCTAGATCCAGCGCAATGCACTGCATATGTAATGGTTTTTCCCTGTGTGCTGGCCCTACTCCTGCAAAAAAAAAAAAAGGTGGATTATCAACCAATTCGATTATCGCATCGTATCTAATGCTGTGTGAACCGGTAACACTTTTTTCTTCTTTAAATGTGGTCGTTTTTTCTTGATTGCATCAATCAATTGATCCAATAATACACGATAATACTTTCCTGTGATTGTGGATTCTTTTTCAAGATAATCGATGAGCAATATTCCGTGTGCATCCCAAAATACAGTGGCCATAACCTTGCCAGGCGATTTCACTGTCTTCGCCTTCTTCGGAGCACTTTCACCAGCTTCCAACCATTGTTTCGATTGATTTTTGGTTTCAAGTGTGTAGTGGTGGATTACGCTTCATCATGTCCAAACACCGCTGTGAAGTGGTCTGTGGAACTCGTTTTTTTTTCGCCATTGAGCAAACGCGGCTCCCATCTTGCCGATAGCTTTTCCATATGCAAATGTTCATGCCAAATGTTGAACACACGTTCATATGATATATTTACCATTTCAACAATCTCACGTAACTCGACTCGGCGATCATTCATAACGATATCGAGGATTTTCTTGATATTTTCCTCAGTAACCACCTCTTTTGGCCTTCCTGTTGATGGTATTGTTGCAGTGCCTGTTCGGTCAGACTTACTCGTTTTTTTTTTCTTTTTTTGTCATTTAAGTTTTCACGAATGTCTTTGTTGTTGTCTTGTTGACCAAATTTCAAAATTTGGAAATAATTACCCTTATTGTGTTTGGCGTTTTCAGATTGGAGATTTTGTAATAGATTAAAGAAAATGTTAACCTTTTTTCTTTAAGGTATTACAATTTGTCGCATTTGAATGCATAAAACGCCAATAAAAGAGTTTTCTATTTAAATTTATTTTCTTCTTTCCACAACTTTTAGTTCCCCTACAAACACTTTAATCCTAATGTCCTGCTGTCAGTGCAACAATTAGCTCATGTCTCGCACATATTTGACCATTTAGGTTAGCACAATAAAAAAATATCATCTTTAATGCTTATTGACTGTCTCATTAGCATATGAGTATGCAGATGAAAATGCTTAGATTTCCACAACTGCATTTGTACTGTTGTATACATGATTCAGCATGCCCATGCATGTCTGAGCATGTTGTATATCATGCAAAATCTACACATACATATGGAAAAGTGAATATATCTGGTTTATATTTATTTTTCTCTTTAGTCCTTTCATGCTGGCATTTTTTGGTTGGGCTTTAGCAACGACTGACAAGCTTGAGCGCTATGCATATGGGCTGGTTAGTTGCTCCGTTATTGGCCTGACTGTTTAGCTGTCAATATTTGCGTAATTTTGCATGGACTTTAATTGTTGTTTATGCTGGAACACACACAAAATGTATTTTTGGTCACATTAATACCCTGTCAGTTTGTGTACGTTGTTTAGCTTGTAATCCATTTGCACTGCATATCGGAATAGAAATATTTTGCGTGCATTGAGATTGCATAGAGTTGCAAAAGCTTTAGTTGTGTGTTTGCAGTATCCTTTTAAGAAACTATTTGCCATCTAATTATTATTGACAGCATGTTAGCAGAGTTTGGGTTTCACTTTGCTTAAATATTTCCATATTGTCAACACATTTTGCATACGAATATAAGTTCAATTCGCATATCTACGCAAAGTGTATCTAAACATTTGTTTAGCAACATGTTTACTTTGAAAATACCTGTTATATTTATACAATATATGACTATTGCAATATGATGAATTGAAAATTACTTGGTTTTAAGACCCCTAAATCCAAAATAATATTTATATTATTTAGCATTGTTTTTTAATACGTTAAGCCTAGTACTCTGTTTGAATTTGTGGAAAATGTTGCGCAACATTATTTCAGTTATTTCAGTTTCAGTTTTTTTCTTTTTTAATTGATATTATATTTTCCATTTTCAATGAGAAATTTTTTTTTTTTCGTTCGAAATAAATAACATTCATGTTATTTCACATGTTTTTCATAATTAAAACAGAGTACTAGTCTAGCAACATTTTTCCACAAATATTTCGATTGAATATTTTTTGTATGGGTTCTGTCAGAATTTCACATGAAATTTGAAACAGAATACTAGGCTTTAAGCCTAGTACTCTGTTTGAATTTGTGGAAAATGTTGCGCAACACCAGTTATTTCAGTTTCAGTTTTTTTCTTTTTTAATTGATATTATATTTTCCATTTTCAATGAGAAAATTTTTAGTTTCAAAAAATTATCGTACGAAATAAATAACATTCATATTATTTCACATGTTTTTCATAATTAAAACTGAGTACTAGTTTAGTAACATTTTTCCACAAATATTTCGATTGAATGTTTTTTGTATGGGTTCTATCAGAATTTCACATGAAATTTGGAAGAGAATACTAGGCTTTAGACAATATATACTTAGACAATATATACGTCAAGACAATATGAAAAATAAGACATCTAAATATGGATTTTTTCTCATCGAAGTTCAATTACTTTTAACAGCCTCTTATTATTTTTTTAGGTCTTAGAGAATTGTCAAAGGCTGTTAGCAGTAATCAGTTGTTGCCCACAACCAGAATTTAACTGCCCTATTTTTAATATTGTCTTGATGTGACGTTGATAAATAGTTACAGAATACGGGGGAATATGATAAATTGAAAATAACTTTAGAATGTTAATTGTGGTTTTAAGAGCCCTAAATTCAAATAATATTTTTATTATGCAGTATTGTTTTTTAATACGTTATACAAAACGATCTATTTATATTAAAAAAAAAAAAAAAAAAAAAAAACCAAGTAAAAACGTTATATTCGAACGTGTCGAATCTTAAATACCCCCCAAATATTTAGTAAGTAAATTTAAAATGTTTAACTTGTTGGGACAGAGTTACCTTAAGACATCTCTGTACCCAATTTTAAATCTTTGTTTTGACAGAGACATTCCGGGAAGGGCCTTCTGCAACATCAGAGAACATCTCTGCTTCTTATAGGCTTAAGGAATACAAATTGTTCAATATTTACACTATTTTTGCATATAATAGCGTACGTCAACTCCCACTAAAGGGGGCGGACTCCAAAAATAGACTATATCATGTTTTCCACAGACGAACGTATGGGCACTGCTAGAGCGTCTTACACTTCATTACTGATCAATAATATATATACTTAATGGGGCCCAATTCTTTTTTGGAGGGCATTAAAACTGTATTTTGTCGGGGTCGGTCAGACAAGGGCCGTGGGTCATAAAACCTTTGTCATAAAACTCTTAAAAATAAATGTTTGGAATAATTATATACAAAATTAAAAAAAAAAATTTTTTAAAGGGTCATTTAGGTGGCAAATGGGAAGAAGGGGGTAGGGCAGAGTAGTACCAGGTTAGGTCCCAGCTTCGTCATTAAAGCTTAAACATTTTATTTTGAAGGAATGTAGGCTTAACTAAAACAATTTGTTAAATTTTTACACTATTTTGGCATATAATTAGGCCCACTAAAGGGGGCAGGGTTCAAAAATAATTTTTTTTAATTTAATTTAAGGCTGCAAGTTAAACGCGTTGGACCTTCTTTGACATAAAAATATATAATTTGCTTAACAAAATTACGAGAAAAAAAAACTTTAAAAATTATGTTGTTTTTTAGAGGTTGGTTTAGTTTTTCTTAGGGGAACTTTTTCCCCTCTGTCCCGATTCAGCCCATTTACGAACTTGACCTGTGCTATCCTTCAAGATATATTTATACCAAATTTCAAGACTCTAGCTCTCTTCGTTTGGACTGAATCGAGATTTCCACTGACGGACGGACGGATATGCTCACTTCGTCTTTGAATTCATTACTGATCAAGAATATATTTACTTTATGGGGTCTCGGATGGATATTTCGCTGCGTTACAAACGGAATGACAAAGTGAATATACTTTCCATATTCTTTTTTGGAGGGTAAATAAAAAAAATCATTTTCCGCTCCAATAAATTTTAATGGTTTTTTTTAATGGGTCAATAGTAAAACCAAATGTAAAAAAAAGAAACATTCTTGTGGTTGTTATCCATAGTGGTAAAAATATATATATTCTTTACCACATCAATTTATTTTCAAATGTCATGCAATAAAAAATTCAAATGCATGGTTCTTTCAATAACAGCCACAATTAAATATTTCTCTTAATATTTTTTATTTAATTTTTAATAAATACAACAAATTACAATGAAATTTTTTATTTTGTCTATATTTTTAGGATGTTTTGCAAAAGATTTGTAGCACTCATGGCCAAGTGTTGCGCATTGTCATTTTCAAAAAGAATGGCGTCCAGGCAATGGTTGAGTTTGACAGTTTGGATTCGGCCACCAGGGCCAGAGAGAATTTAAACGGCGCTGATATTTATTCGGGTTGCTGTACATTGAAAATTGACTATGCCAAGGTAAGTGGATAGAGAAAAAAGGAACGGCAAAAATAATAATAAATAAAATAAAAAACAAAACAAAAGTAATAACAATAATAATTCCCCTTATTTTGTAAGGTCACGTCAAGACAATATCAAAAATATGACACTTAGCTGCTCCTTGCGGTCCAACAATTAACTCCTTCTGACATCCTGTGGCTGTTCGTTCTCTGAAGCTTTAAATACAACAGCAGCCTCCTGTTGAAATTATCAATTGCTGAGGAAAAATAGCACAGAAATGTACTGTATTTGATATTGTCTTGTTGTGACGTTGACAAATAGTTACAGAATAAGGGGGAATAATCGTCCCTATTATGAATGGCGACGTCGACTTCACATCAACTCGACGGTGAAAGAAGTCATCACTTGTCTACAAGTTGTCGATAACAATTAATGACTCTTGACAATTTCTTAGTATTCTCTAGGTCATATAATATCGATAGAACATGTCAATAATAGTCGGTTGCTGTCGAAAAATAGTGGACAAGCGACAATATTTTACTGTCGTGTTGACACGGCGTCGATGTCGTCATTCATAATAGGGGCGAATTTATTTTATTAATTATTAAGCTCAGGGTTGTTGTTTTTTTTCAGTATCAAATTCACCTTTATTCTGCAACTATTTGTCAACGTCACGTCAAGACAATATCAAAAATAGGTCAGTTACATTCTGATTGTAGGCAACAACTGATTACTGCTAAAAGCCGCCCCAGACTATTCTTTAAGGCCTAAAAAATAATAAAATGCTGTTAAATTTAATTAAACGCCAAAGAAAAAGAGTATGCAGATGTCTTATATTTGATATTGTCTTGACGTGACGTTGACAAATAGTTACGGAATAAGGGGGATTATATCAGTTTTTCTCTTATTATTCAATATTTCGTCAACAATTTATTGACATCCTATTACTTCTTCCGCATGATGTTAATAAATAATTGCAAAAAAAAAAATCTCTAACTTGCGCTTAATTTGTTTTCTCAACAGCCTGAAAAATTGAACGTTTATAAAAATGAAGCTGAGACCAGCTGGGATTATACTTTAACTGCTGGTAAGTTTTTTTCAAGATTTATTTTTTATCTTTATTTTGTTTCTAGATTTTATTCTACTTAAATTTTAATAAATATTTAGTGCACTTGACACAAAAAAAATTTCAGAAATATATTCATCAAAAATAATCTTAAAATCAGCTTCCTTTCATCATATATGACACTTTTAATTTAAAACAGCAAAAAGAAAATTTAATTTGAAGCCCAGAAAATTTCTTTATATTTCTATACTTTTAACCATAATTTATGCTAAACATTTCAAAAAAATTTCTGCACAATTTTTTGTCTCATTCTTTAGAAATTATTTAAATTGGAATTATTAAAAAAAAAAAAACGATAAAAGTTGCTCTCATTGATAAAAATACAGGAGAAAAAGTTTTTTCTATAGAATATTTCTCTAGGAAGGGCAATTTTCTACCAAAAACCAAAAATATTTCTATAGAGTTTTCTTGTCTCATATTTTAGAAAATTTTCTGTAGAAAATTTCTTAAAAAAATAAAATATTCTGTACAAAGAAACAGAAAAGTTCTTGTATAGAAAAATTACACATAAAAATTGTGTAGTAAAAAATTCATATATTTAAAGAAAATATTCAATAGCCCAATTCACAAACCTGTGCAAATGGTCTTGCATAATAGCATTTGCAAATTGAGAGAGTATTTGAGAGCATTTTCAATGTATTTTGTTGGTGTAGAGCAGGGAAAGGCAACCTATACTATTACATTTTGCGATTGTATTAATTATTACTCTCTGCGCTCTCACCACGAATCGGTATTGCCAATCAACTTTCGTCACTTCTCCCCAATTAAAACTTTAAAATCTCCAAAAACTAACATAATTTTATTATGGGCATTTGCAATATATTAGAAAATTAGTATCGGCATGGCATTGGGGCAAAATGATGTTTGTGGCTCTGTATGCAGTGATGGTGTGTAAATAAGAAGGTTTTGTAGGACATTTGACAAAGAGTAATGCAAATACACATACGTACATATATATATTTTTCATTGCATTATTCACCAACAGGCATTATTTGCACAAAGTTTG